>CM037862.1:23867087-24580300 GCA_021292105.1 Anadara kagoshimensis | reverse complement strand
CGGCGGTCAGCGCGAACGCTGTGGACCCCGTGCAAAAAGCACCCAGGAGGAACCGCCGACCCCGGTAGTATCACAGGATTCGGCCAAACCTTAGTGCAATGGAAAGGCCTCATCCTGGAGGAACCGCCTTGCGGATCACGGTATCCTCTGTACCAGGTAAGTATGCTTTGAGACTGTTTTGCTGAGTACTTATGTGATTTCATAAATGCAATGAATAGGTGTTCATGAAAATTTGCACTTTTAACACTTTTAATTTTGCCGGCAAAACTAAGTAAAAACTATAACACACGTTTCCAAAATTATTTTCTTAAAATTTTGGTACTTACGGAAAACTGTGTAGTTCCATTTTTGTTGCGAAATACTCCAAAATTCACTATTAAAATCCTAAAAATCGCTTTAACACAAAACGTTGTACATACGTTGCAAGTGTACATCCTACTGTCCATTTTGAACGTTTCCTCTGCGTTTTTGCTACTTTTAGCATGAAAACACACTCTGCTAACTGCATTCCGACTTTTTCAGTAACATTCGCAATTCGTCTTAGTTACCGACTGTGACGTCATACCGGATGTTCTTGTTGCATCTGTGACGTCACAATCAATTTTAGGTGATTTTGTCAGACCCGACTTTTCAGTGATTTTTCGCTATTTTTCATGTATTGAATGGTGTCGGCTAGTTTTAAATGAAACAAACTAAAATCTGACAATCCCGAAAAGTGCGAAATATGCACAAAAACCGATAAAATTAAGAATATTACAATAAAATGATGATAATACATGTAGTCTGATCGGAATAAAGGGTAAAGTGGTAAATGCTACAGGCCGCATTGTGGCTTAACTTGGTACTTGCATGTTTGTTATCACGGGGGTTAGCGCGAACGCAGACCCCCACACTAATAAATTGCGTACCCGAGTCATCCACATTAGGGATGATCGCAAGAGTCAGCCAAACCGGAGTGCAATGGAAAGGCCTCATCCTGGAGGAACCGCCTTGCGGATCACGGTATCCTCTGTACCAGGTAAGTATGCTTTGAGACTGTTTTGTGAGTACTTATGTGATTTCATAAATGCAATGAATAGGTGTTCATGAAAATTTGCACTTTTAACACTTTTAATTTTGCCGGCAAAACTAAGTAAAAACTATAACACACGTTTCCAAAATTATTTTCTTAAAATTTTGGTACTTACGGAAAACTGTGTAGTTCCATTTTTGTTGCGAAATACTCCAAAATTCACTATTAAAATCCTAAAAATCGCTTTAACACAAAACGTTGTACATACGTTGCAAGTGTACATCCTACACTGTCCGTTTAGAACGTTTCCTCTGCGTTTTTGCTACTTTTAGCATGAAAACACACTCTGCTAACTGCATTCCGACTTTTTCAGTAACATTCGCAATTCGTCTTAGTTACCGACTGTGACGTCATACCGGATGTTCTTGTTGCATCTGTGACGTCACAATCAATTTTAGTGATTTTGTCAGACCCGACTTTTCAGTGATTTTTCGCTATTTTTCATGTATTGAATGGTGTCGGCTAGTTTTAAATGAAACAAACTAAAATGTGACAATCCCGAAAAGTGCGAAATATGCACAAAAACCTATAAAATTAAGAATATTACAATAAAATGATGATAATACGTGTAGTCTGATCGGAATAAAGGGTAAAGTGGTAAATGCTACAGGCCGCATTGTGGCTTAACTTGGTACTTGCATTGTTTGTTATCACGGGGGTTAGCGCGAACGCAGACCCCCACACTAATAAATTGCGTACCCGAGTCATCCACATTAGGGATGATCGCAAGAGTCAGCCAAACCGGAGTGCAATGGAAAGGCCTCATCCTGGAGGAACCGCCTTGCGGATCACGGTATCCTCTGTACCAGGTAAGTATGCTTTGAGACTGTTTTGTGAGTACTTATGTGATTTCATAAATGCAATGAATAGGTGTTCATGAAAATTTGCACTTTTAACACTTTTAATTTTGCCGGCAAAACTAAGTAAAAACTATAACACACGTTTCCAAAATTATTTTCTTAAAATTTTGGTACTTACGGAAAACTGTGTAGTTCCATTTTTGTTGCGAAATACTCCAAAATTCACTATTAAAATCCTAAAAATCGCTTTAACACAAAACGTTGTACATACGTTGCAAGTGTACATCCTACACTGTCCATTTGAACGTTTCCTCTGCGTTTTTGCTACTTTTAGCATGAAAACACACTCTGCTAACTGCATTCCGACTTTTTCAGTAACATTCGCAATTCGTCTTAGTTACCGACTGTGACGTCATACCGGATGTTCTTGTTGCATCTGTGACGTCACAATCAATTTTAGGTGATTTTGTCAGACCCGACTTTTCAGTGATTTTTCGCTATTTTTCATGTATTGAATGGTGTCGGCTAGTTTTAAATGAAACAAACTAAAATCTGACAATCCCGAAAAGTGCGAAATATGCACAAAAACCATAAAATTAAGAATATTACAATAAAATGATGATAATACATGTAGTCTGATCGGAATAAAGGGTAAAGTGGTAAATGCTACAGGCCGCATTGTGGCTTAACTTGGTACTTGCATTGATTTGTTATCACGGGGGTTAGCGCGAACGCAGACCCCCACACTAATAAATTGCGTACCCGAGTCATCCACATTAGGGATGATCGCAAGAGTCAGCCAAACCGGAGTGCAATGGAAAGGCCTCATCCTGGAGGAACTTTTTTTTTTTTTTTTTTTTTTTTTTTTATAAGTATCGGCGGTCAGCGCGAACGCTGTGGACCCCCGTGCAAAAAGCACCCAGGAGGAACCGCCGACCCCGGTAGTATCACAGGATTCGGCCAAACCTTAGTGCAATGGAAAGGCCTCATCCTGGAGGAACCGCCTTGCGGATCACGGTATCCTCTGTACCAGGTAAGTATGCTTTGAGACTGTTTTGCTGAGTACTTATGTGATTTCATAAATGCAATGAATAGGTGTTCATGAAAATTTGCACTTTTAACACTTTTAATTTTGCCGGCAAAACTAAGTAAAAACTATAACACACGTTTCCAAAATTATTTTCTTAAAATTTTGGTACTTACGGAAAACTGTGTAGTTCCATTTTGTTGCGAAATACTCCAAAATTCACTATTAAAATCCTAAAAATCGCTTTAACACAAAACGTTGTACATACGTTGCAAGTGTACATCCTACACTGTCCATTTGAACGTTTCCTCTGCGTTTTTGCTACTTTTAGCATGAAAACACACTCTGCTAACTGCATTCCGACTTTTTCAGTAACATTCGCAATTCGTCTTAGTTACCGACTGTGACGTCATACCGGATGTTCTTGTTGCATCTGTGACGTCACAATCAATTTTAGTGATTTTGTCAGACCCGACTTTTCAGTGATTTTTCGCTATTTTTCATGTATTGAATGGTGTCGGCTAGTTTTAAATGAAACAAACTAAAATCTGACAATCCCGAAAAGTGCGAAATATGCACAAAAACCGATAAAATTAAGAATATTACAATAAAATGATGATAATACATGTAGTCTGATCGGAATAAAGGGTAAAGTGGTAAATGCTACAGGCCGCATTGTGGCTTAACTTGGTACTTGCATGTTTTGTTATCACGGGGGTTAGCGCGAACGCAGACCCCCACACTAATAAATTGCGTACCCGAGTCATCCACATTAGGGATGATCGCAAGAGTCAGCCAAACCGGAGTGCAATGGAAAGGCCTCATCCTGGAGGAACCGCCTTGCGGATCACGGTATCCTCTGTACCAGGTAAGTATGCTTTGAGACTGTTTTGTTGAGTACTTATGTGATTTCATAAATGCAATGAATAGGTGTTCATGAAAATTTGCACTTTTAACACTTTTAATTTTGCCGGCAAAACTAAGTAAAAACTATAACACACGTTTCCAAAATTATTTTCTTAAAATTTTGGTACTTACGGAAAACTGTGTAGTTCCATTTTTGTTGCGAAATACTCCAAAATTCACTATTAAAATCCTAAAAATCGCTTTAACACAAAACGTTGTACATACGTTGCAAGTGTACATCCTACACTGTCCGTTTTGAACGTTTCCTCTGCGTTTTTTACTTTTAGCATGAAAACACACTCTGCTAACTGCATTCCGACTTTTTCAGTAACATTCGCAATTCGTCTTAGTTACCGACTGTGACGTCATACCGGATGTTCTTGTTGCATCTGTGACGTCACAATCAATTTTAAGTGATTTTGTCAGACCCGACTTTTCAGTGATTTTTCGCTATTTTTCATGTATTGAATGGTGTCGGCTAGTTTTAAATGAAACAAACTAAAATGTGACAATCCCGAAAAGTGCGAAATATGCACAAAAACCTAAAATTAAGAATATTACAATAAAATGATGATAATACATGTAGTCTGATCGGAATAAAGGGTAAAGTGGTAAATGCTACAGGCCGCATTGTGGCTTAACTTGGTACTTGCATGTTTTGTTATCACGGGGGTTAGCGCGAACGCAGACCCCCACACTAATAAATTGCGTACCCGAGTCATCCACATTAGGGATGATCGCAAGAGTCAGCCAAACCGGAGTGCAATGGAAAGGCCTCATCCTGGAGGAACCGCCTTGCGGATCACGGTATCCTCTGTACCAGGTAAGTATGCTTTGAGACTGTTTTGTGAGTACTTATGTGATTTCATAAATGCAATGAATAGGTGTTCATGAAAATTTGCACTTTTAACACTTTTAATTTTGCCGGCAAAACTAAGTAAAAACTATAACACACGTTTCCAAAATTATTTTCTTAAAATTTTGGTACTTACGGAAAACTGTGTAGTTCCATTTTTGTTGCGAAATACTCCAAAATTCACTATTAAAATCCTAAAAATCGCTTTAACACAAAACGTTGTACATACGTTGCAAGTGTACATCCTACACTGTCCATTTAGAACGTTTCCTCTGCGTTTTTGCTACTTTTAGCATGAAAACACACTCTGCTAACTGCATTCCGACTTTTTCAGTAACATTCGCAATTCGTCTTAGTTACCGACTGTGACGTCATACCGGATGTTCTTGTTGCATCTGTGACGTCACAATCAATTTTAGTGATTTTGTCAGACCCGACTTTTCAGTGATTTTTCGCTATTTTTCATGTATTGAATGGTGTCGGCTAGTTTTAAATGAAACAAACTAAAATCTGACAATCCCGAAAAGTGCGAAATATGCACAAAAACCGATAAAATTAAGAATATTACAATAAAATGATGATAATACATGTAGTCTGATCGGAAATAAAGGGTAAAGTGGTAAATGCTACAGGCCGCATTGTGGCTTAACTTGGTACTTGCATTTTTGTTATCACGGGGGTTAGCGCGAACGCAGACCCCCACACTAATAAATTGCGTACCCGAGTCATCCACATTAGGGATGATCGCAAGAGTCAGCCAAACCGGAGTGCAATGGAAAGGCCTCATCCTGGAGGAACCGCCTTGCGGATCACGGTATCCTCTGTACCAGGTAAGTATGCTTTGAGACTGTTTTGTGAGTACTTATGTGATTTCATAAATGCAATGAATAGGTGTTCATGAAAATTTGCACTTTTAACACTTTTAATTTTGCCGGCAAAACTAAGTAAAAACTATAACACACGTTTCCAAAATTATTTTCTTAAAATTTTGGTACTTACGGAAAACTGTGTAGTTCCATTTTTGTTGCGAAATACTCCAAAATTCACTATTAAAATCCTAAAAATCGCTTTAACACAAAACGTTGTACATACGTTGCAAGTGTACATCCTACACTGTCCGTTTAGAACGTTTCCTCTGCGTTTTTGCTACTTTTAGCATGAAAACACACTCTGCTAACTGCATTCCGACTTTTTCAGTAACATTCGCAATTCGTCTTAGTTACCGACTGTGACGTCATACCGGATGTTCTTGTTGCATCTGTGACGTCACAATCAATTTTAGGTGATTTTGTCAGACCCGACTTTTCAGTGATTTTTCGCTATTTTTCATGTATTGAATGGTCGGCTAGTTTTAAATGAAACAAACTAAAATCTGACAATCCCGAAAAGTGCGAAATATGCACAAAAACCTATAAAATTAAGAATATTACAATAAAATGATGATAATACGTGTAGTCTGATCGGAAATAAAGGGTAAAGTGGTAAATGCTACAGGCCGCATTGTGGCTTAACTTGGTACTTGCATGATTTGTTATCACGGGGGTTAGCGCGAACGCAGACCCCCACACTAATAAATTGCGTACCCGAGTCATCCACATTAGGGATGATCGCAAGAGTCAGCCAAACCGGAGTGCAATGGAAAGGCCTCATCCTGGAGGAACCGCCTTGCGGATCACGGTATCCTCTGTACCAGGTAAGTATGCTTTGAGACTGTTTTGTTGAGTACTTATGTGATTTCATAAATGCAATGAATAGGTGTTCATGAAAATTTGCACTTTTAACACTTTTAATTTTGCCGGCAAAACTAAGTAAAAACTATAACACACGTTTCCAAAATTATTTTCTTAAAATTTTGGTACTTACGGAAAACTGTGTAGTTCCATTTTGTTGCGAAATACTCCAAAATTCACTATTAAAATCCTAAAAATCGCTTTAACACAAAACGTTGTACATACGTTGCAAGTGTACATCCTACACTGTCCGTTTGAACGTTTCCTCTGCGTTTTTGCTACTTTTAGCATGAAAACACACTCTGCTAACTGCATTCCGACTTTTTCAGTAACATTCGCAATTCGTCTTAGTTACCGACTGTGACGTCATACCGGATGTTCTTGTTGCATCTGTGACGTCACAATCAATTTTAGTGATTTTGTCAGACCCGACTTTTCAGTGATTTTTCGCTATTTTTCATGTATTGAATGGTGTCGGCTAGTTTTAAATGAAACAAACTAAAATGTGACAATCCCGAAAAGTGCGAAATATGCACAAAAACCGATAAAATTAAGAATATTACAATAAAATGATGATAATACATGTAGTCTGATCGGGAAATAAAGGGTAAAGTGGTAAATGCTACAGGCCGCATTGTGGCTTAACTTGGTACTTGCACTGTTTTGTTATCACGGGGGTTAGCGCGAACGCAGACCCCCACACTAATAAATTGCGTACCCGAGTCATCCACATTAGGGATGATCGCAAGAGTCAGCCAAACCGGAGTGCAATGGAAAGGCCTCATCCTGGAGGAACCGCCTTGCGGATCACGGTATCCTCTGTACCAGGTAAGTATGCTTTGAGACTGTTTTGTGAGTACTTATGTGATTTCATAAATGCAATGAATAGGTGTTCATGAAAATTTGCACTTTTAACACTTTTAATTTTGCCGGCAAAACTAAGTAAAAACTATAACACACGTTTCCAAAATTATTTTCTTAAAATTTTGGTACTTACGGAAAACTGTGTAGTTCCATTTTTGTTGCGAAATACTCCAAAATTCACTATTAAAATCCTAAAAATCGCTTTAACACAAAACGTTGTACATACGTTGCAAGTGTACATCCTATACTGTCCGTTTTGAACGTTTCCTCTGCGTTTTTGCTACTTTTAGCATGAAAACACACTCTGCTAACTGCATTCCGACTTTTTCAGTAACATTCGCAATTCGTCTTAGTTACCGACTGTGACGTCATACCGGATGTTCTTGTTGCATCTGTGACGTCACAATCAATTTTAAGTGATTTTGTCAGACCCGACTTTTCAGTGATTTTTCGCTATTTTTCATGTATTGAATGGTGTCGGCTAGTTTTAAATGAAACAAACTAAAATGTGACAATCCCGAAAAGTGCGAAATATGCACAAAAACCGATAAAATTAAGAATATTACAATAAAATGATGATAATACATGTAGTCTGGTCGGGAATAAAGGGTAAAGTGGTAAATGCTACAGGCCGCATTGTGGCTTAACTTGGTACTTGCACTGTTTGTTATCACGGGGGTTAGCGCGAACGCAGACCCCCACACTAATAAATTGCGTACCCGAGTCATCCACATTAGGGATGATCGCAAGAGTCAGCCAAACCGGAGTGCAATGGAAAGGCCTCATCCTGGAGGAACCGCCTTGCGGATCACGGTATCCTCTGTACCAGGTAAGTATGCTTTGAGACTGTTTTGTTGAGTACTTATGTGATTTCATAAATGCAATGAATAGGTGTTCATGAAAATTTGCACTTTAACACTTTTAATTTTGCCGGCAAAACTAAGTAAAAACTATAACACACGTTTCCAAAATTATTTTCTTAAAATTTTGGTACTTACGGAAAACTGTGTAGTTCCATTTTGTTGCGAAATACTCCAAAATTCACTATTAAAATCCTAAAAATCGCTTTAACACAAAACGTTGTACATACGTTGCAAGTGTACATCCTATACTGTCCGTTTGAACGTTTCCTCTGCGTTTTTGCTACTTTTAGCATGAAAACACACTCTGCTAACTGCATTCCGACTTTTTCAGTAACATTCGCAATTCGTCTTAGTTACCGACTGTGACGTCATACCGGATGTTCTTGTTGCATCTGTGACGTCACAATCAATTTTAAGTGATTTTGTCAGACCCGACTTTTCAGTGATTTTTCGCTATTTTTCATGTATTGAATGGTGTCGGCTAGTTTTAAATGAAACAAACTAAAATGTGACAATCCCGAAAAGTGCGAAATATGCACAAAAACCGATAAAATTAAGAATATTACAATAAAATGATGATAATACATGTAGTCTGGTCGGGAATAAAGGGTAAAGTGGTAAATGCTACAGGCCGCATTGTGGCTTAACTTGGTACTTGCACTGTTTTGTTATCACGGGGGTTAGCGCGAACGCAGACCCCCACACTAATAAATTGCGTACCCGAGTCATCCACATTAGGGATGATCGCAAGAGTCAGCCAAACCGGAGTGCAATGGAAAGGCCTCATCCTGGAGGAACCGCCTTGCGGATCACGGTATCCTCTGTACCAGGTAAGTATGCTTTGAGACTGTTTTGTTGAGTACTTATGTGATTTCATAAATGCAATGAATAGGTGTTCATGAAAATTTGCACTTTTAACACTTTTAATTTTGCCGGCAAAACTAAGTAAAAACTATAACACACGTTTCCAAAATTATTTTCTTAAAATTTTGGTACTTACGGAAAACTGTGTAGTTCCATTTTGTTGCGAAATACTCCAAAATTCACTATTAAAATCCTAAAAATCGCTTTAACACAAAACGTTGTACATACGTTGCAAGTGTACATCCTACACTGTCCGTTTTGAACGTTTCCTCTGCGTTTTTGCTACTTTTAGCATGAAAACACACTCTGCTAACTGCATTCCGACTTTTTCAGTAACATTCGCAATTCGTCTTAGTTACCGACTGTGACGTCATACCGGATGTTCTTGTTGCATCTGTGACGTCACAATCAATTTTAGTGATTTTGTCAGACCCGACTTTTCAGTGATTTTTCGCTATTTTTCATGTATTGAATGGTGTCGGCTAGTTTTAAATGAAACAAACTAAAATGTGACAATCCCGAAAAGTGCGAAATATGCACAAAAACCGATAAAATTAAGAATATTACAATAAAATGATGATAATACATGTAGTCTGATCGGAATAAAGGGTAAAGTGGTAAATGCTACAGGCCGCATTGTGGCTTAACTTGGTACTTGCACTGTTTTGTTATCACGGGGTTAGCGCGAACGCAGACCCCCACACTAATAAATTGCGTACCCGAGTCATCCACATTAGGGATGATCGCAAGAGTCAGCCAAACCGGAGTGCAATGGAAAGGCCTCATCCTGGAGGAACCGCCTTGCGGATCACGGTATCCTCTGTACCAGGTAAGTATGCTTTGAGACTGTTTTGTTGAGTACTTATGTGATTTCATAAATGCAATGAATAGGTGTTCATGAAAATTTGCACTTTTAACACTTTTAATTTTGCCGGCAAAACTAAGTAAAAACTATAACACACGTTTCCAAAATTATTTTCTTAAAATTTTGGTACTTACGGAAAACTGTGTAGTTCCATTTTGTTGCGAAATACTCCAAAATTCACTATTAAAATCCTAAAAATCGCTTTAACACAAAACGTTGTACATACGTTGCAAGTGTACATCCTACACTGTCCGTTTTGAACGTTTCCTCTGCGTTTTTGCTACTTTTAGCATGAAAACACACTCTGCTAACTGCATTCCGACTTTTTCAGTAACATTCGCAATTCGTCTTAGTTACCGACTGTGACGTCATACCGGATGTTCTTGTTGCATCTGTGACGTCACAATCAATTTTAAGTGATTTTGTCAGACCCGACTTTTCAGTGATTTTTCGCTATTTTTCATGTATTGAATGGTGTCGGCTAGTTTTAAATGAAACAAACTAAAATGTGACAATCCCGAAAAGTGCGAAATATGCACAAAAACCGATAAAATTAAGAATATTACAATAAAATGATGATAATACATGTAGTCTGGTCGGGAATAAAGGGTAAAGTGGTAAATGCTACAGGCCGCATTGTGGCTTAACTTGGTACTTGCATGTTTTGTTATCACGGGGGTTAGCGCGAACGCAGACCCCCACACTAATAAATTGCGTACCCGAGTCATCCACATTAGGGATGATCGCAAGAGTCAGCCAAACCGGAGTGCAATGGAAAGGCCTCATCCTGGAGGAACTTTTTTTTTTTTTTTTTTTTTTTTTTTTTTTATAAAAGTGCCAGAAGTTCCTAACATATTTACAGAAGAAGATGTTAAAAAAGTTTGAGGAAAAGCCCCAAACTTCAAATCAGTAAACTTATACAAAAATACAAAACTTGTTTAACTGATTTGACTAATTATTTATAAAGATCCTAAAGTTAGAAGTAATAATTTACTCTGCTTATTATAAGACACAGAGTTTATAATAAAGATAAAGAAAGATAAAGTGATAGACGGACATGGGTACAGTTTTGTTACATTTTCAGGACAACTACTGGCACTTTACTTTATTTCATAATACATTATACAATAAAATACAATCAAGCACGAGGAAAACTGACAATGACTATATACAACTCTATACACGTAATACTTTAACTGAGACATTAACAATCACGAGCGCGAACATTCCAAAGTACAAGGTCACGATATAGTACACACGATACACTGCTATACATCTACAATAAACTCAATACTATCATTTACAATTTTACATAATGGAGTTGACAACCAATATTTTGAAAATAAAAACTTTGAAAATCTGTTATAATCTGCCAAAATACGAAGTTTGATACGTGTGAATAAAAATAATATTATAGATTTTGAAGAAATAATTTTCCGTTCATAAGAACCTAAGTTGCGAAAGTGCCAAATACTATAAATAGCTTCTGATATGAAATATAAAAACAGGTCAAGGTGGCGTGATTTTAGATCGGGGAACATCTGAAAACGTACAAAAGACATATTAATAACAACTTGACCTTTAAAAATAAAATCAAACCAGTCTTGTAACAAGGAGTATAGGGGCTTTACAATTTTACATTCATAAAACACGTGTGACACAGTTTCTATAGTACATTTACATAAACCACATTTGTTATTCCTATAACCAGCATATTTATACATATAAAACCCAAGAGGTAAAATATCATGGACTAATTTAAATATCACAGATCTAGCAGATTTATCTATAAAAGGGTTGAAAATGTGTTTAAAAACTACTGAAAAATCGACTTGTGGATATACATCAATTATTCTTGGCGGTTTACAATTAGTTTCAATAAAAAACATATAAAATACTTTTGTTTCTATTTTACCGAGTGGAACGAAACTTCTGAGGTCTTTCCAAAGTAAATAATCAGATAAACAATGTTGATAAAAAATAGAAAATACATGTTCACTATGTGGAATATTATTAGAAGATAAAGAAGAATTGCTATCACGTAATGACATACCTAACCAATAAGTAGCAAAATAACACCATTTTGCATCATATTCAGAAATAATTTTCTGAACATGTTGTAATCTTAATGATTGTAATTTATATTTAACATTAACAACTGAAAGACCCCCAGAAGCTGTATTTTGATACAAAGTGGAGCGACTTAATGGCTCCCATTTAGATGGTGACCAAATGAATGAAAAAATAGTTTTTTGAAATAAAGCCAAATAATGTTCAGGCATATGCACGACAGAACCCACATACCATATTTTGCTGCAAGCCAAAACTTTGACCACCAATGATTTTTCATATAAAGATAAATTACGCATCTTCCAAAGGTTTAAAACTTTAACAAATTTTGAAAAAATCGGATGCCAAACATCTTCTGCCGAAACATCGCCGAATTGAATCCCTACAATTTTATGACGTTTGACCCAAGATATGCCAAATGGGTGGTCTGACCTATTTTTCCATTTACCCAACCAAATACCCTTAGTTTTTTGCATATTTAATTTTGACCCCGAAGCTAAACTATATAAATGACACCAATGTAACAACTTTCTAATAGAATTATCTGACGAACAAATGCCTGTACTATCGTCCGCGTAAAGCGAAATTTTTGCTGAATTTGGAGAACCTGGTAGCTTAATACCTACAATATCCGAGTCTTCTCTTACTTTAATGGCAAAAGGTTCCAAACATAAAACATATAATAAGGACTGAGACTGCAGCCTTGCCTCACCCCCGCGTAATGGAAAACGGTTCCGAAATAAAATTGTTTACAATTACTGAGGAATTAACGTCCGAATATAAAATTTTGACCCACTTAACAAGCATTGAACCAAAATTATATCTCGAAAGAGCCTGAAACATATACTCGTGATTAACTCGGTCAAACGCATTTGATTGGTCCAATGATACGAACGCGCAATGTAACTGTTTTTGTTCTATATAATCCGCGATATTCCTCAGCAGATGAGCGTTATCCAAGATGGAGCGACCTCTAATAGCACAAGTCTGGTCCGAATGAACTAATTTTGAAATAACACGGCTAATCCGATTCGTAATACATTTTGATAAAATTTTATAATCTAAATTTAACAGGGAGATCGGACGCCAATTTTTTAAAAGATTAGAATTTGCCTCATCTTTACAAATTAAACTAATTAAGGACGATTTTTGACTTTTTGACAAAGACTCAGAATCAAAAATATTTGCATAAAGCTTAACTAATAAATCGCCAAAAATATGAAAAAACTTAAGATAAAATTCTGATGTGAGGCCGTCTGAACCAGGAGATTTACCGGAACTCATTTTTCTTAATGCCAAACTAATTTCGTCTTTCGTAATAAGGCCCTCACATAAATCCCTATCTTCTGAGTCCAACTGAGGCACATCTGATAAAAAGAAGTCGCACAATTCCTGGTCAATTTCTTCATTAGTAAATAAATCTGAATAAAAATTCTTAAAAGTGTCCAAAATATCACGAGTTTTTGTAACTGTCGAAGACTCGGTGTCAATTTTTGTAATAATTTTAGACTGAGCGCGTTTATGTTCTTTGAAAAATAAATACCGCGACGGCTTCTCAGAAAAATTCAAACTGTTGACCTTCGCACGAACTTTGTTCCCGCGAAAGTCCCCAAGTTGAACTTCTCTAAGCTGCTCCTTGACTGACTTAATTTGATCTATAAACTCACCAGGTTGTAATTTTTCACATTTCAGTAGCTCAAAATACTTACGTTCCAACTCTCTTACATTAGCATGTTTAAGTTTTTGTTTATTCCTACAATAGACAATAGTAAAATGTTTAATTTCATTTTTGAGATGATCCCATAAATCAATTGTTAAATCAATATCTTGCACTAAAGGTGTAAAAAATTCTAAAAATTGAACTAAAAAATCCTCATCAGACAAAAGTGAATTGTTAAATTTCCAATAACCCGGGCCAAATTGAATTTCTTCCCCAATTTTTAAAGATAAATGTACAAAATCATGATCTGAAAAAGTAGCTGGATAAACTTTACAATCAATAACACAAGGTTTTAAAAATTCTGAAATATAAAATCTATCTAATCGACAAGAAACATAAGATGAGACATCATGCCAAGTAGTTGAAACTGTTCTAGGATATAAATTTCTAAAAACATCATAAATATTAAAATCTTTACACATAGAATTAAGAATTTCTGAACCAACCATACCTCTGTCTATATTCCCGCCAATTTTATCTAATTTAACATTATGAATACAATTAAAATCACCGCCAAGAATAACATGTTTCTGTGTAATAATAAACTGTAAAATATCATGAAAAAATAATTTTCTATCAACTTCATTATTTGGAGCATAAATATTTAACAAGCGAAAATCCGAATCCCTAATTTTACAGTCAATATAGATCAAACGTCCGTCTGTATCGTGATAATATTTTGAAATAGAAACATCTGTAAAAAATAAAATTCCAACACCTTTACTATAATTACTACCAAAACTCCACCTAGCTTCAGTACATTTCATAAAACTTTGTATATAGGCAGCTGACTTTAAATTGTGAACGTGAGTTTCCTGTAAAAATAAAACATCAATTTTATGGGATAAACAATATTTAGAAATAACATTTTGCTTAAACTGGGTCAAAAGTCCATTACAATTTAAAGTACAAATATTCAAATTAGCCATTGTGATGAGGTATAAAAGAAAGGAATGTACCACGTGCTAAGCACGGCGAACTGACCACTGACCGTATTTAAATGCCAGGTGTTGTTTACGATATTAAAGTAAGATACCCGTGAACTGAGTTCACACCCGTGAAAAATACAAAAATAAGACATGTATATACAATTACATAAATAAATATAAAATGACACCATAAGGTGAAAAGGAATTGTCCGGGGGCTCGCCATTGTCATGATAAGGTCCATTATTCAAAATACATAGTCCATTTTCAGTCCAAAATCAAAAATCAATACATAAACATAAAATCAATAAGTCCCCTCTATAGGATCATACCTAGAGTCTGGAGACAGGAGCGCCGTCAAAGTTGGCGCGGAACCTGCCTCCAAATCCACTGGTGCCACTGTTTCTTCTTTCTTCCTGGTGTCCTTGTCATGTTTCCTCCTCTTCTTGCTCTGGACCAAAATAAAATCGTCGTCTTCCTGTGACTCTCTCTTTTCCCCTTCTGCCTCGTTGTTACTTACATCCATACCATTACTTCCATCTGCTGACTCCTCCTGCTGTTTATCCTCACAATCCCCTTGAACTTCTTTCTCCACAGTCTCCGTCACTGCCTTCCTAATCTCCCTCTTTTCTGTCTCTCTCGCCGTTACCTGTGCGTAGGATCTCTGGGCTCGCGGTCGGAACCTATCACACTCGTTCCTGACATGACCGACTTCACCACATCTAAGACAAAGCGGGGGACGACCCGGGAACGTGATGAGACACCTTCGATCTGCAATGGTGCCAAAATGCGGGATCTTCCTCTCCTCACCGTCATTTAAAGTCAACTCCACTACCCTGACACCGGTCTCCACCTTGATCTTGCCAATCTCGTCAGTCTCTCGGTAAATCATTTTCACGTCGCCAAACATGCTAAAAAAGTTAGCAACATCTTCACTTTGTATCCACACTGGAAGCCAATGGATCCTTATAGTAAGTGACCGCTCCGAACTAAGCTCCAAAGTTAAAAATAGTTCGTTATATCCAACTGGAGCACACACAGCTAACTCTCGTGCAGATTCCTCATCGGCAAATGTCACATAAAAAACATCAGGAAGCTCCATCTTCCATATGGCCGTAATCTCACTAACAGCTGAAATCTCCATTATGGCTCTAACTAAATCCTGTCTGGTTACAAAAAACCTCCTGCTACCACTCATCTTCACCCTCACCGTCTTACGAAGAACTGACTCTTCTATTGATGAATACATACTTTGGCCTTGCGGATCACGGTATCCTCTGTACCAGGTAAGTATGCTTTGAGACTGTTTTGTTGAGTACTTATGTGATTTCATAAATGCAATGAATAGGTGTTCATGAAAATTTGCACTTTTAACACTTTTAATTTTGCCGGCAAAACTAAGTAAAAACTATAACACACGTTTCCAAAATTATTTTCTTAAAATTTTGGTACTTACGGAAAACTGTGTAGTTCCATTTTTGTTGCGAAATACTCCAAAATTCACTATTAAAATCCTAAAAATCGCTTTAACACAAAACGTTGTACATACGTTGCAAGTGTACATCCTACACTGTCCTTTAGAACGTTTCCTCTGCGTTTTTGCTACTTTTAGCATGAAAACACACTCTGCTAACTGCATTCCGACTTTTTCAGTAACATTCGCAATTCGTCTTAGTTACCGACTGTGACGTCATACCGGATGTTCTTGTTGCATCTGTGACGTCACAATCAATTTTAAGTGATTTTGTCAGACCCGACTTTTCAGTGATTTTTCGCTATTTTTCATGTATTGAATGGTGTCGGCTAGTTTTAAATGAAACAAACTAAAATGTGACAATCCCGAAAAGTGCGAAATATGCACAAAAACCGATAAAATTAAGAATATTACAATAAAATGATGATAATACATGTAGTCTGATCGGAATAAAGGGTAAAGTGGTAAATGCTACAGGCCGCATTGTGGCTTAACTTGGTACTTGCATTTTTGTTATCACGGGGGTTAGCGCGAACGCAGACCCCCACACTAATAAATTGCGTACCCGAGTCATCCACATTAGGGATGATCGCAAGAGTCAGCCAAACCGGAGTGCAATGGAAAGGCCTCATCCTGGAGGAACCGCCTTGCGGATCACGGTATCCTCTGTACCAGGTAAGTATGCTTTGAGACTGTTTTGTTGAGTACTTATGTGATTTCATAAATGCAATGAATAGGTGTTCATGAAAATTTGCACTTTTAACACTTTTAATTTTGCCGGCAAAACTAAGTAAAAACTATAACACACGTTTCCAAAATTATTTTCTTAAAATTTTGGTACTTACGGAAAACTGTGTAGTTCCATTTTGTTGCGAAATACTCCAAAATTCACTATTAAAATCCTAAAAATCGCTTTAACACAAAACGTTGTACATACGTTGCAAGTGTACATCCTACACTGTCCTTTGAACGTTTCCTCTGCGTTTTTGCTACTTTTAGCATGAAAACACACTCTGCTAACTGCATTCCGACTTTTTCAGTAACATTCGCAATTCGTCTTAGTTACCGACTGTGACGTCATACCGGATGTTCTTGTTGCATCTGTGACGTCACAATCAATTTTAAGTGATTTTGTCAGACCCGACTTTTCAGTGATTTTTCGCTATTTTTCATGTATTGAATGGTGTCGGCTAGTTTTAAATGAAACAAACTAAAATGTGACAATCCCGAAAAGTGCGAAATATGCACAAAAACCGATAAAATTAAGAATATTACAATAAAATGATGATAATACGTGTAGTCTGATCGGAATAAAGGGTAAAGTGGTAAATGCTACAGGCCGCATTGTGGCTTAACTTGGTACTTGCATTGATTTGTTATCACGGGGGTTAGCGCGAACGCAGACCCCCACACTAATAAATTGCGTACCCGAGTCATCCACATTAGGGATGATCGCAAGAGTCAGCCAAACCGGAGTGCAATGGAAAGGCCTCATCCTAGAGGAACTTTTTTTTTTTTTTTTTTTTTTTATAAGTATCGGCGGTCAGCGCGAACGCTGTGGACCCCGTGCAAAAAGCACCCAGGAGGAACCGCCGACCCCGGTACTACCACAAGATTCGGCCAATCCTTTGTGCAATGGAAAGGCCTCATCCTGGAGGAACCGCCTTGCGGATCACGGTATCCTCTGTACCAGGTAAGTATGCTTTGAGACTGTTTTGCTGAGTACTTATGTGATTTCATAAATGCAATGAATAGGTGTTCATGAAAATTTGCACTTTTAACACTTTTAATTTTGCCGGCAAAACTAAGTAAAACTATAACACACGTTTCCAAAATTATTTTCTTAAAATTTTGGTACTTACGGAAAACTGTGTAGTTCCATTTTTGTTGCGAAATACTCCAAAATTCACTATTAAAATCCTAAAAATCGCTTTAACACAAAACGTTGTACATACGTTGCAAGTGTACATCCTACACTGTCCATTTAGAACGTTTCCTCTGCGTTTTTGCTACTTTTAGCATGAAAACACACTCTGCTAACTGCATTCCGACTTTTCAGTAACATTCGCAATTCGTCTTAGTTACCGACTGTGACGTCATACCGGATGTTCTTGTTGCATCTGTGACGTCACAATCAATTTTAGGTGATTTTGTCAGACCCGACTTTTCAGTGATTTTTCGCTATTTTTCATGTATTGAATGGTGTCGGCTAGTTTTAAATGAAACAAACTAAAATCTGACAATCCCGAAAAGTGCGAAATATGCACAAAAACCTATAAAATTAAGAATATTACAATAAAATGATGATAATACGTGTAGTCTGATCGGAATAAAGGGTAAAGTGGTAAATGCTACAGGCCGCATTGTGGCTTAACTTGGTACTTGCATTGATTTGTTATCACGGGGGTTAGCGCGAACGCAGACCCCCACACTAATAAATTGCGTACCCGAGTCATCCACATTAGGGATGATCGCAAGAGTCAGCCAAACCGGAGTGCAATGGAAAGGCCTCATCCTGGAGGAACCGCCTTGCGGATCACGGTA
Organism: Anadara kagoshimensis; assembly: GCA_021292105.1. Classification (NCBI taxonomy): domain Eukaryota; kingdom Metazoa; phylum Mollusca; class Bivalvia; order Arcoida; family Arcidae; genus Anadara; species Anadara kagoshimensis. Next base: position 24,561,718 of record CM037862.1, on the reverse strand, counting down.
TCCTCTGTACCAGGTAAGTATGCTTTGAGACTGTTTTGTGAGTACTTATGTGATTTCATAAATGCAATGAATAGGTGTTCATGAAAATTTGCACTTTTAACACTTTTAATTTTGCCGGCAAAACTAAGTAAAAACTATAACACACGTTTCCAAAATTATTTTCTTAAAATTTTGGTACTTACGGAAAACTGTGTAGTTCCATTTTTGTTGCGAAATACTCCAAAATTCACTATTAAAATCCTAAAAATCGCTTTAACACAAAACGTTGTACATACGTTGCAAGTGTACATCCTACACTGTCCATTTAGAACGTTTCCTCTGCGTTTTTGCTACTTTTAGCATGAAAACACACTCTGCTAACTGCATTCCGACTTTTTCAGTAACATTCGCAATTCGTCTTAGTTACCGACTGTGACGTCATACCGGATGTTCTTGTTGCATCTGTGACGTCACAATCAATTTTAGGTGATTTTGTCAGACCCGACTTTTCAGTGATTTTTCGCTATTTTTCATGTATTGAATGGTGTCGGCTAGTTTTAAATGAAACAAACTAAAATCTGACAATCCCGAAAAGTGCGAAATATGCACAAAAACCTATAAAATTAAGAATATTACAATAAAATGATGATAATACGTGTAGTCTGATCGGAATAAAGGGTAAAGTGGTAAATGCTACAGGCCGCATTGTGGCTTAACTTGGTACTTGCATTGATTTGTTATCACGGGGGTTAGCGCGAACGCAGACCCCCACACTAATAAATTGCGTACCCGAGTCATCCACATTAGGGATGATCGCAAGAGTCAGCCAAACCGGAGTGCAATGAAAGGCCTCATCCTGGAGGAACCGCCTTGCGGATCACGGTATCCTCTTACCAGGTAAGTATGCTTTGAGACTGTTTTGTGAGTACTTATGTGATTTCATAAATGCAATAATAGGTGTTCATGAAAATTTGCACTTTTAACACTTTTAATTTTGCCGGCAAAACTAAGTAAAAACTATAACACACGTTTCCAAAATTATTTTCTTAAAATTTTGGTACTTACGGAAAACTGTGTAGTTCCATTTTTGTTGCGAAATACTCCAAAATTCACTATTAAAATCCTAAAAATCGCTTTAACACAAAACGTTGTACATACGTTGCAAGTGTACATCCTACACTGTCCGTTTTGAACGTTTCCTCTGCGTTTTTGCTTTTTAGCATGAAAACACACTCTGCTAACTGCATTCCGACTTTTTCAGTAACATTCGCAATTCGTCTTAGTTACCGACTGTGACGTCATACCGGATGTTCTTGTTGCATCTGTGACGTCACAATCAATTTAAGTGATTTTGTCAGACCCGACTTTTCAGTGATTTTTCGCTATTTTTCATGTATTGAATGGTGTCGGCTAGTTTTAAATGAAACAAACTAAAATGTGACAATCCCGAAAAGTGCGAAATATGCACAAAAACCGATAAAATTAAGAATATTACAATAAAATGATGATAATACATGTAGTCTGGTCGGAAATAAAGGGTAAAGTGGTAAATGCTACAGCCGCATTGTGGTTAACTTGGTACTTGCACTGTTTTGTTATCACGGGGGTTAGCGCGAACGCAGACCCCCACACTAATAAATTGCGTACCCGAGTCATCCACATTAGGGATGATCGCAAGAGTCAGCCAAACCGGAGTGCAATGGAAAGGCCTCATCCTGGAGAACCGCCTTGCGGATCACGGTATCCTCTGTACCAGGTAAGTATGCTTTGAGACTGTTTTGTTGAGTACTTATGTGATTCATAAATGCAATTAATAGGTGTTTATGAAATTTGCACTTTTAAACACTTTTAATTTTGCCGGCAAAACTAAGTAAAAACTGTAACACACGTTTCCAAAATTATTTCTTAAAATTTTGGTACTTACGGAAAACTGTGTAGTTCCATTTTTGTTGCGAAATACTCCAAAATTCACTATTAAAATCCTAAAAATCGCTTTAACACAAAACGTTGTACATACGTGCAAGTTACATCCTACACTGTCCGTTTGAACGTTTCCTCTGCGTTTTTGCTACTTTTAGCATGAAAAACACACTCTGCTAACTGCATTCCGACTTTTTCAGTAACATTCGCAATTCGTCTTAGTTACCGACTGTGACGTCATACCGGATGTTCTGTTGCATCTGTGACGTCACAATCAATTTTAGTGATTTTGTCAGACCCGACTTTTCAGTGATTTTCGCTATTTTCATGTATTGAATGGTGTCGGCTAGTTTTAAATGAAACAAACTAAAATGTGACAATCCCGAAAAGTGCGAAATATGCACAAAAACCGATAAAATTAAGAATATTACAATAAAATGATGATAATACATGTAGTCTGGTCGGGAATAAAGGGTAAAGTGGTAAATGCTACAGGCCGCATTGTGGTTTAACTTGGTACTTGCACTGTTTGTTATCACGGGGGTTAGCGCGAACGCAGACCCCACACTAATAAATTGCGTACCCGAGTCATCCACATTAGGGATGATCGCAAGAGTCAGCCAAACCGGAGTGCAATGGAAAGGCCTCATCTGGAGGAACCGCCTTGCGGATCACGGTATCCTCTGTACCAGGTAAGTATGCTTTGAGACTGTTTGTTGAGTACTTATGTGATTTCATAAATGCAATAATAGGTGTTTATGAAATTTGCACTTTTAACACTTTTAATTTTGCCGGCAAAAACTAAGTAAAAACTGTAACACACGTTTCTAAATTATTTTTCTTAAAATTTTGGTACTACGGAATACTGTGTAGTTCCATTTTTGTTGCGAAATACTCCAAAATTCACTATTAAATCCTAAAAATCGCTTTAACACAAAACGTGTACATACGTTGCAAGTGTACATCCTACACTGTCCGTTTGAACGTTTCCTCTGCGTTTTTGCTATTTTTAGCATGAAAACACACTCTGCTAACTGCATTCCGACTTTTTCAGTAACATTCGCAATTCGTCTTAGTTACCGACTGTGACGTCATACCGGATGTTCTTGTTGCATCTGTGACGTCACAATCAATTTTAAGTGATTTGTCAGACCCGACTTTCAGTGATTTTCGCTATTTTTCATGTATTGAATGGTGTCGGCTAGTTTTAAATGAAACAAACTAAATGTGACAATCCCGAAAAGTGCGAAATATGCACAAAACCGATAAAATTAAGAATATTACAATAAAATGATGATAATACATGTAGTCTGGTCGGGAATAAAGGGTAAAGTGGTAAATGCTACAGGCGCATTGTGGCTTAACTTGGTACTTGCACTGTTTTGTTATCACGGGGTTAGCGCGAACGCAGACCCCCACACTAAAAATTGCGTACCCGAGTCATCCACATTAGGGATGATCGCAAGAGTCAGCCAAACGGAGTGCAATGGAAAGGCCTCATCCTGGAGGAACCGCCGCGGATCACGGTATCCTCTGTACCAGGTAAGTATGCTTTGAGACTGTTTGTTGAGTACTTATGTTGATTCATAAATGCAATAATAGGTGTTTATGAAAAATTTGCACTTTTAACACTTTTAATTTTGCCGGCAAAACTAAGTAAAAACTGTAACCACGTTTCCTAAAATTATTTTCTTAAAATTTGGTACTTACGGAAACTGTGTAGTTCCATTTTTGTGCGAAATACTCCAAAATTCACTATTAAAATCTAAAATCGCTTAACACAAAACGTTGTACATACGTTGCAAGTGTACATCCTACACTGTCCGTTTTGAACGTTTCCTCTGCGTTTTTGCTATTTTTAGCATGAAAACACACTCTGCTAACTGCATTCCGACTTTTTCAGTAACATTCGCAATTCGTCTTAGTTACCGACTGTGACGTCATACCGGATGTTCTTGTTGCATCTGTGACGTCACAATCAATTTTAAGTGATTTTGTCAGACCCGACTTTTCAGTGATTTTTCGCTATTTTTCATGTATTGAATGGTGTCGGCTAGTTTTAAATGAAACAAAACTAAAATGTGACAATCCGAAAAGTGCGAAATATGCACAAAAACCGATAAAATTAAGAATATTACAATAAAATGATGATAATACATGTAGTCTGGTCGGGAATAAAGGGTAAAGTGGTAAATGCTACAGGCCGCATTGTGGTTTAACTTGGTACTTGCACTGTTTTGTTATCACGGGGGTTAGCGCGAACGCAGACCCCACACTAATAAATTGCGTACCCGAGTCATCCACATTAGGATGATCGCAAGAGTCAGCCAACCGGAGTGCAATGGAAAGGCCTCATCCTGGAGGAACCGCCCTTGCGGATCACGGTATCCTCTGTACCAGGTAAGTATGCTTTGAGACTGTTTTGTTGAGTACTTATGTGATTCATAAATGCAAAATAGTGTTTATGAAAATTTGCACTTTTAACACTTTTAAATTTTGCCGGCAAAACTAAGTAAAAACTGTAACACACGTTTTCCTAAATTATTTCTTAAAATTTTGTACTTACGGAATACTGTGTAGTTCCATTTTTGTTGCGAAATACTCCAAAATTCACTATTAAAATCCTAAAAATCGCTTTAACACAAAACGTTGTACATACGTGCAAGTGTACATCCTACACTGTCCGTTTTGAACGTTTCCTCTGCGTTTTTGCTATTTTTAGCATGAAAACACACTCTGCTAACTGCATTCCGACTTTTCAGTAACATTCGCAATTCGTCTTAGTTACCGACTGTGACGTCATACCGGATGTTCTTGTTGCATCTGTGACGTCACAATCAATTTTAAGTGATTTGTCAGACCCGACTTTTCAGTGATTTTTCGCTATTTTTCATGTATTGAATGGTGTCGGCTATTTTAAATGAAACAAACTAAAATGTGACAATCCCGAAAAGTGCGAAATATGCACAAAAACCGATAAAATTAAGAATATTACAATAAAATGATGATAATACATGTAGTCTGATCGGGAATAAAGGGTAAAGTGGTAAATGCTACAGGTCGCATTGTGGCTTAACTTGGTACTTGCACTGTTTTGTTATCACGGGGGTTAGCGCGAACGCAGACCCCCACACTAATAAATTGCGTACCCGAGTCATCCACATTAGGGATGATCGCAAGAGTCAGCCAAACCGGAGTGCAATGGAAAGGCCTCATCCTGGAGGAACCGCCTTGCGGATCACGGTATCCTCTGTACCAGGTAAGTATGCTTTGAGACTGTTTTGTTGAGTACTTATGTGATTTCATAAATGCAATGAATAGGTGTTCATGAAAATTTGCACTTTTAACACTTTTAATTTTGCCGGCAAAACTAAGTAAAAACTATAACACACGAAACTGTGATGTGGTCTAATTTAAGGATGTGCATTGTCTGTTTATGTCCTTACGCCGATAAATAGTGCATTGTTCAAACAATTAATGTTAATTTTGTACAAATATCAATGGCTCCCATCTTAGCAGTATCACTATATGTACTAACTTCCAACATATGTAGAACAGGAGGACCTGCTTAAAGACCTATGATTTTTATTTGCACTACTTTTGACCGTCCCACACTTCCAGTCTCGCTGCATATGTTATCATGACTAAACCATATTCATTATTACTTAAACCCCGTTTTTTCAGTGATTGTGGTCAAATTTTACAAAAAATTACATATTTTGAAGCTGTATCATTTTATCAGGAAGTGGTCTAATGCACCGTCAATATTAGTGCGTCTGCGTCAAAATAAATTAAACTAAAATCAAATTAAAAGTCTGCCTCGCACGGCCGGCCCGGGGGTTAAAATTTTAAATTTTTCTTCAAACTGAAAGAAGTCTATGTCCAACAACTCCACCCTTTTATCCTTTAAAGGAATGATTACCTGATTACTAGAAAAAAATATAAAGTTTTGTAAAAGGTGGCTACAGCCTCTGAAAAACCGGTAGAGTTGTAGTAATAATGAATATGGTATAAATATCGCTGATAATGTTCATTTAGATAAAGTAAGAAAAATTATCTGGAATTTGTCTTTTCGTTATTTTTCTCATTAACTACATTTTATTACATAGTATGCGTTACATCATCTGGCATTACGAAACATACGTACACGATGGCGTACTCTACTAAAAAACTGTACATAAAGGCTATTTTGAACATGGAATATTGTAAATTATGTTTTAATAAAGAAGTGCTTGCAAAAATTAACAGCGTATATTTATTCATCATTCAGAGACCTAACTAAAAAATATATTTTTGTCAATGCTGCATGTTTTGGTTAACGTCTGTGTATAGAAAAAATCACATTTTTTTGACAGAAAATATGTATTCCAGCTAACCATTTGAGCCTCAAATATTAATGAATGTTGGGTAAAAATTTACCTTTCACCTGGTGATTGAGTAAAAAATTCACACCTGGTCGACCTACATGTAACCAAAAGATAATGAGGCACCTAATGGGAGTATTTATAATTAACCATTTTGATATTCTTGAAAAATGGCAAAATTTATGGTATCATGGTACACACTCACATAGAACGATTTAAAACAAAACATATTTTTTTCCACTTAGGTCTCTCTTTTCTGTGCTGAAATATAATTAAAATTTTAACAAAAAATTAGAATTAAATATTTAATCGCAATATATCCATGTTCAAAATAGCCTTTATGCACAGTAGGTGTACTGACTGACACTCATTATTTGGGTACGTTTTAGAAACGGTACGTTATAACACCTTTTTAGAAAAGGTACGTTTTAACAATTTTAAGCTTCACGCGGGATCCATTGAAGACAGGATTGGTAGCGTAGGTAAGAATTAAAATCAAATAGTCCGGCTATTTGGTAAGTGTTTCAAAAAGATACCAATTAAGTAGCATGGGGAATACTCCACATATCGCCGGGTAATATGTGGAAGAAATTATACTGTTCTGTTGAAGTTAAGCCCCTTGCAAAAACAACAATAATCACAAATTATTCATTTTCATTGGCAATATCGTGTTTTAGTTCCCCAGTTTCATCAGGGGGATTATTTCTCCTGGCCAATTTTTTTGTTATTAGATTTTGGTGAAAAGAAAATTCCAGATAGATTATTTATAGTTTTTTTTAAAACCGGAAATTTAAAAATTGGCAAAGCGATCTTGGGGAAAAAAAAAAAAAAAACAATTGTGAATGGCCAGAATATCGACCCCTAAAACGACCAAGCAAGAACCCTAGGGCAAATATATATGGTATCTTCAATTCTTCTTCCTTTCACTGAGTAGGATCTTTCATAAGATGTCATGACTCCAAACATAAGCTCCAACAAAAAGCTTTATAAAAAACTATATAAGTTTATATACCACTGTGGTAGCTCAGTTGGTAGAGTGCTGTTTCAAACCCTGACTGAGTCTGACCCAAGACTTGAAAGTGGGTAGTGACTGTTCTTTTGCCAAACACTTTACATTAAGAAATGAAGTCGCTCGGTTCTTTGGAAGTAGTCCGACTAATCAGCCCACTAAACCCCCATTTTAATTTTTTGACTTTTTGGAGGTTTGTCCTCCAAAAAGTCAAAAAATTAAAATGGGGGTTTAGTGGGCTGATTAGTCGGACTACTTTGGAAGAAACTTTAAAAACTGATGTCCAATGTTACAGCAGGCATGGCACTTTAAACACCCCTCCTTGGATATTGGAGTGTACTGCAAAGGTCTCCATATGAGTAAAATATTCTTGACTTGAGACGTAAAATCCCATCAACCATGGTATATTCCTAAAACATAACCACTGGACTACATGTATGTAAGGTACTTATTTGATGTCTATACTTTATACCATTATTTTTATGTATATTTTAAAGAGTACCTGTAACAATTTTGTTTTCATTTAAATATCACAATATCAAAAACCGCATCAAATAAGAAAGTTAAAGGGGTTTAAAGTCCTTAAATTTGGTCTTCTCTGGATAGCTGTAAGTGAAACGACTCTGATCAAGGCTCATATTTCAGTATGGAGAATAAAAAATACCTGTATGTAAAAATCAAAAATCTTTACAGGTACTCTTTAATAGAGATAGGATACAGCAAAAAAAATCACCATGGTACACCACAGTATTTTACCAAATAGCACAGTATACCACACATCCATTAAGATTCGAAATACATGTAGTATATCTATACCTATTTAAAAAAACAGCGAAGGAATTTGGGCATTGGATATTTTGAGAATATCAAGGATACTAACACACGATAAAATTCACAGAATTGTCTGTATTTCAACCAAGTTGATTCAAAACTTGAAATCTAAATCTCATAAGATTATTGTCAAACAAAGATTATAACAAAATGCAAATGAACACATTATTTCAGCAATTATCAACACAATATTGTTTGTTAAAATACCGGTATTCAAAGACTTTACCGCGGTATTACCGGTATCTGGTCAGTACCACGGTATACCGGTAACACCACACACCACTACTCTTTAAGTTTATATATATATATTTCATGTGTATTTCAGATAATGAGTAAGATTGGTACATACTTTGATCCCGTAGTTGATCAGACATGGAGGAAGAGGAGAGATTGGAAGCAAGGCAGGCAGGCTTTATTCTGGTGTTTTGTTAATGTCTTCATGGCTCTCTGTTTCTATTTTGACATGTAAGTCATATATCAGGGGTTCAAACTTCCCAAGGCCTGAGGTCTGGGACTTACCGGTACTAATTTTACATTGGGACCCTTGATATTAAAGATTGTAAATGTCCACCTTTCATTAAGTTTCAATGGTGCTATTGAACTTTCACAACTTTATGTTGGACCTGCCAAAGAGAAAAGGCAAAAGGTCCTTGACCTTCTATTACAAAACATAATTTTGAACAACTGTATATACCAGTGATCAATACAAAAACTGAGAAATATAAATGGAAAAAAACATACTTATGTCATTTTATGTATAATATAGGGTAGTAGGAGGCCGTGATGGCCTAATGGATAAGGCTTCAGTCTACAAATCCAGGGTCTCTCACCACTGTGAGTTCGAGTCTCGCTCAGATCTCATGTGGGAAAGACAATTTTCCTTGCAGTTGGCTGTTACTGGTTCACGCAGTGTCAGTATAATGTGACTGGGGGAGTGGTATGGTTGTCTGCAGCGTACTGGTTCTGCGAGCTAGCACCTTAAAGTTACCCTGAGTGCAGACTGATATAAGGCAGACCATAAAACACACTCGCACTTCACATGCATGCACAAACTTGTTCATAGATTAATCCATAGAGATTAATACTGGTAGTAGTTCTTGCCACGAATAGCTGAAAAATTGCTGATGCGACACCAAGCAACATTCAACAAACCAACCTAAAGGTAAAGTATATCCTAGAGCCAGCAATTTATAAGCAGCTTGCTTCATTGTATATATAGTTACAAAAGCACCCATTTTCCGTCTATGAAAGCTATTTCTCAACTCTATCATAAATTTGCTTCATACGTCTATGATAATGTATGTTTGACCTTTTTGAACTGATGATTTTTTCATCAATTGAAGTAGGCGATGTCACCTGTCATCCTTCATTGAAATGCGAAAGACGGGTTCCATGATACACTAAAACCAACGGAAGAAGTAAATTAATAAAAATGAAATGCAGTACTGTTAATAGTTTTAAGTCCACTTAGATTAGAAATAAAAAATGAATTGTAAATTTAAGAAATGACATTGTTTTGGGGTCACTTCATGCTAGGAAGATACCAGGTGTTACCGGTACAAATTGCATGAAGAGCAAGGCTCTTCGTGTTAAATTTGTCCCCGGAACACGTGGTATGTGACCCCAAAACAATGTCACTATTTGAGTATAAAATTGAAGTACATGTATATTGTATCATTTGCCTTATGGAGAGCAGATGGATATTATAATTACAGTGATGACAGGGAATCTGGAACAGTTCTTTTTAAAGTTGCTGTCCATTACTGCTGACTGCTGTGCTAATGAATGTACATGTACTTTAAATCAAATTGTTTTCTTTCATAATTGATCACTTATCCTGTGTAGTACCTGTTCATTCTAGGATTTTTCATTGGGCCATTTAAAAAAAAAAAAAAAAAAAAAAAATCTTTTAAAATGTTGGGACCTTGTGCCAAAATAAGGGATTAATGTCCCCATGATTTTCTTCTAGAATGAACACTGTCTGTGATCAATTATTTCAGACTAAACCCATATTTGAAGATGTATATACTGTCACCAAAATCATATCTTTTTTAATTAAGACATGACATGCTAAAAAACACTAACATTTTGTTCTTTTTTCTTTTTCCAGGAATGTTCACATACTTGAATCTTTGTTACATATTCCAAAGAAAGTCATGTGGTATATTGGTAAGTATTAGATACTTAATAAAGATCTTCAATTCATGAAATTTCACAGGAACAACCTTTTAGGTAGAGTAGACATGCCATTTGATTTTGTATTTTGATCATGAATATGGTTATGGAAACATGGATTTCTCAGTCCGAGTAAAGGGGGGGGGCACTTTTGAAATAGCATATAATTTATAACTTGTTATAAACATATCATAATCAGAACATGAACTGCTAATACACGTACATTTACATTTACCGGTACTTTTCTTTTATTTTACAGATGGAGCTTTGATCATTGTATTTATACTCAATTTCTTCACTAACTTTGTCAAATACATCACACCATTCATCTCTGGAAATCCAGTAGAACTCACACCGGGACAAACCAGACTTCTAGGTGTCAAGAATACAGGTATTTTAAATTAATTTAGGGTACTTTGAATCTCAAGCTTGATTGAATATGGCCATGCATTCCAATTACATCATCTCGGTAGCTTGATTGTTGGAATGTTTTCTACAAGACAAGGCCACGTCTTGGCCAGTCAAAGCTCTGTTAGCTTAATCAAATTGTGGTCAATAAACCTCGGGTGTAGATTTTTTCAACTCTCACAACTAGAGGTGATAAACTATTAATTTTAACTTGAACAAATAATATTTTTCAACCAACAACCATTAACTAACTATTCATTTTAAAAATTTAAAATTTAGTGCCCACTACTAAAACCTAATTTTACATTCTGAGTGTTTCTGTTATTCATGAGGGCTTCAGTTGCAAAGTAGCCTAAGTGTGTGGTTACGGATCAAAGTTCTTCTCATATCTTAGGTTCAAATCCCAATTGGGCATATCCTATTTTAAGAAAAGTTGTCAGTTTGCTAGCCAAAAGTTGGTGTTTTTCTCAAGGCTCTCCAATTTCCTCCACTGTCAAAGCATGAATTTTGACTTGGGTATAAAACACTATTGTTTCAATCCAATCTTTTTTCTATCAGACAGAGGGTTCAGAGTGTCACCAAGAAAATCTCCATCCTCAGTTGACCAGGATGGCAGTTTGATATTTTCACCAAGTCCTACAAGTCAGTCCAGTTTTTCCAACACATCTACACCCAGGTCTGGCCGCCTTACGCCAACGACACTGGGCTCGTTTTCTGGATCGGTAAACTATGGAATCCCATCACTGTCATATTCTACATATGCCTCGCCTACATCAAGTTATGAAAAGGTTTGTATAAATAAATAAATAAATAGAATAACTTAAATCTTAAATTTTGTTACATTTTTGATGAAAGTTCATGTGTTTAGAGTATTTGATATTCAGAGACAGAGTTTCATTAAACATGACATGTTTGGGCCAAATGAGGCATTATGGTGCAGAACTAAGTGGTCCATTACCACACAGGGGAATACAACAGCCCAGTCCAGTAGAAACAGGAACCATTTATATATATACATGTATGTTATGTAAACTGACAAACCAGAGTAAAGAGCTTTTAATCAAGTTTTGAAGCTATTTTATTTTATATACAAATGTACCTGTAGAAACAATTCCAAAATTATGCATTTTTAGACCAAAAAAGTATTTCATGCTGAAAATAGCAGTGTTGGAAGTCAGAATTTTCAACCAACCCTTTTCTGACAATTTAAATATTTTCTGTTGTAGTACATGTATATAGAATACTATTTAAAAAATAACCATTTCTTCCCAAATTACCAGTCTTGGACTCGGACGGACTGTAAAAAAGTCTGTTGTTTCCAACACTGAAACATAATTTTTCAAAAAAATGAACCAATGATTTTAACATGTGTATCTTTTGCAGGTACAGAATATGAGTGCACTTAGTGCTAATGCCTCGTTGTCCCATAGTACATCATTTTCACCAAATGCCACCTATTCACCGAGTGTGTCATTTTCTCCAAGTCAGTTGATGCAGAATAGTAGTATGGACGGAAGTGGGTTACGATCCAGAACTTCTGTCTCTCGTCCATTGAAGAGTTCACCAGGTAATTTTCTAACACAGTAGGATTATAGTACATATTACAAACTACTGTAAATTTATATATTTTTGCGGTGTAATATTTTTTAGCCATTTTTGGCTTCGATACAGTAGCAGAAATTTAGATTCGACCACCGAATAAGATATGATCATACTGCATAGGCATCAACATCTAACAACATTCAAGTTTTTGTTAGAATGTTAAAATATATGAAATTAAATTGGAATTCAGTGTTTTATGTCCAAGTCAAGGTTAATTCACGTATTAGTTGTATTTTAAGGGATGAGTTCTAGGATTCTGGAAGAAACTAGAGTATTTGAAAAAAACATAACATTTTGCAAGGGACTGACAAAATTTCACATAATGGACTGCCTAGGTGATATTTGAGTCTGGAGTGGAGTGCCGGTAATAGTGTTTTTTGCTCTGATCAGGATTCTTTTACTTATATCAACATGGTCAGTTCATGGAGAATACTAGAGAGCCTCGGAAAAAACACCAACCTTCGGCAAGCAAACTGACAAAAGTTTTTCACACTAGGATGTCTCTGACATAGAATTTGAACCTAGGCAGTGAGAGACGTTGTGATCTGCAGGGCCATGCATTTAGCCCTCCCCCATAGGTGCTGTGAATAGGTGTTGTGATCTGTAGCAGCATTTAACACCACTTAAGCACAGTGGCCCCTGATAGATTTAGAAAGTTTTATGGTAAATGACTTGATGTTATTTGATTGACTAGTTGTGACAGAAGTTGTTATCTAAGGGCATATATCCTTTGTTTATTTCAGCCACTTCAGCGTCTTTTGACAGAATTACAGATTATAACTCACTTAGTTATTACCTTAAGGAACAAGAAGAAAAAGATTATAAATCAGCTCTTAGTAAGTACTGGTATAATAAAAGGAAAAAAGAAATGCAACTTTATTTTTGATCGTTATTTTTTTTCATGATTCTTTGATGATGAGTTCATTGTTTGGAATATGAATGCCTCTGCATTATCAGAGCAATGGCCCTACCCCTGTCGAATTCCCTCAATCACAACAATTTGCTCTAAAATTGTTTGAAAAAAAGGTGGTGCAAGTGATCTGTACTGTTTAAATGTTCAGTTTGTAATAATTTACCAGCACATATTGTACAGGAGTACCCCTAGATGAAGGCTTTCTTGAACCCTTGAACCATTTGTTCAGTCGAAATTTGCAGTTATAAATGGGTTTGGCAATTAAGCATGTTAATAGAGGGAGACATACAGAGAAAAAATTAAAAGAAATAGATTTTTTGAATTGTAAACTGTTGTTAAAGCAAAGTAATCAAGGGTCATTATAACCCCTCAAAGTAGTTTGAGGGTGGTATATAGGAATTGCCATGTCTGTCTGTAAAATCATGTCCGGGCCATATCTCATAGCTGCTTTGGATGATGTTCATAAAACTTCACATGAATAATCTTCATGGTCTAAAGGTGTGTCATGAACCAAGGTCATATCATAACGGTCTAGGTCATAAGTAAACATATAATTTTGGGGGCGGGGTATTTGGCTCTCTATAGACAGTTCTAGTTATAACAAGGTTTTTACTTATTTTAGGTTCAGCAGACACCACAGCATCAAGTGGAGCATCATTCTGGAATTATGGAAGAACTGCTTTAGATTACACACATGTATTGAAAAAATACATGTACCAACTAGCTAGTCGCTCCCCACAGTCTTTATCCACCAGGAATAATGACAACGACCAGTCTACTTCATTTGGAGGAGAGGATGTAAATATTGCAACATTATTTCATTAGTTTTAAATACATGTATCTTTAGTCTAAGGATATTTTAAACTGGAATAAGAACTGATTCTCAATCAGAAAACTGTTTTTTTTCACAATTTTATTCACAAATTCATTTAAGAAATGACATTCTGCTCATGGTATTCAAGGGGTTGTGCAAGATAGTGTGGAGCGTGCCAGATTCAAAATGAAAATTTTATTTAGCCAAGTTGTGTGAATGGGAAAATGGAAGTTCTGAAATTTTACAAACTGCATTATGACATGCTAGCAATAGCAAGTACCCTCATTGCAAAGATGTGATTTTGTAACAATATTTTCTTAGCTCACCCGAAGCTTTTTAACTACATTTCTTATAATTCAATTTACAGGAATTTTTGTAACAACAAATTAACAATTTAAATAACAATATTGCCATAACATGTAAAAATAGCATCACTATGGCATAGGAACTTAGAAGCCTATGTGCGTCATCAATAATAAGATGATGTCACTGAGAGCCAATCCTTTCATGCAAATGTAACAGAAAAGATTTGACCAATCAAAATGCTTAAAACAAAGGAGAATTGAATTATTATGCATTAAAGGTTTTGTTGAAAAAAAAAAAACTTAAAATGACATAACTAAATTTATATTGTTTGACATGTGTTGTAGATTTAGATAAAGAGAGGTGTGAGAATTGAATTATTATGCATTGAAGGTTTTGTTGAAACAAAATTAATGACTTAATTAAATTTATATTGTTTAACATGTGTTGTAGATTTGGATTAAGAGAGGTGCCACAGAAGATGACCTGTACCTCTGGGTAGAGAGATTACGCAAAGTAAGTGATACTTCAGTTTTCATTCAAACAGATAAAAGTCTTTTAATCTATTTATCACTGTTACAATTTTGGATAACAAAATGAAATATATGGCATTAATTATCAGGATGTGTCTGAAAAAGTTCTGGATAATTGAACATGCTTTAAACTTTCTGGAAAAGTACATGTAGATTTTCAAGTCTGAACAAGTTTACTAACCGATTCATTTTGGGATTTTAAAATACTATTACTGTATGCAGGGGAGGGGCAAAGTTTTATAGGGGCATAATAATTGATATTTAGCTGACCACGCTCACAATGTTCCGACACTGGCCGCCATCGTTACCAAATCAGCTTGAAGGCAACTAATGACGTTGTAGTGTCAGTGGCGTCACTAAACGGCACAATTCAGAGTTTTCATTATTTATTTTTTTTGCGTCTAATTCAAGCATGTCAGGGTTTTGTCAGAACATTGTGGGCGTGGCTGGCGATACCTCAATTAGGTTACTGTACATTTATATTGGATTAATATTGCTATTTGTAGTGGATGTGTCAGACAGTTGTAACCAGATTAGCCAGAGAAATAGACCAGATAAATGCCAGTTTAAGAAGAATCGGATCTGAAGATACAGAAATTGGAGGTAATCTTTACAGTACAAGGGCATATCAATTTTTGACTCGCCTGTGAGAAGTACAAAAGAGCCAATGTCACCCCTTTAGTGTCAGCAGTAAATATACTGTAGCTAGTAGACCTTGGATATTTTAGAAGTGGCATTCTTTGGACATGTAAATATCCTGGCATTTGGGCTCAAACAGGAAATTCTTGATGGTCCCTGTAATTAATTTAATTCACTATTTTACTTCTGCAGAGGTAACTTAGTATCACCCTGATTTTTGAACATAGAAATTGGATGCAGTTTTATCACAGGATATCCTTATTTTCTCAAAATGTCTTTTATCAGAAATTTTTACACAAAAATAGTAGCTACTGTTGTACTTTGGACTTCATTTTCATTTCATTTACATTTAGATAGACATAATAACGATTAAAACAGGAAACATGAATATATTGTATACTATAAATAAGAAGGATTTCATGTCAGTTAATTTTTGTGAGTCTTCATTTCATTATATTTAAGTTCATTATATTTAAGTATACTATACATTTATTGCCTTTGAGTGAAATAAGAGGGCGCGGTGGCCTAATGGATAAGACGTCAGTCTTCAAATCCAGGGTCTCTCACCGCTGTGAGTTCAAGTCACGCTCTGACCATATGTGGGAAAGTGAATTTTCCTTACCGTTGGCCTTTACTGATTCACCTGGTATCAGTTTAATGGACTGGGGGAGTGGTACGCTTGTCTGCGGCGTACTGACTGTGAGCTAGCACGGTAAAGTCGCCCTGAGTGCGCGCTAGTACAAGGCAGACCATACAACACACTAGCACTTCACATACATACACAAATTGTTCATAGATTAATCCATAGAGATTAATTAAATAGTTCTCGTCGCGAATAGCTGAAAAATTGCTGATGCGGCGTTAAGCAACATTCAACCAACCAACCAACCTTTGAGTGAAAGAGATATGAACATTTGTTCACCTGCAACAAGTCATATTTCCTGAGGGCAAAGTCCGAGGGAAATGTGACTTGTTAAGGGGGAACAAATGTTCATATCTCCCTCAAACAATGGCAGTAAATTGTTTATTATACCGAAAGATAACCATGTTAATAAGAAAGACTGAAAGGAAGAAAAAATATCTAAAAAGACAGTCTGGAAGGTAATAACATCAGTCCTTCGTTGATTTTTCTCCTATTGGAACTCATCAGAGGCAAACGCTAGAACCTTGTGATCGATTCTCCATCAATGACGTTATATCATTGTGACATCAGAGTGTGTTCTGAAAGGGTGGGATATGTTTTCATAGGGATACATGATGTTTTCTTCACCCTGATCACATGATCCAACGATCCAATCAAATTAAAGATAGTATCATATTTTGCTTATGTGGTATAATAAATACTTTTATTTGCAAGTCATGCAATGATGGTTGGTGCAAATGCAAGTAAATTATATCAAATTAACATATTCTTTTTGCCTCTTTTTACTCTTACTAATAAAGCAAAAATTTCCAGATTTACAGTAATATATCATATATTTATTGTTTATTTTAGAAGTTGGAGTGTCAACACTAAAGCAGCTTGCTCTAACTAAAGGTCCACATGTACCAACATTAAATACTATAGTGCCGTATCTAGACTTCTCTTCAAATCAGGAATATTTAGTTAAAAGAATCAAAGGTAAGTGTATCATCTCAGACTAAATGATGGAGGTCTATTTTATCCCCTTCCTTTCAAAGAAAGTAGAGGATATCAAATTCCAAGTCCATCCAGACTCTTCTTGTTTAGTGTAATTCGCCAAAATTATGAAGCACTATTTTACGAAACTTGGTGCTAAACATCTAAACTTTACTAGCCAGGGGGCCAGTAAAAATAATTTCAATCATAGAGCCTTGTTATGAGATTGAAATTTTATGATAAATTATAATTTTTGTCTTTTTGTTACTTTTTTCATTATACATGTATTTTAATGGCAATGAAAGAAGAAATATAATGGGTTTGTTTTCATCAGTGTTTAATATTGAATATAAATATCTCCATTAAAAAACCCTATTGCATACAGGAGAGCATTTTGAATATTTTTACAAATCACCAAAAATATCCAACAACAAGGATACCAATAAATTGTACATTTGTATTTGCTTGATGAAATTAAAAAAAATGTTTTATTTATCTTGTTATTTAGATTTAGGTAAAGATGGTTGTATGAGTGAGTTTTTATGGAATGGGGGTGGTCACTATGGTAAAGTCTGGGGAGAACATTTACCTACTGATGCTGCAGTAAGTTATGATGAGGTTTATTGGGGGTATTCTGAGGGCTGAATTAATAAAAGAAGTTGCATTAACTTGTTAAATACATGTGTATTAAGTTTATACATGTATGTGATACATGTATATAGATAAACAACTTTGACCTGTCTGTTTGACCTTTAATTTAAATATTTATTATGGACGACTGCATATACATGTATATAGGAATCACATGGGTTTATTTTGTATACACAATGAGAACACTAATCACTTATCGTATGTACACAGTATTAACTGTAAATCCTACTATTACCTATGTGTAAGATGGACTCTTCTATATAAATATTCCTAATGAGAGGTCAAACAGACAGGTCAATGTTGTTTGCCTATATCAACGAGGCAAAAAAGTAAAAAATAAAGAATGAAGAACAAGAAAAGATTTTATTCTAATTGTCATATCAATGACTTGACTCATTCATTCATTTTGTATGCTTTTCTGTTGCTTTTAAGCTCACTGGATTCACAATGTGATGGCAATGTATACAAAGAGTCTTTTTAACTTTGGGGTGGTTGCCACAAATAAAGTGTGAAAAGACATGATTGTATACATACAATAGTACAGTTATGCTCTGTTTTACCTAATTATGCACTTTTGGACTCATCTGTGTCTATAAACACTGGCATTCATAAACAACCTAATATACAGTAAAACCTCGATTCATCGCCATCATTTGTTCAGTCAAATTTTGGCGTTATAAAGGGGTTTGGCGATAAATCGGGGGAGGCGGATAAAGAAAAACATAAACAAAATGGATTTTGGGACTTCAAAATAGTGTGGCGATAAGCGAGGTGGCAAAGTTATCGAGGGGCATTATAACGAGGTTTTACTGTATATATAAAATGCAAATATAAACAAATTAATGTGACAATAATTTTTAGTGGACCAGAAATGCATGTACAGTCAACTTATTCTGTCTTTCTAACAGCCTTTTTACAAGTTACATGTAAGTACTCTTAACAGAGTTTTAATATGTAAATATTTTTTTAAATTTCCAGTTAGTAATGCATCTACTGTCAACATACTTAGACTCACGACTTCCAGCACAACCAAAGTTTCCTGATGGTAAAACCTTCACCAGTCAATATTATGTCAGAACTCCAGATAAACCACGTAAGAAATTATTTTATGTCATTAGTGATTATGTGGAAAGTTTTTAGACTCTCTCTGGATTAAAATTGGGAAATGCAAAGGGTTTTCCATATTTCAATAAAATCAGTACAATTTGTTTCTTTAACATTTAGACTATGTATTTTCCAAATTAATTTTTTCCCAAAAATTCCATGCAATTGAAGGGCCATTACCACAGTTAATATCTAAAGGTCAAGTTCACAGAGGCTGTATGGTCAATTGACTTATCTCTAACCACACAAACAATGTTCCAACAAAGGTCTGGCATGCTTGAATAAAAGGCAAAAAGAATGAAAACTCAGCTTGAATTGCGCCATTTAATGATGTCACTGACACTAGTACGTCATTAGTTGCCGTGACGCTGTTTTGGTACTGTGATGACGGACTTTGTCGGAACATTGTGGGCGTGGCCAGCGATGCATCAATTTTATTTTGAGCATAGGTGTATATTATGTTTATGGATGAAAATGTTAATATGAAGATGAATTTTTAGCTTTTATCTCCAGAGTAGGTGCGTTCAAGTTTTTTATTTAAGTTTTTTTTTTAAATTATGATGTTAATGAAAATGATTTTTTTCCCATTTATATGACAAGGTTTTAACCTAAAAGATGGGTTGCTAGGAAGTGATTGTTGTTGTCTTCTGACAACTCAAGTTTTAGATAGATAGAGATGTGTTTCTGATCAACCAATCTACACCTTCGTATTTCAGATTTAGATAAAGATGATACGCTGTGTATTTACCAATCTACAATTAATCCTCCACATTTTCAAGTCATTATAGGAAAAACCATACACAATTTACCAAAGGTAATTCCTTTTAATATGTTGTTGATTTTATTCCCTGAAATTACACAGGAGTTGGTACAGTAAAACCTTGTTATAATGCCCCTCGATTACTTTGTCACCTGGCTTATCGACACACTATTTTGAAGTCCCAAAATCCATTTTGTTATGTTTTTTCTTTGTCCGCCTCCCCCAATTTATCGCCAAACCCCTTTATAACGCCAAAATTTGACTGAATAAATGATGGCGATGAATTAAGGTTTTACTGTATTTCCCAGTGAGTTGATCAGATGTGATATCAATACTTCTAAGTTGGATAATTTTGATCTTGAGTTTTAGTTTGGTTTGACCAAAACTTGAAAATTTTAGACTATTCTTTTGACAGGCACTTAGTATTTTATTTACAAATGAAAGTCTCAGGGGTACTTCAAAGTTGAGTCGAGTGGAATAATGGTGTTTATTGCTGCAGTAAAGATTATTTCACATATATCGAGGCGGTCAGTTGAGTTATGGTAGAGGTAACTGACATGCCCAGAGAACGCCACTAACTTTCAGCAATCAAACTGACAAATTTTCTTGCCGGCCATGTCTATTATGTTCCGACACTGGCCTCTATCACGGTACAAAGCAGCGTCACGGCAACTAATGACATATTTGTGTCAGTGACGTCATTAAATGGCATAATTCAGGTCAAGATTCCATTCTTTTTGTGTGTAATTCAAGCTTGTTGGGCTTTTGTCGGAACATTGTGGGCGTGGCCGGCGATCCGTCAACTTAGAAAGTGAGAGGCACTGGGATCCGTAAGTCCACACTTTAGACCACTTGGCCACAAAGGCCCTTCATCGACCATGAGAGACCTTAAACTGATACTTCTTGTCAAGTTGATCATTATCTGAAGGAAAATAAACTTTGCACTTGTTGCTGCAGTCAGATTACGCGTAATGTTCTGTAAATTTCTGTTACCTCCGACACTTGTAGTCTTGACTAGGGTGTAAAGTGCCATTTTTCAAACCAATAAGTCAAACAGTCACTTACGTTTTCTTAGAAAATCTAATGTTTGTTTATTATTTACAGGGCAGAAATAATATGTTTCAAGCAGTTTTACTATTTTTACATCATATAAAAACAAAAGAACATGGAATGTTGGGGTAAGTTACAGTTTAAAAATCAGGAAAATTTAAAAAAAAAAATCCCAAGTAAAAAATTGACTTTATGATATTCATAATATGGCTGCAATGATATACCCTATGCCAACCTAATGATACTATAATATATGTATCATGATTCATAGGCATTGATTTGATACTTTTTATTTATGATGCAGAAAGATATTTCTAAACATCATTATCTGCAACATCATTTCCCTCTAGGATTTGTAAATGAATATAAAACTAGATCCATAAATAAAAAAAAGTGCACAAAAATATTGCCAAAGATGCAATAATGAAATGTACATGTATATCAAGTCTGATGTGCTACTCAAGTCCTGATAGTAAATTGTTTAGTCCAAGCTCCTGATAAGAGACATTTTTAATTGATACATGTATTTAAATAATGTGTCTATAATGCATTTAAATTTAAAAATGAAACTCTTTAGTCAAAGCTATTGAAATAACCATGTTTTCTTGAGAGAAATTGCAGTAATGACATGTACTTTAAACAAATTTATTTTCATGGTGAACTAATTTTTGCTTATTTTGTGGTTGTATGTTTTGCGGGAAAATTAATAACAAGCGAAAATTAAATTTTGCTTTCTGTGTTATAGTGCTTATTTTAATTAACATGAAATTTTAACTATACGGATATGTATAGATTTCCTATACCGCAAAAATAAATACCAGTATTTATTTAGTGAAATTAAATATGTTTTCAGTATTAGGAATTCAGTAAATTCCAACAAAATTTTCACTTAGTTGATACTGTACAGTAGTTCATACCATGCTTACTATCTTCTGGCTATAAAATACTCTGACATTTCTTTTCTTTATTTTTACAGGAGGGTAAATTTGGGAATGTCTGGTGTAAATCTTCTGTGGATATTTGATTGATTGATGGAACAACAGTGTGAGGTTACCCGTCCTATTGGCACTTAGTGCTATGCTATCATCTGTAATTTAAGAACTTCAGGAAAATTGAAAAGACTCGTGCTGGAAAGTTTAGGCTTAGAAATGTCCAGTGTAAAATTATTGTGGATGTTTCATTAGTTTGTAAAAATAATATGATGTTAACCTCTTATTTGCACATAGTGCTATAAAGACATTATCTATGAACAAAGAAATTGGAAAGACTCATATGTGTACAAATGGTGCTAAAAAAGATCTATTGTTCAGAAATGTCCAGTTCAAATGTTTTGTAGACATTTAGCTTTTATTAAAAAATATTTATTTGTCCTTCCAAAACAGATTGTCATAATTTGCTTAATTTGTGAGAAAGGAAATTCTGGGAATTTCAATGAAAAACAGATTGCCATAATTTGTTTAACTTGTGAGGAAGGAAATTCTGGAAATTTCAATGAAAAACAAATTGCCATAATTTGCTTAACTTGTGAAGAAGGAAATTCTGGGAATTTCAATGAAAAACAGATTGCCAAAATTTGTTTTATTTGTGAGGAAATTATGGGAATTTCAATTAATGTTATATTATTAATCCTACGATATGGCTAGAAAGTTAAGGACATCTTAGTTAAGAAATTATTGACAAAGTGGGCTGTGTTCATGTTTGGTAAAGGCAAACAACATTGACCTGTCTGCTTGACCTTTTATTG
This sequence comes from Anadara kagoshimensis, assembly GCA_021292105.1. Classification (NCBI taxonomy): domain Eukaryota; kingdom Metazoa; phylum Mollusca; class Bivalvia; order Arcoida; family Arcidae; genus Anadara; species Anadara kagoshimensis. The sequence goes on along the minus strand of CM037862.1, from coordinate 24,539,301 downwards.
GGAATATACATGTACATGTAGAAAGGATCTGGTAGTGGTAGGATTCACAGTAAATCATGTGTATACAGGATCCTCAATTAGTTTTCACATTATGTAGACACAATAAACCCACATGATCCCTATACTTAAATATACTCATCAATAAATATTTAAATTAAAGGTCAAGTGGACAGGTCAAAGTTGTTTACCAATAAGAAGAGAGATTTGCCATTATTTTTAAGAATATAAGCCATCATTGAAAGATTGACTTTTAATTTTTAATGCTCTGAAATGAACAACATTTGAACAATATGAAGCAAGAATACTGGTATTCAAAATGGTTACAAGTTTTCCATTTATTAATGTAACACTCAATAGCAAGAATTGCCTACACATGTAATAAGACAAATTTACTGGAACATGATTGTTCTTTTTTAATTTTTATTTTTAGTTTTTAAAGAAAGAAGACAAACTTCAAAATAGTGTGTATTTTAAGATGTATGTTTGTTTGTATGTATGCACATTGTATACATTCATGTATGTGTGCGTGTGTGAGCATGTGCCTGTATGAATGTAAATAGAAACAATGAATTTGATGCCAGTTTTCGATAAAATATTGATAATGTATTTCATTTTGTGTCTGAGAAGTGTGTTTTATGTTCTTGTGTCTCAATAAATTTTTTTTTAAACGAATTATCTTGTTTTTTGTTGTTTAAGACATGCATATATAGCGTGAAAGTAACCATATTTACACATTTTTAATTTTTGGCCGGGTTGCACGCAGTGCAAATCGGTTTATGGTATGGTGAATGTCAGCTGGGCGGTTGGGCGGGCAGGCAGGAAAAAAAGGGGACCAACTTTGTGAACTCAACTCCATCTACAGTTTTCAACCAAAAACCTTGAAACTTCACAGAATGTTTTTATATATATATTGAAGATGTGCACCTGACTATGGAAATATTTCAAGATTTTTTTCCCCATTTTTCCAGACTTTGAAACTTAGTGAATGGGGTACCTACTTTGTGCACTCAACTCCTCTTACAGTTTTCAACCAAAAGCCTTTAAACTTCACAAAATGTTTCTATATATTGAAGATGTGCACCGGACTTTATGGAAATATTTCAAGATTTTTCTACCATTTTTACAGATTTTGAAACTTAGTCACTTTTTAGCAAGTATTTGAACTGGGGGTACCTACTTTGTGAACTCAACTCCTCCTACAGTTTTCAATCAAAAACCTTTAAACTTCACAGAATGTTTCTATAAATATTGAAGATATGCACCTGACTTTTTGGAATTATTTCACGATTTTTCCCCCCATTTTTCCACACTTTGAATCTTAGTTACTTTGTACTGTATATATCAAAAGATAAGATTATCAAAGATGTGCACCTGACTTAATTGCAACCTGGCCCATTGAGTCTTTGGCCCATTTTTTTTAAAACCATATGCAGGTGCAACTTGTCTACAGGACAGTTGAATGGTGTTGATCTGTACAAGGTATTTGAACAGGATCGAGAATTATACCCATTGCACATGCTGCTTGAGGATTTGACAGGGATGGACAGACAGACCTTGCCTTACCATAACACATCCCACTTTGCTAGAGTAAAGTGGAATAATGCAGTTTTAGGTCGTAGTTAAGATTTTTTCACTTACATGTACATGTATATCTAGATGGTCAGTTAAGGAAAATGATGTGCCCAAAGAAAACCACCAACCTTCAGCTAGCCAAATGACAAACTTTCTCGCACTAGGACCTGTCCCAAGTTGGATTCAATTTGAATACCTAGGCTGTGATCTGTAAGCTCATGTTTTTGACAACTTGGCCACCAAAGCCACCTATTCAGATTACTGACAACACTCCTGTCTCCCAATAACTACTGGAAATATTGACAAAGTGATATTTAGGGACTTGGTATAAGCACTTTTTTTAGGATTCTAACCATCAAATTTTGTTTACAACCTGAGCACTGTGGTAACTTGGTTGGTCAAGTGCTCATCTCTTATGCGATAGGTCGGGGTTTGAACCCAAGGCAGAGTTGGATACATTAAAGATAATAAGGGGTGAGGTTTAAGCACTTTTCTAGGATTCTAATCATCCATTTTTGTTTACAACATTGTAATTCTTGACTTGGACGTTTAACACCATTACTCAACTCATTTCTGACCCGAGTACTGCTGTAGTTTTAAGAGTTTTTGTCCTGTATGTGGAAGCTCATTGCAAGTCTGACCAAGACCTGAAAATATGTAGTGACTGGTTTTTCACTAACCACTCCGCATTTAGAAATGAAAGTCACAAGGTTCTTTGGAAGAAATCTCCAAAATCAAGATAGGCATGGCATTCTAAAGAACCTACCATGTGTGCATTGGACAGGTGAAAATTTCTTGTACTTCACTCGACTTCTCAATATAGATGAAATAATCCTGACTGGGATGCAAAACCTCAACAAATCAATTGTTTACAACCAGTGATCCCTAAACACTAATAACAGGAAATTAATTTTATGTAAATATTTCTACTGTCTATAAACACAACTCTAAATTGACAAATTTTCAAACATATTTTATCAAAACATGATTTTACAAAGATCAACATCTGTTAAGTGGTACTCAACCATGAACATGTATTTTTTCTAATCCAAAATATATGTAGGTTATTTCAGCAAAAAATACATATTTTTTAAATGCATGACATTTCCCTTTACGGATGCTTTACTGACTGAAGTATGGACATTAAAAACAACAATCGAGTTTCGCAGTATTTTTTGCAAAAGTTGTCGCTGTACATTTTTAATTTTAATACAGATTGACAAGTTTATATCTGCATGTTCCCAATTTATATATAAATTGGGAACATGCAGATATAAAACTTGTCAATCTGTATTAAAATTAAAAACTGTAGACCAATAAAACTAATGTTTTTGTGTCTTTTTTTTTCAAATTTGGGACAAATATTCTTAAAAACTTGAGTACCGGTAATTTAGGTGTAATTTATAGACAGTAGGTAATTTATTTCTGTTTATGACATATTTTGATAATTTTTTTTTTCAAATTTTTATAAATAATAAAAATCAGATTGACAATCATAAATTATAACAAAATATACATACAAAACTATAATTTTTGTAATTAAACACTTATTTAAAAAAAATTCATATTCCGAATGATAGGTACATACATGTATATGTTTAAGTTTATCACTGCATTGGTCGATATCTTCCAAGAGAAAATTGTGAGTCTTAATTTTCTAATAAGATCATTTTGTCATAGATGATGTACATGTATCACTTTCTACAATCATGAAGAGGCTGAAAAATCAATAATATGAATTATTTTATCATATTTATCTAATCAGATCTTTTATCTTGTACTATACAAAAATCATATCTCTCCTTCCTGATTAAACATTTATATAAACAAATGAAATACACAACCAAATTTAATAAATTCCAAAGAATTCAATGCTATGGTCTTGAATACAATGTACAAAACTGCCTGCATACTAGTATTCTTGGTTTCATTTTCGTCGGGCGCAATATTCGTGGAATCTGTAAAATCTATCATTTCGTTGGGTCGTAAATTCATGGTTTCACTGAATGTCGAAAGTGTAGTAAGGAACCTTGATAACAGATATGAATTCAGATCTGACGTGCTTCTTGTTGGTTTATTGACCATTGTAGGATGAGTAATTAGGGATTAGGAATCAGTGCTGAAATTTGTGTTTGGGTGTAAAAAAAAGCTAGTTATGATAGATCCAAATGCAATAAAATATGGTAGCCTACATGTCCGTTAGTTACTACAATATCTTGTCTTTTTACTTGTGGATAATGTTTCGTGGTGGTCGTAAATTCGTGGTTGAGACTGTCCACTAAAACCGCGAAAATTGATCCCCAACGAAAATTAATGATTTCACAGTATATAACTATATTGATCGAGAAACAATTCAATTTCAATTTTAATTCAAGAATAATTCAATGAAATGTGATAATGTATGTGTAGTTTAGAATGATTTTGAGCTAATGAAAAGTAGTCAAAGTCTGGCTGCTAAGAGGCCGACAAATGGATAGTTAGTAACAAAAACTGGCAGTTGCCCAGACACAATTCAGGCTGAGTTTTCAATCTTTTTGTGTGTAATTCAAGCTTGCTGGACCTTTGTCGGAACATTGTGTCAGTATGTCTTTCCAAAAATCTTTGAATTTTGTATATATAAAAATATTCCTCATAATATGACGTTAGGGGAAAAATTATTCCCATCATTTACTGTTATGCGACTTTATTTAACACAGATTCAAATTACATTGATCCAGAAATTGGAAATTCACATCGCAAACATGAGAAGACTTGCATGCATATATTTTTCCCCTCAAGATAAACTTCTTCTCACTGATAATGTTGCTAGTTAGGTTGGTTGTACAAGTATATAGTGTATACACCAAGTTGTTTTGTACAAACATAATTTTTAAAAAAATATAAAATTATATATATATATCAACTAGTACAAAAGATGTATGGTTTCACTAACAAATTAGGCCTGAGAATTTGTGTTATCATATAAAAACTATTAAAAACTTTGTCTTTTATATAATTTAATAATGTATAAGAAGAGACATTCACGAGGAAAAATATTCACGATTACTCTTGTACCGCGAATATATCTTTTCAGCGAAAACATCTTATATCCCTTTGTACACTTTACCTACAGTCGATACCTTGAAAAATTTCTTGCCACCAAATAATTAAGAAGATCATAACCCTGACAGTTTGTTTACACAAATGTTTCTTCTCATACAATAAGCAAGATTAAAATGATTTCATTGATTTAGCACTAACATTAAATGTTCATTTCAACAACTGGTTTACTGAACTAGTTTTAATATTTTGGCCACAAGCCCAGCTGTTGTACTATGCATTGTTGGTAACTGTGTTTTAAAATTATTTACAGCTCTTTCTCTTGATGTCTCCCAGTTATACAGATCTCTGAAAGATATAAAAGAATGAAAATATGTTGAAAGATAAACATGTACAGTACCCTTAAGCTTCTTAAACTACCTCAGTAAAAATGAGGAGCAATGGAGTTTTACCCCAAATTAAGATTTTTTCACTTATATTGAGACGGTCAATTCAGAGATGGTGGAGGAAACCAAGTGTCTAGAAAAAATTACTAACCTACAGTTGAACATATTAAATGAAGTAAGGATATTGTGTATTGGTTTAATGAGGAAACACTGATGGGGCATCATTTATCTAATGGACTTGCCAAATTTTTTTTTCCAGTGAGGTGCTGCATTCCAAAGGCTTCATTATTATTAACAGGTTTGAATAACAAGAGAGATAATAGCTACATCTAGACATTGTACAATCAGGGATTTATCAGGGTCTTTTGGGAAAAGGCCCTAAACTAAAAATTGGGAAAAACTCTCAACTTTTTGCTCATTTTGGGAAAACTTTGACATAATTTTTGATGCCATTAATGATTAAATCTAATGCTTTTAGTGTATTGAGTTCATTAAAGATTAAGGAAAGCAGCCACATTTATGGCCAGACTTCAGTTATGTATCTGGTACAATTTTCTAATTGGGAATTTTCTCAGCCCAATTTGGGAAAAAATCAATGTTTTTCCATTGGGAATGGGGCCGAATTTCGGCCCTAAATAGGCCCTTGATAAATCCCTGACAATGTATATAGTTAAACATTAAATTTAATGCCACCTTTTTCAATCAGATTTATCATTATAAAAGGTTTTTGCAACCATTTCAGCGAGACTGATCAAGGAAAAAAAGGAAATCAAATTTTGTATTTTATACTGAATCATATTTAACTCGAGTTGATATTTATTGATAGCATACCTATATATTGGTTTAACAAACTTCATCCTTCCTTGTTCATTAACAAACTCTATTGCTCTAGGTATACATTCTTCCCACTCTGCCTTGATACACAATCTTAACCATCTACAAATAAACAGTATAGACATAAATATTTCACTTAAATTGTCACTAGCCTTATGACATCAAGTTTTTCCAACTAATTGCATGTACCAGTAATACTAATATTTATGGTTTCATAATATCAAAACATACACTTTGGGAATCATTTGGAAATATTTTTCACTCTTCAAAACATTTCTCATACATGTATATAGCTATTGGATTACCTGTCAAGGTACATGGAAGTATATTCGTAAATCTTCCAGGGGACATACATATAAACACATGTGACGTTTAACAGTAAAAGGGAAGTAACTCACCCTTTGCAGAAGTCTAAATTACAAACACGGTGACAAGGTACACAAGTCACACAGAATACAAAATTGAAGTTTAAAAGACCAAACTAGCACCACTTTGAAGTGTGACAAAAATGTCTTACAGAATTTTGCCAGGCTACTTGGCCCCATGTACCATGAGATGCAATGTTACCTGCCAAAAAACTTACTTGTAGTATACTAAACATTATTATCTGTTGCAAATTGAAAATGGTTTATTATTATATAAAGTAGATATTATAAACTGCCAGCTATAAATAAGCATAAAAATTATATTTGTTATACATGTAGGTTTAAATCATAATCGTCATGCCATATTTCAGGCAGATTGGACATACTGAAATTTTTCCAGTATTTCGCATAAAAATATATGTAAACAATTTACAGTTGACTCTCGTTATCTCGAACTGGACGGGGAAATGTGAAAAGTTCGACTTATCCGGAGTTCGAGATAACCGATGTTAGAAACGGCAACAAAAGGGAAGTAACTCGTACATGCCTACCGGAAGTCGCTTCCGGTTTTATCTTGTCTAACTGTATATTGCCGTTTTCTCCTGTATCGTATGTATTCATTTATGCATTTTGTTTTATAAAATTGTCTTTAATTACTCAAATCTGTCAATAACCGATTGCGCTACTGTAATTAGCCGACAAATAGTGGAGTCCGCTTTGGTCTCCATACCAGTTTCAACCAAGAACAACTCTGTTCGGACTTTTTAAAAAAGTTCGAGATATCCTGTAGTTCGAGATATCCGAATTCGAGATAACGAGATTCAACTGTATATATACAAGTAACTACCGGTACCTACCTAAATCTTATTTCTGAATTTTTCATCGCATTCAGTTGATACAGTTTTTCCATGGTTTGAACTTTTTTCACTGTGAGTGGTGCCTGGAATTATAACAAGAACTACTTATAATAATATGTTTATCCATCCTAATCTTGATACATGTATTAGACATAAGAAGTTGAAAATCTAACATAAAGTTGTACATGTGAATGTGGGTGGAATTGTGCCGCATATGCAATTTATTAAGCTTTGATTGATTGAATGGGGTTTTCCGTCCAATTCAAGAAATTTCACTTATATCTATTTGTCACCAGCTATCGGTGAAGTGGCAGAAATTTCTATCTTTGCAGTCTATCAGAGACAATGTGCAGGGATGGTTCTTTAATGTGTCAAGACTGCCGTGACACAGGACATCGGTTATTAGGGTCTTTTTAAGGACCCTATGACTTTCACTTCTAAATGCCAAGGGCTTGGCACAAACCAAGCTATTTAGTAGTGAAATAAAAACAAGGGTGGATTGAGGGTTTCAGGGTTCAACATAATGTTTTAAAGACTAGACCAGTCGGGCTAGTTCTGAGAATTTTTACTAGCCCTGAACTAAATTCTACTAGCCCAAAAATAGTCATGATAAATGTGTTTTTTCTCATCATTTTTCATCCTGTCGATGTCATCTTAAACCCATTTAAACATTTTTTCTGTCTCTTTTCATTGCCATACTTCTTTTAGTTTCTTCCCTACCTTTTACTTTATACAGTTTTTCTTTGCCTGACCGTTAAAACCGTCGTCATCGATGCAGGGCGCTCTTCTACATAATGAAACCTGCAATGCAGGTCATGACCTGCACAGAGCCCCTTTTCAAGCTTAAAATGATGAATTTCAAACAAACATATTTTATGGTGCATTACATTACTATGTAAATGATGGACTAGTAACAACACTGTCACCACTACTTTTTCTAAATTTATTTATTTTTGCATTATTTTCAAAACAAAACTGGAAATAAGTAAGACAGAAGTTATCTAAGTTTTAAAGAAAAGCTACTGTTATATCAATGCTGTTTCCTCATAGTAGTCCACATAGGGGTGCTCTACTTGTATGCAGGATATCCGAAAAAGACCAAGTTTTTGTTTTTGTTTGTTTGTTTTTTTTAAATTAATAGGTATTAATAAATTATGAAATTACTTTTAATAGTGAAAAAATTACACTTGATAGTTTTCTTACAAATTATCTTATAAACTTGGGTTGTTAATGAAACAGGAAGCACATGTCCACGGTAGCCGCCATTTTTTTTTTTTTTTTTTTTTTTTTTAAAACTGACTAGACTGATCAAGGGTATTAAGTCTACACCTTAGTTTTACTCCTCTGATTAACATTATTTGACAAATTAAAGATGTTTGCTTGTTAAAATTGTTTAAGAATTCTTTGTAATTAATTGGATGGAAACGGGAGGACTTTGACACCTGTCTTTCAACATGATGTGAGTATTATTACCAGTGTTATGGTTTCATAATCATTAATCTAAAAGAACTATATTTCAAAGCATTTGTTATTTTAATCACTTCATGTATTAAAAGTCATATGCAAGTCGGCACAAAATTTGTTGCTGTAAAATCACCATCGATGATGTTGCTAATGTAAATACCGGAAAACATGTGCTTGCATCTTAATCATATCGGCGCTTGAGTAGATAATGGATTTGAGTAAAGCGCCAAAATGACTTGATCTGATTACCGGTAGTTTTTATTTTCAACTTCCTGTTTTACGGCTGTTTTTATTAAGGTAAAGACGACACAGTTTTTGTTCAGAAAAAAAATCGATGTGAAATTAATTCATCCCCAGACTAGCACACGACCAGTGGGGCTAGTCAGCAAAATTTCCACACGCCCGGACCAAGAGTTTACTAGACATTGTCTGTCGGACGTGGGCTAATGTCGAACCCTGGGTTTACTGTATAGCAGTTATAGTTGTTTTAATATACCGTAGACATGGTAGATGTATTTATATTACCTCTTCCACAAGTAAACCAAGGAATTCTCTGACTTGTACAGAAGACAGACCATTTAAATCATCTGAACTGAACTGAGACAGATCATCATTTGCAGCACACCATTTCTTACACAAATCTTTACAAACAACGGCTAGGCTGTCATCATATCTAAATAAATAAACAAATAATTACATGAATAACTAGAACTGCAAGTGAAACTGTAACACTGGCATACATGTAGATTTTGTCATAAATGAATAAACCTCTGGGTAAAAGTGTGTCTATTGAAGGGAAAAAAATCTCTAATCCTAGATTTCAAATATCTCTGGTGAAACAAATCTGATTAAATCAAATGTATTGTGTTTGGTACCTATTTTCAAGTCTTGGAATGACACAGGCAGGGCTAGATTCCAGACCTCCCATATATGGAGCAAACACTTTACCTACTGAGCTACTGTAGTGGTTTGTATTCAATGGAAATACTAGATCTGCACAAACAACAAATATCAAAATGTATTTAGGTGATCAACATTTTGTATAGATAATTATTGACTGTGTGGGAAAGTACAGGTAATGCTATATGAAAAATAAATATTTCTCATGTAAGTAGATACAGCATAATAAAGTATTTCCTGAACATTTTTTTTTATATGACCAACCAGTAAAACCCTTTATGTGTTCAAAATATAAATAACTTAATACAGTAAACCAAACTATAAGGATCAACTCTATATAAAGACTGTATGTCCATTAAGATAACTTTTTTCTTTAGTTAATTTTTAAACCAGCAAGATACTGTAAATTGGGAAATTTCCGCGATTGTTTTATTATGGCGTAAATTCGCGAGTGAAACAAATTGCAAAATAAAAGTTTCGCAAAAAATTAAGCAGTAATTAAAATTATAACTACAGAGTCGCGATCATGCGAAAATTAAAAGACGCGAATAAATATTTAAGTGTGTTCACGCGAAAATTAGATGACGAGAAAATTTACCAATCTACAGTATTCTCTCTCTATAGACTTCCTCTCTACAAAGTCATATTTCTTAGTTCCTTAGGCAATTTTCATTTAAAAATTTTACTGTATATATACATGTTGCTAAATCTGGTTTTGATTGAAATACAGTACAGACCTGTCTAAAGTTTAACACAGAACATACAAAAAAGGCTGCCGAGTGGCCGAGATATCAATCAGCTTGTGGCCGAAAAACGAACAAGAGATAAACAGCAGCTGTTGAAAAGCTGTCAAGATCTAGCTAACGAGCAGTCCAGATGATGACTTGCTTATTCGGCACTAATACGTTAGCTCAGTGTTAAACATTCGACAGGTCTGTACTGTATTAAGTACTGCTCTTAAGGCATGTAAGGGACAGGTGGTATTTATATAGAGGTGATCACTACAGCAGGTTTTACTGTAATCTATACTTTACTTTGGTTTTACAGGTGGCATACCAGTACTGTAGAACCAAGCATCCCAGTCTACATCCTTAAATACACCTTTGTCTACCTGGATAAACATGATAGAAAAAAAAAATAAACAGCTTATTAAAATAAAAATATGTTATTACTAAATCAATAGTGTCCCAAAAATGAACTACAATTGGGCGATTCATGTTGCCCAACCATGTGCTTGATCAAAATATGAATAGCCAATGGTCTCTACTCCACCCAAAGATGGTTCCTGTGAGGCTACATAAAGATATTGGTATGTCAAATAGTTTTTGAGAAAAGTGATGGACAAAAAGTTGAAAGAAGAAATGAAGTAAACTCTACAAAGACTACTAATCTATTATGGACCTCTCTCAAGGGAACTGTTCTCCTACAGTGTTGTCTGGAGAGGTATAGTGACCGAGCCGATAGGCATGAGGCTCCAGTGGAGAGAAAAGAATGTCACAAGACATAACAGATGCCAAATATGATAAGGAGAAGCATGTCTTGATTGTTTAAAATGCAGTGGAATGACAAATTTTACATGGGTTGTCTAAGATTAGGATAATGGGAAAGTGTATTACTGTATTGTAAATTCTGCGGAAAATACCCTGTAGCTGCAGATAGAAATGATGCATACTGATTTGTGTCTTTCTTCTTTAATTCTGCCGTTAACCAAACTATGGAGTGGAAAAAAATTGGGGGCTTTTGATTTTCTGCATTAAAAAGTCCTGGGGTTTAGATATGTTGAAAGATTTTCAACCCCTGAGCATCTGTGTAAATAATTAAAGATTTTGTTAACATGAAGCCTTAATGTCTTTATACATGCAAAGTTCATGAATTTATGAATACAATGTACAAATATATACCTACCATTTCATGAAAATAAGAATACAGGTAGTCTTTCCACTGAGCTGTACTGATAGACTGATATTTAAAATTATCAATATAACTTCTAAGGAATGGCTCAAACACATCTAAAAAGATAAATATAAATAAATAATTCAATTCTCATTTATTTAAAGCATTTTGACTGGTCAGATCTTTTCTGTTACGTTTGCATGAATGGATTGGCTCTCAGTGACATCATCTCATTATGGATGACACGCAGAGGCATTTGAATCCCTATGCCATTGTGATGCTATATGTATTTTTACTTGCTATGGCTATTTTGTTGTTAGATTGTTGATTTGTTGTTGAAAAATTTCTATCAATTGAATTATAAGAAATAAAAGTAATTTTTCATTTTGTTATGGAAGTATGAAAGAATTGGACAATTTGCACACATAAAATAATTTGTGTAGCGAATTATTCAGTGCAGAAAATGTCCAATTATTTCATACTTCCAAAACAAAAAGAAAATGAATTTCATTTCTATAACATAAATCAAGGAATGTAGAAAAACCAGACACCCATTATGGAAAAAATAGCAAAATACTATAAACATACTAATACATTTGAGCTATGATACAGTAGCACTAATTGAAATTTAATGCCAACTTAAAATATCAGTCATTTTGTTACATCGATTAAAAACTACCTTCTGCCTTCAAAATTGGGAAAATTTTGAAGTTCTAAAATATAGCAAACTGCATTATAACATGCTGACAATAGCTATGATCCACATTGTACAGGTGTTATATTGTAACAAATTTGTGGTTTAGGACAACTGGATTTAATTTGCTAGTGTATTCGGATTCTTTTGGGAATTTTAGTGGTCAATTTGGGAAATTTTAGTCATTTTTTCCCTGGGGAAACTACCTTTAGTCAAGCAAAATCACTGAATTTGATCATACTGCACATTGCATTTACACTTATAATTTTCCCAAAATAATATTTTCATTTAAATTTACATGCAAATATTTTGTCATCAATGACACACACACTCAATATACAATATTTTAGAATTTTTTAATGACTTTACCTGGTCCTCCAACTAAGTTTTCTAAGTAATATAATAAGGTAAACCCTTTCTCATATGGGACAGAAGAAAAGGCATCATCGGGATCAACACCCTTAAGGTCTGGTACAAGCTTTGTATAGGGTCCACTTTCAAATACATCTACCTACAGCAAGACAGAAGATTACATTAGATTAATATTTCAGTTTTTCTTAAATTACTGTACAGTAAAATCACAACTGTGTAGGAAGTTAATTTCACTGTTTCCATGGATTAGTGTATATTGCAAAATTTAATTATTTTTAATTTAACTTTTTGTAATTATGAAAGCCCCCCCCCCCCCCTCCCCAATTACATGAAACACAATTGTACAAAATTTTCTTTCAACAACATTTTTATTTTAAAATTACATAAAATTACAAAATTTTTACCTTCAAATATTAATGATTCTACATGTATATAATCGTTCATACATGTAAATTACTTTATCAACATAATTTTTTGTAACAAATTTATTTTAAAAAACTAATAATATTACAGAAATAATAATGATATTGTTGTAAGTGCATTTTTATTTTAAATAGATAAAATTACAAAATTTTTACCTTCAAATATTAATGATTCTACATGTCATAAATCATACATGTAAATTACTTTATCAACATACATGTAGATTTTTTTAACAAATTAAAAAAAATATATAATAACGAGTACTAATGTAATGATGCATCATTACAAATAAGGCGCCCAAACGAATAAAAATCAAACCCTGTATTCAGAACACATATTAGGACTTGTACTTTTGTTGCTTTTTTCCATTTCCATGGCAACGGCTGAAAATTTTAAACCTTTAAATAAGTTCTACATACAATAGAAAACTGTTGAGAAATTTTAAACTTGTAATATTCTTTTCATTTTAAGATTTAATTTTATATAGAGAAGTAGTACATGAATCCAATTGGTTGAAATTCAAACAATAGGCAAAGTTGATTGACATCACCTATACCCAATATCACAAACCATTGTTTTGATGAGGTAATGATGTGTTGATTTTAAATTAATCCAAGCATTTACCCATATAATGTCATATTGATAACTAAATGCAGCTACTCTATCGAATTGAATAATAAATCATGCCCCAGGGATAACTGACCATTAGTGTTGCTTATAAAAAGATTTAGCTTGAGAGCTTTTAGACATGGATCAGTGATTACTTAAGTATCCTTGACAATGAAAATTCATGTTTATTGTTTTGATTCTTAAACAAAATGATAGCAACCAGCCCATGAAGAAAACTGTAGTTTGAGGGTGGGGATCTCAAAGTTAGTACCTAGACCTACCTGTCTCCACCCTCCTATTGGAATGCCCATATAGGTTTACTTTAGTATCAATCTATTCAACTTTTCATAAAGAATAAGAAAATATATATGTAAGGGGTGGGGATCAACTGATCAAAAGTTAGTACCCAGCCCCGCCTGTCCCTGCCCTCCTCTGGAAAACGCCATGGGCATTTCTTCAGTATCAATCTATTCAACTTTTAAAACAGAACCGGAAAATATGTAGTTTCAGGGTGGGATATCAACCATTTAAAAGTAAGTACCAAGCCCCGCCCGTCCCCACCCTCCATCAGGAATGACCCCATGGGATTTTCTTTAGTATCACTCTATTCAACGTTTTATGTAGAACCAGAAAAATATAGTTTATGGGTGGGGATCTCAAACGTTTAAAAGTTAGCACACTGCCCCGCCCATCCCCACCCCTCACTGATACCGCAGGGAAAATATACTGATACAGACTTGTGCATCTTGAGACACTGATCATGAATATATATGGTTTTATAGGACAAAATAAAGTATAAATTGCAAAATTTATCATTATTGTTTTTAAGACCCCGCCCTCCTGCCCCTCCCCTAATGACCCCATGGGCATTTTACCTCGGCCTCTGGGGAAGGAGATGGGGATCAATCTTCATGTGAAGTTTGGTTGAGATTGGACCATTGGTCTTCGAGAAATTGGTTGGACAAGTTCATGGCCGGAAGAAGAAGAAGAGGAAGAATAATAATAATAATAAGAAACGGTGCAAAAACAATAAGTCGCCAAACTTTGTTTGGGCGCCTTAATAAAAATGATTGTTGTACATCTTACAGAATATTGTAGATCTTGCCATCCACCTAGAGCCATAAATGACCTCATTGGTTCAGATTTATGTAAACGGGCAGTGATCTTTCTCTCCACAAACACAGTGTGACCTTCATTTAACCTATCACAAAATACAACATTTTTAAAAACAATTTAAATGCATTTATAAAGTAAAATAAATGATGAAAATTGATTAATAATCATTGTATACACTGGATATCAAAGACAAATTAGATGAGTGATACTTTCACTATAAAACCATGATTTATGAAGAAAGAATCATATCCATGATAGTGTGCATGAACAACAAAGAATTTAGAAAACTAAAACAGATATGGGAGGTGTATTAATTTTGTAAAGCCAATTTTTGTAGATCTACCCCATTTTCTCCATATGTTGGCACACATCATTGACCTTTTTCAGGTATAGAATTTAAAAATGGTAATACTCGGAAATTATTTATCATAAATACAATTTTTTTTCACACATCATAATGGGATCATAAGTATTGCTTAATTAATTAACAATTTCCACTAGTGTTACATATTTTGGAAATTGATGGATTGCCGGCCACGCCCACTATGTTCCGACAAAGGGTTGACATGCTTGAATGACATGCAAAAAGAAACTCGGCCTGAATTGTGCGGTTTAATGATGTCACTGACACTAGAACATCATTAGTCGCCGTGACGGTGCTTTGGTACCGTGATGTCGGCCAGTGTCGGAACATTGTAGGCGTGGCCGGCGATACGTCAATTATTTTCAAACAAGATTTCAACGAAACTGGAGTATCATACATCCTTAAAAAAATCAAGCAATCAGGAAGGGGTTCAGCTAAAAAATAGGTGATTATTATAAGGATTTGTCGATGTATAAAAGTGATAAAACTAGATAAAAAATACAGATAATTATTTTTATAAATTTTTGGAATTATTTCACCAAATTTATACATGAAGATGAGGTCTCAAAATCTGTTTCTTCAAATTTTTTCTTTATAATTATTGTATCCCTGAACTTATAGCCAAACCCCTTTACAATGACAAAATTTCACTGAACAAATGGTGGCAAATAATAGATGTTTTACTATAAACCATATGAGTTAACGCTGAAAAACAAAGGTTTAATGAAGGTCACATCAAATTGTGGAGATCAAATTTTACGATTTAAATAATCTATTCATTAATGTATCATTTTTGTTTTATTTTATATATTTGTAAAACAGTCATCAGACTAAGACTGAACAAATGCTAGTCCAGGCACTCTGGTTTGTTCTCCTATCTCAAAACTGACCAGTGGTCACCTTAATATACATTGTAAGTGAAAGAATCTTGGGACACAAAATACCATTGGATAACTCAACTCTATACCCTCTGAACTTTCTAATGGTAAGTTAACAAGAAAATAATTTCCACATACACTGTACTGTAAGGTCCTCCAACCTTCCTCTGCTAAGAACTGTCTTAGTGCTTCACCTCCTTGTTTCATATTACAGACTATTTTTCTTTCTACAAATTTGGTGTAACCTTCATTCAACCTTGGGACAGAAAAAATGGTATGCAACATTACATGAAACTAGTTTTTCAGGTACAAACTGTAGGTACAATACATTGAATTCTCATATTTGTGAGGTGAGTAAAATTAAAATACCAACAAAAAGTTATATTTGATATGGGATGTCAATTCAAAAGTATGTCCCCTAAATAAACCCCAACTGTAAATCAGGGTTAAATCCCCAACTATGTGTATGATCAAAATACAAATGGCCCATGATCTACCCCATTTACTCTAACCTAAGGTTGTTCCTTTGAAATTCCATTTGGATCTGCCCCTGGTTTCACAATTATTCCTTAATATAAATTTAGCAAACTTTTGTAATCTCCTTTTGAAACTACTGGTGAATATTTTTGTCAAAACTAAATGCAGATGTTTTAATCTAGAAGTGAACTGAAAAATGACACCTTATATTCCTCAGTATCTTGAAAATTAACAAAATTATAAAGATTTGAAAATTTGCAAGATTTAAGTTAAGGAAAAATCTTAACTAAGGAATGATTGTGAAACTGGGGCCTGCTGTTACTTAGTTTTCAAGAAAAGTAGCAGACAAATATTGGTAGAAGAAACGAAGTAAACACTATATATATATCTGCCAAAATTGTCTGGGGGACATGATAAAAGCAGTATTATTATCCTTCCTGCTGAAGAACATTCTCAGTATTTGTGGGGTCCTGGGTATTACCTTAGTAACACATAAATATTTAAGACAGAGATGTGCAATATTACTAATATACAGTCAAAAACAATTTCAAAAGCTAACTGAAACAATACAAATTTGCTATTCACCAAAAATCTTCCCAGGTTCTGTTTGTAACCAGATTCCCTGTCCAACTGTGAGATATTTCATGAGCTACTACATCAGCTAATGATCTGTCTCCAGCCTGAAATTGAAAGAAAATACAGTAAAACCTTGATTCATTGCCAAAATAATGTACACATAGAATTTGGCATAAGAATGGGGTATGGCAATAAATTGAACAAGACTTATAAAGAAACACATAGAAGAAATGGACTGTGGGACTTCAAACTAGTGAGGTGGAAAATTTATCAAGGGACATTAAAACTAGATTTTACTGCAGATGTCTTAAGTAGTAGTATAGTGACATGTTTATTGTCAACTCCTTCACTTCTTTAGACCGGTCTTAGTGTGAGAAGGTTGCCAGTTGACTTTCCAAAGGTTGATGGTTTTTTCACAATGCCAGAACTGGGCATTTCAATATAAGTACAATCATGTAAATACTCTTGACTAGGACACAAACTGAATTCCCAAAGTGAATCATTTCCAAAAAGAATTATGCAAGGCTACAGTATATAAAGTTTCTTGATTTTAATTACAAAACCATTGATGTAGCACAAGTTAAGAAAGATGCTTTCAAAAAAGCTTTGTTCAACCACACATCTAGTATATGAAAAATTTAAAATAAAAAAACTTTATCAATCGACACTACTGCACAAGCTGTCATTTAAAGTGCTTGTTAATATAATGATTTATACATTATACACATACTAGTAATGTTGGGGTAACAAATGTAAGGCATGGGTTCTCCATACCACCATACGGGAAGGATGGAGGTAGAACAAGAAGGTCATACTGTCCCCAGACATATGGACCAAGTAAATCTTCTGCTGTTTTCAACATCTGCTCTGTCTGAAACAAAAAAAAGTGATAAATAACTAGGATATAGAAAAGTAGAGTATTTTTTTTTTCAATTTCCACGAAAGATTCAAGCAGGACAAGCTTGTAATAAATAGAACCCAGACTGCAATGGTAATGGGCGTAAGCACCATTCATTTTGCCAGTTGAAGACCTTTATGTAATGTTTAATAGGCAAACTTAAGATATTTTACTGTGGACATAACAAATCTAACATTTTCATTTTCTACTCTATAAAACCGCTTAAACTGCAGTGCTAGGGACATCCAGGTGTTTGTTGTCAAGTTGTGGTGGGGGCATTTTGCTGTGGCAAATTAGTGACTTATTCCACCTAAACAATCAAATACACGAGGCGAGTGTACCAAATAACCTTTTGGTCCCATTTTAATATTCCCTTTGGCGATCAAAGTGATATTCTATCCAAGTTTTTCAAATGAGACCTGAAAATTTGACCACAATCAATTAAATAAAGGCAAGGTAATCAAAGGAACCCACTCTGCACTTTCCCCACAAAGACTACATATGCAAAAATCTCTGTTTATCAAACAACAATTACATACCTCAGAAAATTCATAAGCTGCCTGATCCACATATTCCTTCTCAGACCATACATGTGACCTATATCCCAGTTTTCTGTTAATGAAGAAAGAGTCATATCAAAATAAATCTGTTTACAATTTGTTAATTTAGTTTGAAAACGTATGAGTCCTGATGTGTCCAATAATGTTAATTAAATATTATATAAATATTTTGACAGAAAATTTGATACAGCTCTGACATTTACATCAAACATACAACACATACAGCATCTTGAAACAGGCAATGCATGCATATGCTGTATGATATATCCAGGATTGTACAAATGGTTTATGACTTTCCCCAATGTTGTCCAAAGATCTCTTAATACAAAAGCTTTACTTAAACTAGAAAAACTGTGAGCCACAAGCTCACAAAAAATACCCCCCGCTCCTAAAAATCCAACGGATCAAATTTTTAAATAGAAGGTGCACATCTACATTATATCACAAAGGTTGTGTGAAAGTTTCATGAAAATCCATTGAAGGGTTTAGGAGGAGTTGCGGATAAGAGATAGGTACCCTAAGGTATAACGGAAGGACGGACAGACACACGGACGGACACCCCTATCACTATATACCCCCCACTTTTTAAGCAGGGGGTATAAAAACTAGAACTGTTTCTTAAGAGTCAAATAACCCCCTGCCCCAACTTTACAAGGGCTTAATATTTTCCAGCTGCCTTGACGTTTCCAATATGACCTTTGTTCAAGGCCATGACACATCTTTGGACCATGTGTATTTTTAATGACAGTTGTCCAAAGTAATGATGAGATATGGCCCAGACACAATTTTATAGGGACAGACACAGATGATGGATGTTCTGTAAAATTGATGTAAAATTACCATTGCCAATCACATCTATGTAAACCTATCAGCTTATTACCTCCAGTTTGATTGGAGATGTTCATCTAGTTTGTCAAAAGGAAAACTTCAATACACCTAAACCTAAAATCAATTAAATCAATCCTGAATGCAGTATTGCGGCATGTGAAATTGCTACATTTGTGAAGATACAATTTAGTATTACCTGCTTTCTAAATCACCACCCACTATTGCTATAAGATAGCTTGGTATTGGGACTTTCTGTTCAAATTTATGGATAAGCTTTGTATCATCTGATGGATGTGCCTCAGGTTCGTGTCGTACTGCACTCATTAAAATAGTTATCTCCCTTGGGGCAGATACCTGAAAATTAAAAATATACCTTTAATATCAACTGTTGAACATGATCAATAGTTAGAATTTTTTTAATTTCTCAAACTTATATATATTGGTTGTTGTTGGAGGTTACATGTTCGATATCAGATACAGACGAAACAGAAAATTATTGGTCTAAAATAAAACGAAGAATAAAGAGTGGTAACATTTAAAACTAGAAAAAATGTGAGCCACAAGCTCACAAAAAATACCCCCCGCTCCTAAAAATCCAACGGATCAAATTTTTAAATAGGAAGGTGCACATCTACATTATATCACAAAGATTGTGTGAAAGTTTCATGAAAATCAATTGAAGGGTTTAGGAGGAGTTGTGGATAAGAGATAGGTACCCTAAGGTGTAACGGAAGGATGGATGGACACACGGACGGACACCCCTATCACTATATACCCCCCACTTTTTAAGGGGGGTATAATAAATATGCATAATAATGTCCACTATGTGGTAATTTAATTTTATAGATTACAACTATTAATAACTTGGTACATTGTGGTATCATTACGATGTTAAGTTTTAAGGGTGACAAAGTAGGGATCAGCAGAAAGAAAAAGTTCATATCATTTTTATATACATGTACATAAATCTGATTTTGAATTTGAGTGTCACTAGATATGTTACTTGCATGTATATAATGCAAAAACATACATTTGTAATCATATTGGAAAATTACAAAATTTAATTTTATTTGTCATTTAAGGTCTGATAAACCCTTCTTTCAACCCCCTTCAGACAGACCAATAATACATATTTTCTATCACATTCAACAGCTACATGTACATTACCTTTGCATTATACCAACATTTGACAGATGGAGTGTCCTGACAAGGTACTAGACTTCTTGCATGAATTGCCTTTAACAATATAAAGAAAATATTATGTCATTTTGGTATGATTTTTTTTTAAATTTCATTTGAAAGCAATTGTGATTATTTTTATTTTATAATTCTAGAAAATTTCATTTTTGTTACTTAAAATAGGAAAATGTTGGCAATGAGTACAAGCTGTTATTGTAATGATGCTTAATGTCACATGTACACCAGCCATCTTTCAGCTGTTCACAAAGTGATCTAGTTTATTTATCTCTAGGAATGCAATTAATCTAAGAACAGGTTCATGTAACTTAGTAAAGTAAAAATTGAGGATCATGCCAAATAATGACTTAATTTACCTGACACTGGCTAAATAAATATGGCTGTCTATTTCCAGCAGTTTGTTCTTTCTTTAGCCATTGTAAAGCAGAACACTGGGGTGATGTTTCATATTCTATTGTGATCACACACCTGAAGAAAAACAATACAGAACTGATTAGTGTAACTTGTCTAAATTGAACATGGACAATTGAGATCACACATCTGAAGAAAAACAATAAACAACAGATTAGTGTAACTTGTCTAAATTGAACATCATTGACAATTGAGATCACACACACTCCTGAAGAGCAATACAAAACAACTACAGATTAGAAAAGCTAAAGGAAAATAGCATGCCACCATTTTAGACAATCTATGGTTGATTCTAATTTAATCTTTACTGTTGGGATCACCAATGGATTGATTGGCAAAAATTGTTTAAATTGAGTTGAGTTGAGTAATGGTGTTTAACGTCTCAGTAAAGAATATATCACTTATATCAAGATGTCTCCAGCTATAGGCGAAAATGCACAAATTTTGCCTGTGTGTTGCAATGACGGCATTATACAACAGGGTTCTTTATCTCGCCAAGCCCACTGTGACACGGCACATCGTTTATTTTAAGTTCCCATCTGAAAGAACTGTGACTTTCATTTGTTAATTCTGAGTGCTTAGCAAAAGAACAGTTACTACCCACTTTCAAGTCTTGGGTCAGACCTGGTCGGAGTGCAAACCCACGACCTATCACTTATGGAGCGAGCACTCTATCAACTGAGCTACCGCAGTAGTCCTGTTTAAACTGAACACAAACTGGTAAAAGTTTTTGATTGGATCAGAAATGTTTTCTGTTTTCATGCATGTTTATTTAACAAACTTTTGAAAATAGGACATGTAGGTCCTAAAGTTTATTTCAGATCCAGGCATGTTTCCAGATTCTATTATAATATTTACAGATAATAATTAAAAAATAATACGAGACCTGTATTAAATATTGTTTATATATGCCACATATCAGTATATTAATTTCATTTTGTTTTTTACAACCAGTATTAATGTACTAGTTACTCCTTCTTGAAATGGGACCCGAGTTTCAAAGTGGACTGAAAGGATAGCATACAGATAAAAACATTTCTTGCATATGTGACAGATTAATCTCACGGGATACTTTTCCATATTGCACCCCACGTGAGCACCTGTAAGATATCTCAGTACAACGGCAACTAATTTTTTAATAAAGTAAGGGCTGCAATTCATGATAGCAAGGGATATCATAACATATTAGAGCTATTCCCTATAATTTTTATTTTATTTCATTATTATTATTATTTGTTGTAAAGAAATTAATTTTTACCAATCAGAATATATATAAAAAAGTAATTTCTATATAATTGTGTAGGTTCAAATTTCTGCTCTGACTGACACGTCATTGATGACATTACAGCATTATGTCATACATGTATTCATTCGTGGACAAAATTTTGGCTTTGTAGTAGGAAATTTTAATGCCTTTATGCTCCAATTAGAATCCATATGTGAGAAAAATTATCAATTACTAGTTTCAGACCAAGATAAGGAAAATTTCAATCTCGTGGTCAGATATTTTCATCTCAAACAAGACTCTGCTGAGACCACTCGACTGCAATTTCCTTATCTTGGTCTGGAACTCGTTTTAGATTTTCTTTATCCTTCACTGTCATGGATCCAATCTCAGCTGGGCATATCCTAATGTGAGAAAGTTTGCTGAAGGTAAGTGGTTTCTAAAGGTTTATAGATTACTTTCACCATCCTAAATCTGACCATTTTATTATTTTTTGGTCCTAAGTGTGGTCTTTATGTACAGGTTTTGCTGTAGCTGCATTATTCTGGTCTAAGTTATTGGACTCAAGGAAGTCTAAGTCATTGGGCCCAAGGAAATTGTGGAACCAACAATACACCATCAACATATATATATTATATGTTCTTACTTCTGTTTAGTTGCTGTAGGAAGTTTGACTTCAAGTTTGGACCCAAAGCTTAGAACAGCTTCACCCAAGGTGTATGTTAATTTCTGTCCCGTTGACTGGTCAGTTATTCCTTTGATAGTTATATCCCTTGTGTCCAGTATCTAAAACAAGTAAGTAAAATTGTTTTTTTCATCAAAGAAATGAAACTACAAAATTAATCTCAACATATTACTTTGAGTCAGCGGTGGCCTAATGGATAAGATGTCAATCTACAAATCCAGGGTATCTCACCCCTGTGAGTTTGAGGCCCTCTCGGACCACATGTGGAAAAGTGAATTTTCCTTGCCGTTGGCCTTTACTGGTTCAGCTGGTATCAATATAATGTGACTGGGGAAGTGGTACACTTGTCTGCGGCGTACTGACTCTGTGAGCTAGCACTTTAAAGTCGCCCTGATTGTGCGCGAGTACAAGGCAGACCACAAATCACACTCGGACTTCACATGCATACACAAAAATTGTTCATGAATTAATCTATAGATTAATAAAATAGTTCTCGTTGTGAATAACTGTAAAACTGCTGATGCGACGTTAAGCAACATTCAACCAACTGACCAATCAACATATCACTTTGACGGTGACTGATGTGGTATACTTAAATAATTATCTGAAGTCCTATAATATTTATTAGTGATCTTTGTGACCTTATATTTTATGTTTCTATTTGATTGTTGTTGGTTGATTTAATTGCATTGACTTTTGCCAAGTATATGTTTTTCTGTTGCAAAATGTACAAAATGACTCAAGGCGAATTTGAAGGGGATCTTGGAGTAGCAAAGACCTAGAGGTGCAGAGTGCAGACCCACTGCCGTGTTGACACGCCCTGGCTCTCACCTACCTTGCCCAAATAAAGGGATAATCAGTTCCACTGCCTTGTGGATGACTATGGCAGGTCAAAGGCTATGGGAGACGACCCACAGAGAAAATTTGGACAGATGGAGTTTGTCAACAATGGTATTGCAATCGTCTATGGGAAGGAAAACCCTGACAGAAAACATGAACCTAGAGGTACTAGATTGAGCTTAAGGCTAATCACCTCACCTTGGAAAAAAGAGCTGATTACGGAAACCAGATACAAGTCTTAGAAGCTAAAGATTACAAAAATTATGTACTATTCAGATGGGATGACTGAAAAAATGTTGTCAAGCAATCAACAGACCTGCTTCCACCTCTGGTTATGTAGGTAAAAGTAAAAAAAAAAAATATAAATAAAACAGAAAAAACTTTCTATAGTCCGTTAGCGATATTGTGGGAGAGTGTTTATAAACACAGGCAAGTTTATTATACACAAAAGGTATTAATACTGTGTTATTGTATACGTTTATTCATGCCTTCAATTTGTCAACTCCTTTTTTATAATCCCTATCTTAGGCTATCTTCATTTAATAGACTCTTCCATGATTATAAACACTCTGCCACAATATTGCTGATGGACTATACCCATAGTAGCTTTTTTTTTACATAATGTATTTTGTACAATGTACATGTGTATACAAGTTATATCATACCACACTATCTGCACCATCTTGCTTTTTGTCTATTGTTAGGTGAACACATCCTCTTAATACATGCTGATCGAAATCAACGTCCAGCTCAAGATCTATGCCCACTACCTGACAGACTTCAGGGCAGGCAAAAGAACAGGGGTCATTACTACTTAATGCACTCATTCTTCATTAAGTACCACTTCTATATCTGAAAATAAATTTATCAATTTAACAAGACAAATCAAAAACAAATGCACAAATCCATGTCAAAATCACAATCCAAAAGCAAAGTAAAAACTTTGAAACGGGCAAATTAAGTTAAACACATGAACTTCCACCAGGAAAGAGAAGCCTGAAGCTCAGGAAGGGTAAGCCCCTCCTTATTTGCTAGCTACACTTGCCAAGTATGTAATCAAAATTGAGAATGAAAGGAACATGGAACTATATATGGGACGCCAAATATATCCAGGGTAATTGGTCTTAAATTATAAAGTTCTATTATGCAATCCTGAATATTTCAACAAGACCCAATCTTTGAAAACCAATGCATTTCTCTTTGAAATTCTGAATTAAAAAAATCTGCAGTCATATGCAGATCGAGATATCACCTGCAGTATACTTTGGTTGTCTGCTGTCATAGTATAATACAGAATCCCCATAGAGATTTTTTAAAAAGCTTTGCATTTTATTTTCTGACCTAGATGGCATGTTCTTTGGTGTTCATTAATTACGACAAAATACATATGTCACAATGGTATATCAGACATGATACAAAATTTATTAATTTTCATATCTAAAACCTTAAAAAAACTAGTGATGTATCAGAGTCCGGACATGACTTTAGCAGTAATTGACAGCATGTCAAATGAACTCCAAGATAGCAGACATAAAAAATGCAAAATTGGGAGTCAAACATGTCAACTTTCCAAAACTAATGGGATATGCTCTATCAACTTAACTTTTTTTATTCAACTACCTTGAATCGCAATCTAGATTGGACCAAACTGTTAATAAGCCACCTACCAGGTCGGGGTTTCCTACCAGGATGGCTGTGCTAACGAGTCATACAATAATACAGGGGACCAAAAAATTAGTATTGCTAATGTCAGGTCTACTTTCACTTTCAAAAAATGATGTTATGCAACATGTTACTAAAATTATGCGAGATGGAAATCAGTTGTCAAACTTTGTCAGAAAATAATCTGTACATTTGTCGTGCCAGACAGCCTTATTTAGCGATTCACTATCATTCCTGTGTGGTTCCCAGCACTTACCAACGACAAACGCTATAAATTAAACCACGCTGTACTGTACAGGAAGTACCTGTCGACTTCCGTTGACGCAATGGTGTCACGTGATTTCATATTAGACATGGAGCAAATTTTCCAGCAACACAGGTGTAAATATTGTGTATAAAACATGGACTGATGTAATTAAAGATGGATTTTAATTTTAAATGGTAAGTTTTAAAATAAGAGAGTTATAATATTGTATAAAGATAAGTGTTAGTAGATTGCAAAAACAGTGTTTATGGTCGATATTTTCTGTTGTTTATGTAGATACCATGGTAACTGATCATATTATGGTTTTTAGATTCACAATTTACACGTGTGTAAGAAATGGGAAACAGGGGGTACTTGTTTTTAGAATTTTTTCCAATAGAAGATTACAAAAAGTGTCCATTCAGCATTTTGATAAAAACTAATGAAGCACCTACTAATAATTCATAATAGGAAAATTAATTTAAAAAAAAGTTGAAAAATAGTAGACCTTTCCATGCTTTGTTGGAGTTACATAATGTTTGATTATCAAAGTTTGGTGACAGTCTGGAAGTGCAACGTAACACATTATCACTTTAATAAATAAAATGTTTCAAAGATTTGTAATCGGCTGATTACTAAAGATATTAAATTTTCTAATTTATTGACAAGATAAAATTTAATTAATTAGATTTAATTTTTATATTTTGATACCAAAAAAAAAAGAAATAGAATTTCAGACATTATCGAAAATATATATCTTTACTCATTTATCTTCTTTTTTTGTCTATCATTTCTTTCCATCTTTTTAAATTTAATTTTTGTTTTCAACTTTTTTTGTTTGTTTACATTATGTTGATATTTTCATTGATATGTGGGTATATTTTTTTTAATTTTTTGCAAAACAAACTTTTGAAAGTCTTAGTTTTATTCTCAAGCATTACAAAGTCTATCAAGTAGTGAATTACCAACACTTTAAAAATCTAGGATTAACCACAGATTTGTTTAATTTCATTATACATGTAATAATTTGTACTTTAAAATTAAACCTAGACTGAATGTCAACCAAGACATAAAGCAGGTCCGCCGCCGTATAAGTTGTTTAATTTTAAGCTGATTATTTTAATATCTTCACATTTCTACACTTGTTTTCATACACACTGTTTTATTATTTTAAGTTATTCAGAGTTCTTAACTACTCACAATCAAGGTGTCATTGATTCTGTCATTGTGTTTGTTAGTATTTAGAGAAAAATATATCCACACCACCTTTTGTCATTCAAAGTATGTCAAGTATTGACCTAAGGTGTTAAAAGTTAATTTTTAGAATTACATATGAATCCATAGTATTCAAACCCTGCCCACTTTGGTAGAAATCATTTTTATCACTGCTCCAGTAAAATCATAATTTTGTGTGTTTTACCAATATGTAAACTGCTCTCTGTTTTATATAGTCACGTCTTTGATACATTGTAACATGGGGGCCTTGGTGAAGAAGTGACAAAGGGCTGATATAGGATTGCAGTGCCTCTCACTGGCTAGATTCTAATCCCACTCCAGATATAAATCTTAGTGTTAGAAAGTTTGTCTGAATTTACTTGCCAAAGATTGGTGGCATTTTCCAGACACTCTGGATTCCTTCACCATCCCAAAACTGAACACCTCCAAATGAAAATAAAATTGACTGGCATAAAGCACAAGTATTCCGCTCTTAGTAACAAGTCAGAAAAGTATGTCTTGAACCTAAAAGCTTGTCAAAAGTTTTATTAACTGATGACCTTATTAGGCCATACAATTGTATAAAACAACCAGGATTGGATTCCAACTCACAACCATTGCATGGGTCATGACTTTCCAACTTTAACCACTTGGTTCAGGCATCATTATAAAGGTGGTCATCTTACATTTATAGCTTTATTCTCTTTCTATTTAGCCATTTGGGCTTCATTTAAGAGAATCCAACTCATCCAGCACATTACATAGTCTTGGATAAGGGGTAGGGATTTTCTACTGTTGCTAGTTTCTGAGTTAGAAGGGAGGATATTACTCACCACCTGATCCAGATAGTCTACATCCTGACTTCAGATGCTTCCCTAAAAACTCGTGCCCTAAGAAATAAAAAAAGGCTTGATGCTGAATATAACCCTCATTATCATAAAAAGATTGACACACAATAAAGGCATGGATTTTTGCAACTTGGCCTGTTGTTGGTGACATGTCAATATAAGTGAAATTATCTTGAATGTGTTATTGTAATGTTGTTTAACGTATCGTCAGCGATTTTCCAGCTAGTTTTAAGAGGAGGAGCAACACATGTTAGAAATATATTATGTTAGAGTGAAATGCATGAGTGTGGTGTGTCTTGTACTAGCCTGCACTCAAGGTGACTTTAAGGTGCTAACTCACCAAGTCAATATGTAACAGACCAGGATACCACTTGTCTAGTTATATAACACTGAAATTGGCAGGGTGAACCGGTGGATAATCTTTGCTCTAAATACCAAACATGAGGGGGAATCAGTATCTTAAAGTATTATGTATGACCCAGTCAGGGTTGAACCCACGACCTACCACTCTGCAGGCAGATGTTCCATAATGTACATTTCATGTATTATTGAAATGGTACATACACAGGTAGTCAATATTTCAGTAGCTATCTTTCAGAGTGGTAAGAACTTGGAATGTTGCCAGCGACAGTATCTAGAAAAATCAAATCTTTTAATTCTAAGTGATTGTAATGAAATCAGATTAAAATTTGACAAAAGTAACTGTTTAAATACCTTTCAATGTTTATAATAACACTTATAAGAAAATATTTTCTCCTCACTTAGGAGATCTATTGATATGGTTTATGTTAGGGTATTATGCTGTTATGTTTTTTGCCTCGCTCACTTGAAATTAAAAATTAATATTTCAATAGAAAATATTTAGACCTGACCTGTTAAAGGACTAAAATAAAAATAAGTTTGTTTCCGTAACCCTTAAACTTCGGTAATGCCTACCTTAAACTTTTTATGACAACATTTTGACATTAGCACAAGATGGTATCCTTGCCTCATATAGTTAATGTTAAGAATTTAAAAAAAAAAAAACGCTTACCAATAGGCCCTAATTTTTCTAAGAGTGTAACCAGAAACACATATTATTTACTTTGGCCTAATTGGTAAGGGAATGCATTTGTCTCATGCTTAAGTATCATAATATAGGATGAAATAAATTTGACAGACAAAATCATAAAAGTACTCTTTAAATTTAGGTGTTAAATTTAATTTTAAAATTTTAAAAACCAATTAATTTATTCCTACTTTACAAAAATAAGGCACTGTATTTCTGCATTTAGGTTTTTTAAATCTTAAAAAAGCAATTATCTTATTCAATTATTTAACTTTTTAAAAAATAAATTTAATTACTTTTTAATATTTTGTAGTCTTTATAATATTTTTATCTTATTTTGTTTGAAGGTATTCACTCTTATTTATATTCATTTTATTCTGAATAATCAAATTTTGTTTAATTTTGAAGACATTTAAAATCAATATTAGAAAATTTAAATAAAAATATGTAAACTATAGGTCAATTTTGATTTTGCAGTCATCACTATATCACAGGTCAATTGTGTAGACTTCAAAGGCCTGGGGCCTCGTTGATCGATTGGTCTTAAGGGAATCACAGCTCCTTTCACTACATACGTTTCAATCCCATTCAGAACAGATCTTGGCATGTGAGAAAGTTTGTCATTTGACTTGCTGAAGGCTGGTGGTTTCTCCAGATACTTTAGTTCCCCCCACCATCCATAAATTGACTGCTTTGTAAAGAATCTTGACTGGGGCATGAAACACCAATGCTTCACGCCATACTCTACTATTTTTGAAGGCTTATTTTCTTTCTGACTTTTAAGCTGCCTTTTCACCCCAGTAAAAGATCAGGGATTCAGAAAATATTAGGGTAATACTTGAGTCTGAGACATCTTCATTTTGAAGGTCTTAACAACCAATTGGCCATCTCCCTTGTTTTCACATGTAGACAAAAATTATAAAATGATATCATTTTCCATGACAACAACATCAACATCAAACATAAAAAATGTAATCAAGAAATAATTAATGGTACAATCTTGATTAGTTACTTTTTTGGCAATTCAATTGACGGCTCGTCGGCCACACCCATAATGTTCTGACAGAGGCCTGGCATGCTTGATTTACATGCAAAAAGAATGAAAACCCAACCTGAATTGTGCCATTTAATGATGTCACTGAGACTAGTACATCACTAGCTGCCGTGACGCTGCTTTGGTTCTGTGATGTGAGGCCTGTGTCAGAACATAAAAGGCATGGCCAGCGATACATCAATTATAGTGACCTGATATATATATCTGTAATATATGTATATGACTGGGATTTTTAAAAATCAAAATCTTTGTTTTTTGGTGGCATCAGAGCTACCTTACCAAAGCTATTCTGTATTTTGAAAAAGATAAAAGATCACCTGCTAATTGATAGAAAAAATTAATTCAGAAAATAGTTTATCCATGAAAATAATTTAGTTGCATGACAGTGATCATGAAGTACATCAGTTAACAAACTGCATTAATCATTTTAATTGCATTATGAATTTCAGAACATAAAATGCCTTTCATGTTGCCTCATAAAATAAATTTTAAACCTCTAGCAGTGTTTATTAATATGTGTATGTAAGGCAATGAAAAAATTAAAAAAGTCATACCATCATTTTTTTTTTAAACTGATTTTATTATACCCCACTGAGAAATAAACGAGGGGATATAGTAATGTATTCCATCCATTTGTGTGTCTGTGTGTCACACTTTTCATCCACACCAGTTTTCCGATACTCAGGTTTATACAGTTAACATTTAACAAACACTGTTGACAGGAGTGAAGATTAACAGGGGCCTAGTATGGTTCCTAAAATTCAGTCTGGGTCTCTTAATGTTTACACATTTAAGCTATTTATTACTGTTACAAATTCTTTAATGAAGTGAGCTGGATCCCTAACTCAAAATAGTTAGGTTTCATTCCTGGTTAATGGTTCCAGTATTGGTTAATTTTAGACATTTGGGTCTTATTCAGGGTTTTTGTTCCACAGTTTCCACTGTATTATGTGTTTTGTTGTTGTCCATCAATGATTTGATGAATTACATAAAAGTATCTCAGACAAATGCAGTAATTTGTAAAATTCAAACCTGTGTCCATCCTTTATTTTATTGGAGATGTTCAGTTTTCTAGTCCTGAAAAGTCTCGCCTTATTTTCAGTTGGCAATTAACCTTGAAAACAAGTAATGTGGTTATCACATAGAGCAAAGGGGGGGGGGGTGGCCAAGTGGTCTACTGCACACACTTAAAAGGCAGTCAATGCTTTAGAATCCAACTAGTGTGAGTGAGTCAAATTGCTTGTTTAAGGTGGATGTTCTTCTCCCAGTACTCAATTTTCCTCCACCATCCCTGAACTATCACCAAAACATTATTTAACTTTGTGGAAAACTGTTATGTCTCAAATTACCAGAATCATTACTTAGTATGTGATTTTAACATGATGTGATTCAATATTCAAGGGATGTAATATTTCTGCTTGAATGTTGGGAAGGTGGGGTATCATGTGGTTTGCTGGTCAACTTCATGTAACAATCTATTTTTTGTTCTTTATATTATAATCCATTTCTGATATAAAATTGATTGATTAGAAAGTAAGACAGTTTCCAGTGTACAGATACAGTGTACGTGGATATTGTAAAATGTCAAATTGAATAACCAATGTTAAAAGTGTTTGCATGGAAACACTACTAGCACTATATCGTGAAAAAAGATCCTGATGCACTATTGCATGTACCAAGTTTTAAACAACTTACATTAGTGCCTTTTACTAAAATCATTTTGACTTGAAAAAGCCCTTAAAAATTGATGGAGCAAGCCATTTTGAAACAGTTTCTGTGAAAAATCATTTTTCAAAAAAGGAAGTTTTCCATCAGCTTGTTGAATATGATTTTCTAATAAATAACAATTAATAACCATTGATTTTTGACAGTTGGTGGTACCATTGCACTTAAAAAGGTAGCCAATAGATCTTGTTTGGTGATAAGGATGAAATTTAAAAATGGCAAATCAATACATTGAAGGAAAAATTAGGATTCATGTAATTTTTATTAAAGATTTTTATATAATACTGAATATTCTTATGCAATGGGGCAGGTGGATTTTAAAGGAGTTATTATTATATTGTAATAAGTGACAGGTGGATTTTACTGGATTAATTGTATATATATGATACCATGTAATATTATTTATAGAATTTAGGAACAGGCTACAAATGGTTTTTCCAGCTAAATCAATATTTGTGTGACTGCCATGTAATGATGTAATAATGATTTAAATGGCTACATGTACTTATCAAACATGGGATTAATGGCACCTTGTTAGTCAAGTGGTTTATTTTTAGTTTATAACCTCAGACTTACATAGCACAGTGTCTATCTGGGTTGGCATAAGTTCAAATCCCGCTTGGACACATTGATGGCAATGTTAGATTGCTTGTCATTTCACAAGCAGTTGTGTTTTTCCTGAGGTTCTCTTGTTTTATCCACCATCACAGAACTAGGCACCATGATACAAGTATTGAAAGATAAAAAATCCAAAGTAGGGAATTTTAAAATCAGTGGCACCCAATATTTGTATGTCTTTTCTTGTTATTTTAGCTGTTCTGTGAGTGACTTGTATTGTTTCAAGCTCTAATGGTTGCTTAAATGGTTGTTGCCATTAATAATGTTTGTAGCAGTTGTAGTTTCTACAGTGTCCTCCATTTTCAATTAGAACTGACGGTCTCAAAACAGGTACTGTATACGTAGAAATATTCGCTGGTATAAACTTTCGCGGTCACGTAGGTGGTGTAAGCATTTGTCAAGGATATAAAATTTCATGGTAGATTTATTTTCGGGGTTGATCAGCGACTGAAAAATAGAGAACATTTATACACAGCGAATATTTCTACGTATACAATATTTTTAAAGTGAAATAATCCAGAGCGGCCAGTTTTAAAATCAGTGGTCCTCAAATATCTGTTTGCATGTCTTTTCTAGTCTGGTTTAGCAGTTCATGTCACTGTTTGCATTGGCTGGTGTCAGTACTTTCTTTTCAGTTTGCACATTTTATTATTCTGTTTAAAAACAAATTGAATAAAGATGTATGGAACTTTTCTGTTAAAAATATATATTTTTTAAAATTTAATATACATATAAATCAATGGTTAAAGTACAAAGTGAACTCTTACCAATGATTACTCTGGAATGGACCACGGAGCCATTGACATTATATTTTGCCGAATGACAAGATTGTTTAGTTCTTGGTGAGCCATATTTAACATAATTAATTCTCATGAATGCAAACATATTGATGTTATGGTGCAAAAAACAGTTTTTGAAAATGTT
Organism: Anadara kagoshimensis; assembly: GCA_021292105.1. Taxonomy (NCBI): domain Eukaryota; kingdom Metazoa; phylum Mollusca; class Bivalvia; order Arcoida; family Arcidae; genus Anadara; species Anadara kagoshimensis. The sequence continues at coordinate 24,506,500 of CM037862.1, read as the reverse complement.
ACCTTCTGAAAAATCCTACATTGAACACTGCTTCTCACCATATTGCCTATACATTTTTCTTTCATAATTTTGACACATTTATTACAGCCCCGGCAAACTAGTTTAAGGAGGGTATATATGAATCACCATGTCTTTCTGTCAGTCTGTCAATCTGTCCGTGTAAAATCGTGTCCGGGCCATATCTCATCAATGCTTTGGAAGACTCTCATAAAACTTCACATGGATAATCTTCATGGTCAAAAGATGTGTCATGACCTTGAACCAAAGTCATATCAGAAAGGTCAAGGTCGTAGGAAAACTTTAAATGTTGGGCTAAATGTATTGGGCTCTAAAGAGACCGTTCTAGTTTTTTTTTTCTGGCATCTGACCTTTTTTCACTACTGGAATTGTTAACCCATTGACCTTTCCTATTGACTTCAATTCATCTCTGTTTAAACTTTATTCAAACTTTATAAAATGCAAATGTAAACATATTGGTTATTGCATTTACAAAAACAAACACAAAATGAATATAAAAAGGTAAATAGCACATGAATATAAATATTGCAAAATGTTTAGACATTAACATTACCGGATGGTTTGATCATTGCAACCTTGGAGACTATTGTCAGTGTGATAAACCTCACCTTGGCAAACTATATGATGTGATGATGATAAATAAAAACAAACATACTTATCCATGTCAGAATCACAATCCAGAAGCAGAGTAAAAACTTTGGAACTAACAAGTCAGGTTAGACACATGAATTTCCACCAGGGAAGTGAGACAGGGTGCTCCGGAAGGGTAAACACCTTTTGTTTAGCTACCTACATCCGACACATGTGTAATCAAAATTGTTTAAAAAAAATCAAAATGGTAATATGCATGCATGCTCCAAGAACTAATCATGGTCAAATCTCAGAAATATCAACTGTGCAACATTGGAGACAGGTGTATAATGATGTATAATGCCTTCAAGAAACGCTCAGGCAGAATCTCTGCATCTTTGCCTATGTGATGTCTCGATATAAGTGAAATATTCTTGACTGGTGTTAAAAACCATTACTCGACTCAACTCTAGTTTTTTTTGGGGGTCATTGGCACAAAGGCCTCTTCTAGATTGAATACTGTCTTGAAAGCAAGTTGCAGCCATGTTAAAAAACTGTAACTATACTGACAATGGTTTCTTATCTATAAACCTCTGCGATTCTTAATAAATGGCTGTGTGGTAAAACCCTGTTATAACCAAAATATTCAACCAACAGAACAAATGTTGACTGTCTGATAAGGTTTTACAGCACGCTGCAAAGTTTAAATAGTACTTGGTGCTGTTGCTTTGAATGAAGCTGATAACCAAAATGCACATATAACCAGTACTTTTTATTTAAAAACCAACCCTAGTAGAAGTCTAAAAATAAAACCCTCACATCTATCGTATTTCAGGACAGAATTAAATTATGAATACAAACATGACAGTTGTCGGGTAAAGTAAACCCGATATTGGCAGTGTTTGTAAATAAATTGTCAATTTAAATCAAACAAAATTCAACTTTTTAACTGGTCTCTCTAAATTGTATATTTAAATAAAAATCTCCATGACAAAGTATTGATTTTTAGAGTATGTGTTATGGGAGAAAATTGATTGGTTGAATCCTTGTCCGATAATCAAACATTTATCTCCCAATAATCGAAGGGATATCTTGGAAGTTTTTAAAACGTTTTTGTCTAGTTAAATACCCAGCCTTGTCATAAATTCAATATTTAAAGAGAAAAATAATGTCTGTATTCAAAGCTATAAATGCACATGCATTATAACAAGCAGTTAGCAATAAGTTGAGTATACGACCAGATTGTGTAATTATTCTCCGCATTGAGAAGAACCTGTTATTATCAAATAAATGTCCTTTACGACGGTAAACCATATTTCATATGATCGAATATGCTTGTGTAATGAGTGAAGGGGTGCTTAAAGGGGATATTCAGGCAGTTGTTAAGCTTTGGTTTGTTATACCCCCCGCTTAAAAAGTGGGGGTATATAGTGATAGGGGTGTCCATCCGTGTGTCTGTCTGTCCTTCCATCCTTCCGTTACATCTTAGGGTACCTATCTCTTATCCGCAACTCTTCCTAAACCCTTCAATGGATTTTCATGAAACTTTCACACAATCTTTGTGATATAATGTAGATGTGCACCTCCTGTTTAAAAATTTGATCCGATGCATTTTTTTTAAGTGGGGGGAGCTGGGGGTATTTTTTGTTAGCTTGTGGCTCAGAAAATTCTTAATGGTAGCTTTGAACATCTAAAGATTTTTGATTAAAATTATTCAATTGACTATTAGTACAGAAAAGTCTAAATTAATTTCATTTTATTGCATAACCCTTCCAAAACACTAAATTTGCTAGTTTTCAGTTTTCAAATTTAAGACTTTGCTTTTGGAATTGTGATTTGAACATCGACCAGTATGATTATATTTTATTAATAGTAATGATAATTTTATTTTGTTTTATCACAATGTGTCAAATATTTAAAACTTGTTTAAATTTATTTGAATGACTAGCTAGCTACCTGAGTAGATGACACTACATGTCCAGGTGAGCTACTTAGCTGTTCTTCTAAAGGTTCCTTAATATGTCCTAATTGTTTAACAGTATAACAATGGAATGAACCAAAGGGTTCCATCAATTAATCTGTACTCATCCACATCCCTTGTTAGAATCGCGTGTAAATGCATAACGCTAGAATTAAAATATCATTGACCCCTGACCCCTGTGACTGATCCGTAATCTATTTCTTATGTAATCAGCTAAGCAATACCCATAAATTTTTCTCGTTACATTTTGCATTTCATTGACCTTTGACCCTAGTGACAGATCTGTAATCTATTTCTTATGTAATCAGCTCAGCGCTACTATGAATTTTTCTCGTTACATTTTCCATACCATTGATTATCATACGTGCAACAACAACATCATCTTCCAATTCATTTATAAACAAATTATCCAAGGCAGTTAAACGATAATTTTGAACCACTACCAAAGTCATTGATTGTTTCTACTGTCGTTTAGGTCATGCATACATGATGGTAATTTTTACATCCCCTGCGTCATATTTCCGTCGACATTTTACATTTTATTTCAGGATCATTGATTTGCCTTGTTTTAGAAACCTGTGAAGTAATCGTCGCTTTTGTAATTTTGATTTATAAATCTGATCATATATTGTTCCATTACGATGGATGTTTAACAAACGCCATTGACTATATACTTGTTTGTCTTTATATTCGGCTTTTTAAACTGATACTGTTGTACTTAGACAAAATTTACCAGTTCATTACACAAACCAAAGGCTAATGTAAAATGGCTATAACTTGACATTTATAAAATTCTGATGTTTAAAATACATCCCAATTCTGTAAATAGACTTTGGTAATTTGTAAAATTGACATCGTTTAAGTTGATTTTCAGGAAAAAAATATTTTTTAATTTTCATAAATGTGATTTTTGGAGATAATTATATTTACATTTTATTTCGGGATATGTTTGTGAAAGACATCATTCAAGTTGATTTTCAAAAAAAGTTGTTTTTTGTAGCTTCATCATTGTGATTCTTAGAGATAATTATAATTACATATCATTTCAGAATATGTTTGTGAGAGTTATATTTTAAAAAAGACACAATTCAAGTTGATATTCGAAAAAAGTTTTTTGTAACTTCATAAATGTGTTTTTTGGAGATAATTATTACATTCCGTTTCAGAAAATGACAGTTGTCGAGATTCATATTTAAAAAGACATTGTTCAAGTTGATTTTTGAAAAAGTTTTTTTTTTTTTTTAACTTTATAAATGTTCATTATAGTTATATTTAAAAAGATTATATACTAATTTTTCTATTTTATTACTTTTCAGATTTATTCGTTTTGGATTTTAGTCACCATTGGAAACTATGTTATGTGTTAATTAAAATACGGATATATATAAAAAACAACTTCATGAACTTCTGTCATAGATGTAATTCGTAGAAATTTTAATGTGTGTGTAAATTGTTCATCGGAATGTTATGGAGTTTATAGTTTTATTATCAAAATGGTTTTGCAAATGATGCATGAGAGAATATGTTTTCAATCAAGTTATTATATTCATCGTAGAAATATCAGAAGGGAAGCTAGATTAGAAATTTTACTTAAAAAATTATTCGCAATTCATCAAACTGGCTTTAGCTTATATTCTTAAGAAAACCCTAGGTAATATGGGAAATATTTGTAAGCGGACCGAATCAGACCCCGATACAGCATGGAAAGAGCAAAACAAAGCTCAGGAACGGAATCCGATTTTCAAATTAGTGAATTTGAGCAAAGGAGGAAAACTGATTGAAGCTTATAAAACAGGTGGTTCAGCTGCTGTTGAGAAAATCGCCAAGACAGAATTGGCACAGTTTCTTTACAATGATGGTAACGGTCACAATGTTACGGTTGCCGATTATGTACGATGGCAGAGACAGAGTTCATCAGGTGTAAGTATTTATATTAATCCAGAATGTAAGTTAGTGGCATCAATGTGGCCACAGGGTCTGAAAAACTTCCAAAATCTGCGTCAATGGCGTAGTTAAATGTGAACTATAGATTTTAAAGCACAAATATCTTATGTTATCTTTATGAAAAATGTAACAATCCCATACCAGGAGTTAAACAATATTTTCTGAACACTATAGATAAAGATTGAATAGATGTGTCATGAAACTGGTCCATGACAGCCACCATTTTTGTTGGCCTGGTTTTTTTTTTAAATTTTTGGCCAAATAACATAAGAGTTACTCTATATTGAACACTGTTTGCTTCTAAAATAAGTTTTCTGGCCTGCTTGACAGACATAATAATAACTAATCAAAGTTTTAACTTTTATTTAAAACGCCAATTCATTGCCACAATTTGTTCAGTCAGATGTTGACATTATAAAGGGATTTGGTGATAAATTGGATGAGGTTTATAAATAAAAACAGAAAAAATGGATTTGGGGACCTCAAAATAGTGTGACAATAAAGGAGATGGCAAACACATCAAGGGACATTGTAACAAGGTTTTAGTGTAGGTTCTAGGTAATATCACCAGTCCAACTCTACATTTTTCTCCATCCTGTTTGTTGGTTAGTAAGTGTGACCCCAAAAATGGTCTGGCAATAATGTGGTTGTTTAATGACTATCTGATGGAATTTCGGTGAACCATGGACAATTTATGGAAATGTAGTAGACTTGGTAGCTCAGTTAGGAGTGCATTCATCTATAGTGTAAGAGGTCTGGGGTTTGAACTTGGGGCCTACCATTTCATAGGTGAGGAGTATTCTAACAACTGAGCTTCCCAGACTGTAACTGTAGTGATTCATTACAAAAATTAGGATCAAATTTAATTTGCTGAAGGAAACAAATTAGTGTCTTTGTATCATTATAGAAATCTGACCACAGCTGTAGCTCAGTTGGTAGAGTGCTCGCTCTGTAAGTGGAAGGTTGTGGGTTTGAACCCTGACCGAGTATGACCCCAAGACTTAAAAGTGGTTAGTGACTGTTCTTTTGCCAAGCACTCAAAATTACAAAATAAAAGTCATGGTTCTTTCGGGTGAGAACATAAAATAAAAGAGGTCCTGTGTCACTGTAGGCTTGGCACAATAAAGAACCCTGCTGTATAATGCCATCAGCACAACACACAGGGAAAATTTTTGCATCTTCGATATAAGTGAAATATTCTTGACTGGGACATTAAAACCATTACTCAACTCATTATAGAAATCAATGAATTGGTACACCACTAAAATCTATAATTTTATAATTTTATAAATACGACAGGAATTTCAATTAAGCTTAATTGGGTATTGGGTAAAACTTTATTTCCAAAATACTCTTCTGAAATAGAAAAGATGGGCTCAAGTTGAATGAACCATGGACAGTTTTAATTATGGGCCCAAATTTTTAGATTGAACACCATACACAGCTACATTTTTGTCTACCAAACATGAGATATATTAGTGTATGATGTCTGTATTCACAATTTACCTGGATATATTTGATGTCCTATAGTCCAATGTTCCTTTTATTCTAAAAAAAACATTTGAAACCCAGCATCAGTTTAGGTCATGCATCATTATGTGATAAATAAACACAACTGTAATGCATTTACATGGCTGGTTTAGTTAACTAAACAGTAGGTGCTTACCCTTCCAGAGCACCCAGCCTCACTTCTGCATTTCATGAGTTTAACTTAATTTGCCAGTTTTTGTTTTTGAATTGTGATTTGAACAGGGATTGGTATGTTTGTTTTTGATTTAAAATACTTATTTGGTAAAACATTATTTACACAATACTCTTCCGAAATTGAAAAGATGGGCCAATGTTGAATGAACCGTGGACAGTTTTAATTGTGGGCCCAAATGTTTAGATTGAACACCAATACTTTCTGGTCCATTAAACTTGAAATATTTTAGTTCCATTTTATCTCTAAGTTACCTAATAAAATTATACCTTAATGTTTATTTCTAGTTAATAAACCAACACATAAATAAAGAAAAAAAAACATTTGAAACCCAGCATCGGTTTTTGGTCATGGATCATTACATGATAAATAAACAAATGTGTAATGCATTTAAGGGTCATACAATGCTGTTAGGATACTAAAGTGAAACAGAGCTCTTAATAAAAAGGTTACAATGAATGACATGGATCAACTTGTATTACTACAAAAATAGAACTTAGGGGCTCTTAATAAAAAAAAAGTTACAATGATGGCACGATCAACTTGTATTACTACAAAAGTAGGACTTAGGGGCTCTTAATAAAAAAATATTAGCTGTGCAATAAAAACACCCATGTAAAGGCTGTAAATTTGTTTGACATGGCAAGCTTTTGATAAAAAAATCATTTCACCTTATTTAATCCTTGATAATATATGATTTGACTCCCTGTGTGGAAGTATCATAAAATACTTCTAATAAATACATAGATATGTATAATTGTGTTGAGTTCAAGTAGATTATTCTATACTTTAACTGTAATAAAATGACAATCTAATTCTGTCCAGCTGGTTTTTGACAAAAGAAGACATTTTTGTTTGGTTTTGGTCTGGTGATATCACTATGATGGTCTTACCATAGTTTCTTGTTGGATTGAAGTTGTGGAGTTTGTGTAGTAATGGAGTTTTTTTACCCAGTCTAGAAGTTTTAACTGATATCGAGGTGGTCAATTGTGGAGGAAAGCAGTGCCCAGAAAACACCACCAACCATTGGCTAGTGAGCTTACAAACTTTCTCACTTGAATCTGTTCTGAGTGGTATTAAACAGTGAGAGACATTATGATTCATAAGGGTGGGCTTCAGACAATTCAGTCACTGAGTAGTTAATTATATACCATAAGTGTAATTAAGTGACAATCTAATTCTGTCCAGCCGATTGTTGACAAAAGAAGACATTTTTGTTTAGTTTTGGTCTAGTTGATATCACTGATAGTCTGTTACTGGTTGGTTGTTGAAAAGGAGTGGAATGTAGTGGAGTGATGGAGCTTTTCATGCCCAGCTGATATTAAGTGGTCAATTTAGGGATTGTGGCAGAAAAGCAGAGTGCCAAAAAAAAACCATCAGCCAATTTACAAGCTAGCTGACAAAAATTCCCACACTAGAATCTCATGAATCTGTCCTGAGTGGGATCTCGAACCAAGGCAACAACGTGCACTATAAAATGATCAGTGAACACTTGAGATGGATCCTTGTGTAAAAAAGCTGGTCAATTCGCTTGCTCTATACACTCCAGTTTCCCCACCATTCCAGAACTGCCTGTCTGAATATAAGTTAAGTATGTTGAATGGGGCCCATAAACACTATTACTTCACTCCCTTCAGTTCTACTTGTTGAAGTTTATTTAGTTTTCTTCCTGTAAATACTACAGGTATGATTAAAACAACTAACAAATTGTTAACTTATCTGCCCAGTCTGTTTCAATTGCTTGTAGTTGTAAGCGTCCTCTGTAGCGGCCATGGCACAGGTGGCCTACTGTTTCAAATTCTACAGAGGTGTCTCTAGCGTGCACTGAGACACAGGACCTCGGTTTTGAGCCTCATCCGAAAGACTACAGAGTAACGAGCTTTTTACAGCTCTAGTGTGGGCAGGAAATGAAATCTCGCTTAAAAAAGGTTTTTATTCCCTTGTGAGCCTTGAACTTTTTTACTAGTTAAACACTAAAAATTTTGGTCCAAATTTTAAATATTCAGATAATTATTATATTTGATGTATGTACATATATGTATAACAAACAAGAAATTTAGTTTTAGCATATTGATTTAAAATCCAGGTTACAACGGCCAGGTTGTTGATTCTTTCTATACACTGCTGGTATCTAACACTTACATTTAAAGTGAACGATATAGTAGAAATGTCCTCTCTTATCACAAGTAATTAACTGCCAGTTCTCCAATCAATAGATACACGACTAAAGTAATATAACTAATAGATGCTGCTTGATTAAGTTAAAAGTGTTTACCTGTCGTACAGGTGTGTGTGTGTGTGTGTGTGTGTGTGTGTGTGTGTGTGTGTGTGTGTGTTTTAATCAAACCACTGCTTGATTAAGTAAAAAGTGTTTGTACCTGCCACACAGGTGTGCATGTGTCTGTGTGCTTGTACGTGCTTCAATCCATGCATCAAAACAAATGTTTACCTGTACCACAGATATAGGTGTGTGTGTGTGTGATTCTTTAGCATGCCATCACTGACCTTGACACAGGGCATCAGTATTTAAAGGTCTCTTGTGAAGTACTCTTAATGTGTAGTAACAATATCAGGCATGTTAACTAGATGAACCAGAATAAAAACATTAGCTCAGTTGGTAAAGAGCTTGCTCCATATGTGTCAGGTCAAGGCTTTGAAACCTCGGCTGAGTCTGACCAAGACTTGAAAATAGGTTTGACTGATGGTTCAATTTCAGCAATTGCATTTAAAAATGAAAATTTTGGGGCCCTTTAAATAATTGATGACCTGTGTCATGATAAGGCATTACATGCTTAAGAGTCCTCCCTGCACATTGCCCTGAGCACACTGCAAAGTGAAAATTCCGCCATTTCAAATATAGCTGGTGATGTCTTGACATAACTTATCAGACATGTTCAAGTAGTTCTACATTAACTAGATATTTGACACTTAGAATCTTAGATTGATCTATTGATACATCTCAGTCAAAAATATTTCATCTATACCGAGATTTCACCAACTAATATTTGGTGAAGTGGCAGAAATTGGACTTTTTGGTATGATCAGGGAAATTTGCAGTTCCTCTGTTAACTGCTTTAGTTTTATTGATTCCCATATAGCATACCATTTTACCATTTCTCATTCCAAAGATGTATAATTGTTTTCCCAGGGTACTCCAGTTTTCTCTACCATTCAAGAACAGTCTAGATACATGTATAAATAAAATAACTGACTGGGATTAAAACCTCACTTCAATCAACCACCCACTCACCTAAGTAATTAGAGATATGAGAAACAAATTATGTATCATTAAAGTCGAGTAAAATGTCATCACTGTGAAGGTTCTTTCACTTAAATATATATTCAAGTAACAATTTTGTGATGGTTGTGTAAACTGTAGATTGGGCATATGAGCTTACACAAAATACCAGAATATTTTTGTTAAAAAATGTTTTGCTTCGAGACTTCCATTTTTTAGCCCCACTAAAACTTAAATTTCGAGCGAAAAAGCATAAAAATGACAGAATCACACCATTTTTGGAAACTTCTGTGAAAAGTAATTTTTGGGCTACCAATCTGTATGAAGTAAATTCATGAGTTAATAACAGTTTGTCTCCATATATAATGAATTTACTTTTAAATCACAATGTATACTAACTTTTTCCATCAAAACAACAGCTTGATATGTTCCATTTAAATTTAATACATTTTCCAATCTAATTTTCAGGATTCAACTATACTGGAAACAAAATCTGATGAAGAATTGGAAAAGGAATATAAAAAGGATGATTTTAATATTGTGACAGAACACGAAGCATGCTGGGACCTCGGCAAAAGAGGTCCCATGGGGGAAACCCCATTTCACTTTTTATATCTGTTGGACTCACCGCTACATTCAGAAGTAGCAAGGGTGTTGTTAAAATTGTATCCAAAATTGGCTTTAGACATATACGAAGGAGAAGAATATTTTGGTAAGTTGGTATTATTGAATTACAACTTGTTTATAACAACCATCCTTAGGAGCATATTAAGAAATATGGGCCTTATAGACAGGCGTCCTTTTATAATCTATACATACTTGTTGAGGTCCTTTTATGGTTGAAATTTAAAGAAATGGAACATTTAAACACCTTTATCTTGATGCACAGGAAACACCTTTTTTCCATATCTGCTAATTTGAGATAAGTTTTTTGCCATGAGAGATACGCATTTCTCACACCTGTGACATGGAAATCCCTTGTTTTTACCCATGTGGGATTTCCTTGTCTCACCCTAGGGTTGAGACAGGCTACACGCCGAATTTCCCGCGTAGTTATACCTTTTCTGGATTTATTGTTGGGAGGACTTAATAAGCTGAGAAAAGTTCCGAAGTCAACCAACAATTTCTCAACGTCACAATCACTTACACACTCTTAATTGATGATGTCACAATCATTTTACGTGAGAACGTCAACAAAAATTGATTATGTCATTTTCAGCAGGTACTGATTTGGTGCATTTTTTTATGTACAAATCATGTTTTATGTTGCAAATGTGTGAGAAAAAGTATCCTACACCAGTAACAGGTTAAGACAGAGATATCTCAAACTCGAATGAATATTTTCAATGACCAGAACTCGCTAAAGCTTGTTCTGCATCCTCGTTTGAGATATCTCTGTCTTACCCTGTTACCGGTGTAAGATTCTATTATTCTTACACATGTGACCAGGGAATCCAGCTATTTCACCAGTGCGCAATTTCTCTGTCTCTCCCTGGTTGAGACAGATCAAACACACCATCTCCCCCATTAATGGCAGAGTGTCTGACTTTTTAATCCGATTCTATGAATAAATAGAATGCATTTCAGATGAGACACGATCACTTGTGGACACTAATTGATGTCATCAAAGTAATTTTATGCAGGACCGTCAACAGAATTTGATGACATTATTTACAGAAGGCACGGATGGGTGGCATAAAAAAACTGTACATTTGTTGCAAATATGCTATTAATCTCACAAGACTTTGCACGACATCATAATCAAAAGACATGATGTCATCTTGCGGAAGAATGACACCCAAGTCTTCAAAATGCAGTGGAAAATAGAAATTGTGTTTAATCTTGTGATAACCCTACATGTTACCTAATTCCATGCATCTTTTGTCTGTCTACCTGTGCAATTATTAACTCCAGTATTACAATTGTTCCTTAATTTAGATTTTCGTTAACTTTAATCTAGCAAATTTGAAATCTGAATAATTAAGTAATGTTTCAGACATTTGAAAATTTAAGGTATCATTTTGAAGATCACCTCAAGCTTATAACATATAGAAATATTTAGTTTTGTCAAAAATATTTATTCATTTTTCCAAAAAAAATTGACAGAAAATTGCTATATTTATTAGTTAAGAAATGGCTAGAACACTTAACTTGTTGTTCTTAACGGCTTGGGCTGCATCTATCATAGGTATAAGTGTTAGCAACAATAGGATTTGATGCTGATATGCTAGTATGAATTTCTTAAGAATTGGAATAAATGATTATTATAACACCTGTACCATTATAAAGTCGGTCAGCTAATTATAAATTAGATGTCGGTCAACTTGTGTCATAGATTGACTTCAGATTACAGTCTCGGTATAACTTCTTCACTGACAATTATTTATACCAGCTCTGTGGCTAAGTAGTAGTTTATCTGCCTCAAGATCGGGAGGTCATGAGTTTGAACCCTAGCCAGGTCATAGATAAGACTTGAAATAATAAAAAAAAAAAAAAAACAACTTTAACGTCTGGTTCCTAGTGTCAGAAGGACAGAGTATCCCTTGACATATTTTTTATCCAATCAATGGTATAGTGTGTCAAGTTTGACCTGGCCATTTGACCTTTAATTTAAATATTAGATTGGGCTAATAGACTCACTATTAGACTGTGTGATTTAGGTACATTACCACAAACACCTGGTATACCCAGCATTACTATCATCTATCCATGTATATCAGCTTCATATATATATAGCCCCTACATTATACAATGAACAAGCCTTTTTGAATACCCTATTCAAGTTAAAGGTCAAACAGCCAGGTAAAACTTGACACACTATGATATGATAATTAAGGTTGTTATGTTGATGGTCCATTATTTTGCAGTAAACTGAGCATTTATTTTGACTTGCCTACTTTCAATGGAATTCTCTTGAGGCATATATTTGTTTGTATTTCAGTTGGTTAATAATGTAATGCTATAATTTATATGCATCAGTTAAAAATGTTGTTTTAATGTTTTTGTATCGATATTAGTTAGGTTAATGTTGGTGAAAGAAATACTGTGATTTCCTAAAAAAATCAATTGAAACAAACTGGACGTAAACAGGTGTCTTAAATTAAATACAGTCCAACCTGCCTTAAAGGCCACCTCTATATAAGGGTCACCTGCTTATAAAGGCTAGTAGAAATGTATCCCAATTGTTCTTTATTCATATTATTTGAACCTGCCCATAAAGGTCACTTTTAATGGTTCCCTTGGATGGCCTTTATAGACAGGTTGGACTGTATTCTGTCAATTTTGTTAACTCCAGTGATTTGGAAATAATGCATTCATTTTGCCTCAATGGCTTTCAAGAACTAACCACCTAGATTTGTATATGTAAAATGTCTTGACAGTCTGTCTAAAACAGAACCATTTATCCCATCAACCCTCTTTAACTCATTATTGTGTATGGTAGGTACCGGTTGTCTGCTAAGTTGTTCAGCAATAAAAAGGTTTGTTTTTAACTCCATAAAATATGCACCCAGACCTCATTGGTGTTGGTTTGGTGTTGGACCTTGAGTTCATTTCTGTGTGTTTGGAACTTCACCTTCAGCTCTCTGCTGTGGGTTTTAAACTGCATGAGCCTTGAGCTTACTGCTGTGTGTTTGGAACTTCACCTTCAGCTCTCTGTTGTGGGTTTTAAACTGCATGAGCCTTGAGCTTACTGCTGTGTGTTTGGAACTTCACCTTCAGCTCTCTGCTGTGGGTTTTAAACTGCATGAGCCTTGAGCTTACTGCTGTGTGTTTGGAACTTGACCTTGAGCTTACTGGTGTGGGTTTGGCACTTGACCTTGAGCTCACTACTCTGAGGTTTGATGCTAAACCTTGATCTCATTGCTATAGATTTGACACTGGAGTTTAGGCTCATTGCTGTTTAACACTTATCCAGGACATCCACAGGCGAAAGAGTTTTAAAATGTCTGGTGTTGCAGCTGCTTGAGTTGTTATCAGTAACATTTTGACACATTGCCGCCATTTGTTCAGTCACATTTTGACATTATTGACAATAAATGGAGTATTGTGCCTAAAATATCAAAACATAGAAGAAATGGATTTTATGACTTTTATGAATAGTGAGATGGCAAAGGTATTTAAGGGGGAATAAAAATGAGGCTTTACTTAATGGTTAGGGGGTAGGCTACAAAAAGACAAATCCTACATTGAAACAGATTCAAATTAATTTTTTCTTTAGTAAGTTTCTGCATGTTTATTTGTCAGTCTCCAGGCAATGCACATATATAAATGTACCGTATGTGTCCGGTGTATCCTATGAAGATTATTTAAATACCTGTCAATCTTCTTGCATATTAAAGAGCTGGAAAATTGGTAATTTGATGGTAAACAACATAGAACCAGAGCAAATTAACCTTGGTTATAAAGATTGTATTTTGCATGTTAATTAAGTTGTCAGTGGAAACAATTATTGAATAGTGACTGGTGTTAAAATCTATGACAGTGACTTCGTTCGTTGTCTGTCGAGCGCTGTCGGTAAATACTTTTAACTACCTTCATAATCAATATTAATGATGGTGGCATCAATTAGACAAACGGGGATCATAATAATGAAGTGTTTATCCTAGGTTGACTAGAGTACATAGTCTTATAGATCGTGCTCATTGTAAGCTACGATAACCTTTACCCTCGGCTAGATAAATGTTCAAATATAAATATCATAATTTATATATAAAGAACACATGGAAACAAAGTACAAATATGTATTTAGTTCATACCTGTATTTTAATACATATAGGCAATTTAATATATATTGCTTAGATAAAGAAAAGTACATGGAAACCTGTGAAATTTTTTTTGACTGGAATGTCAAACACCATCACTCCATTCCACTCTTTAAATGCTTCTAGGACTTTATTTCCCTTATTCCACTTAAGGGGAGCAGGGTTCGTACAGGCCTTGAAAAGTCCTTAAATTTTTAGGTTTGCCCTAAAAAGACCCTAAAAAAAAGTCTGACCCTAAAAAGCCCTTGAATTTATCCTGAAGGCCCTAAAAAGCCCTTGAATTTGGTCAGTTGGGTGTCTGTATTTTGATATTAAGTGGTTGCAAATAGACTGATATATATATATATATAAATAAATTAATTAATAAGTTGCATGGAAATGAGCAATTTAAAGGTACTTGGCCCCCTCTGAATGCCTAACTTTAACCTCTACTTCAAGTGTCGTTACTATGGACATGTAAGTAATTGTATTATTGATTTAATTGGCTTTGCACTAATACTTTTTTGCTAAATTTGTTCCTCTGATAAGCCTTAAATTTGCAAATAAGACCCTGAAAAGACCCTAGAAAGTCCTTAAATTTGGAGTCCAAATGTCTGTACAAACCCTGGGGGAGTCACATGTATGTGCAAAACAACAGAATGATGAACAATTTTTCTTGTCAGTAAGAAAAATCCCTATTTTACATTGTTACATTACAAACAAGTGTGATTAAGGGAGACTATAGACCCTTAATATTCACCGAGAACCAATGAAGTTGCTCTTTGTTATTGATTTTATAGGAGTGGTGTAAGATTATAAAATCATGAATATGTTGAATTGACAGTTGAAGTTACAGAACCTATCAATAACTTATAGTGGCCTAGAGTGGCAGCTTATGGCCACAGTGTCTCTCGCTGTCTAGGTTTGAACTCCAGTCAGGGCAGATCCTGGTGTGAGAATGTTTGTCAGTTCGCTTGGTGAAGGTCAGTCACTGCAAGCACTCTTGTTCCAACACCACCCCAGAATTGACTACCTCAGTATTAATTAAATGACTCTTGACTGGGGATAAAAACACCATTACTCCACTCCAATATCCACTCATTGTTATTAATTTGATATGATTGGCTTATCAGAAGAATCATGAATATGTTGAATTGACTGTTGAAGTGATATAAAAAATATCAGTAACTTATAGTGGCCTCGAGTGGCAGCTTATGGTCACAGTGTCTCTCACTGCCTAGGTTTGAATCCCACTCGGGGCTGATCCTTGTGTGAGAATGTTTGTCAGCTCACTTGCTGAAGGTCAGTGGTTTTTCTCTTGGCATTCTTGTCCAACACCATCCCAGAATTGACTGTCTTGATATAATTAAAAGACTCTTGACTGGGGATTAAAACACTAATACTCCACTTCAATTGCCACTTATTGTTATTAATTTGATAGGATTGGCATATGAGTAGAATCCTGAGTATGTTGAATTGACAGTTAAAGTTACATATTACTTATGGCAGCCTCGACTCCTCAAGTGGCAGCTTATGGTCACAATGTCTTTAACTGCCTAGGTTTGAATCCCACTCGAGGCAGATCCATGTGTGAAAAACTTTGTCAGTTTGTTTGACAAAGGTCAATGGTTGTCTCTGGGCACTCCTTTTCCTCCACTATCCCAGAACTGACTACCTCAATATAATTAAAAGACTCTTGACTGGAGTTAAAAACACTATAACTTTACTTCAATATGCACTCATTGTTATTAATTTGATAGGATTGGCTTATAAGAAGAATCATGAATTTGTTGAATTGACTGTTAAAGTGACATAAATTCTATCAATTACTTATAGTGGCCTCAAGTGGCAGCTTATGGTCACAGTGTCTCTGGCTGTGTAAGTGTTAATCCCACTCGAGGCAGATCCTGGTGTGAGAATGTTTGTCAGTTTGTTTGACAAAGGTCAATGGTTGTCTCTGGGCACTCCGTTTCCTCCACTATCCCAGTATTGACTACCTCAATATAATTAAAAGACTCTCTACTGGGAGTTAAAAACACTATAACTTCACTTCAATATCCACTCATTGTTATTAATTTGATAGTATTGGCATATGAGTAGAATCGTGAGTATGTTGAATTGATTGTTGAAGTTTTTATCAATAATATAAGCTGTTTCTTTAGTCTCTTGAACAGATGTTGAGTGATATCTTAGATGCTTACATGATGTTTAATGAAGATCTATAATACACAATGAAATCACAAGTGTGTAAAAGTTTTGTCTTGATAGTTTTACATATATTTAAAAAGAAAAAAAGAGTGGGGTTTTATGCCTCAGTCAGTTCCTATATGGTAGAGGAAACCTGAGTTCTGGTCAGGGATAAAGCCTAACTATTTTGAGTAAGAGGCCCAGCTCACTTTAGAAAAGAATTTGTAATAGTAATAAATCGATAAAATTTGTAAACATTAATGGGCCCAGACTGATTTTTAGTAGCCATTGGCTACTGGGCTCCTTCTAATCTTCATCCCTGCTGGTATCCAGACAAAATATTGACTCTCTGCAAGCAAACTGACAAGCTTTCTCAAAATAGAATCTTAAATACACTTTAAATGGAATTTGACGTTTTAAGGCAGTAAACCTACTCTTTTGACCACTTGGTCATTGATTTGCCCCTGACCAAAAAAAAACACTGTCACCACCATGGAACGCATGTGTATACGAATTGAAATGTCAATGGAATTTAAACAAATCCTTTCTAAGATACATATAATAATTATATGGTTATTAAAACCTGCGTATAATGCCCCTGAATAATTTTGTCACTCCGCTTATCACCACAGTAAATTGTATTTTGAAGTCCACAAATCAATTTCTTCTCTGTTTTAACCAATGCGGTAGCTAAGTTGGTAGAGTGCTTGCTCTGTAAGTGGGAGGACTGAGCCCCAACCAGGTCTGACCCAAGACTTGAAAGTGGGTTGTGACTGTTCTTTCACCAAGCACTCATTATTACAGAATAAAAGTCACAGTTCTTTCAGATTGGAACTTAAAATAAACGAGGTCCCGTGTCACGGTGGGCTTGGCATGCTAAAGAACCCTGTTGAATAATGCCATCAGTGCAATGCACAGGCAAAATTTTTGCACCTTTGCCTATAGCTGGCACTGTCTCGATATAAGTGAAATATTCTTGACTGGGACATTAAACACCATTACTCAACTCTTCTCTGTTTTTCTTTGTAAGCCTTTCTTGATATTATAAATACCAAAACCCTTTATTTAACAAATGGTGAGATGAATCAATATAAAGTTATGAAATAAAAATTTATCTAAATCTAAGTCTAAAATTTTGTAGAATGTATATAAATTTGACAGTTTTTATGAATTTGACAGTTTGACTTATCAAATAGTGGAGATGAATCAAAGTTTTAATATATAGTTATGAAACCTCAAGATTTTAATGAAAATTTATCAAAATTTAAGTCTAAAATTTCGTAGAATGTGTATAAATTTGACTTATAAAATTGACAGATTTTATGAATTTGACAGTTTGACTTATCAAATAGTGGAGATGAATCAAAGTTTTAATATATAGTTATGAAACCTCAAGATTTCAATGAAAATTTATCAAAATTTAAGTCTAAAATTTCGTAGAATGTGTATAAATTTGACTTATAAAATTGACAGATTTTATGAATTTGACAGTTTGACTTATCAATTAGTGGAGATGAATCAAAGTTTTAATATATAGTTATGAAACCTCAAGATTTTAATGAAAATTTATCAAAATTTAAGTCTAAAATTTCGTAGAATGTGTATAAATTTGACTTATAAAATTGATAGATTTTATGAATTTGACAGTTTGACTTATCAATTAGTGGAGATGAATCAAAGTTAAATTAACATATAGTTATGAAACCTCAAGATTTTAATAAAAATTTATCAAAATTTAAGTCTAAAATCTTGTAGGATGTTAATATAATCCAGGTTTATCCTCGGTCATTTGCATGACTATTAAACTGTTGACAAATGTAAACAAATCATTGGGGGTGGTCTCAATAACAAATGTATTGATCAACGTAAACCTTTTAAACATTATTACACAACACGGATTCTGTGATTGTTTTAGTGCTATTGGCTAGCAACAAAATATGAAAATGATAGGACTGTTGGCTTGACACTGAAAAACACAGATTCAAATCAATAGGGATATTAAATCCACCAGTTCATCCGAAAATCGAAGATCGCTAACCGGGAATGTGAGCCATTGTTAATTAGTATTGAATGTTATGTACACATTCTCTTAAAAATTGCAGGAAAATTTCATTGATCCTAAGAAACACAAATGTGTCAAACTTAAAAGCAGTCTTCTTTAATTTAAGTTTTAAATTAAAAAGTTTTTGCATGCTTTTAATGATTTTTTTAGGTTTTCTATAAATTTTAAAAGAATTTGATTTAAAATGTTAAAAAGATTTTTTGATGTAAAAAAAATCATTTATACTAGGTACATAATAATAAAATTTTGGATTAATATTTTAATTTGTATTGTGTAAAATATTTTTTAACAAATCGATAACCTTAAAACATCTGTAATAATACATTTATAAAAGTACTAACAGACTCATCGGTTTAAAAAGAGTCCTACAATCTTAGCTACCATAGACTTGAATTTCTAAGTGCAGAGTGCTTCCTGAAAGAACAGTCACTACCAATTTTTTGAGTCTTGGTCAGACCGAGCTGGGGTTCAAACCCTGACCTCCCACATATGGACTGAGTACTCTATCAACTTAGCTACCATAGTGGAATCCAGAGTTGTATCAAATGAGTATAGCCAAACAACCCTGATGTCCCACTTCCTGTAGGATTTCTACCGTTTGAGCTATGAGTTGTATCAAACACAGACGTACTGGTCCATCAGCCTAATTTACAATTACAAAAACTTTAAAAACTGTCAAATTAAGTTCAAAATGTGAACTTCTAGAGAAGTGAGGACGGTACTCCAGAAAGGTAAATACATTCTGTCCAGTGCAGCAGATTACTAATTCAGGAAACCCTGACTGTTTATTTGCATTGCTTTCTTCAATCTGAGCAATCATACAGTTCAACTTGCCTTAAAGGTCACCTCTATTTAAAAGCCACATGCTTATAAAGGCCAGTAGAATTGTATCCAAATTGTTTTTCATTCATATTATTTGAACCGGTATATAAAGGCCACCAGTTCATAAAGGCCACTTTTACTGGTTCCCTCGGGTGGCCTGTATAGACAGGTTTGACTGTAGTTGTATTGAATTATTAATCAGTGGCCAAGTGGTCTAAAGCATGACACTGCTTATGCATAGCACCTCTTACTGTTTAGGTTTTAATCACACACAGAACAGATCCTGGTTTATCAGCTGGCTTCTAGAAGGTCACTGGTTTTCTGCAGGCCAGCCTGGATTCAAGTTTCCTCCACCAACTCAGAACTGCCTCAATTTATATAAGTGAAAAAATCTTAACTGGGGCATAAAACACCATACCATTACTCCAAACAAATTAATTGAGTCATTAAACCATGACCTCCTACTTTACCAAAACCAAGGACCTTGTCCTAGTTTCCAGAAAAATTAAGGCGACCAAGACACCGTTTCATGAGGATTATTTTGATATTTGGTTGGTATCTATTGGTTAATTGATTGACCAGTAATAAAGAAGAGCTGTATTTAAACACAGGTATAAGTAATATTGGACAAATATTTGCATATATCTACTGAGTACCTCATTACGACAAGAGTCGACCCATTACACAAATATCATCTGTATTAATTCTATTACTCCAATTAATAGAAGTCATATTTATAAGGCCACCTGATATTATTTCTGTGTTTCCATGTCTGTTGCTATTTGTCATTTATTTATAAGGCCACCTCATATTATTTCTGTGTTTCCATGTCTGTTACTATAAGTCATATATTTATAAGGCCACCTTGTGTTATTTCTGTGTTTCCATATCTAGCGAATACCTCATTATGACAGAGTCGACCTACTACACAAATATCATCTGTATTAATTCTAATACTCCAATTAATAGAAGTCATTTTTATAAAGCCACCTCATATTATTTCTGTGTTTCCATGTCTGTTGCTATTTGTCATATATTTATAAGGCCATCTTATATTATTTCTGTGTTTCCATGTCTGTTGCTATAAGTCATATATTTATAAGGCCACCTTGTGTTGTTTCTGTGTCTCCATGTCTATTTAGTACCTTATTATGACAGAGTCGACCCACTACACAGATATCATCTGTATTACCCCAATTGATAGGTTATTCTTTTAAGTCATACTTATAAGGCCATCCTGTGTTATATCTGTGTTTCCTTGTCATCAGGAGAGTAAAAACATTGATTAAATTAAATCATTCTTTTTTTACTATTAATTTTTGCCTTAAAAACAAAAATATAGGACAATTTTATCTTATTCACTATACCAGTACTGTGGCTTGGCCTGGTTAGATTTTTACTGGAAAAGTGGAAGAATGAATACTCTTAACATAAACATACCAGTCCATGTTCAAATGACAACCTTTGCAAATGGCTGAAATAATGCTTATATGGCTTAAAACAGTAATGCACACACTTACTCACTGAAATCGCAATCTCTGAAAAGAAAAGCAAAAAGAAAAAATGGCAAACAAAGTTAAACATGTGACTATTCACCAGGAATTAGTGAGACTGGCTTCTATATGAAGCTGATGTGTTTTTTTCGAATTCACCGTGTGAATGTGGTGTTTAGAGTGCTGATGAGCTACAAGATTTAAAAAAAAATCACATGGACGTAAAACACAAAAATAAAACAAGTTGGCCTATTCACTTATTTTTATAGGTTATATTTACATTATTTGTTTGAATGAACTAATGCTCTGAATAATATTTCACTCTCGGAATTGATTTTGTAACCAAAATTAAATCGTAAACATGACACATATTGGGAAGCATTGTTAACAGTCTGCTTTAAGAAAGAATCCTAAATATAAATATCCTTGGCTTAGTCTTGTTTAAATTCTGAGCTAGACATAAATTATTGCAAATTTCTTGAATTGGCCACAGTGGGTATAGATGGTATTTAGATCTCAAAACCTCATTGTGAACATATACCTGCAACTCCTGCTTATGGAGTTGAGTTGAGTAATAGTGTTTCACATCCCAGTCAAGAATATTTCACTTATATTGAGATGTAGCCAGCTATAGGTGAAGGTCCAGAAAATTTGCCTGTGACTTGCACTGATGGTATTATACAGCAGGGTTCTTTGTCATGCCAAGCCTACCGTGGCAAGGGACCTCGTTTATCTTAAGTTCCCATCAGAAAGAACCACGACTTTTATTTGGTAATGCCGAGTGCTCGGCGAAAAAAACAGTCACTACCCACTTTTAAGTCTTGGGTCAAACCTTGTCAAGGTTTGAACCCATGACCTCCCAATTACGAAGCGAGCACTCTACCAACTCCTGCTTATGGTATACTAGCACACTGTATATGTTTTGCTATGGTAGAGCTTGTTCCCACTACAGGAACCGTAATTTATACAAAGAAGCAGCAATCTGCTTACACATAATTGTTGACTGGGGGATATTGCTAGTCTAGGCTTATGAAAATTCAAAATTTGTTCTAAACATTGAAAAAGTTTCAACATATGCTGATATTCAGACAAAATTCAGAACTTTTTCAGATAACGTTTTTATGAAGGTGGTTGAAGGATGTTTACTACAAGTTTATAGATAACAAATGTACCAACTGGCCTTCAAATATTAAATTTATAAAATTTAAACTTTATCTGACGAGGGTAAATAAGCAAAAGTTAAGAGGTATAGATTATCACCTACACAGTGCCATAGAAATATTTATTTGTTACTTACAATCAATGAATTATTAGAGATCAATTTCACCTATAATGTCATCTCGAGAATTTGTGGCAATATCTCTGCCATGCGTATTTATATTATATTAAGTGGAGTGTCCACTTAATATAATATAAATATTAAATTCTTAGAGTGTTTATATAAAACTTTAAAAAACATATGTTTGAAATTTACAATTCACAGATCACCTTGTATGAAGTTTGATGACATTTGCCAAGACTATTGACTGTAAAGTTGAATATTAAGTGCCAGATGTTATTAAATTGAGTTGAGTAATAGTGTTTAACATCCCAGTCAAGAATATTTTACTTATATTGAGACATCAACAGTTATTGGCGAAGGTGCAGAAATTTTATCTCTGTGTTGCCCTGATGGCATTATACAGCAGTATTCTTTATTATGTCATGCCCACCATGACATGGGACCTACTTTATTTTAAGTTCTCATCCCAAAGAACCATGACTTTCATTTTGTAATGCCGAGTGCTTGGCAAAAGAACAGTCACTACCCACTTTCAAGTCTTGGGTCATACCCGGTCAGGGTTCATTGCTTTTACATTAGCCTCTTAGCAAGTCTGTATTGAATTTGTCCAAATTTATACTCCCAAATAGTGTTGAATTTCCCTATGTTTGTGCTTCCAATATATACTCTGCTACACTTTAGACCTTAAGCAAGGATCTGTTGAACTTGTCCTAACTTTATCTCCCTATGAATTGTTATGGGGTGCAAGATGAAGATATCTTTCACTACTCTTTCTCAGGATTTTTCTATCATGGATTTAAGAAATGTTTCTATCATGGATGTAAGAAAGGTTTCTATCATGGATGTAAGAAATGTTTCTATCATGGATGTAAGAAATGTTTCTATCATGGATGTAAGAAAGGTTTCTATCATACCCCCTGGTGTCCTAATGTGGAAGCCAGAGAGGAGGGTAATTAAGAAATTCCAATGTAAATGTTAAGTAACATATGTCACATTTCAACTTTATAACACAATATATGCTTTGATGAATTACAGTCTAACCTGTCTGTAGTGGTCAGTTGCTGGACTAGGCCGAAGTGGCCACTTTAGACAGGTGACCAGGACAGATTATGTACCAGTGTATTGAGGTTACATGTATGCCATATATATGTATACTGACACTTTTCAAATAAAACTATTATGAATTCATTACATGTATATTCAAGTTTTACTAACTATTTTAATACATACTTTGTGTATTTGCAGGAGAAAGTGCCTTACACATTGCCATAGTTTTTGGAGATTTTGAATCTGTGAAGCTGCTCGTTCAAAATGGTGCTAATGTTAATCAAAGAGCGACTGGCAGATTCTTCCTTCCAGAGGACCAGAAAAAAGGCAAAACACCTTCAACAAATTATGAAGGTAATTATAAGTTAAAGATTTATAAGGCAGGGATTTATCAGGGTCTTTTGGGAAAAGGCCCTTAACTGAAAATTGGGAAAAACTATCAATTTTTATTTATCATTTTGGGAAAACTTCGACTGACATGATGTCTGTTTACTCACGACCTCGGAAGCCTTTGATGTAGAAGCGGTATTTTCATCTTTCTTTGCAGATGTTAGTTTTAACATAATCTATAATCTTTAACTTGAATTTGCTGATTGGGGGCTTTCACAAAATTTACTTCCGTTTTCGTTTAAAAACAACAGGATTTTCTAATTGGGAATTTTCTCACCCTTTTTTGGAAAAAAAAACAATGTTTTTTTCATTGGGAATGGGACTGAATTTCGGCCCTAAATAGGCCCTTGATGAATCCCTGTAAGGGAGTAGAGTAGAGTGGAGTTATTGCAGAGTTTTACACTCAAGTCAAGATTTTTTCACTTATATCGAGGCAGTCAATTCAGAAATGGTGGAAAAAAAACGTGGTGCATGAAAAAAACAGCCGAACCTTTGGCAAGCGAACCCACAAATTTTGTCACGTTAGAATCAGACCCAAGTAGGATTTGAAAATATGCAGAGGGAGTCACTGTGATTTCTAAGAACATGCTTTAGAACACTTTAAAAGAGAAATGATTACAAATCTGTTTTTCAAGGGCTCAGAGCAGTAAATCGGGAACACTTTTATATTTTAAGCCATCAAGACTTAAAGATTCTATTCCAAGAATCCACATAGATTTACCGACTTGACTGTATTATATCTTTGTATCTGTCAGTATTTTTTACTCTAGTGAGGGGGAGGGAAGGGGGGCTTAATGGCAAAGAGGTCTAAAGCAAGGATATGTAGAGAACACTTTCTTACCTTTGTACAATATCAAATATTTGAGGCATCGAAACATACAAATTCTATTCCAAGAACCTGCCACATAGATTTATTGACTCATTTCTGCAGGGCTAAATGGCCAAGTGGTCTAAAGCAAAGAAATGCAAGGAACAATTTCTTTCCTGAGAACAAAATAAAATATTTTAAGCTATCTGGACTTACAGCTTCTAATTCCAAGAATCCACATAGATTTATCGACTCATCTCTGTAGACATGCATTCAGACTGGCTGAAACTTGAATATGTGTCAAAAACAAATCTATAGAGTTTGTATTTAAGCTTTATAATATTTTTAATATACAGACTTTGATTTTTATGTTCTATATATTGGCACATAATTGTGTCAATAGAATCCTGTACTCTGATTTATGAGTCCGGTCTCAAAATGAATGAATGTTATGCAATTGTTATTTAATCATTAAAACTGTCTTATGATTCTGTTTATCAATTTCAGCCTTATTGATTCATTATTTTATGTTTTGACATTAATTCGTTTTGATTTTTCCCCTATATAAAATTGATCCATTTAAAAAAGAAAATTATATATGATTTTTTAATTCCTTTTGTGCGGGTGGGATGGATAAATGAATGATTTTCAGTCGACAGACTCCTTTATTGAACATCCCGATTTAAAATTAAAAGGTTGAAACATCTACCATGGAATCATAGGATGCCAATTTTATTACTTTTGTGGATACATCATCTAATAAATTTACATGCCAGTGAAACAGTTTGCAGTATAAACTTAACTTGAATGGGAACCACAAACCAAAAATATTTAATCCCCAAAAATGGTATTTTTTTCTTAGAATCACAGATCTGCCAACTTACTGGCAACCTGCGGGTCCAACCCTCATTTGGACATAAATTCCCGCTGACCCGCCAAGAAGGGGGCTGATCCACAAATGACCATAGAGTTTGAGGATTTTCAGTGTTCATTCATTACCACTCGAATTCACCTGTAATCGCAGCGAATTTGAGTGATTACATGGCCACAGTGGACTAAGGATGTAGTGGATTAATCTTGTGCTGACATTAGGTGAAAAATCACTATGTGTGTACTGTATCCATTTCTCTAAGAAATCACATGACAATGCACCATATTTTTATATCTAATTTTCAATTTTTATGGGAAGGATGCACCCAGACCCCCCATCCTTTCAGTGGATTTTGGTCGGACCTGCAATTTCACAAAATAGGGTTGGCAGTTCTGGAATCACAGAAATTGATCAATACAAAAAAAAATGATTTGACAGTATTATGTAAAGTGCATTGAACTTTGATTCTGACTTTAACTTTTCAGTCATACCAGATAAACAATCAACTTTCAACCAAATGTTGAGTGATGTAAAAGACTAGATCTGCAAAAGAGCATGCTGATCCAGGCCCCAGTTTCAAAATTTTGTAATCTTTTTTTGTTTTGAACTACTAGTACATATTTTTGACCAAACCAAATACCAATGTTTAAAGCTTGAAATGATCTTCAAAACCACACCCTAAATTTCTAAATTTAAGTTAAGGAATGATTTTGAAACCAGTGTCAGTTAGTTTTAATTTGACTAGTAATGATAATATGTTATGATTAAGCAGTATTTTAATGAGCCCATTTTGATAACATCTTGAAGAAAGGTCATTAATTTTTTCTGGACACTCCAGAGTCCTCAAGATTGTGAATTTGACTTTTTTTTGTAAAACATTATGATACATGTATAATAATTCAGGATACTGGATTTGACTGCCTAGATTTTTAAGTGGCAGATTTTTTTTTGGTGCTCCTTCTCGTCTGATTTATCCTCTTATATAAAACTGTGATAAGATTAAGTTTAAGTCCAAAGGTGTGTCATGACCTTGAACCAAGGTCATATCAGAAAGGTCTAGGTACAGGAAAATTTTAAATGGGGGGGGGGGGGGGGGGGAGGGGAAGAAGGTATTTGAATTTGGCTTTCAAGAGACTGTTCTACTTGGTTCTGTCGTTAAGCTAAGTATGTATACCTGAATATGAAACTGTTTAATGTAGATGAAATAATCACTGCATTGGGTGTAAAACACCATTCAAACCAACCAACCCACCAACCAATCAGCCAATCAACGCGGATAATAATTTGAATGTCTATTTAACCGGTATATTCGCACCAGTAGTATATTTTAATTAGTTATATTGTAATTATGTTTTTACAGTGACACCTATGATATAAGAACGGCTTTATGTAAAACTAATTGATTTTACAATCGGAAGTAAAAAACTATTATTTGTTTTATCTTTATAGGAACCCTAATCTGAATTCTATTTTCAAACAGAATTGACGTCACTAATAAAGCGGAGGTTTTATATAGAATTGATTCATGTTGGGTCAAATGGGGCATTTTGAAATATTCCGTTGCTTAATAGCTTGTAAGGTGTCAATAGAAATCTAGGTTGCTAACTTTGTATATAGGTAAATTCAAATAAATTGCATTAGTCGTTAGGACAGTTACTTCATTAATGGTTTCACCTGAGTAGTAATGGTGTATCTATTAAATATGTACAAATTAATGACTTAATGATTCAATCTATTTACCACTAATAAAAGATGGGGTATGTCAAAGGGGTTTTCACTTGAGCAGTATCACTAACTCTCTATTTACCACTAATAAAAGATGGGGTACGTCAAAGGGGTTTTCACTTGAGCTAAGTATTACTTCATGATTCTATCTATTTACCACTGATAAAAGATGGGCCTCATCAAAGGGGGTTTTCACCTGCGCAGTATCAGTACCTCGTATTTTATAATTACTTAATGGTTGGATCTATTTACTGTTGATAAAAGATGAGGTTCATCAAAGGGGTTTTAAATCTAAACAAATTACTTTTTACCAATTTCACCTGAGCAGTAACTCTTATTTGAAAATGAGTTAATAATTTAATGTTTCAAAAATAAAAAGAGATAAAGTCCATAGAATGGGTATGAAATCAAAGGTTCGTAGAATCGATATAGAATCAAAGATCCATAAACAAAGTATGAAATGAAAATTTTGATTTTCATCCAAATAGGATATTATGACTATATCAGAATCAATGTCTACCTTTTACAAAAGAAATTGAGGTCCATAGATGTTTTGATCCATGGTTTTAATCAAAATTGTCAAGTTTATCACTTAAAGCTGCATATAGGATTAATTGAATGGTGTTTTACTTTCCAGTCAAGAATCAAGAATATGATTACGGTTACTATATGAGTATCTTGGTACATCACCAGTTATTGGTGAAGTGGCCTAATTTGACAAATTTTTAAGTCTTGGTATGTAGACCCTTTTATTGTTGAAAGCACTGGCCTTCTGGAGAGATTACTCTACAAATGAAGCAACAATAATGTGCTTAAATAGGATTTGTCAAGATCTTTACACTCATAATTTGAGGCTGTCATGTCAGGAAAGGTGGAGGAAACCAGATTGCCCTGAGAAATCCAGCAAATTCCCTATATGTTTGGTTTGCAAGCAACTACTTTCTAATTTTGTAATTTCTAGTTCCCCATTTGACTTAGAGTCTAAATGTTACAAATCAAAATTTCACCTTTGTTCTGTCTGACTTAACTGTGACTCTAAATGAGACCCATAATTTCTAGTTTTTAATTAAATTTACCTTTTCCATATATAGAGACAGTAAGTAAAGTGAATACAAAATTATATTACCTCAAATCAATAGTGCTGTTTGATTATCTAATGTACCTGGCTCCCCAGGTAAAGATTGGGAATTAAAATTTAATATTATATGTCGCTTTTAATATAGTCTATCTTCTAAATTCTAGAACATTAAGCTACTTTGTAGCATTTTATAACATTTGAAATCGAGCTATAAAAAAAAAAAAAATGCAACCATAACTATATATATTTTTTTTTATTGGTATGTACAAAGTTAAGATGAGTTTATGTTGTACTGCAAGCATGCATGAGATTAAACACTAGAGCTTATGCAATATTTTAAACTTTTATGGTTAAATTTTTAAAATTTTTATTTTTCACCAATTAGATGTGCAGACACTCACATGCTACTTTGTTGTCTGATACCAGTAATCCTTGTTTGAATAAGAAATTTTTAAAATGTTTGTATTTTGGTTGTATAAGACACAAGATTTATACGCAATATTATAAACTTGTTCAAACCGTGAAATAACATTGAGCTTCCACAGTAATTTCAAAATAGAGTGAGAGGTCGCGAGTTTGAACCCTGACTGGGTCTGACCCAAGACTTGAAAGTGAATAGTGACTGTTCTTTCACCAAGCTCATGAAAGTCACAGTTCTTTCAAATGGGAATTTAAAATAAACGAGGTCCCTTGTCATGGTAGGCATGGCATAATAAAGAACCTTGCTGTATATTTCCATCAGTGCAACACACAGGCAATATTTCAGCACCTTTGCCTATAGTTGGCAACATCTCAATATAAGTTTAATGTTCTTGACAGGAACGTTAAACACATTACTCAACTCAACACATCTCTATTCAAAAACTTTTTTTTACAGTTGTTGGTTTGTTGGTTGGTTAAATGTTGCTTAACATTGCATCAGCAATTTTTCAGCTATTCGCGACAAGAACTATTGTATTAATCTCTATGGATTAATCTATGAACAATTTTATGTATGCATGTGAGGTGCCAGTGGTCTGCCTTGTACTAGCATGCACTCAGGGCGACTTAAAGGTGCTAGCTCACCAAGTCTGAGAGTATGCTGCAGACAAGGGTACCACTTTCCCAGTCCATTATACTGATACCAGGTAAACCAGTAAAGGCCAACGGCAAGGAAAATTCACTTTCCCACATGTGGTCTGAGCGGGACTTGAACTCACAGCAGTGAGAGACCCTGGGTTTGTAGACTGACGTCTTATCCATTAGGCAACCACAGCTCTTTTTAGCTCACCTGAGCCAAAGGCTCAAGTGAGCTTTTCTGATCACAATTTGTCCGTTGTCTGTCGTCGTCGTCGTCGTCGTCGTCGTTGTCGTCGTAAACTTTTCACATTTTCATCTTCTTCTCACGAACCACTGGGCAGATTTCAACGAGACTTGGTCAGAAGCATGTCTGGGTTGGTGCAATTCAGATTTGTTCGTGGCATTGCCATGGCTACCATAACTAGGTCAAGGTGACCTAGGGGTGCAAAAATCTTAAAAAATCTTCTTCTCCGAAAGTATTGATTGGAGAAAAAATCTGATGTGATATTTGGCTTCTCTAGGGTCTTAAGCCTGTAGTTTGTTCATTTCGTGAAATTCGGTCGAAAAATGGGTTACGCGTTTTTGCGTTTAATTTTGAAAAAATCGTAAAATAGCTTCAAATTGTTATAACTTGACTACTTGACCAGATAATGACATGGGGTTTTCAGTTTTGACATCTTCTTGTTAGTATCTTCAAAATGAGGTCAAGGTCAATTGTGAAGGTCGTGACCTAATTTTTTTTACCTCTGATTATACTTATTATCTCTAAAACTATAAACTTTTTGTATAGTCATGTATATTAGAATGTTGTAGGTATTGATACAACGACCATTTTGAGGTATAGAAAAAGGTCATGGGTTCAAAGGTCAAGGTCACAGATGCGAAACAATTCCGAAATGGTTAATTATCTCGAAAACTATAAACTTTTTATATAGGCATTTATATTAGAATGTTGTAGATATTGTTACAACGATCATTTTGATGTATAGAAAAAGGTCATGGGTTCAAAGGTCAAGGTCACGGATGCGAAACAATACCGAAATGGTTAATTATCTCGAAAACTATAAACTTTTTGTATAGGCATCTATATAAGAATGTTGTTGATATTGATACAACGATCATTTTGATGTATAGAAAAAGGTCATGGGTTCAAAGGTCAAGGTCACAGATGCGAAACAATACCAAAATGGTTAATTATCTCGAAAACTATAAACTTTTTGTATAGGCATGTATATAAGAATGTTGTAGGTATTGATACAGCAATCATTTTGATGTATAGAAAAAGGTCATGGGTTCAAAGGTCAAGGTCACAGATGCGAAACAATACCGAAATGGTTAATTATCTCGAAAACTATAACTTTTTGTATAGGCATGTATATTAGAATGTTGTAGGTATTGATACGACGATCATTTTGATGTATAGAAAAAAGTCATGGGTTCAAAGGTCAAGGTCACAGATGCAAATCAATACTGAAATGGTTAATTATCTCGAAAACTATTAACTTTTTGTATAGGCATGTATATTAGAATGTTGTAGGTATTAGAAAAAGGTCATGAGTTCAAAGGTCAAGGTCACAGATGCGAAACAATACCGAAAATGTTAATTATCTCGAAAACTATAAATTTTTTGTATAGGCATGTATATTAGAATGTTGTAGGTATTGATACAACAATCATTTTGATGTATAGAAAAAGGTCATGAGTTCAAAGGTCAAGGTCACAGATGCGAAACGACACCAAAATGGTTAATTATCTCGAAACTATAAACTTTTTGTATAGGCATGTATATTAGAATGTTGTAGGTATTGATACAACGATCATTTTGATGTAAAGAAAAAGGTCATGGGTTCAAAGGTCAAGGTCACAGATGCGAAAACAATACCGAAATGGTTAATTATCTTGAAAACTATAAACTTTTTGTATAAGGATGCATATTAGAATGTTGTAGGTATCGATAAAACAATCATTTTGATGTATAGAAAAGGTCATGGGTTTAAAGGTCAAGGTCACAGATGTAAAACAATACTGAAATGGTTAATTATCTTGAAAACTATAAACGTTTTGTATAGGCATGTATATTAGAATGTTGTAGGTATTGATACAATGATCATTTTGATGTAAAGAAAAAATGGGGTCATTGGGGTTTAGTATTTACGTTGTCTTTAAATCTATCAGCTAGCCATTAGTTATCAGGTGAGCGTATAAGGCCCATGGGCCTCTTGTTTTACAGTTGTAAATCAGAATATCTTTTATAGTGTTTCTAATAAAAGCATTAAAACGTTTTGTTTTGTTATTTCAGGTTTTGCTTATTATGGTGAATATCCCCTGGCTTTTGCAGCGTGTACAGGAAATCAAGATATTTACGACTACCTCATAGAACACAATGCTAATCCTGATCTTCAAGACTCTTTTGGTAACACGGTACTACACATGGTAGTAATATCAGACCAAGCAGTAAGTATTGACAGTAATAATATCAAAAAAGTACTACAGTCCAAACTGCCTTAAAGGCCACCTCTATATGAGGGCCACCTGCTTATAAAGGCCAGTAGAATTGTATACCAATTGTTCTTTATTTATATTATTCGTATTTGAACCTGCATATAAAGGCCACCTTCATATAAAGACCAATTTTACTGTTTCCCTTGGATAGCCTTTATAGACAGGTTTGACTGTATATAAAAGGCTTAACAGTTTGCAATGGCCCGGGTTTGTTAGTATATCATAAGATCAATACCCCTTAATGTTTGTCTGGAATGTCTTGAAAGCATTTATTTCCCCAATTCCATGTAAACAGGGGTTCTACCATTCCTATATTTTCCTATATTTCCTATAATTTTTATCCTTTCCTATATTTTTTTCTATATAATTTGAAAAACTTCCTACATTTCCTTTATTTTCCTATATTTTTGTTACTCTGTAGCTTCAGGAATTCAGAATGGGGATATTTTTCCCCACATTTAGTATGAAAGATTAATATTTATGTACAGTCTAACCTGCCTTAAAGGCCACCTCTATATAAGGGGAACCTGCTTATAAAGGCCAGCAGAAATGTGTCCCAATTGTTCTTTATTTATCATATTTGAACCTGTTTATAAAGGCCACCTGTCCATAAAGGCCACTTTTACTGGTTCCCTTGGGTGACCTTTGTAAACAGGTTTAACTGTATTTCTAAAGCAGTAAGTGTACATTGCAGTTGTTCATATGTAGTGTTTGTTAATAAAACGAGGAAATAGAATGACTGAAGGGGAGGAAAGGAACCCATAGATGTATATTTTATATGTAAACTACAGTTGACTCTCGTTATCTCGAACTCGACGGGGAAATGCAAAAAGTTCGACTTATCCGGAGTTCGAGATAACCGATGTTAAAAACGGCAACAAAAGGGAAGTAACTCGTACACGCCTACCGGAAGTCTCTTCCGGTTTTATCTTGTCAAACTGTATATTGCCGTTTTCTTCTATATCGTATGTATTCAAAGATGCTATAAAAAACTGCATTATTTATTATTTGTATTTATAATTGAGAATGTAGTATATGAAAAAATCGGGAGATTATCTGTTACTTGTTATTAGCCGACAAATAGTGGAATCCGCTTTGGTCTCCATACCGGTTTCGCTTTGTTAACTTTAATCACCCCAAGCTTCTGGTTGTATTGAGTAATGTTCACATTACACGCTTTCGGAAGCCATGTTCAGCTTGGCAGTAATTATAACACCTGCTAATCTCCTTGATGGTTTAATTGCTTATGCAAGGGATAATAATTAAGGCTTAAGGAAAATGGGAGGTCAGTGCAATGTTGTAATTTTAAAATCAACACGAGGCCGACAGTCACATATTTTATTTATGTCGGAATGTGTTTTTTCTACCAAAAAATTGTAGGCGCTGACAAATTTGATTTCTCAAAATTTTTTGTTCGAGTTAACAAATTTAATTTTCCTAAATTTTTTGTTCGAGTTAACAATTTTAATTTTCCTAAATTTTTTGTTCGAGTTAACGAGTGTAATTTTCCTTGGATTTTCATTCAAGGGGACGAAAATATTGTTCGACATATCCGATAATTCGAGATATCCGAGTTCGAGATAACCGGAGTGATTTTGGTTTAATAAAGAACAACTCTGTTCGGACTTTTAAAAAAGGTCCGAGATATCCGGTAGTTCGAGATATCCGAGTTCGAGATAACGAGATTCAACTGTATTTAGAAATATTCTATAATTTTAATGAAAGTTCCTATAATTTCCTATAAAAGTCCTATAATTTTGACCCCATATTCCTTTTTCCCTATATATTAGACCCCAAAACTGGTAGGCCCCCTGTGTATAACATAACTTTTACGTGAAAAATTCATCATTTATTTCTTTATCATATATATACAAAATAGTTGAAGACTGTACAAATATTTAGTCAGGGGGCAGATCCCAAAAATGTGACACCCCCTAAACTTTTTTGTTAAAAGCAGGAAACATGGTGGATCTTATTGCCCTATATGTACTTAGTTATGCTAGGTATGTTTCCACCTTGACTTTTTCCGTTTAACGAAAATATGGCTGCCAATCCAAGATGGCCACCAAAAAAGATAATATAAGTATAAAAATTCAATATCAAATCAACCACTCAACCATTTAAGTTGAAATTTGGTATTTTATCAATTAAATATTTATACTAATTTTCCATAAATAAATATCGGTTGTAAAATGCAATATGGCCGCCATTTTTAAGATGGCCGACTTATAATCATTACACTGCATTTTAAATCAAATACAACAAAGGGTGTCATTATTTTGTGACATAAAACCAATGTATTGTATTTAATATATATGTACTTAGTTAAGCTAGGTTTGTTTCCACCTTGACTTTTTTCCGTTTAATGAAAATATGGCTGCCAAATCCAAAATGGCTACCCAAAAAGATAATTTAAGTATAAAAATTCAATATCAAATCAACCACTTAACCTTTATAGTTGAATTTTGGTATTTGATCAATTAAATATTTATACTAATTTTCTATGAATGAATATTGGTTGTAAAATTCAATGTGGCGGCTATTTCCAAGATGACCGACTTATAATCATCACGCTGCATTTTAAATGAAATACAACAAAGGATGTCAATATTTTATGACATAAATCTAATGTGTGTATGTTACATATTATGTGAAAATATTATCTTTAAACTTATTTTATGTAAATTAAATAATTTAAATAACGAAGCCGAAACATTTTTCAAGTTTTCAATAAATATCATTTGAATTAATTTAATAGCTACGACTTTTGATGTCAGCAATAAAAAATAGTCCTCTCGCTTATTCAAACATTCAATCATTCAAAGGATAAGCGTCTGACAATTATCTGTTTCTTTGGCTTCTTTGGCACAAAGAACAATTCCTATGGCTGCCTCTTTATGATTTGCTCAAAGACCTGATTTACCCCGACCAGTACTCGAGAATGCAGTATTCGCATCCAAAAAAACCCTAACCGAACCATTAACTGCTTGCCATATACTATTTTTGTTTATCTCATTTTATATAAAACTAAAAGAATCAGATTCATTCTTTATTCTCGTTTATATGTATATTGAATTATTCCATTTTTCAACTTTTCTCTATTCTGCAGTACATGTATTATTCTTTAAATCGAATTATTCTCACCAGTTCTTACTGGTTTTAATGCTCTATGAATGTGATTTGTGGATGGATTGTTGTGGTTTTTTTTATTTTTTTTTTCCTGTTAGACTTTATAGAATGCTCAAAATATCAATCAAACAAAACATCTACTCTATCACTATTCCTGAAATGACATTTTGTTACAAAGTTGTCAAAGGTTTGTGCATTGGCGTTTTCCGAATGCTGTTAACCAATGTCATACTCTCTGTTATGGTAAAATCTTTATACCTTTTTCTGGATGACATCATCAACCTGTGGCTACATCAGATATTTGTTGATTGGTCGTAAACTACCTGATGATGTCACGTAGACAGACTACACTTACGTCTTTGTGTCCAGTATATCACTATCACCGTTACCTCTTCATGATTTCACTGGCACAATGATATTTTTTAGCAATTATTGTTTTGATTTTTGAAACATAACGCTACCGAAAAATATAAAGACCTGTACGATAATATATGGTACGGCATTGGTTTACAGCATTGGAAAACCACAATATGCACTTTGAAGATTGTCTCGCTGCAACCACAAAGTATCGTTTTAGAAAATAGCGTTAGAGTAGATTGTTTGCTTTTATAAAGGCTTGAACCAGACGAAAAGAATAAATTCAAAACAAACATACAAATCCATGTCAAATTCACAATTATGAAGCAAAGTAAAAATCTTGAAACTGTTAAATGAAGTTTAACACAGGAACATCCACCAGGGAAGTGAGAACAAATGACCTGGAAGGATAATTGAGCACCCCACACTTTTTAGAAAGAAAGGAACATGGAACTTTGGGACGCCACATATCCATGGTATTTCGGATACAGAGTCAACATACTATATTGTGATGACAGCCATAAAACTTTATGAGGGCCTTAATAGGCCAAGGCTTGCGCTATCCCTGCATCAACAATTCATTTGTTTGCACCGTTGTATAAACATATTTAAAGAATGCAGAAGAGAGATGGAATTCCATGTTGCCTGAGAATTTGAACAATTTTATAAATATGGGGAGAATAAGGCTTAACTGGCTAGTTTTATATCAAATGAGTTGAGCAAGGAGTCAGTGGTTATTGGAGGGTTGCGGATCCAAATACTACATTCTCAGGTTCAGGGCGAGATACATCAGGTCCTTGTGCAAACTATTAATACGCAGACTCAAGACTTTTTGCTTATTCAGAGTGAGATGGATAGAAGAACGGATAATGATCAGATGTTTGTATTCTCTTGTGTTACATTTAAACAGTAAGGTTTAAGTGAGTATTGGAACAAATAAGGAACTAGGAGTCAATAAGAAATATCAGATGAAAAAACATTAAGATCTGTTGGTATTTGATCAACAGACAGTGATTAAGCTTCCAGCATGGGAAGTGTTCAAACAAATTACAGTGGTTCAAAACTCTGAACTGAAAGCTTATGAGTATACGATAAAGTCGGTAATGATGTTATCAATTGTAGATCCCTTGTTTGTAATTTATTTCAAACTACTAACCCTCAACAAAAAGCTTCATGAACTTCACTGTCATATGTTCCGTCATTGCCACGTTACAAGATGTGCTCCGGTCATGCACATTAAACACATTAATTATCAGGAAATGGTTTGAAATCTGTGTTTATTTCCTAGTAAAAACTACCATTAACTCTTGTGAGCAGTTGGGAAATTGACCTACAATATTTATGAATGTGGAATTGTTGAATCTTTGTGATGTTTGTGCAGTTTAATTATTGTGAAAAACACATTTTATTGCACAGTTGTTTGTGGATGTGAATACTTCCGGTGTAAAAAGCTTTTGAAGGAGTCAGTTACCTAGTTTATATATTAACAAATTCAATATATTGGTTTATTGTATTAAAACAATGAAGCGCGGTGATTATTAGTCGGCCATCTTAGGAAATGGCGGCCATATTGTATTTTACAACGACAGTTTGTTCATGAGAAATTAATATAAATATTTAATTGATCAAATATCAAATTTCAACTCAAAAGGTTAAGCGGTTGAATTGTTATTGAATTTTAATTTTAAAATTATCTTTTTGGTGGCCATCTTGGATTTGGCAGCCATATTTTCATTAAAGGGAAAAAGTCAAGATGGAAACATACTTAGCCTAACTAAGTACATATATATTAAATGCAATACATTGGTTTTATGTCATAAAATAATGACATTCTTTGTTGTATTTCATTTAAAATGCAGCACCATAATTATACGTCGGCTATCTTGAAAATGGCGGCCATATTGCATTTTACAACCAATATTTATTCATGGAAAATTAGTATAAATATTTAATTGATAAAATACCAAATTTCAACTTAAATGGTTGAGTGGTTGATTTGATATTGAATTTTTATACTTATATTATCTTTTTTGGCGGCCATCTTGGATTGGCAGCTATATTTGCATTAAACGGAAAAAGTCAAGGTGGAAACATACCTAGCCTAACTAAGTACATATAGGTCAATAAGATCCACCATGTTTCCTGCTTTTAACAAAAAAGTTTAGGGGGTCAATAAAGAGGCTCCTTTTTGAGATCTGCCCCCTGACTAATTTTGAGATTAACAGTTTTTAAGATCTATTTATTGCAGATACAATCCTTATTTTTACTTTCCATTGCCACTCAAGACAATTTTAGAGGTCAAAAACTAGTGTTCTTCAATAAGTATGAGCAATCAATGTTATTCTTACGAACAAAACTAATATAAAATCTTTGAAATCAAAAATTGATAAAAAAAGTTGGTTTTAATTTTTGGATTTTGTTTTATTTTAACTAATACTTCAAAATTTGAAAATAAAATCAAATCATATTATCTGAATATAACCTGAAAGTAAATATGGTTTCAAACAACATCTGGCACATGAAAAAATGACTAATACAGTCATGTAATATTTAAATAATCATGTTTTTTTTACACAATCAATTGTGCCAGATTTATTCTCTTTTTTTAAGATGTTTGTTATTGATCGTTCCCATGGTTACCATTTTAAAATAAATATTTAGGACATAGTACCGGTATCAACATCCTTAGGCTTAGTACAATACAAATATTATACAGTTTTGGGACCCTTAAGATTCCTCTGGGGTATGACTGTTGTAAAGCATTTTGTTTCAAAGAAATCCTATTCTGCAATAAATGTGTTTTAAAATCAATAAGTTATTTCCAGTTAAAAATCTGTCCTGGGCCTTATATAGGCTCACCTGAGACAAGTTTTTATTTGAGTTCCAGGGGTTTTATTACTCCTGGGTGATGACTGTTTTTAAGTATTCAGTTTCAAAGAAATCCTGTCTCTGCAATAAATGTATTTTAAAATCAATAAGTTATTTCCAGTTAAAAATCTCTACTGGGCCTTATATAGGCTCACCTGAGACAAGTTTTTATCCAAGATCCAGGGGTATTATTATTCCTGGGTGATGACTGTTTTTAAGTATTCAGTTTCAATGAAATCCTGTCTCTGCAATAAATGTATTTTAAAATCAGTAAGTTAATTCCAGAAAAAAATATGTCCTGGGCCTTTTGTAGGCTCACTTTAGACAAGTTCTAAGGGTGTTAAGAACCCAAAGAGTGAAATAACTCCTTCTTATTGGAGCAGATAACCGGCAAAATATTTCACTTCCGAATAAAAGGATCAAATTTGGCATGAAGGTCCCTTATGTATCCAATAATATGCAGAGAAAGTTGGCCATCTCAAATTTTGACATTTTCAAAATTCTCTGCCATTAAATTCAAAATGGTGTTATGTTTAAAAAAATTGGTATTGTAATGTCCTCTAAGCAACTTGCAATTTACCACTTCTTAAGGGGTTTATAAATTTTTATCCCCAGCCTTACCAAGAAAGGAGATATTGACCTCGAATTTCCGTCCATCCATCAATATTAGTTTGTCTGTCGACTATTCTTTCTACTTCTTGTCTTGAGTAACTCTCAAAAACTATTTATTTGACTCTTTTATATAACTTGGTGAACAACAGTGATGGTTGAAATGCATATTCTTAACCTGAGTAAGTTTGCCAATTTATTTAGAGTTATGGCCCTTTAGAAATAATTGTTCGTGGCTATCTGTCTTGATGGCAGAGTGGTCTAAAGTGCATGCATACAGATCACAATGCATCTCAATACATAGTTTCTAATCCAAATCAGGGCACATATTCTTAAGTGTGAGAAAGATTGTCAATTTGATTGGTTTTTTTTTGTGCATTCCTGTGATCTTCAAAATGACATCTTAATTGACAGATTGCCGGCAACGCCCACAATGTTCCGACAAAGGCCTGGCATGCTTGAATTACACACAAAGAGAAAAAAGAAAACTCAGCCAGAATTGTGCCATTTAATGATGTCACTGACACTAGTATGCCATTAGTTGCTGTGACGCTGTTTTGGCACCATAATGGCGGCAAGTGTCGCAACATGAAAGGCATGGCTGGCGATACGTCAATTCCTTAATATCTTAGAAATTATGAAAAATTTTGTGATTTCAAATTTGTCAAGTTTAAGTTAAGAAATATGATTGCTCTGAAACTGGGACCTAATTTATAGTTTTAATACTTTTGTTTATCCTTATTATCCAACTCAGTGTTCTAAAACAAAGACAACATGATATTCTTGTTAAATCACATCTTGTCATTGATGGGAATTTTGTCAATTATAAAAAGGAGATTGAAGATTAAAGAAAAAAATATTCTTTTTAGTAATCTGAACCATGAAAAACATATCAACACTTTTTTAAATGACTGCAATATATATATATATATATATATATATATATATATATATATATATATATAAATATATTTACAGTTGAAAGGCCAGCTTTTAATATAAATGTAGCTGATTTTTAATCACTTGTCACTTGACTTTCAGATCAAATACTGGTACGTAATTGGAAATGGTAGTAGGTCTCGAAAATTTAAGTATACTAGAAAATGGGATTGTTATTACTTGAAATGATCAAATATTTAAAACAATATTTTTCCTTTAATTTTCCTTTAATTTATCTAAAAAAGAATTAAATAGATACAGAAAATTGCAGAGAAATATGACTTGAAAGTGGGGATTGGTTCACAGCTGTCGGCTGACATTCATGCTTCAGACACATATTATGAAAATATTTGGACAAATGATGGTTCTATTAATTAATTTCTGAACCCATTGGTATGAAAGGCCTGTCCGAAATTGGTGTGGGATGCGATTTTTTCAGTTGAGAAAGCAGCCGGTGTTGCTCCTTTTGTGGGGTTTGGTTCACAGCTGTCGGCCAACATTCCTGCTTCAGACACAAATTATAAAATATTAGGACATTTGATGGGAATAATTAATTTCTGAAAATATATTTATTTCTGAAAACATTCATATAAAAGACCTGTCCGAAATTTGTGAGGGATGCGATTGTGTCAGTTGAGAAAGGAGCAGGTGATGTACCGGTATGAGTTACTTCACTTTTCCACTAAATGCTGCATGCGGTTTTGTACCCCAGCAGACTTCTGAACATAGTTCTATGATCCCCGGCAATTAAACCAATCGCTATGTGAGAAAATTCTTTGAAGGTGACAATAAAATACACAATGTAAGTACTAATGTTTTTAACATAGCAATATCACTAATACTGTTTAATCTACAAATAAAAAAGTTATCTATGAATAATCTGAAAATATGATGTTGGCAAATGTGTAAACATAATTTGTAATATGCATTTCACCTGAATCTGAAAATCATCTGAAATAAATATATTATACATGTATCATAAAATCATATGAATATAAACTGCACATATTCTGTATTCTTGAAAATAAATGCAGTAGAACTTCGATGGCTCGAAGTCCATTGGACTTAGGCCAAACATTCAAGCCATCGGGGTTCGAGTGACCAAACATCGAGAGGCGATCTTCATTGCATCTAGGGTTCAGACTCCCTTTTAATCAACAGTCATAAGATCATGAAAATTGAAAAATATTATAGAAAATTAAATGTCCCTTTAAAAATACTAAATTCTCGAAGTTTTCAAACTTAATTTGAAAATAAAAAAATGTTGAACTTCGAACTGCAAATCTATCAATATCTACAGCTCATTTGAATTAAATAATTTTGGTGGAAAGTAAAGTAAAAACAACAGCAAACTTACTTTATTACCATTATAATACAGAGCACATGCATTACCGGAACTGCCGGCAATACACATTGCCATGCGCATTCCAATGAAATTTAAATAACAGAATCTGAAATTCTCCGGTGAGGTAAAAATTCAATCATCTGGCTTGGACTCGGGTATTTAATTGATCAAGCACTCTCAGGTCGTAATCTGATTAAGAGATTACTGAACTGATCGTTTATTACTAATCTTGAGTAACACTCTACGCTCCAGACGAGTTGTTTCGTTTCGCTCTATTACTTTCGGCAAAATCTGTATCATGGCATCAGCTTGTGTCTTGTTTACAATGACTGGCCACATGTCATTCTGATAAAATTGTATTCGAGTGAAAGAGGTTGAATTTTCATCAAATTTACACCTTTGAAAAATATTTATTGTTCGAGCGATCGTGAGTATTCGAGCTATCGTAGTTCGAGTGATCGAGGTTTATTTACATGTGATTTAATAGGGATTTGGTCGGCACCAGCAGAAGACTTCGAGTTATCCGGTGTATTCGAGGCATCGACGTAAGAGCGACCGAAGTTCTACTGTACAAAAAAGAATTTAATTAAAACAGAATAATTTAATGTAGTACCAGTATAGCATCTGAAAGGAAAATTATTATTTTATAATTATAGTCATTATACATATGTTCATCTTTTTTTCTTTCTTTTTTTTTAAAATTGGCCTTCTCTTACCCCTTCATCGCCATATAAAATATTTTACAATTTGAATATAGTTTAAGAAAATTCATTCCATGTTCAACTTTATAAATTTGTGTTTTGTTTAAAAAGAAAAAATCAAAAGATGAAAATGATAGTAGGGTAAGTATAAGACGTAGCTATTTAGGACAAGTAATTAAGTTCTACGTTGTCAAGACCAAGTAGTTGTTCAGGGATAATAGAGGAAAATGGAGTGCTTGGAGAAAACCACCTTCCTCAAGCAAGTAAACTGACAAACTTGCTTACACTATGATATGTTTCAAGTGGCATTCGAATCTAAGTAGTGAGAGTTCGAGTTGAGTAATGGTGTTTAACGTCCCAGTCAAAAATATTTCACTTATATCGAGACGTCGCCAGCTATAGGCGAAGGTGCAGAAATTTTGCCTGTGCGTTGCGCTGATTCCATTATACAGCAGGGTTCTTTATCGTGCCAAGCCTACCAAGACACGGGACCTCGTTTATTTTAAGTTCCCATCCGAAAGAACCGTGACTTTCATTTCGTAATGCCGAGTGCTTGGCGAAAGAACAGTCACTACCCACTTTTAAGTCTTGGGACAGACCTGGTCGGGGTTCCAACCTAAGTAGTGAGAGACTAATAGAATGTTATACAAATTTTACTTGCATAAGATTATATCAGGAGTGGAGTAGAAGTTTTACATTCCATTTAAAATTATTTCACTTATGTTGAGGTGGTCAGTTCAAGGATGTTGGAGGAAACCAGAGTGCCTGTAAAAAACCACCTTACTTCAGCAACAGAATTGATACAATTTCTAACTAACCGTTGCTTAGCAAACAGGAATATTAAACTGTCAAATGAATGCCAATACATCATCCAGCACACACGGATGGTTCTGTGGGACTTTAAGAACTGGCTATGATATGTGCGGCAATGATCCATAATTTAAAGTTTGGCTAAAATTCAAATACATGTACAGTAAAAGATATTTACATAGATTCTTGCACAATAAAAGTGAATGGATTGTGATAAATTTCATAAAAAGCTAAAATACATGTACATGTATCAACTTTACAAATATGAAATATTTGAATAACAGTAAAACTAAATAGTATAAGAATCTCTGTGATCCATTTCTAAATTTTCTGTGTTATAAAGTATTTTTCCTTCTGGTACATCCATACTTGCTGTGGTTACTGTAAAGAGAAAAGATTGCCAGTACAATTTCTCACCCAATTAGATGGAATGCAATTCTGTTAATTTAATTTACCGGGTGTAAACTCAGAGAGCTCCACCCACTTCATTTTGACCTTTCACAATACTGAGTTTATGTCTATGATTTCAACATTTTAAATAGGAGCATTTTATAGTTATGGTCATGTAGAAAAATCAATTTTCTATCAAATTAATACAAAAAATATATATAGCTAAAGTTAAAAACGCCATTTAGTTACTGAATCATTGTGTCAGCCCAAAAATGCAAATTCTTCGAAGTGACAACAAAGAGCCATCTGCCGATCAAATCTGAATTATCCCCCTTGAAAGGCCCTGAAGATAAAATCGCAGTTTTAATGGAAAAAATTGAAGCTGGTTTTCAACTGATTTAGAAAAATTCATTTAATTACTGATTCATAGTGTCAACCCCGAAATGCAAATTCTTCGCGGTGACGACAAAACGCCATCTGCGGATTAAATCTGAATTATCCCCCTTGAACGGCCCTGAAGATAAAAGATTGAAGCTGGTATTTCAACTGATTTAGAAAAATCCATTTTGGTTATGAAAACAAATCAGAAATGTAGGCATCTATTGGTAGATCAAAAATGCAAATGACCATTAAAATTCTGTTTTTATTAGTAACCTAAAGGTTGAAATAAGGAAAATATGTAAACACTTTGATCTTCGATTGATTTAGTTAATATTAAGAAACATTTAAAACAATGAATGTTTCATATGTAAACATTAGTTGACATACTAAACATGCAAACGGAGACATCAATCGCTAGATCAAAAACGCATCATCTGTGCATAAATGAAATCAATGGTGCATGAAATTATTAACTAGCGAAATTTTTATATTGTGTTTTTTCCCCTTTTTTACAACAGTTACAAATTACATTATAAATATTGATGTTCTAACATTTGACTTTGTATATAGATTGGTTTTATACGATGGCCCATTTGGGTTGGTACAAAAATGTTTGTTGAAATATATGTTCAGGCCCTAGTTTCACAATCATTCATTAGCTAAGATTTTCCTTATGCAAATATTTTAATTTAGAAGTGATTTTAAATTCCAGAATATCTTGAAAAATTCATAAAATTATAAGGATTTACAATTTTGCAAAATTTTAGTTAAGGAAAATCTTAGCTAAGGAATGATTGTGAAACTGGGGCCTGAGATGAAGGGTTATGCCTGTGGCATTTTGCCTATATAAATTAACTGGATAAAAACCAT
Source organism: Anadara kagoshimensis (assembly GCA_021292105.1). Taxonomy (NCBI): domain Eukaryota; kingdom Metazoa; phylum Mollusca; class Bivalvia; order Arcoida; family Arcidae; genus Anadara; species Anadara kagoshimensis. The sequence continues at coordinate 24,462,580 of CM037862.1, read as the reverse complement.
GTATCAATGAGACTTTGTATAGTGATGTTTTTTATATGTTTGCCAAATGTTGAAAAAGTGTCATACTAGGAAGCAGGTTTGTGCCTGTGGCATTTTGGCTATAAATATAAATTTATGGAGTCAAAAACATATATCGAGCATGACTTTTTTGTGTCCAGAGTTTGGCCTCATAAAAGTTTTAAAGACAAAAGGTTAAGGTAAAATTCCAATTCCAGCATGTTTCTGCTGCAACTCTTTTCTAGATAAAATGCCATCTGCCTCAACTCATTTTATAAACAAATTAAGGGATTGCCAGCCACGCCCACAATGTTCCGACAAAAGTTCAGCATGTGTGAATTACACACAAAAAGGATGAAAACCCGACCTGAATTGTGCCACTTAATGACATCACTGACACTAGTACATTATTACTTGCCATGCCGCTGCTTTGGTACTATAGTGGCAGCCAGTATCTGAACATAAATGGCATGGCCGACGACAATACGTTAATTGCCCAAGACACATACAAATTCTATATTTCAGCAAACATTTTTGTACCGACACCAATGGGCCATCATAGTTTTATGTCGATAAAGTTGATTATTGACTTGGATAGATATTGACCTATTACAGGACATCATTTAAGGGAAACCAGTTACTGTGACAACTTTGTGAAATGGTCTGTTTGATCTTTGATCTCTTTTTAGAATAAATTATGGATTATTTGAAACACACAGTGATTATTTTTGTCCTGGGCCTTTGTTTATCTTGATCAAGAGAAAACAAGCCTTTTTTGGTCATAAAGTTTATATATTCAAGGCCCTTATAACTAGGACCATCTTGTCATTCCAGCCCCAGTTTTACAGTTATACCTCTACTAATATTTTCTTTAACTTAAATCTGGCAAATTTTGACAATATTTCATAGTATTACAATTAAAAGTTTTGAAAACATTTGAATACAGTCAAACCTGCCTTAAAGGCCGCCTCTGTATAACGGCTGCCTGCCATCAAAGGCCAGTAGAATTGTATCCCAATAATTTTTATGAAGCAGATTGTTCAAAGCTCTATTAGCTTAACCAGATGCTTAGTGGAAATTCAAAAATTTTATTAAAATGAAAAAAATATTTGATATAAAAATGCGGTTTTGACATCTTTTGCTTTTTTTCAGGTAAAAACAATTGTATGCATTTTTTTAACAAGAATTTCAGAAATTTTGCCTAAAACACAAAATATAAATTTCTGCTTACCATTAGGTTAAGCTAATAGACCATTAAACAACCAAACCCAGCTGATAGTTAAGTCGTTTTACATTATTTTTCTTCCCAACTTGTTAACTGACGGATCGCCAGCCACACTCACAATGTTCCGACAAAGGGTCGGATACTTGATTTACATGCTAAAAAAGAATGAAAACTTGGCCAATGAATTGTGCTGTTTTATGACGTCACTGAAACTAGGACGTCATTAGTTGCCATGGCGCTGCTTTGGTACCGTGGTCAGTGTCAGAACATAATAGGTATGGCTGGCGATATGTCAATTGTATCCCTGAAAACAAATTTTAGGATGTATATATATATGATATACACTGTCCATTCATTTGTCCATCTGACCGTTCATCTGTATTAATATTATGGTCACTCCTATCTTCCATGTCTATGGTTGAATTTTGATCAAACTTGGAACAAATGTAAACAACCATGAGATGATGTGTGGCATACCAAATTTATGTGCATAGGTCAAAGGTCAAAGTCAGGAAGTCAAATCTTTGTTTATCCATCACAATATGGTGTCAGTTCTATATTTTCCATGTCAATGGATGATTTTGATCAAACTTGGCACAAATGTAAACCAACATGAGATGATGAATATTTCAAGAATCAAGGTCATAAGGTCAAATTTTAGAAATAATATATCTGCAAACAAGTTGTATGTATTTGTCTCTCAAGAGACCTCTTTAGTTTTACATTTTTCCCTTCCAATTTGTTAACTTACATTTAATTTTTCTATATTTTTCAGGATATGTATAAATATATTGTAAATCATCATGTGAAACCTGCCAAAACTCATATAAAAAATAACGCCAATCTAACGCCTTTGACACTTGCCAGTAAACTTGGACGGCATAAGATATTTAAAGAAATGTTAGAACTTGGCAGTATCGTAAGTATAGAAAGTTAATTTTGCATTTTAGTTATGGGGTTATTTTAAAGGGTCGCAAGCATAAAGGAAATATAAACAGGAGATAACACAGTGATATGTACTGTTACAGTTCAGTTAAGTTATGTAGCTTGTGGGGTAATTCTGGCATAATCATAGAAAACCAGGGGCCATGTTTCCAAAAATTGGTTTATCATTTAATAATATGTATAACATAACCTAGCAAAAACACTTAGCTAGGCTAGTAAGTGTTTCAAAGTCCATTTCTTCAAATACAAATATTGTTATTATACCCCTGCAAACAAGTTTTAGGGGGGTATATAGGATTTGCCATGTATGGCAGTCTGTAGGTCCATGTAAAAATGTTTCCGGGCCACATCTCATAGCTGCTTTCGAGGACTGTCACCAAACTACACATGAATAATCTTCATGGTCCAAAGGTGTGTCATGACCTTGAACCAAGGTCATATGAGAAAGATGAAGATTATGGGGAAACATTAAATGTTCGGGATGGGGGTATTTGGCTCAGAAGAGACAGTTCTAGTTATAACAAATTTGAATAAGTCATACACGACCTTGGTGGCTCAGTGGAAGAGTGTCTGCCTAGATAGTGGAAGGTTACTGCTTCCTTGCCTGGCACTTGGTATGAACTGATTCATCTGATGTTAGCATTATGTGAATGAGGAAGTGGAATACTTGTCTGTGGCTTAACGACTCTGAGAGCTAGCACCCTAAAGCTGCACATGGTGTAAGCTAGTAAAATACAGATCATAAACACATCAACACACCCTCACGTCTAGCAAATATGCAAACCCGTTCTTATAGATTATTGCTTAGAGATTAATAAATTTGTTCTTGTTGCAAATAGATGAAAAATTGCTAGTGTGATGTTAAACAACATTACATCCAACCTTTATAAGTTATTGCTATTGGTTACTAATTTCTGAGAAATTATTTCAAAAAGTAACCTTTATAGCAAATTTGTGAAAAAATAATTTATATGGAATTTGGCTACTACTGATTATAAATTTGAGGAAACCTTGCTTGTATGTAACTAAATCCTTGAACTCCAATTTATCACAGAATGGTCTGACAATATCATGATTACCTTAAAACCTGCAATATTTGAGAACATTTTTTATTTTAAATTTTGGACATTTTGCTACTACTGATTATAAATTTGTGGCAACCTAGCTAGTATATTACTTTAACCTTGAGTTCCAATTTATTACAGATTGTTCTGACAATATCATGATTACCTTAAAAACTTCAAAATTTTGAGAAAAAATACTTTTAAAAAATACTATATTTAATTTTTTTTTAATTTGGCTACTATTACTTTTAAAATTGTGCAAACCGAATAGCTAGTATGTTACTAAAACCTTGAGTTCCAATTTATCACAAAATGGTCTGACAATATCATGATTACCTTAAAACCTGCAAAATTTGTAAGCAAAAAAAAAAAAATACATTAGAAAACACTAAATTTTTATTTTGTTTAAAATTTTGCTACTACTAATTTTAAATTTGTGGAAACCTAGATAGTATGTTACTTAAACCTTGAGTTCCAATTTATCACAAAATGGTCTGATAATATCATGATTACCTTAAAACCTTCTATAGATTAAATGGTCAAATAGGTATATTTCATTTGTGATAATTTATCTTAAATTTGAATGATATGATATGACTGAAAGAATACCAGATAAAGAGGTCATCTGGGTGAAGTGGTGCTGTTACACAAGTAAATAAACACAAAAACACAAATAATGTCATCCAGGTACGCTTATAAACCGGGTACACTTTATGAGTACTGGATTTTGGACTTGATTTACTTCCGTCTCTCCGTGTGGAGAATCGGACCATTTACATGTTCTCTCCATTTTCCTTTTTCTAGCTGTCACTACTTTTTTTGCCTCGGTTCATGAATTGTATCCTAGCGCTTTTTGTTCTCTTTCAATGGTCCTTCTCCAAGTTTCTTTGAGTCGATTTTGGACTCGCCCTGAAATTATTTATATAATAAAATATACCTGGTATATGTATTTTCACATTTGAAATCTGTGCTTTGTTTAGTACCCAGATCTAAATGTGTTTTCTGCATTCAGAGGACAAAATTGCAGTCAGGAGAACATTTGAAACACATTTGAAATTACTTTTGGTCAACTCTTCCATGACATAATTTGACATTTCTAATAGTAAATTGCCATTTCTTGCTGGTTACAAAATTCTAATATTTACTTTATGCATTGGCCACCATTCATTCCAAAAACTAAATTTGGGCCCAAAAGAAAGGATAAAGGTCTGGATTTCTTAAGTTTTCAGGGTTTGGGAAATTTATTGTAGTCTCAGGTTAAGGCTACCATGAACACATAATTTTAATGGGTTTATTTAAAAAAAAACAATTCCAGAAATTTTTGTCCCAACAATTTTTTTACATAATAAAATCCCAGAATTCTAACTTCACAAATATTTATGATTCTACAGTATATTTCTGTCTTTTTCCTAATTTAGCTGCCATGGTTGAACAATATTTTAATAAAGCAGTGTACTCAGTATTTTGTTTCCAGATTTAATTAAAAACATGGCCGTCTGCTGCTATGGACCTACTGAACGTCTGCTGTGACTTTGAAAACATTTCATGCTCAACTGATCCTATTTTATGTAATTAGCACTCTTTCTATCCTGCTGCACGGTTTAGTTGTTGTTTAGTCTCTAGGTTTTAATGAAACTTTGTATCATGTGAACTTCTTACAAAAATATATAATAAAAGAGCCGAGTACTAAAGTAATTGATAAAAAATTGATTAATACGTTTGGAAAGCGATTAACATTTGTTGTTTAAACGCAATTTTCAGACTTGTTTATATTTATGCAGCAACATTTTGTGCAATACGACATCCCGAATAATCAATATCAGTCTGGCGTTTTACCCGATTTACGGTGCTATTTATCACTTATTTATCTTAATTAAACACCACGTCTTTGCACTGGCATTATTTATAATCGCTGTTTATTCCACCCCACAAATCAAATTTGTACAATTATAATGTTTGTTTGAGTATTTTATGAATGCCGAGAACTTTGTATATCATCCATGTTATCTGATTAAATGATAGATTTTTCATCATTAAATAAAAATTGATGGCGTGAGTTTATCACGGAGCACATTCCGAGAAATAAGAAATGCTTTGTGGTCAAAGCATTTTGTACTTGTACTGTGTAGTGATCAGTGTGATGAAAAATGGCTTCTCAGCACTTGATCACTTGTTGGACCCCAATAATTAATACTACCAGGTACCGGTATGCTGTTTTCAATTTGATTAACTAGGTAGTTTGTACTGATACAACTGTGTATAGACCAGTTTTAGGTACAAGTTTTTTGTCTGGCATGATTCATGCAAGAATTCTTTTATCGCCTTAGTTTGCCAATTTTTTCAAATTTTGACTAATTTCTAATGTTTGACTGATTCATACAAATGTTATTTTTTCCAACTTAATGTCAACATAAAGGAGTGAGTCAGTGAATGGTCTTTATGTTCAAGTCAAGATAATTTCACTTAGATCAAGACATCACTGGGTTGAAGTAAAGCAGATTTTTAATTTTACAATTTCAATGAACTTAATGGTAGTAATTCAATATGTAAGCAAAAGAATCTTGACTGAGGTGCAAAACATTTTAATTCCACTTCAATCCTATATCCCCAACAACATAAGTATTGATGGTGATTTAGTGTAAAGCTTCCTCTAATGTTGATGATTTTCTCCAAAGGTTTCCTCATCATTCTGATCTGCCTCAATATACGAGTGAAAGAATCTTGACTGGGGTGTAAAATACCACAACTATTCTCCAGTCTTATCTCCAACAACATAAGTGTAAATAGGGATATTATGCATTAAGCTTACTGAAGGTTTCTGTTTTTTCTGGACACTCTGGTTTCTTCCAACACCCCTGAACTGACCACTTCAACAATAAAGAGTGAGTAAATCTTGAATTGCTTAAAACATCATTACAACAGTCCAATTATTCCCCATCAACATAAATACATGTATTAATGGGATATTATGTATTAAGCTTACTGATGGTTGGTTTACTTTGGACAATATGGTTTCTTCCAATAACCTGAACTGACCACCTCAACAATAAAGAGTGAAAAATTTTGACTGAAGCATTATGAACACCATTGTTCAACTCTAAATGAAAAGCTTCCTTTTACCTCTACCATTCCTGACACCATAACTCGGCTCCACTCCTATCCCCAGCATAATAAGTATTAAGCTTTCAAAGATCAGTCTTTTTCTTCAGACACTCTTTTTTCCTTAACAATCCCTGATCTGACTCTCTCAACATATGAATAAAAGAATCTTGACTGGGGCTTAAAAAAACACAATTACTTGATCTACTCCATTCATATCCTCAGCAACATAAGTACTAGTTTAAAGCTTGCTGAAGGTTTTGGTTTTCTCTGGACACTCTGGTTTCCTCCAGTATTCTGAACTGACCACCTCAACAATAAATTTTAAAGAGTGAAAAAATCTTGACTAAGGTGTTATTAACACCGTTGCTTCACTCAATTTCTATCCCCAGCAACCGCATATTAAATCTACCTGTTTTCTCCAACATCCCTGACTCAATATAAGTGAAAAAATCTTGACTGAGGTGTTAAACACTGTTACTCCTCTCCAAACCTATCCCCAGCGACTGTAGATAATAATTATACCTGTAGATATCCCGAGACTTTATGTTACATCAGAGTATGTTGTTTAAATTGCTGTCGACAGTTTTTTGTTCTATTGAATATTGATGGCTGCATTTAAATAATGCAGAATAGTATTTCTGTATAAATGAGAAAATTCAATTTTAATGAATTTTGTTATTTGATCTATCAGAATTATTGATAGTAATAAACAGTTTTTAAGATTCTCTCACCCCAAAAAAAACAAAAACAAATGTTTATTTATAAACAGTGTATAAGAGAGTGAGAGAGAGTGAAATACAGTAAATGATGACGACGTTTGTAATAAATGGAGAAAGGCTCATAAAGAAAAATATATACATGTACAGGATTTTAAAAAATAGATTTTAGGACTTGGAAATAGTGTAAAAGAACTCAATCTCAGAGAGAGAGAGAGAGAGAGAGAGAGAGAGAGAGAGAGAGAGAGTTGAGTTGTGTAATGATGCTTAATGTCCAAGTCAAGAATATTTCACTTATATTGAGATGTCGCCAGCTATAGACACAAAGGTGTAGAAATTTTGCATGTGTGTTGCGCTGATGGCATCATACACCAGGGTTCTTTATCATACCTACTGTGATACGGGACCTAGTTTATTTTCAGTTCTCATCCGAAAGAACCTTGATGTTCATTCTGTAATGTTAAGCAGTGCTTGGCGAAAGAACAGTCATTATCTACTTTCAAGTCTTGAAGCTGGTCCTGGGTTTGAACCTACGACCTCCCACTTATGGAGCCAGCACTCTACCAGCCGAGCAACTGCAGTGGTTAAGAGCAAGAGAGAGAAGTGAAGTAGTGGAATTTTGTTTACCCCTGTCATGATTCTTGGCAGTCAGATCATGGGGGGAGGAGGAAAAAGGGGGCTCACAGAAAACCATCGACCTTTTGTAAGCAGTGGTGATTTTTGTGTCTTTAGACCACTTTGTCACTAAGGCCCTGAGAGAAGAAGAGTCAAGAGAGAGTTTCTGTTTTATCAAACTTTGACATGTACAATACAAATGTCAAGCAGTAATCATTGTTACTCAAAAACAAACATACATTATCCATGTCCGAATCACAATCCAGAAGCAAAGTAAAATGAACTGACAAGTCAGGTTAGACGCATGAACTTCCACCAAGCGAGTGAGCCTGAGTGCTCCGGAAGGGTAAGCATCTCCTATTTTGTAGCTACACCTGCCACGTTTGTAATCAAAATTGTGTGAAAGGAACATGGAACTATGGGACGCCAAATATATCCAGGGCAATCCTGAACACAGAGACATCAAACTTATCAACAATACTGTGATGACGGCCATAAAACTTTTTGAGGGCCGTGATAAGCCTAGGCTTGCAAAATCCCCGAGTCAACAATTAATTTGCAAGCAGCTTGCTTCATTGTACAAAGTTAAATTATACAAATAAAAAAGCTGATTGTTTTAGATGCCTGAATATACATGAAACATCAGTTTTTATATCGTAAACATCCCACAACCTGATCAAAATTACAATCCGGTTATTTAAATGCATTTTAGTATGTACATTAATCTGACATGTAAAACATAGTATCTTTTTAGCGTCCCAATTTCCTGAAATTCCAATACTGTAAACGTATTTATTTTCGTGGTATGCTAATTTTCGCTTATTTTGTGGCCATTTCTTTTGCGCAGAAATTATTACCAAGTGATAATTATATTATGCCTATTGTGTTTAAGCGCATATTTAAAAAAAAAAATTTTAACTACGCCGATATGTCTAAATTTCCTATACAGCGAAAATAAATACACACGGAATTAAATATGTTTACAGTATGTTCAACAACGAAGCATGTACTGTCATATAGTAATGTTACAACTAATATTTTGTACACCCAATAATTGCCCCACAATTCAAAATTCCTATTTATTCAATGACAACGTATTTAAGCTTGTGCATTGAGCTCACGTGTAACAACTCATATTTTGAAATCATCCCACAGCCTAAAATTCCAATTTTGTTAAATGATACGGCTTTTTAACCTTGCATTGATGTCATATTTATCTCAGTATTGATGACATCATGTGATAAAAAGCGATCAACATCATTAATAATAAGAAACGTCAAATCAAAAATTTATATAATGTTTTACGTAACTAGGTAACAAAGCTTTTATCAGATGTACATAATAACGCTATTATTGATTTGGTTCCATAAAAAGACACTATCATGCCATTTTTGTAGTTTTAATCATGAGATATGACATACACTTGCTGAAAGTTAATTGATCGGCACACAACAAGGAATCTCGGAATTTTACGCTTTTAATTAAGTCAAATTGAACTTATAAGTATATATGTATAAATCTATTGGGTATTATTTGACAATCGGCAGAACAAGGAATCTCGAAATGTTACGTTTTTAATTTATACAAAATGAACTTAAAAGTATACCGGGTATATAAATTAATCTATTGAGTATAATTTGACAATCGGCACACAAGAAATCTGGGTATTTTATGCTTTTGTTTAATACAAAATGAACTTAAAAATTTTTTTATATGAATATAATTTAAATATAAATAAATTTTTCAAGTATAATTTGACAATCGGCACACAAGAAATCGGGGTATTTTATGCTTTTGATTAATACAAAATGAACTTAAAATTTTTTTTATATAAATATAATTTAAATATAAATAAATTTTTCAAGTATAATTTTTACGATTGGCACACAAGGAATTAGGGGGATATACAGGTACTCTTTTAATTAAAACAAAATCAACTTCAAAGTATTAATATATACAAGTATGCATAATATATGTTAATAAATATATTGGGTATAATTTTTACGATTGGCACAAAGGATCAGGGGAGATGTACTCTTTTAATTAAAATAATATCAACTTAAAAGTATATACACTTATGCATAATATATTTTAATAAATCTATCAGGTATAATTTTTACGATTGGCACAAGGAATTGGGAATGTACAATTTACTCTTTTAATTAAAACAAGATCAACTTCAAAGTATTAATATATACATGTATGCATAATATATTTTAATAAATCTATCGGGTATAATTTTTATGATTGTCACAAGGAATCTGGGTATTTTATACAATTTTATGCATTTAATTAATATAAAATAAACTTAAAATATATGTACATGTACCGGGACACAAAATATATGTATATAAACCTCTCAGGTATAATTTTTACCAACTTAAAAATATATATACAGCATGTATATATCAGTATATATATGAAAAAAATCACTCAGTTTTAATTTTGGTGATTAGCACTCCTCGGAATCTATAAATTTTATGCTTTTAATTAATACAAAATCAATATTTAATATCATCAACTAAAGTATATATACACCTGATTTATGTGGATAAACCTCCTGAGTATAAATTTTTGTCCCATCCTACACTGGATGGTTTAAAATATTGCAAGGAGGATTAACTATCCCCCACCTTGTGAAAAAAGAGGGGATATTAAATTTGAGTTTCCGTCTGCTCTTCCTTCCATCTGAAAATCTTTTCTGGGCATATTCTCCGAAACTATGAAGCACTTTTTCACAAAACTTAGTGCAAAGCATCAACATTGATAGGATCTTTATGTGTAACTTTGGTAGCTTAAAGTGGTCTATAATGCCAGCTTATAGATCAGCATTTCTCACTGCCTAGGTCCAACCCCCCTTCCTAATCATCCACCCGTCATAGGCACATGTTAGTGTGAAAAAGTGTGCTTGATTCCCAATAGTCATTGAATACTCAACTCATCTCAACTCATCTTTGAAAATAAACGAGGTCCCGTGTCACGGTGGGCTTGGCACACTAAAGAACCCTGCTGTATAATGCCATAAGCGCAACGCACAGGCAAAATTTCTGCACTTTCGCCTATAGCTGGCGACGTCTTGATATAAGTGAAATATTCTTGACTGGGACGTTAAACACCATTACTCACTCACTCACTCACTCACTCATCTTTGAAAACTGTCATGGTTAAGTTTTAAGACCCTAAAAAAGGAGTACTAGCAAAGTATCACTAATATTTTCTCAACACTCAACTGATATCGAAAGGATGAGCTGAGTATGATAAGGGGCCTTATTTGGTTTTATGGTACTGTAAACATATTTAAATTCTAGTGTATTTATTTTCGAGGTATATGAATTATAGACATTTCCACAGAGTTACATTTTCATATTTTTTAAAATATGTACTATAACACAATAAGCATAATTTAATTTTCGCTCACTGTTAATTTTCCGACAAAACAAACGACAGCGTAATAAGCGAAAATGAGAAGTACACGGCGAAAATAAATAAATATGTTTACAGTATTGGTATTTTAAGGCCAACGTTGCATGAGCCCTTTTTAGATTAAACACTGTAATTGATAATTCATCTAACTAAATGAGAAATTTGAGACCTTTAAGCATCAGTTTATTAATAATTCAAAAACATAGTTTATTTTTTGCATGGCTGGTTACGATATTATTCATCTAATCATGAATTCTCAGTTTGTTTTATGCATCAAATTTCATTGAAAATACATCAAATTGCTTTAAAAATACGAAGTACTTCATCATGTTCATTTGTACCAACTCCTGTTCTTCGAAGATCTCTGTTGGGTTTATTATAAAATATATTATTGGTATTTTTATACTCAAAGCAAAAAAAAAAAAATGATCTGATAGTTTAATTATTAATATTACCGGTATATATAGTGAAGCCTGTATCTGTCCTGAGCACACTGTAAAGTTAAAAGTTTCTTGCTCTTAACCTATAGCTGATGATGTCTCGATATAAATGAAATATTCTTTACTGGGATGTAAAATGCCATTCAATCAATTAATCAAACCAAAATTAATAAACGTATATTTTCTTTTTAAAATATCTTTTCACAAATTTGCTAAAATAGATTACTTTTTGAAAGAACTTTCAAATTAGTAGCAAGTGGTGAATTTGGCTACCAGGAATGGGTGAGTTCAGTTGAGTAATGGTGTTTAATGTCCCAGTCAAGTATATTTCACTTATATTGAGATGTCGCGAACTACATGTATAGGCAAAGGTGCAGAAATTTTGCTTGTTTGTTGCACTGATGGCATTATACAGCAGGGTTGGGTTCTTTATCGTGTCAAGCCTACCATGACACTAAACCTTGTTTATTTTAAGTTTCCATCCGAAAGAACCATGACATTCATTTCGTAATTCCGAGTGGTTGGCGAAAGAACAGTCACTACCCACTTTCAAGTCTTGCATCAGACCCAGTCGGGGTTCAAACCCACGACCTCCCATTTACAGAGCAAGCCAGCACTCTACCAACTGAGCTACTGCAGTGGTGCTACCAGGAATGGAAACAATAGATGAAATGCAGTAGATTTTGTCTACATAAAAAGTAAACATGTCAAGGTCACTGATGATTGTGCTGTAAGGTACTAGTAAAGTACAGCTCATTACGTTATGGTTGGCGAGGTTTCCTGGCCAAAATCCAAACTTTTTGCAAACATAGTTATTTTAACATGTTTGATAAAATACATTACATATTGAAAATAATTATCAAAAATTAGTAGCTAATGGCAATGTTGGCTAACAGGAATGGAAACGTGACTTCAATGCAGTATAGATTTCTTTCTAAAAAAATTAACCTGTCAAGGTCATTGACGATTACAGAATTACCAGGAATAGAGATATTATAGCTTAAATACATTAGATTTATCTGTATAGAAAAACAACAGATCAAGGTCACTAATGATTCTCATAGAGTACATGCAGCCCATCATGTTACGGTTGTTATACAATTATGAATGTTTGTTATTGTTTACTCATAGGAATAAACGAGTAAAAATTAATTTTATATATGTATAGGCAAACAACATTGACCTGTCTGTTTGACCTTTCATAAGGAATATTCATATAGAAGGATCCACCCAATACACAGGTAGTAGTAGGATTCTCTGTCAATAGAATGTACTCAAGATACATGAATAGTGTTCGCATTGTGAACAAAATAACCTTATGTGATTCCTAAACATAAATGCACTCGTCCACAATAAATATTCAAATTAAAGTTCAAGCGGACAGGTCAAAGTTGTTTACCTATATATTATAACTGGTATTGAATTTTTTCTGGTTTATATCCATATAGAGACTGTGCATATAGACTGTCTCTTAGGGCATTAAAATTTAAAACCATCACTCGTCTCTATCTATTAGTAACTACAGTATTTTGTCATTAGATATGTAGTAACAAATAAACAGCTATTGAATACATTGAATGCCAATTAACTACTAAATGTGAACTTGACTAAACAGTTTAGTAGTTGTACAGTCCAACCTGCCTTAAAGGCCACCTTTATATAAAGACAACCTGCTTATAAAAGCCAGTAAAAGTGTATCCCAATTGTTCTTTATTCATATTATTTGAACCTGTATATAAAGGCCACCTGTCCATAAAAGCCACTTTTACTGGTTCTCTTGGGTGGCCTTCATAGACATGTTTGACTGTAATTGTAATCAGTATTGTTGTTCATTTCATACCAGCTGTTTTGCATTGCCATTTGCTTTCAAAAAGTCATCCTTTTTATACCCCATGCAAACTTAATTTGAGGCGAGTCATTTTGTCATTTCTTTCCATGTAAATTTGCATCCTCTCCATCAGCAATGTTGATGATGTTTTAAATTGTAGTTTACTTTATAATTCAATTCTCCTTTGTTTCAAGCATTTTGCTTGGTCATATTTTTCTGTTAAGTTTGCATAAATGGATCAGCTCAGTGACGTCATCTTATTATGGATGACGACGCTTAGAGGCATTTAAATTCCTACGCCATAGCGATGCTATTTTTACTTGGTACGACAATATTGTTATTTAAATTGTTGATTTGTTGTTTAAAAAAAATTCTATAAATTGAATTATATTGTGGGGTTATAATGTTTATTTAAATTAAAATCATTTTCAATCTATTTTACAGGAATTTTGGCAATACAGTAATATTACGTGTTCAGCATATCCTTTACAAACTTTAGACTCCATAGGACCAACAGGGGACACAAGTAAGTATCACCTTATATTCAGTTAGTAGAGTAACATGGAAAACTTGGTCAATGGAGGAAAAACATGTTTCCACATTCAGTATCCTAGCAACAAAACTTTGTTTATTATCACTCAAAATTGAGTCAAAATCCCACTTTAGAATGGAATAGAGAAAATCCTATATCAGAAAACCCTCAGAGATTGCATGGAAAACACATTCCATGGAGGGAAATTATGTTTCTGCATTAAGTATCCTAGCAACAAAACCTTGCTAATTATGATTCAAAATTGAAACAAAATAGCACTCTAGAATGGAATAGAGAAATCTTACATAAAAAACTGACAGAGATGGCACATAAAACTCGGTCTGTGGATTTAAAAATTGTTTTGGCATTCAGTATCCTAGAAACAAAACTTTATTTATTATCATTCAAACTTGAATCAAAATAGAACTCTTGAATGGAAAAGAGAAACTCCTATATCAGAAAACCTATACAGATGGCATGGAAAACTCGTTCCATGGAGGGAAATTATGTTTCTGCATTAAGTATCCTAGCAACAAATCTTTGTTTATCATTACTCAAAATGAAATCAAAATCGGTTATCAATGATCTCTCGATTTCATAAAAAAGTAGAATTTTTGTAATTTGATGTTCACAACGGTTATTTAACCATACCTGTCTACAAAACCAGTAACTAAGATATCATACACACCCTCATTAATTAAAACTAGAAAATTAATGATTTCACAATGTTTATTTTAAGAATCAAATACCCGGATATATTGCAAACATTTTAAGTTGGATTGTTTGAATTGTAACTATAGGTTCCTGACCACACCCATTCAATGTTTGTATTCATCAAATATTGATTTTTGTTAACTGAGATGAAAAATGAACGGGGGTCATTAGGTTGACCGAGTGTAAATATGGCTATCGGATTGACCGTCTTTTCAATCGCCTGACCTAAATATAAATATGACGGGTATTAGCTATTTTAATTAAGTTTTAATGTTACTGATAAGGCGAGAGAAAATTTAAATATTGTTTAATGGAAAAGTGAAAGTGATTAGGGATAGGTGTTTTGGTGGATTTGGGGTTAAATATACAGTAGAACCCATCATCCCAGAACTGTACATCCTGATGTTAATACAGTCCAACCTGCCTTAAAGGCCACCTCTATATAAGGTCCACCTGCTTATAAAGGCCAGTAGAATTGTATACCAATTGTTCTTTATTCATGTTATTTGAACCTGTATCCTCGACCGTCCGTGATTCGAGACTCTAATAGAAAACGAACTAAATTTGCTAACGCAACAAGAATTTGAGAGCTGAAAAATAGACAACTGATTTTTCTCGATAGTTTCACAGTAAATACCTAAATTTTGTCTTTAATGCATGAAATCGTCACTGCAGACACGATACTCGCGTATAATAACTGAAAACAAAAATGGCCTCGAATCTTAGGACGCTCTCGATTTTAGGACGGTCGACGATATATAAAGGTCACCTGTCCTTACAGGCCATTTTTACTGGTACCCTTGGGTGGCCTTTATAGACAGGTTTGACTGTAAATGAAAATTTACTGGTGTATTTTATTAATAAAGTTAACCTACTTTTTCACTAACATTAATCACTCAATCAGAGAGTTGAGATCTAGTTGAATAATGGTCCCAGTCAAGAATTTTTCCTTTAATATCAAGAGTCAGACGTCACCAGCTATAGGCAAAGGTGAAGAAATTTTCCGTATGTGTTGTGTTGATGGCATTATACAGCTGAGGGTTCTTTTTCGTGCAACCCTTACTGTGACACAGAACCTTGTTTATTTTAATCAAAGAAAATTCTTCTTTCAAGTTTCTTTAATTGGTTTGATTTGGTCATTTTTAAAGGCTTTTTCAGTCAAAATTAAAATTTAAGTGGCGGGTATACAAATGGGAGTCTTTCCAAGAATTCATTAACTAACATACACTATATATATATATATATATATATATTTTTTTTTTTTTGTTAAATGTGTATTGTATCTGTATTTGTCAGATTGGAATTCAGCTTTAATGATAATTATAAACGGAGAGACAGATGAACATTTAGAGATGTTGGGGAGTGTCATGAGACAGTTATACTAGATGAAAAATGGAAAACATTTGCCAGGGTAATTTATTTATTAAGTCAACCAATCAAACATAAATGTACTGGTCCATGTTCAAATAACAATTCCAAAAGCAAAGTAAAAATCAAAAACAAAAATATATACCAATTCAGGCCTATATCACAATTCCAAAGCAAAGTAACAATTTTGAAAACTAGACATCAAGTAAAACTTGTTAACTTCCTCCAAGTAAGCAAGGCCAGGTGCCTAGGAAAGGTAAGCACCCCCTGTCCAGCTAGTTACACCTGTCATGTGAGAAATCATAAAAAACATATATAGTTCTACCAGGGAAGCGAGACCAGGTACTAGTCAAAGAGTAAGGCCCCCTCCATGTAAAGCTAGCCACACCTTCATGCACAAAATCAAAAAAAGGTGCATGGACCTATGAGACATCAAATAAATGTAGGTTAACCGTGGATACACAGACATCATACATGTACTTATCAACTATATTGTAATGAAGCCAGTTATACTTTTTAGGGCCTAGGAATGCAATATCCCTGGGTCAACAATTAATTTGTTAGCATGCAGCCTATGTCATTGTATCAATTTTCCGTGGAGATAAGTTCTACAATAGCTTATTAACTGTGAAACAAATAAACCATTATGGACAAAGAGTGTTTTCTGTGAATAATGACTGGATTAGATAAAGTACTGAAGTTTTAATTTGATTGTTACAATTTTAATCATCCATTTTTAACTCTTTTCATTTTGTTGTTTTTCAGAAACGTTTCTTTTTAAGATTAATATTGGCATTTCTCCATTTATCGTTTATAAGTACAGCAGTTTACTGTCGACCAGCCAGCGATCTTCTTGCCGTTAATGCAACTACAGATATTGTAAGTCTATGGATATATTATTTTAACTTTTTGACTGCCTAGTGTTCTGTATCTGGTAATTTTGAGAAAGCTCCTGTATCACAATTTTTCTTTAACTGAGATTTTCCTTAACTTAAATCTAGCAAGAGTTGAGTTGAGTTGAGTAATGGTGTTTAACATCCCAGTAAAGAATATTTCACTTATATGGAGACTCTGCCAGCTATAGGCGAAGGTGCAGAAATTTTGCCTGTGCATTGCGCTGATGGCATTATACAACAGGGTTCTTTATCGGGCCAAGTACCACCCTGACACAAGACTATGTTATTTTAAGTATCATCCGAAAGAACCATGACTTTCATTTCGTAATGCCAAGTGCTTGGCGAAAGAAGTCACTACCCACTTTCAAGTCTTGGGACAGACCTGGTCGGGGTTCATACCCACAACCTCCCACTTACGATAAATCTGGCAAGAGAATATCTAGATGTAAACTCAATTTAATCAACCAATCATCAAAAATTTCATAATATTAAGAAAAAGTATGTTTGAATTAACTATAAAATATATCATTGATAAAGGGAACACTCTTGTGATAAAATGTTGGCATATTTTACTACATGTTGTAATTTGGCATTTAATTTCTTCTTGCAGGTGCGATTTATATGTGAAATTCTAGTGTGTATAGGTTGTGTAGGAAATATTGCTTTAGAAGTAGTAGAAATAGGTTCTCAGGGATTGTTTGGATTCTTAAAAAATTGTGTAAGTATAAATTATCTTTTTTGTTTTTTGGTTCATAACATGGTATATTGCAAGGATTTCTTTTATCCCTTTAACTTTTAGATGTTTTATAATGAAATTGACATGAGAAAATTAAGTGTAAATTTATTTATGTGTTAAAATTTATTTATTGTTTTTTTTTTAATATTTTTTTCTTTTGTTGATTACTTGTTATTACTGTGATTTCTTGATTTTTTTCTTATAGAAAATTAAAAAAAAAATATCACCATGACAACAAAAATTTGTCTTGTTATCGACAAAAATCTGGTTTAGGGAGTTAAAAATTTCAGTAAATATTTATACATTTGATGTGTTTATGTGTGTTTGTAGCATTACATGATAAGTGTCTTTTATATATTATTGACATGTTGTTTGAAACTTTTAAACTTTGATAACTTCAATTGTAATGGACGTCTGTATTTGATTTCCTCTAAAATTTCAGAGTGTTAAATTTATTTTAAAAACTTGAAAAAAAAATCTGTTATACAAACATTTGAGAAAAGAATGTGTGGTCTGTTGAAATGAGTAAACAAATGAATGTAGGAAACCATAGTACCATAAAAACTCAATCTACAGCAAAAAGCAAGCTGACAAACCTTCTCATTCAAAAAGAGTGAGTGGAGTAATGGAGTTTTATGCCCCAGTGAAGATTCTTTCACTTATATCAAGACAGTCAATTCTGGAATGGGGGAGTGGAGTAATGGAGTTTTATGCCCCAGTCAAGATTCTTTCAATGATATCAGAAATGGTTCTGTTCAGGGATGGTGAAGGAAACCAGAATGCCTTGAGAAAACCACCAACCTTTGGCAATCAAACCGACAAACTATTTCTTACTTGGATCCGTCTAAACTGGGGTTAAAATTTAGGCAATGCGAGATGCTGCAATCCATAAGAGTACATATAAGACCACTTACCCACTGAATAGGAATCAATTTAGGCCGTTAAGGCCATGGGGTTTGCCAGTGTAACATGGATACCCCATAATATTTCTGCGGAACAGTTATTTTCATGGGAGATGGAATTTGCTTTAGTTCATGTTTTCCTTAAAAATGACATTACTCTGGGAAATTTTGATGTATGTTTTCATAAACGTTACGTACAAATGTCAAGTGGTATTCATCATGTAGTACTCTGGGAAATTTTGACAGATTTTTCAAAAAACATTCCGTACAAATGTTAGTGGTATTGATGATGTGGTACATTGGCGAAATTCCATTAGAAAAAATATTGAAGTTATCAAAGTTCTATACTGTTTATTGTGATCCTTTCCCCCAATTTTATATATTTTTTTGTATCTATATTTATAATTATATTTATAATGCATCACAGAAATCCTGGGTATGTTAACACATTACTAAAAAGAACAATTTATGCTTGGAATGTTCGTGTTTTATAATTTCTTGCTTTAGGGCTGATACTTTTCAAAAATGTCCAATATAAGAAAAGAAGTTCACTTGTTAATTGACTGTCATTTTTATTCAGATTTGTTTTATTTCTATATTTTACCAAATTTTATAAATCTCTGATCTTTTGATAAACTATCTTTTTTCTAATGAATGAAACTATCACTGTAAGGACTTTTAGCCTCAACAGTTAAGATGAATTGACAACACATCTGTTTTTAATCTCTTATATAGCATATAGTAATATCCTCGACCGTCCGTGATTCGAGACTCTAATAGAAAACGAACTAAATTTGCTAACGCAACAAGAATTTGAGAGCTGAAAAATAGACAACTGGTTTTTTCTGGATAGTTTCACAGTAAATACCTAAAGTTTGTCTTTAATGCATGAAATCGTCACTGCAGAGACGATACTCGTGTATAATAACTGAAAACAAAAATGGCCTCGAATCTTAGGACGCTCTCGATTTTAGGACAGTCGACGATATTTATGCATCTATATCAGTGTCTCATAAGTCAGTTTTGGCTGGGTGGTAATATTTCAATGTGTTTTAGACCTAATTAAGTTTAGTTTTATGCCTATAAACATGTGAAACTTAAATAAAATATATTTATTTATTATTATCATATCTGCGTTTTATACTTGTATGGCAAATGCCCTTTTTAATATGAAGAAAAAGTATCATCCTTATTTGAGCTTTTTTCATTCTGCCTTTTGTGTTAGAGAGAGAGAGAGTATGATTTTTCTTTGTAAAACTCCCAAGAACTGGTAGAATTTAGGTCAAAAGCAGGTCAAAGCTATTACAATATGTTGTTATTAGTATTATGGTTTGCTGAAATATTACATTTACTGATGCCTAAACCATTCCATTCCATTGTACCCTAAACAACCTTAGATTATTCCATTCCACAGTATGTCCACTCACAACCCAATGCAATCTAGATATATTTTACAAAAACAAAGTTATTGAGATATTTCTTTGTCGCCTACTGTCAACTTATTTATTTTCGGTATGTACTAATTTTCTTTTATTTTACTGTTGCTTTTTTTGCGCGAAAATAATAACTAAGCCAAAATTATTATAACTAAGCCAAAATAATAACTAAGCCAAAATTATTATAACTAAGCCAAAAATTATAACTAAGCCAAAATAATAACTAAGCCAAAATTATTATAACTAAGCCAAAATTATTATAACTAAGCCAAAATAATAACTAAGCCAAAATTATTATAACTAAGCCAAAATAATAACTAAGCCAAAATTATTATAACTAAGCCAAAATTATTATAACTAAGCCAAAATAATAACTAAGCCAAAATTATTATAACTAAGCCAAAATTATTATAACTAAGACAAAATAATAACTAAGCCAAAATTATTATAACTAAGCCAAAATTATTATAACTAAGCCAAAATTATAACTAAGCAAAAATTATATAATGCTTAAAGTGTTCAAGTGCATATTTCAAAAACGTGAAAATTTAACTATGCGGATATATATAAATTTCCTATAATGGGAAAATGAATACACACAAAATTAAATATGTTTACAGTATTTGCAGGGCTAAAATCTTGCAAAGTACGAAAAAATTAGTTCATTTTGTTGTAACGGTCCAGTTGAATCTGTCTCATGGTGTGTAGTATTGTTTGTTGTCAATTTAGGCATATTGATGGTATTTATTTTATCATGGTGTCTGTCTCTAGGGCAAATTTCAATTTGAACTATTACCACATGTATACACTTTTTTTTCTTGCAGGTAGGGTACATGGTATTGCCTTGGCAATATGTTTATCATGCTTGGAAAAAATTTATTTCATCTTTACACAAAATAATTGCTCACAAATACCTTTTTACATGTATATGTGTGTATTTCTGTGAATATTATTATCATATGAGGGACATTTTCTTATGTCCATCAAAGTAGTAAAAAAAAAACCTTTATAAATGTTTTAAAATATGTATCCAAAATCCTTCAAAATTAACCCAATTTTTAAATATATCCAAGCTCTTGGTCCAATTCATAAAACATACTCTTTATAAAGGGTAACATTTATACTTTGGCAGATCTGACAAGTCTGGCCAATAGTTGAAAATAGGCAGTGACAGTTCTTCTCCTAAGCACTTAGAATCTTTGAAATAAAAGTCACTAGGTCCCCTTAAAAACAGATGACCCTTGCTTCATGGTAGACATAAAAACTCCCTGCACATTGCCCTGAGCACACTATGGAGGTAAACACATATAGCTGGTGAAGTTGCCATGTAAGTGAAATCTTTTTCACTGGGACCTAAAACACAATTAAATCAATCAATCAATCAATCAATCAATCAATCAATTAATCAGTCTACTCTTATGTCATCTTACAGCAGTCACAATTTTGATATCACACTATCTTACTGATTTTACATACATTCATGTTAAATCACTAGTATTTTTTTTCTTTTAGACATCTTTGGTCAGTCACTGTTTTTCCTCATTTTTCCACCAACAATTACAGTCACTTATTGTTTTTGCACCTGAGACAACACATTTGGTAGTCAAGGCACAATTTCTTCACAGTCCCAGATGTCAAGGCGAAAAGACATCATGCACAATACATTGTTTCAGATAAACACATTTTGTCAATTATTATTATCAAGGGCGTAGCTGAGCATACACACATACGACCATGCATAAGTTATTTTTGTCAAATATCATATTTAAAAAATGTTAAAAATAATTATATGACAGCTATATTTTAAAACTTGAAAGCAATACAAAATTTAACCCTTAAAACTGAAACTATTATAATGAACAAGACGATTTATGCATATGAATCAATGTACAATTCAGTGGTCGTTTAAATTTCGTTTTGAAGTTTAGTCGAAAAAATTTGCAAATAAGGGTCAAAATTAATGGAAAATGCACCATTTTTGTTGTATGTTTTCAAAATTTACTGGGGATGCATGCCCCCACACCCCATAGAAAAAGGCGCATTTTTTACGTTTACAGTGCGTAATTTACCAACATGCTCAGCTATGCCCCTGATTATATTGTCTTTGAAAAATTTTGAATGAATTTTGTAACATTCATACAATTTTGTAAATTCGATTTACATAGACATTGACGCCATGGTGGGAAAAAATAACTTTGTTATTCAACATTCTACTTAAAAATAAATATCACCATCGGAAAGAATGTACCTGACAAAATGTATAAACTACAAAACAAAATTATTTATTCGAAACTCCCAGAATGAACATTTAAAATGCACTCAAAATTTCTAAATTTTAAAGACCTGGGTGTCCTTTTCCTGCAAAATAACGTTGTGTTCCCCACATGATGATGTCATGCAATTGTCTTTTGAGTATGACGCCACCAGAGCTTATTTGCATGTGGGACCCCAAGAGGATAGAAATATCCACCATGAGTATCTTCAATGGAATATTCTTGTCATGGAAGAATATTATATCTCCTTTACTCCTGTAAACTGGTTCTCTGATTGCCACTACTAGGACTGTCAGTGTTAGAATCGTAATAAAACCAAAATAATTAAGCATGTAAATCTTAGTAGTGTTAGTTAAGGGCTTACAATTTTTTGAGTGGATTTAGTCCTTTATTTTGCATGTAATTATTACTGGGTTGTTTCTGTGTCTGATGTCTGATGTGATAGAATTGTTGTGTAGAAATGTGGAAATGTGTGTAAAAAAAAAAAACAAAAAAAAAAAAAAAAACAAAAACAAAAAAAAAACCCAGGTCCAGGTATATCAAGGGAAGTAACTCTTGGCCCAAAAACATATGGACAGACAGCTATAGAAATTTTGTTGATCAGGCATACTAAGGAAAAAATACATGTAGATTATACAGTAAGCCTTAGGGGAGCGGAAACAGAATGACAAAATTCATTATGTTTGATATTAGCCAATTTTAGCAATTTGTGGATCCAAATTAAAGTTTTAAACCAGAATGTAACAATGTTTCAAAAGAATATCATATCTGTTACATAATAAAATATAAGAAAAATGTCCAGAAAGTAAATAATCAACAATTTGAGGGTATAAAAAAGACTTTGAGGAAAAAAATTCAACTATAAAAAATGAGTGAAAACTGTCCTCATTGTATCATGAAGATCTGTGATCTGACTTGCACTGAACACCATAGTTCAAAGTTTAAGATGTGACGTTACCAGATTAAATCACACTAATGAGTTGTAAGATGTTTCGTAATTCTTACGGCAATGGCAAACAGTTGTCAATTTTCCAAATAAATAAATAAATAAATAAAATGAAAGACATTTTTAAATAAGCCTAAGACATAACAGGTAATTTGTGTGTTATTTTTAAAGAGTTACCGTAGCTCAAGTGAGTTAAAAAATATTTTTAAAGAGTTACTGTAGCTCAAGTGAGTTAAAAAATTCCATTCCAGACGTACAACATCTCTGCTATGTGTAAGTACATATCACCTTTTCATTCTTATTTAAACATGTACATAAAAACATATTTAAGATTTTCTACAGGTTTTTGGAAAAATGGATATGAATTAGTCATTGAAATTTAAATTTGAGAGAGTTAGCTCCCTTACCCCAGATTTGCTACAAATCTTAATAAAAACAGCTTCGATTATGCTGGTTAAAACAAAAACCTTCACCACCAATAATACTCAAACGTCTTAATTTTTATTTTTCAGAGACATGCCCCAGCACAGACGATATTCATTATATCCTGTATGTTTATATTAGCCTGTATACCTTTCCGATTTCTTCAGTTACAAGAGGTAGAAGATATATTACTTATTATAGCAGTACCAGGCTCTTGGTTATTTCTTCTATTTTTTGCAAGGTAAGTTAAATTTTCAGAAATATTTTTTTTTTATCCTCATAGCTGTAATATATTAATGTTAAAAATATTACATTAAGAGAATCTCCTTTCCAATTCCTTATCCAGTTTTAGTTAAAACTTTGCCAAGGCATAGGAAGCATGCTGTCATGTAAATCTTGTCACCTGAACAACTAACAAAAATCATGCATAACTCTTTTTTTCAAAATCAAACTGGATAAAAATGGATAAGAAATATTAAGAGAACCTGCATTCCAATTGCTTATCTGGGTTGTTGTAGTTCAAATTCTACCAAGGCATATAAACCATGCTGTAATGTGAATCTCAACATCTTGCCAGAAAGACATCCATTTGTATCTCCCTATTTAATTTTATTTTTTTTTTTCTAAAAAAGCCTAAAATGATATATTCAAATCATTTTGAACATTTATGGGATGAAGGGAGTTGGGGAGGGGGATCACAAAAGGAAGTCATGGTACTTATCAAAATGTGACACAATTTTTTATCAGAATCAAACTGGATAAGAATATGGTGAGGTGAGCTCTAATTTATATTTCAGTAAGTTATTTTCAGAAATGGTTTTATTGGTGTATTATTATATCTTAATTATAACTAACCCATTTAGTTTGATGCATGATTATTTAATTTAAGATTTGCATAACTTTTGAGTAATTTTTTTATTTAAGGCAGAATATTTGTACAATGTTTTATGTGAAAGATATATTTCATTTCATTGAATATTAATTCTTTGTTTTAATTTGTCTTGTTGAGGCAAAGAAATATGTTTGACCTTTCTTCCCATCTTAGAATATAAGACTCTATTTTCAGCAGGCTACAATGTTGATTAATTTTTTATGGAGGGGGGCATGAAATTGAGTGAAGCAATGGAATTTACTTCCCAGTCAAGATTCTTTCATTTATCTTTAACTTGCTATCAATTCAGGGATAGTGGGGTTCACATAGTTTATCCCCAAACTTTGGCAAGCAAACAGACAAAGTTTTTTACACTAGTAGTATCAATCCCAAATAGGATTAAAAATACCGGTAGGCACTCTGACCCGTAATCACCTGATTTACATCAAAGACCCTTTTTGGGGCAAGTGGTGTAGATATGGATAATACTAACATGCATGGAAATCTACAATTTCCCATTGTCATTTTGTATATTTTGATGATTTTATTTTATCTTCATTTTCAGAGGTTACTTATGAACATATTCTTTGATGATCTTATTTCTTCATTTTCAGAGGTTACTTATGGACCTCATTGTCATTCCTGTTTTTTGATAATTTTTTATCTTCGTTTTCAGAGGTTACTTATGGACTGGTCCTATGATAGTAATGTTTTTTATGATGCTCACCAATGATTTAATACAGTTTTCTGTTATTTTTGGGATATTTCTTCTCATGGTATTTTCACCAGGTACCGACACAGTTCTTTTTTTTACCACCACCTGTTGGGTTGAGTCACAAGTCACGTCATATTGTTTGTTGTTATCTCCCTTTGTTCACACAGTTTTTCACCCATGTTTGAATTTCCAATATCCAATCTCAATTTTTAACATTTGACTTCCACTGATAACTGTTTAATATTATTTAATTTCTAGTTATAACCTATTTATTCATGTTTTCATGAATATAGTTCATAATCACAGTTTTATTGAAAAATTAAATAAACGAGATGTACATATTATTAAATTATTTATGCTTTAACTTGGATGGAATATATATATATATACAAAAGTTCAAATTTTCACACAAGTAGATAAATATAAACCAGTAGGGAATATCATGTTGTAAAGATGATATGAATACATAGGCGAATCTTCAATCTTATTTATATATATATATATATATATATATATACATATATATATATATATATATATATATATATATATATATATATATATGAATATATGATAAATATTTCTTCTGTTTAAGCATTTTTGATTGATTGAACTTCTCAAAATGTTACAGATTCACATCGAAATATATTTTAATAATAAATTTGGATTTTGAACTTCTTTTAAATGTCAGAGGAAAAAATAAAAACAGGCCTATATAATTGCCCTAGAAATGTTCCTTACAACAACTTGAGCTTGACACTATTTTTTTTCACTGTATGTATTTAGCATAACCACTACACCTTAAGTATGACAATGATTCAGTAAAAATCACTATATATAGTATAGAGGAGATTTGTTTTATGAGTGTCAAGATAATCATCCAAAACATGTTACACATTTAAAGTTGTTGGTTCAAGGTTTTGGTGGACTAGATTGATGTACATGTACAAGCATAGTCGGTTCAAGGTTTTGGTGAACTAGATTGATGTACATGTACAAGCATGGTTGGTTCAAGGTTTTGGTGGACTAGATTGATGTACATGTACAAGCATGGTTGGTTCAAGGTTTTGATGAACTAGATTGATGTACATGTACAAGCATGGTTGGTTCAAGGTTTTGGTGGACTAGATTGATGTACATGTACAAGCATGGTTGGTTCAAGGTTTTGGTGAACTAGATTGATGTACATGTACAAGCATGGTTGGTTCAAGGTTTTGGTGGACTAGATTGATGTACATGTACAAGCATGGTTGGTTCAAGGTTTTGATGAACTAGATTGATGTACATGTACAAGCATGGTTGGTTCAAGGTTTTGGTGGACTAGATTGATGTACATGTACAAGCATGGTTGGTTCAAGGTTTTGATGAACTAGATTGATGTACATGTACAAGCATGGTTGGTTCAAGGTTTTGGTGAACTAGATTGATGTACATGTACAAGCATGGTTGGTTCAAGGTTTTGGTGAACTAGATTGATGAAAACATACAGGCATGGTTGGTTCAAGGTTTTTTTTTGGACTAGATTGATGAAAACATACAGGCATGGTTGGTTCAAGGTTTTGGTAAACTAGATTGATGAAAACATACAAGCATGGTTGGTTCAAGGTTTTGTTGGACTAGATCGATGAAAACATACAGGCATGGTTGGTTCAAGGTTTTGGTAAACTAGATTGATGAAAACATACAGGCATGGTTGGTTCAAGGTTTTGTTGAACTAGATTGATGTACATGTACAAGCATGGTTGGTTCAAGGTTTTGTTGGACTAGATTGATGTACATGTACAAGCATGGTTGGTTCAAGGTTTTGGTGAACTAGATTGATGAAAACATACAGGCATGGTTGGTTCAAGGTTTTTTTTTGGACTAGATTGATGAAAACATACAGGCATGGTTGGTTCAAGGTTTTGGTAAACTAGATTGATGAAAACATACAAGCATGGTTGGTTCAAGGTTTTGTTGGACTAGATCGATGAAAACATACAGGCATGGTTGGTTCAAGGTTTTGGTAAACTAGATTGATGAAAAAATACAGGCATGGTTGGTTCAAGGTTTTGTTGAACTAGATTGATGTACATGTACAAGCATGGTTGGTTCAAGGTTTTGTTGAACTAGATTGATGTACATGTACAAGCATGGTTGGTTCAAGGTTTTGATGAACTAGATTGATGTACACAAGTTTTTGGTGGGCTAGATGTACAGGCATGCTTAAGTTGTTCTTTTAGCATTTGTTTTGTCTAAATTAATTAAAATGTTAAATAATCAATAATTAGAAAGAAAATTTGTCTGATTGAATGATTCTGACCCATTCAGCTTTTTGAATTATATATGTACAGTAAATACCTTTGAAAAATTTAACTCTGAGGTAACAAAAGGAATTTAGGCTTGTTTGCCGAGTGGACAATATATGGGTTCGATATGTAGTGACCGAAAAATTGCTGAGAAGGATAAAGGGTGTCTAGCTAATGGCAGGCTGAGATGAGCTGCCAATCTGGGCACTACTAATTCATTGGCATAGTTTTTAACTTCTGACATGACTGTATGGTATATTAAGGAGTGGAGTGAAGTATCGAAGTACAGGTTATAGTGTAATACTCCCAGTCAAGATTCTTTCACTGATGTTATGGGATGATAGAGGAAACAGGAACACAAACTGTCAGCAAGGGAATTGAGTAACTTTCTTACACTAAGATCTTCCAAATTGGGATTCAAACCTAGGTGGCATGAGACACTGATAACTCAGTGCTTCTGATCACATGACCAACAAGGAAGTCATACGATTATTTGACACCCTTATTTCAGTTAAAAATTTGTCCTTGAAATTGCATTCTTTTCAAACTGTCAGGTGACACTTTAAATAAACTTTGTATATTTAAAAAAAAAAGAATTTGACTTTGAAAAATGTCTTAAATTTATCATGCATATCAGGTTACACACTGTTACGTCAGATAATTGGATAGGTTTTTAATATATAATTAAATATTTTATCTTATCTTATTTCAATTTATCATGGAAGATTAAGTTTCTGATTACACCTGAAGATTTAAAAGTAGGAGGGTGTGGATTGTCTTCATTGATTGGCCAATAATTTTATTTTGAACCAGGAAGTGAAATAAGTTCTAGATAAAATCTGTCTGGTCATGAATCTTTTTTAAAATAAGTGCAATGGGGCGTATAAAATTTAAGAGGGGGGTAATGTAACGATAAATATAAATTTGTACTGAATTTGAGGTTACCTAAATATTATTATGACACTTGAAATCCATGCATTTGCAAATATAATATGCAGAGTATGTTCAGAAGACTTCATTTCCAGAATATATATAAACATGGTGTAATCTAGAAATGTGGTTGGTGGGATCTGATGGTCCAGGTCTTGAAAAAAATTAGATAGACATACTTTAAAAAAAAAATTGAGGCATCTTATTTGAAAAGATTAAGTTCATATAATAATAATAATAATAATAAAAACAGAATTAGATTTAATCAAAACTGGAACTACGACCAAAAAGATGGGTCATGCTTGGCCCATAGACAATATTTTTAGTGGACAATATTATTATATTTGGGGCAAAGGCCCCTTCTGGTTTGAACACTGATATAGCATTAAGTCCACTTATATACACTTTGTTACGATTGATATAAACATGGTGCATATGCAGATTTATTGGCAAGGATATAATTTACTCATGTTATTATGCATTAACATTTTGTTTCAGCAATCTTCCATACTAACTTTACTAACATGCTATTATTTTTACCAGAAACAATAATTAGTTAAGTATAATTATGGTTAACTTTCATACAGCTGGGTAATGTTATTTATCTTGGTAGAATAGCATATTTGCTATTATATACAGTCAAACCTGCCTTAAAGGCCACCTCAATAAAAGGGCCATCTGCCTTTAAAAGGTCAGGACATTTATCCCAATCAGTCTTTATTCCTGTTTTTGAACTTGTATAGAAGAACCACCTGTCCATAAAGGTCACATTTAAAGGTTTCTTTGGGTGGTCTTTATAGACAGGTTTTACTGAATACATAAAAAATAAATAAGGATGAATGCAAACCTTCTTAAAGGCATCATAAAGGTCCCATTTAACTGCTTTCCCTGTCTGTGGTCTTTATAGACAGGTTTTGACAAGTAAATCCTAGTATCAGCTATAATTTCTGACAGAAAATTTGTAGAAAGTTAACTATAATCTTAAAATCATGTGTTTGTGTTTGCAATATTCACCTCATATGACTTATTTGTTTTGGACAGGTATATTAAACAACAGAATATATATTTAGGTATTTTAGTGACCATTTATAACAATAACACTGAAATATTGACATGCATGGGTTGGCATGGGAGATTTACAAGAAGTAAAATCTGTTTTTATGTCTCATATATTGAAAAGTCTTATACCTGTCCAATATAAAGATCTTCAGGCCTAAGAAAATATTTAGGTTTCTGCTAACCTGACCACTCATAAAATATTTTATGCCTACCCTAAAGTTTTTAGGCCAATATTTTAAGATGCACTGTTAAAATTGACATCCTTTCCCAATTTTGTCATTGTTTAAAAAATCAACAAAAATTGTCTACCTAATGGTCTTAATTTTTCTAATAGCATTAGCAGAAACATTTTTTTTTTCTTTGGCCTTATATTGATGTTCAGAAGTGGAAAAAACCTAAACCCTTTCCCTTAATTTGTTATCACTAACATTTGTTATTCTATTAACTGTTTGCAGAAGTGTGAAATTAACAGGTCCTTTTGTGCACATGATATACAAAATGTGTGTCGGAGATCTACTGCGATTTGGAATTATTTACCTCATATTTCTGGTTGCTTTTACACAAGGTATGTCAAAGAAATAGTTCTACAAAAAATGGACAAAATTTTTCATCCGTGTTGCTGGAAAAAAAATAAATATATAGTTTTAAATACAACTTCTTGTAAGCTTTTGTTAACACAGATATTTGGTTGTGTTTACACAAATAGTGTTACGATAAACAGACAAAATTTATCATCTGTTGATGAGTTGCTGGAAAAAAATAAATATATAGTTTTAAATACGACTTCATGTAAGCTTTTGTTAACACAGATATTTGGTTGTGTTTACACAAGGTATGTCAAGACATAGTTCCTGAGAAAATAGACAAATTTATCATCTAAACTGAAATTAGGACTTGTAGAAGAAATACTGTAGATCACTTTTTTTCGCGAGAGATTTATTTCCGCGTAAATTCGCGACTCATCCCATTCGGGAATTCAAATATCACGCGAATATTTCCAGCACTCAATTGTTTCTATGTTGACATACATATGTAGTATTTAATAAGATTTCAAACGCGAATTTACATATTCGTGAATAAGGCTAAGATCGTATTGACGCGAAATTTTTTACTCGCGAAAAATAAGTAATCTACAGTATATATGTTGAAAGTGTTTCGACAAGAAACAGTATGAAATATTTTGGGTGAACCCTGTAGTGTCAAGCGCAAAAAATGAAACACATGTATATGTAATGTAAAAACATTCGAATACTGCAAATTAAAAAATGCCATGGATTTTTAAATCTTGGAATTTATTCTAGTAACACCCTCATCTATAAATTATTTAATAAGAAATGCAAAATACACTTGCCCCTTGATGTAGGACTAAAGATGTCTGAAACTAGACAAGATGCTTTTTCATAACAGTTATGTAATACAGCCTACAAGTGCCCTTAAGCTAGCATTTGGTAGACCAACATATGTTGGTACCATCTCATACTTTAAGTTTAAAACACAACTTTATGTAAGCATGTGTTTCATGAATATTTGCATGTATATATACTGATTTTTACACAGTTTTCATTTTATGACAGTATGCTCACTAAATACACAACTGCATGTTTCATTTACCATTAATTGTAATCTATTCATGTCTGCAAGGTTGAAAGGTCACCATGATGACCTTGACATTTGACCTGCTTACCATTAATAGCTGCAGTGGATATTTTGGGTACCATCCTTTTTGGGCAACATGAATGATACAGGTTATAAGAGTTTAAAAGTAAATGATTGAATTATAATATTAGAATTCAACAAAAGAGCTTATATGGGAAAAGGAAAAATGGATTCCAGAGTGTACAAATAGTTTCCATGTAATGATAAATTTGACAACAGTTTATTGCTTTGTAGCTTCATGCATAACATGAATTGCTTACCCTTCCAGTGACCTAATTTGTCAGTTTCGAAGTTTTTGCTTTGTTTTGGGATTGTGATTTGGACATGGATTGGTATGTTTGTTTTGAATAATAAATTCATTCACAACTGTCAACATTAATCACATTTTCAAGACTCTAAAACAAAATGTAGAATTGTGTCTGTCATTGTTTATAATCTAAATCAACATCACTCTTTCATTTTGCAGCCAAACTAATGTGAAGTGTGCTAGTGTTATTGCAGCTGTTCTAAACAAATTCACAAGCTAAACAAGTTTTTATCATGATACACAACCCCATATAATAGCCTCTAACATGCCTATTACCCCGGTAACCCTACTCCTCTGGTCAAGAAATCAACATGAATTTTGTTTCACTTCAATAAAAAAACTAAATGTAAACTGAATATATGTTCTCTTTTCAGCATTTTTTACACTTTTCCAAGGCATAGATGCAAATGAACAGAAAAATTCAGGATTTGGTTCGCTAGGGGATACAATTTTAACACTATTTCAGATGACTCTAGGTGAATTCAAGGTAAGCTACCTTCACAAGTCATTCCAATACATATTTTATATATCTCAATTATGGGAACTTTTTATTTCAGATGCGCACTGATTGCAAAGAGCAAAAGCGGAAAACTTTCTGATTATGGTCAAAGCTCTTCACTTAGAGAATATAACTATTGGTTCAATGTTTGTCTTGTTTATTAAGATCATTTGCGAGCACAAATAGAATAATTTTATGTTACTTTTTGTTATGGTGTATTTGACCTTGACATATTGTATGATGTCCTTGACCTTGTGGATGTAATGTCCTGAATTTCTATATTTCTTCAGTGACCTTGTTTGACCTTGTAAAATCATGTCCTTGAACTTGTAATATTATGTCATTGGCATATTTGTGTCCTTGAACTTGTTTATTGATGTCCATTATGTCCTTGACCTTGTTATATGATGTCACTGACCTTGTATATTTGTCATAAAACTTGTTTATATTATGTCTTTACCTTCGAATATGTCACTATATCATTGACCTTATAAGATTATGCCCTTGACCTTGTTATATTATGTCCCTAACCTTGTAATGTAATCCCATTGTCTTTTTTCCAATGTATCATGTCTTTTAACTTGTTATATATGATTTCATTGACTTTGTTAATCATGACATTGACCTTATTATATAAAATCTTTGTCTTTAGTTATATGACCTTGACCTTGTATTTTTATATGTCACTGACATTGTCTTTAAATGACATTGACCTTGGTTTTGTTTATATAACCTTGACCTTCCTTATCTTTGTTTATATTTTCTTTGTTATGACATTGACCTTGTCTTTTTTATATGACCTTAATCTTGTCTTTGTTTATGACATTGACCTTGTCTTTGTTGATATGACCACGATTTTGTCTTTAATTATTACCTTGGCCTTTGTTTATAAATTTATCATATCCATATCATGTTTTTGCAAACCCTGTGTTTACTTTGTGTCTTGTCTTTGAGCTAGAAAAGGGCCAAGAAGGCTATTCTCAGACATGACAGAGTGTTTGGAAAAGTTTACTTTAAATGATGGGTGCATGTATATGTAGCTAGGTTAAATGTTATAATTAATAAATATGATTTAGCATTCCCAGAAAAGACCATGTTTATTTTGATTTTATGTTACCATAGTTACATAACCACTGAACACATCTTGTGCAAATTTAATTTGTGATACAATCAATATTTCCCCTTTAATTGAATTCTCCATAAAACATTTAGCATTTCCACCATTTTATTTGTCTTTAGAATCACCAACACAACACATTTTTTTTGAAATATTTTAACAGCCCCACCCGACCCTTTAACTGCAACCCTCAACCTCACCCTTTTTTGACAACACAAAATATTTTATTTATGTAATTTAAAAGCCCAACTCTAAACCCAACCCCACCTTTGACTACATAATATATTTATATAATTAACCCCACCCCCCATTTTTGTTGAGGATCACAAAACCTTTGACAACTCAACATATTTTATTTGAACATTTTAACACCCCCTACCCCCCCCTTCCACCCCACCATAAACCATTAACCATTGCCCCACTTTTTACATTTGAACACAACCTCCATTTGTTTTGTTTGGATTTTATTTAACCATTTCTATTTGACACGCATGCATAGGTTGGCAGGGGAGGTAATTCCCAGGTACCTAATAATTTTTCATCCGTGTTTATAAAAATAGAATTTTAATGTGTTTTTCTCTCTTTTATATTGTCAGTAAATTTTGCCATTCTCTTTATATTCTGCATTTTATCAAGAAGGTTATATGTTATTGACCTTCAGCGTTTTTTTTACGTGTTGTACATTTAGTGTCTTTGTTTGTGTGTGTTTGTAGCTTGTTACTAACTTTGTATTTATGTAGTGTTTCAAAAGGTCTTAACTAATCTTTGTGTGGATAATGCCATTAATATGAGTACAGTCAAACCGGGCTTTAAAGGCCACCCAAGAGAACCAAGGAAAGTGGCCTTTATATACAGGTTCAAATAATATGAATAAAGAACAGTTGACTCTTGATCACGAATTCATATATCATGTGAATGTTCCAATAATCCTGAAAATAAATATATAAAAGAAAAATTGCAAAACATATCCACAATCCACTATGGTCATGGAAGATATATATAAAATGACAAAATGTCTTATAAAAAGGGAGATAATTGCCTATTGATTGTGAATTTAAATATTTACATGGATTGTTGTCTCGAATTTACATATTCTGGAAATGACGTTTAGGGGTCAGAACCCGAAATGTGATACTTGCAAATTCAAAGTAATCTACAGTAACCTACAAACACCTTAACATCCAAATAAGTATCATGAGACAAAATTGTGACTATAGTCATTCCTATTTCCATATTTAAAATTTAAGTGGGTGTTAAATGTCTATATTATGACATAACAATTTAAAATTGACAAAAAATTTAGAAAAGTAAAAATTGTAAGGTTCTATTTAAACTGATATTAGACACATTCTTTAAATTGAGTTGAGTAATGGTGTTTAACATCCCAGTCAAGAATATTTTACTTATTTCGAAATGTTGCCAGCTATAGGCCAAGGTGCAGAAATTTTGCCTGTTTGTTGCACTGATGGAATTATACAGCAGGTTTCTTTATCTTGCCACACCTGCCGTGAAACAGGACCAAGTTTATTTTAGGTTCACATCAGAAAGAACCGTGACTTTCATTTCGTAATGCATAGTGCTTGGCGAAAAAACAGTCACTACCCACTTTCAAGTCTTGGGTCAGACACGGTCAGGGTTCAAACCCACGACCTCCCACTGATGGAGCGAGCTCTCTACCAAAGATACATTCTTTTAGATATTTTAACAATTTCTAGGTATACTTATACATACTAACAAAATAATCTTGTGTTACATCTTGTGTTCTTATTTTGTAGTTAATTTGAATTTTAAATTGATATTTTTATATCAAAGTTTGGCATGATTTTTATCTGAAATTTAGACATGTTTGAGATTAATATATATACATTTATATACAAGGCCACACCAAATTAATTTTTAGTTCTACAGGTTTCTTTTTTTTAAATAAGATGTGCAAAAAGTCAATTTTAGGGCACCGGTTATCATCCTGGATATGTATTATTTTCATGGTGTCTATTGTCAAGTTTTTATCTACAATATACTGATGAATGACCCATTTCTAATGATGTGGGCCTTGGATACCAACATCCCAGTCCTGGTGGTGTAATTTTGATGATTGAAACAACAAACATTTGCATACATCCTTTGTGTACAATAGTCCTGATGATGTTGAAAATTTCTATGTCATGGAAACAAATGTGGAATGTTTGAATTTACAGAAAATTTATGATAGGCAAAAAACAATTTGAAACTGCATTTAAATTTTCTTCTTAATTCTAAACTTTAGAGACATGTGGGTCAAAAGAACTACAAATTAGTTTGGCATGGCCTAAGAAAAAGTGGGTGAAAAAAATACAAATTAATTTGACAAGGCCTAAGAATCTTTAAGGTAATAAAGTGGGTCCAAAAAACTACAAATTAATTTGGAATGGCCTTAGAATCTTGAACTGTCATTGTGAATTTTTGTTTTATATTGTCTTAATAAACTATCTTATATAAAATATAATCATAGAGTTTGAACTCATTTTGAAATTCTAATACTTTATTATTGACTTTCATGTAGACATGTATGTTCTCTCAGTTTTGTTTATATTTCAAACTTACTGAATTTGTCTTCAACTTGACATGGTTTTTTTTAATATTCTGTCTTTCTCTTGTTTTGTTGTTTGGCTTTTTAGTATGGATTTTATTTTATTTTTTTCATATTACATCTCATGATAATATCTTGATCAGAATTATTTTTATACCTTGTTCATTTGGTATTAAAGTTGTGATTTTAAAGAATTTTTCAAAATTTAAATGCAATTTATATTCACATAAACATTTTATATAATTTGCAGATTTGAAATAGATGCTCTTAATCAAAACTTGAAAAATTTCAATTCTCTTCAGCAATATAGTTCTTCAATGCAGCAATATTAAAAAACGAAAATCTTCTTTAAAGTCCTATTAGAGATATTTTATATAGAAATAATTCAATTCTATTTTGATTGGTCATAGTTTTCCGTAACGTTTGCATGAATGGATTAGCTCTCGATGACGTCATCTTATTATTGATGACGCACAGAGGCATTTAAATTCCTACGCTATAGAGATGCTTTTTTTACTTGTTACGGCAATATTGTTAAATTGTTGATTTGTTGTTTTAAAAAATTTCTATAAATTGAATTATAAGAAATGAAGTAAATTTTGCACAGTGAATAATTTGCTACGGGAATTATGTTACGTGTGCAATGTCTAAACTTCAAAAACAAAAAGAAAATTAACTTCATTTTTTTAATCAAACAGTAAAACCATTTAGTCAAATTTTGGCAACAAATTGAAAAAAAGCATAATATAAAGAAAAACATTAAAAAATGGATGTTTGAACTTCAAAAATTATGTGGCAATAAGAAAGGTGGCAAAGTTATCAAGGAGCATTAAATGAAATACAGTTTACTGTATGTTTTTATTGAAGTTTACCTAACAATTTGAAATCAGAAATCTTGGTCAGCTATTTCAAATAGATTAATTATTCATTGGCCTAATTGACGTATCGCCCGACATGCCCACAATGTTCCGACAAAGTGTCGGCATGATTCATTTACACACAAAAAGAATGAAAACTCGGTCTGAATTGTGCAGTTTAATGACGTCACTGACACTAGTACGTCATTAGTTGCCATGACGCTGCTTTAGTACCGTGATGGCGGCCAGTGTCGGAACATAATAGGCGTGGCCGGCGACACGTCAATTAAAACAATGGCTAATCATTGGAATAATCGATTCCCAGAAAATTCTATTTTACATCAGTGAAATGATGACTTTGAGTCACATAAACAAATCCACCTCTCATCTTTAAGCTTATTTCTTAAATACCATCAAAAACTTGTGCAATGCAATAACACTGGTATTAATGACTTTCAATAGAAATAATTTTTTTAAGGGAGACTTTTCATTCTTTCATATTTTTTTTTATTCAACAGCGGCTAAATTGCTTTTTAATTAAGAATATATCTAATATTTATACTAATATCATAAAATTAATCATCATCCTAGCAAAAAATAACATGCATAAATCCACAACAAAAAATATTATTATGTTCGTAAAGCATAAATTATGGAAATAATTATTTTGAAATAATTTTGTTTTTCAGTATCAAGCATTTGAGAGAACAAAGTATTCAATTCTAGCTAAAGCTGTTTTTGCAGTCTTTATGATACTTGTTCCTATATTACTGTTAAACATGTTGATAGCCATGATGGGAAATACATATCAACAAGTAATATCCAAATCGGAAAAGGAATGGAGAAAACAGGTAAATGGAACATTGAATATTATTAAGTAAGAAGTTACTTTAAAGATATTATTTATTGTCACCCTTCTCACATAGCGATTGGTTTATAACTTGCTAGGGTATATTGAAATACATTTATTTTCGTTAATCTGCTGGTATTTAAACACATGTGACATTAGCAGTAAAAGTGAAGTAACTCATACATAATGGAAGGCTTACTGTGCATAAAGGCTATTTTGAACATGCATATATTGCGATTAAATTTTTATTTGTAAAATCAAAATGGTTAAGTATAAATACTCCTATTAGGTACCTCATTGGTTATATGTAGGTCGTCCAGGTGTGAATTGTCTTGATTCAATCACGCAGGTAAAAGGTACATTACTTTGTAATTTGGGGCCCAAATGGATAACTGGAATACATATTTTCTGTCACAAATGTGATTTTTTTCTAAATACAGACGTTAACCAAAACATGCAGCATTGACTAAAATATAATTTTTAGTTAGGTCTCTGAATAGCAAATAAATATGCACTGTTAATTTGTCCAAGCAATTCTTTATTAAAATGTAATTTACAATATTCCATGTTCAAAATAGACTTTATGCACAGTAGTTATGGTGAAAATGTATGCAAGTCACACAGAATATGAAATAGTAGTAATAGTAACAAATTAGTGTAGCTTTAAAGGGTGACAAAGACGTTATATAGATTTTTGCAGAGTGCATGGGCATGCCAAGTATCTGGTTAGAACTTTTAGTGCTTATCATTCTTCTTTGATTCATATTTTAGACATTTGATGTAAAAATGGTCTTCCAAGTGACTATGAGTTTAAGTGCCACAACATGTATGTGAAGCTGCTAAAGTATTTATATATCTGTATCAAAAAACAGAAAAAATGCAGGATCAGACCAGGGATCGGACTAGGGACATCATGCACTATAGGCAATTGCTCTACAAGCTGAACAACAAAGACAATTACATTCCTCTCATGCTTTTTTTTAATTACCCTTGGTCCCTACTTTGAAATTCCACCCAGTTTCTTTTAAATAGACTTTATGTTATCTGCAATTGGCTGTCCTCCACTTATGAGGGCCACTAAACTGTAACAGGAAGGAGGAAAATGTAGGGTTGAATCAGAGATCAAACCTGGGACCTCCCGAGCACTCTTTTCAAACTGGGCTACCCAGACAGCTACATATCATATTGTAAACTAACTGACTTGTAATATAAGCAAAATAGTTTTGCATATTTTCTGTAGATGATTCCTACAGAGAAATATCAAATGACAATTACAAAGGTAAATTTATTTATTTATTTGATATAGTGGGCCAAAATAGTTGTAGTTCTGGAGAGAGGATTTTCTAAGAAGCAGTTACTACAATATCAGAAGGAATATTCGGTCAAATTTTCTGGACCACCAGAGGACGACATGGGAGAACTAGCGGATAAAGATGAGAAAGAAATGAGAGCTTTAGTTGTAATCAAAAGTGGTAATAAGACTAAGGCTAAACAGAGGAAGGGTGCTATCAATAACTGGAAGGTAATTATTTTGAAAAGAAAAAAATGAACTCAACTGATTATGTCCCCCAAACAAAGGAATATCAACTACTACACTTTTCAACAAGAATAATGTTGCTAAGGATTTCCCCCCAATTTTCTTTACTTTAATTGGAACAAAGTCTTTAAATCTATTAAACAAAGGGTCATTGTTTGGTAGGTGGCATGTCAGATCAGTCTCACCATATATTTTGAGTCTGACCCAATTTTTTTTCTTCAGCTGTTTACACACATGGGTGTAGCAACCTAAACAGGATGTGTTTACCCTTATGGAGCACACGGCTTCATTTCCCTGGTGGTAGTTCATGTGTTTAACTAGCTTTGCCAGTTTTCAAAGTTTTTACTCTGGGGCACACAACCTCACTTCGCTGGTGGAAGTTCATCTGTTTAACTAGCTTTGCCAGTTTTCAAAGTTTTTACTCTGGAGCACACGGCTTCATTTACCTGGTGGATGTCCATGTGTTTAACTTCGTTTGGAACTTTCAAATATTTCACTTTGCTTTGCATTGGAATTATGAGTTGGACATTGATCAGTATGTTATGGTTTTCAATTTCAATCTCAATATTTTTTAAATTCCAGCGAGTTGGTAAAGAAGTTATAAAACAGATGAAAGCTCAAAGGAGACTTGGAAAAACAGGACCAGTAACGTTATCTAAAGCAAGCAGGAGACACAAATCCCGCAGACATAGTTCTGCTAGCAAAAGTTCTGATGATGATGACACTGACGGTCATTTTGCTAATGTGATGCAGCAGTTGGCATGGGAAAAAGACATTGATTTGACCAAAGGTCAAGCTTTTATATCTGACCCAGATATTATCGAGAAGGCTTCCCCGAGGTCTCCAAAGAAAGAGGTGGCTCCCCCAGAACCATCACCAATTCCAAACGGAAAACCGAGATCTTTTACTAAACATGTCAAAGTACCAGCAGGTACACCAAAACAAAGCCCTAAACTGGCATCCAAAGGATTTGCATATAATAGGGTGTCGCCACTTGTATTGACTAAACAAACATCAGGCGATGAATCCAATAGTGACGTTGAAATTTCTCAGATGGACCCTTGTGCAAGTATAAGTGAAATTTCAATTCATCAGACACCAAGATTTGCCTCGGGCATAGGAAGTGATGAAAAGAGATTATTTGACATTGCATTACCAAAGGTACCAGAGGAGCCAAAGAAGTCATGGGAAGTGCCAAAAGTAATTGTCAAAAGTTCTACATCAGATGACGGCAGTAATGCTAGTCAAAAATCTGCCAATCGTTATTCTTCAAAATTACCAAAAAACAAATCAGACGACGGTAGTGATAGTCAAAGTTCCGTAGACAATAAACATCAAGCATTTGTTCCAAAAGACAAACCTTCAGGAACAACAAAAAGACGTAAATTTAGACCTGCGAAAGATCAGTCTTCGAGGTCATCATCAACTATATCGTTATTACATTTATCAGAGACTGATGACCGTGATAGTCAGGCGTAGTGATACGTTTTGTGTTATAGTAAATAAGTTGTTATATATAAGTGATAAAACTTTGAACAAATCTTCCCATGACAAAATGACACTAATGTCCATATGAATAGCTTCCATTGTTTTGTGTCCGACCATGTGATTTTTAGTGTTCATAGAATATACTACTGCTGTGATATGATAGCTTTAATTTGACATGTTTCCTTGACAACTAATGTGTGTCAGTTATGGTTGTTACCATGACAACTGATACAACACAGATCGTCCATTATTTGTAATTCTGATGTTATGTTATGAAGTCATTATGATCACGTGATTAGTTTGTGATTTATTTTGTGGCAACCAATCAAACAAGCAGTTCATTTTTATGTGATGTTTTTAAAAAGTTGTATATACATTAAGAGCATAGTTACTGTAATCATATATTATCATTTCCTGTTCCCAATGAATTGTTGAAATAGTCAAGCTAAATTTCTCTATATTTATACCCTCAGCAAACTAATTTTAGGGGGAAAATATAGAATTTACTATGTCTGTTTGTCTTTCTTTCCATGTAAAATTGTGTCTGGGCCATATCATAAATGCTGTTATAAAGCTTCACATGAATAATCTTCATGGTCCAAAGGTGTGCTATGATCTTTAACCAAGGTCATATCAAAAGGCCAAGGTCACAGGAAAACTTTAAAGCCTTGTAGATGTTGGGGCCGGGGGTGTTTGTTTTTCAAGAGACAGTTCTAGTCTCTCTTCTTACAGTATTGACATTGAAAAGCAATGTTGCATCAAGTGTAATCCATACTTCAATTGTTTTGTGGCATTCTGAGAAAATAAAGTCAGAAAATTTTAGACTTTGTTTCCATAATTATTGTACAACATATATCCTCCTGTGTTTAGTAGTGCTGCACACACTTATCGAGATCTACATCAAAATTTTACTATGAAAAAAATTAAAATTAATTTCAATTGTCAGTGAGAAATACCGGAAATTATGTCTCAGATGATGATGTGATGAATGAAATTTCTCATATATATGGTTTTTGACTGACATACCACATATGTATATACATGTATAACACAAATCTTAGAGATTTGAATATACAATAGAAATTAGGAAATTGTTTTAATACTTCTGCTTTGAAGAAGAAGATGTACTGGTTTACCTCTGTCCTTCCATCCGTCTGAAACAATTTTTTTAGTTTTCTCAGCAACTACAAAACGCAGTCACTTTAAATTTTTAATGCAAGTTAGTATGAGGTCCCATGTCACAAGTACAGATTTCAAATCTGCCAGACATTATTTGTATTCTAACATGTTAAAAGCAGGGGTAATACTTAGTAAGCAGTAGCTCACAGATTTCTTGTTATTTTTTATTATTATTTTTTTTATTTAATACCATTTGACAATATCTCATATCATTTGGATTGGACTGAATATATTTTTATTTTTAATATAAATTTAATCAGCCATTTATTCTCATGATAAAACACCATACATGAATCTTTATAGCATCAATTTACACTTTTCATGCTTAAATATATACAATTATATTAACACTCGGACATAAAATTACATTGAACCCTGTTAAAA
Source organism: Anadara kagoshimensis (assembly GCA_021292105.1). Lineage (NCBI taxonomy): Eukaryota > Metazoa > Mollusca > Bivalvia > Arcoida > Arcidae > Anadara > Anadara kagoshimensis. The sequence goes on along the minus strand of CM037862.1, from coordinate 24,420,693 downwards.
AATCTGGTTAAATTTTCAATGAACCAGATTTTTTTCTTTTCAAAGGAATACATTTTTATCTATTTTCCCTTCCCAACTATCAATTGACATATCGCCAGCCACACCTTTAATATTCCGACACTGGAAGCGCGTGGCCTAGTGGTTAAGGTGTTGGACTCATGATTCGAAGGTCGTGTGTTCGATCCCTGGACCGGGCGATGTGTTGTGTCCTTGAGCAAGACACTTAATTTCACGTTGTTCCAGTTCACTCAGCTGAATAATAAATGAGTACCAGCAAAATGCTGGGGGTTAACCCTGCGATGGACCGGCGTCCCATTCAGGGGAGAGTCTTGTACTCTCAGTCGCTTAACGCCACGGAAACCGGAATAAGCTCCGGCCTGATGGGCCTAATGGCTCGGGACAGACTTTAACTTTTAACTGGCCACCATCATGGTACCAAAGCAGCATCACGACAACTAATAAAGTAGTAGTGTCAGTGATGTCATTAAATGGCACAATTCAGGCCGAGTTTTCATTCTATTTGTGTGTAATTCAACCTGTTGGGCTGTCAATTAAGGTAAGTCCGCAGGTCTTTTGTAAAATTCTCATATATGTTTACAAATTTTTTTTAAAGACCCAGGCGGGGTGAGTTTAGTATTGTAAACAGTTATATGGAAAGGTTATTTTTTCCCAGAAATTGAATATTTATAAATTGTTTTTACATTTTAACTGATATTAGGAGTTTTATGCTTTTGAAACCAGTTCAAGTTGTTTATTTTTAAAGTACAAAAAATGATAATAAATGGAAATTTGAATGGCGACAACTGATATTACAACATTTACAAACCAGGGCGTTTTGCTGTACTCTGAAATGATAATTACATTATAAAGGGCATTTCTATGTGAAATTTGAAAATTGAATTGAGTTTATTATCATTTTTACAAAAAAGTGCATTTATTTACTGCAGGATACATATATATATTTATAGGTAAACAACATTGACATGTCTGTTTGACCTTTCATTTGGAATATTCATACAGGAGAGTCCACCCAATAAATGGGTAGTGTTTCGATCCAAGTTAATACATACACAGTGCACATTTTTACTCTATGAGGTGAGCATATCTCATGATGTATACAGAATAAGCACCTGTGTTCCATATACACAGATGTATTTGCTCCATGATAAATATTTAAATGAAAGGTCAGGTGGACAGGTCAAAGTTGTTTGACTATACTATTTACTTGAAGGGTACAAATATCAAACTAAATTGTGTTCATACATGAAAAAAATACTTATATACCATGTCACATTTCTGGCAGGGCATTCATTATGTTTTCAAGTCTGCCAAATTCTTGGCATTTGTAAATCTGTCCACTTGCTGTGTAAGAAGAAACATTAGAGTGTGCAGACATTTTTGCTATTTTGATCTTGCAGTAAAAAACTTTCTGGTTCTGACTGTATGGACAGTGTACCAAGTGAAATATGAGATTTTTGCTGAGAGGTTATATTAACAGTACAAGATTCAACGTGAAAGTCGGAAATACTTTTTCCTTATGAATGTTTATTCTTAGTATCCCTTTATCATGCTTGGGTTTCCAAAGAAATAATTTTTTTGTTAAACCTATTTCATTGATGTTTGGACTACTGATATACATACTGATAAACTATAGATCAAGTTCGAATTTAAATTTTGGTTCAGCAGTTTTGAAAAATAATGTTAAAAATATTTTGGCAGAGCTGAAACAAGTTGCAGTAAAATCTAAATTTCTTTGTGCCATTCATTCTGTCTGATTTTGTCTCTATACAGGACTTTTGGCCATAAATTGAGAGTTACTTACAAGCCATACAGAAAAATTAGAGTTTGAATCTTTAAAATACTGTAACACTGAATAAGATAGTAAAGTTGGTACATAAAACCACGATTTGTTGTCACAGTCCATTTCTGCCAGATTATGTCATTATACAGGACATTTGGCAATAACATGAGGGTCACTTATAAAGAAAACCATAGAAAAAATAAACCCCAGAGCTTTAAAATGCTGTGACACTTCATAGGATGGCAAAGTTAACAAAAGATCATTAAAGATGACTTATTGTGATGAAATGAATTAAATTCTTTGGTAGGATTTTTTTAAACAATTTTTCAGTTATTTCATTTCTATCCATTTGTTGATACATGGTGGATGCTGAATATCATAAAATGTTATTTGTTATATATATATACAAATGTATCATGACTGTGATATTTTATATGTTCAATTGTAAATTAAATATATATTGAAGAGAGAGAAAGAGAGAGAGAGAGAGAGAGAGAAGTGAGAGGGAATGAGAGAGAGGAAGGGTTTTAGCATAACAAATCACATAATTAGTAAGGAAACAATTTACATATAAAAATCAAATAAAATATAGCAATAATTCCTTTAGTTATTAAATGTAAAGACTAAAAAATGAAATTTATTTTGTTTTAGTTGTAAGTAAAACCGTCCTTTTTAAGTTGTTAAGAATTTAACATGTACAATGAGTATTCTTAACTTCCATAGTGATAAATAAATCCAAACTAATATTGTTGTACATCATGAACTTTAATATATAATATTCAATGGTAAACACAAGTTTTTACATTTCTTAATTTTTTTTTTAAATTTTTTTTCGATGTTTGCTTTTATTTTTCTTCATGTCAAATATACATTTATCCAGGGTAAGATATTTAAGAAATTTTTCTTTTACTAATTTATTTTTAACAAACTTTTATTGGAAACTGATGTTTGGCTAATCCATTATAGAAAACTAGATTTTTTTATACAATATGATATTGGTAATAAAATTGCTTTATCTTTTCTAAGTTTGACATCCAAAATTCTGCATTTCCTGATTTTATTTAGTTAACTTTGATAGACCATTTAAAATATAGTTTACTTTATATAAAAATAAATACTTTTTATTAATTATTTTTTTTAATTTTTAACCGCAGTGAATAACAAAAAAATATTATACTAATTTTATCAGCAATAGTGCCTGGCAACTTATTGTATGATGCTTAGTCATGTGATGTTAAATATGACTTAATCATGTGATGTATCATGTGACTAAATCATGTGATCATGTAAAATATTGTTAAAATGTTGTACATGTATTGATAATAATGACAATAACCGTTACAAATTAATATGTTGACAGAAAAGAAATCTTATTGCAAAAGTTTCTTTGATAATAAAAATAAATTTATGTTTTATCAGCATTTTGTGTTTTGTTTTTAGGTATGGTTATCTTACTTGCAATAATCTTAACCCGTTTGCTGCCAAATTACTTTTCACCCAACCTTGGCAGTGCCAAATTGAAGTTCACAATGTGAAATGATGTGACGTCAACAATAGGTTATGACATCAGAGGCGTTTGTAGTTATTTAACCATTGAACTGTCTAGAAATGGCGTTTATAGTGCTATAACTTCCATTGCAGTGCAAAGCAAACTGAATAATGCGCGGTAACGCGTTATGACTAGTTTGCACGGCAATGGAAGTTATAGCACTATAAACGCCATTTCTAGACATTTAAATTTCACTTTTTTTGAAAATCTTATTTTTGTTTTTTAATTCTGAAATAAATTTAAAACACTTTCATGTACGACATATCAATTTCAATTCCTGGAACAGCCTATCAATGACGTCACGGGCATAGGTGTCAGCAAGAAATGAGTGACATCACATTAGCAAATGTAATTATAGTCCTATAATTTCATTTGGTCTAAAACAGAGTTTAATACAATCAAACACCATAAATGTAAATATATGACATGTAGATTACAATCTCAATAGTCAACATATTGTATTTTTGTTTACTTCACAAAAGAGTGTGAGCATCACTGAGTCATTTAACCAAGAGTTGACAATTCCTGTGTCCGTATGGCAGGCTGTGGGTAGAGTACACATATTTCCGTTTGGCAGCAAAAGGATTAATACTGTAGGTATATAAGTTGCAAGAAGCAACATGGTCAATTTTTGTTTCAATAAAAATTAAAATCTTTGAAAACTGGCAAGCTAAAGTAAAAAATACGAACTTCCAATAAGAAATCAAAAACACACATACTAATCCATGTCCCAGTCACAATCAGGGAGCAAAGTAAAAACTTTGGAACTGACAAGTTGGGTTAGATCCATGAACTTCCACCAGGGAAGTGATATCGGGTGCTCCAGAAGGGTAAGCATCTCCTGTTTAGCTAGCTAGCTACACCAGCCCTTATCTAAGAATGATTAAGCACCACCTTTCAACCTAGCTACAATTGCCACGTGTGAAATCAAAACTGAGAATAAAAGAAACATGGAACTGCGAGACATCAAATATATAGAGGGAATTGGATACAGAGACCTCACACTTATCAACAATAATGTGATGGTAGCAATAAAAGTTTTAAAGTGCTTTGATAAGTCAAGGCTTGAAATGTTCCTGAGTAAGCCAATGGTTTCTAAGCAGGATGTTTTAATTGTAATGCTTGTCTTAGAGAAACTAAAAAAAACCCACAAATCAGATAAACTAATTTGTTACCATTTATCAAAAACAAACATACTAATCTATGTCCGAAGCACAATCAAGAAGCAAAGTAAAAACTTTGGAACTGACAAGTTAGGTTAGACACGTGAACTTCCACCAGGGAAGTGAGGCCGGGTGCTCCAGAAGGGTAAGCACCTCCTGTTTAACAAGCTACATCCGCCACATGTGTAATCTAAATTGTGTGAAAGGAACATGGAATTATGAGACGTCAAATATATCTAGGGCAATCCTGGACACAGAGACATTAAACTTATCAACAATACTTATCAATCAATATAACAGATTAGGTAATCATCATCACCATTTTATTTTACATAAACAAGTGTCTTATCCTCAGATTGTACTCGTATTCAAAATAAATGATTCTGTTTTGTTAGTAATATTATTACTTTTGGTTATGATATTACAATGATTCTCATTAACTTCTAGTCAAGCTGAAATTTTTGTGATTTCCAAATCTTTGTTGTTTTCATGGACACCCTGATCCACAAACTATAAATGTCAACGAAAAAGTATATATTGCGAATTTACCTAAAACAGTAAATTACGATACATCACTCCATGAAACGATATTTTTTCTTTGAATCTCGAAAATTTGACACTACAAAAATAAATGATTTCACAGTTTCGCAATTTCATTTCAAGTTTATTTATAATCAGTTTCTTCGTACGAAATCTTCGAAGAAACTGATAATTTCGACAAGTTCAGGTCTATTTTGGGGCTCAAATTCCCAACACCGTTCTATAAATCGTGACCAGTCCTCTGGAGGCTTTACCTTTATTGTCAGGCGGGGTCTGATTCCATCCTTGATGGCTGTTGCAAGATTATCACCGATAAGATGTCTCATTTCATCTGCTGCGTCACTGCCGTACCACATTTCCCATAGAACAATTGCTAAACTGTATATATCTGCTTTTCGGTCATATAACCCAGCTTGTAAAAGTACTTCTGGTGCCATGTAGATGGGTGACCCATTATAAGTTCCTGTAATATCGGTTTCTGCTTTTGTAAGTCCAAAGTCAGACAGTTTCAAAACTCCCTTCGACACCTGGAATAGAATCTTAGTAAAATATAGTTCTTTCAAACTGCGATTGAACTTATAACTACTAAATTACAGAAATTTTGTGTTTCTAATGCACTAAATGTAGAGTACTTGGCTAAGGCCAGAGGTAGATCTGCGGTACAATATATATATAATATATATATATATATAACCAGTAATAAGATACACATTCAAAGTAACCTCAAGGCAATTACATTTTCCCGATAACCTGTTGTAAAGGAATAAATATGATTAGAATTTGTTTTGATGAACCAGAACTAAAGACGGATGTAGCTTGCTAAACACTAGGTTGTGACCCTTTCCGGAGCATCCGGTCTCACTTTACTTGTAGATGTTCAAGTGTTCAACTGTTTTAACTTTAAATTTGTCACTTTCAAAGTTTTTTAATTCGCTTTGGGAGTTTTGTTTGAACATGGATTGGTATGTTTGTATTTGTATTGTTCCCATTTAACCGTAAGAGAAGTTGTTAGTAATAGAAAAAACAAACATCAATCCATGTCCAAACCAAAATCCCAAAGCAAAGTAAAAACTTTGAAGCGGACAAATTAGGATCAACAAATTAATTTCAACCAGAAGAGCGAGGCCATTTCCTCCGGGAGGGTAAGTACCTTAGTGCTAACGTAAGTTAGAAAAGTAGCAGCGATGAAATTATATTTGTAGAGAAAAATAAAAAAATTCCAAATCGCGATTTCCCACAGTATTCTAAAAAACCTTCCGGACCACATGACCTCACTTCCCTGGCGAAAGTTTTGTCAGAAAATTTGTCAGTTTCAACAAAATGTTGCTTTGCTTTGCAATTTGTGATTGGAATGTTATGTTTGATTTTGAATATAAATATTTAAATCTTACCAGTATATTTTCACATTTTAAATCTCGATGAACCAGCTCTTTTGAATGTAGACATTCAATGCCTCTGCAAATCTGAAGCACATATTGAGCCATTTCTTTCATTCTTAATATTTGTGTTACACAGACTTCACATTTGCCAGGATTCTGGAATGATCCTTTGTTATCAATAACCAAGTCTTTCAAGGTGCCATCGCATAGTTCTGTGACCAAAATCCACGTTGCTCGACGTACCTCGTCTTGTCTACATGTTGATCCATAATATTTCACAATGTTTTCATGTTCAAGCTCTCTGATAAAATATAAACACAAAATCGTCATTACATAGAAATTGTCATTCCTCTTTTTTATTGTTAGTTACTCCTTCTTTTAACTCTTGGCACCAATGACCATCGGTGTCTTGATATATGTATATAAAAATCTTGACAATACGAAATAAGCATATAATAGTTCTTTAAGTTTTTTTGCAAATTGAATCATATCTTGCTTTGTTGTAAAAAGTTCCGGTCGTGGGAGTAAGCTCTTTCACAGCGAATAAGCAGAAGAAGGTCTATTGTTGTATAGAAAAGGAAAGTTGATAATATGAAAATTAAAGTCATCACGTCAATACTAGTATGACAAACGCAATGACTAATCAAGGAAAGGTTAAGACCACATACTAATTTAATTATCAAAAATATTAAGTTAATCTGGATGACAAGTTAGACTAAATCGCGCACTGGTAGTCACATCGCCCCCACCGTCTAGGCTCGAATCCCACTCGGGACAGAGCCTTGTGTGAAAAAGTTTGTCAGTTCACTTGCCTATGGTAGGTGGTTTTTTCAAGTACTCTGATTTCCTTTACCGCCCATGAACGATATAAGAGAAAGATTCTTGACTGTGGTGTAAAACTCTAAAGGTCAATATACCTCATAGCGCGGTCCTCTAATAAAATATCAGTGACTGTTGATTCCTTTACAGTGTCTCTACAGACTTTGACGGCCACTGGTATCACATCATTTCCTTTTCTTAGCTCAGCTTTGTATACAATTGCAAAAGCTCCAACTCCGAGGACATCTTTGTCATTCCATTCTAAATCGCGTAACCGGATATCCAGTTTTAGTATTCGGTAAACAAAAAATAAATCCAGCTTACTTTGAAGAGTTTTACAGCGACCGAGGAGCTCCGGATATCTACCTTTAAGGTTACCTTTGGTGTTTTCCATTTGTGTTTCAAGAGTTTGAATAAGTTGTTTGTCTGCTTTTATAAATTCTGGGATCATTTTGGCAACGTTATCAATCCCTCTGACAAATTTTTCAAGTATTTGTCAAGTTTTTCTTTCAGATAGTGCCCTGACAATATGTTAGAAATAAACATTTCTGTAGCCTCTATCATTTTCTCCTGACGGTTCTCTTTTTTATATCCCGAGAATATTCTTCTGACGTTCCTGTCTTTTACGTCCAACCCAGCAAAACTGCAAACAACGCCACCTAGGCCTTTGACCGAATCTCCGTCAGCATTGGATCTTGCCTTTTTGAAAAGTTTCTTCAGTGGAAGTTGTTTTTTGATGGACGTATGCAAATCGAAAATAATTCTGGTGTTTTCAACCAAAAGAACTGTAGAAACGAAGACATCGTTAGATAAACAATGTAATTAACAGGTAACAACTTTAAGTGTATGCTGTTCCGAAAAATGCCGTAAATACTCATAAATACTGTAAATTTTTACTTAACTATTTAACTCGGTCTGGAATAGTTATAAATTTTCTTTATCTGGAATCAAAATTCTTCAAAATTAATTGTAAATATAATTGAAGACAACAATTTGTAGCCGAATACTTTGGAAAATAGCAAAGTTATTTAAGCTAAACACGTAAACATATATCGGATAAATCAGGTTGGTTGCTACAGTACGATTAACATCTAAAATGATTTAATAAGATTTTCCGTGTCTTGACACACTGAGCTTTATGAATTTAGACCTGTACATTTTCATTTTAAATTATGTTATTTTCTTTAAGGATTAAATAAAACTAGACGATAAAATTACCTTCCATTTTTTTTATTCTATCTTCCATTAATTCAAAATCCCGTTTAAACTTCTTTACAATTTTTTCTTTGATGCTGGAATTGATACCGTTATTCCGTTCCCAGATGTTCACTTCTAAAGCAATACGACTTGCTATTCGCTCGGAAGCTTCATGGGCAGTTTTCTTCCAATCATCTGGTTGTGGACAGTCCCTTGCTTCCCAAACCACTACTTTTTGAACAAAATCTCTATCTCGTAACATGGTTGTTACGTTGATATACAAGCTGTCAACTTCAAACGCCACGCCTTTGTGCAAATCTTCAACACTTTGTCTGGAATTGACTACTAAGCGTTCCATACGCTTATAGAGATCGCTAATCATTTCTTGATTCGTTGTCAAACTTTTTGCATCCATGAAAGTTGCAACTTTCAGTGAGTAGTTTGACCGTTTAAATACTTGACATAGCCACCTAAATGTTCAAAATAGAATTAAAGATGAAATCAACGAATATTTTATTCTAAACCTTATGTATCTTTAGTTCCACTCAAAATGTTTCATTTTAAGCCACACTGATAAGATTATATAGAGGCATTATCAAAAGCAAAGAACCAGTCCATGTTCAATTCACAATTCATCAAACAAAGTAAAATCATTAAAAATAGACAAATTTAGTTGAACGCATGGACTTCTTTTAAGGAAGTGAGACCGGGTGCTCCGGAAGGGTATAAGTGTATTGTTTAGCTAGTCACACCAGTTTATCAACTAGGAATTAGTTTCTACTGATAAGATATACAGAAGCTTGCAAGACTTATAGTGCATTTATTTCACAATAATTAATTTCAGTTTGATTAGCTTAAAATTATTGGTCCTAATTTTGTGCAATATAGCTACCAAATTTTTACTGCATGTGCACATTTTATTGTTTTACTTTGTTAGAAAAACTAACTTTTTGCAAAGTACTTTTGGTCTCGTCTCTTTATGTAATTTAGCTTTAAGCATTGCTTTTAAATTTTGTTCGGTCTATTGAGTAAGAACTTGAATGAAGACTGTGCAACGTGAGGTTTATGCTAATAGCTCAATATTCATTCAAGTTAATTCTCTATAGACAAAACAACAATTAAAGGCAATGCTTAAATATGATATATTCGAATCGATAACCAAAAACAAAAATACTTATCCATGTACAAATCACAATCCAGAAGGAAAGTAAAAACTTTGGAACTTAAAAGTCAGGTTAGACACGTGAACTTCCACCAGGGAAGTGAGGCCGGGTGCTTTGGAAGGGCAAGCATCTCCTGCTAGCTACACCCGCCGCGTTTGTAATCTATAATGTGTAAACTGTAAAAAACGATATAAAATATTTCCTTGATATTTCCCCACCATTTTAGCTAAAGAAAAACGTCATATAAAGGAGAAAAAAGAGGATGCCGAATGGCACCTAGAATAAGATTCTCACATTAGAAGATAGACACTGTAATGTATAGTCACATTTCATACCTGTAATGAATGTTGAGATTGTTACGAAGACTTGAATGGAAAAGGTTCTCTATGCCCTTAGATACAGCTTCATGATCTTTTGTCATGGCGTTGTACTCAGCAGCAAAAAGCGCCTATAAATAGTAAAAACGTGTATCATCATTTGGATTCGAACCGGAATAAATCAATAATCAGCTTCAACCTGAACATACCTGTTCATATGTTACAAAAACCTAAAAGCAAAGTGAACAGTTTTAAACTAAGCCAGAGTGGTCAGATTAAAAACAATGACACGACACAACAACACAAAGAAAGAAGAGAAACCAAAACAAATCAAAAGTAATTGTAAAATAGTAAAGTGTGCATATGTATATATACATAGTTAAGTGTGCATATGTTTAATCATACCACTTGTTGTACCTCAAATAAAACTATACCAATCGATGTCCAAATCACAGCTCCAAAGCAAAATCAAAACGTTGAAAACTGATAAATCTAAACACGCGAACTGTCACCATAGAAGTGTGGTCGGGTGATCGGTAAGGATCAGCATCTATGTAGCTAGCTACATACGCCATATATGTGATCAAATTTGAAAATAAAAGGCATATAGATTTAGGGGGCAGACTAAATAGATAAATACGTACTAGTAATATTATTTCATCAAACAGTAAGCAGAAAATCTGGTAGATGCAAAATGTTTTTTCGCTCAGCTGACGATCACACAAAATTGTAATCTTCAATACTTTGATAGACAGGTATTTTTATAATTAGAAGTCCATCTAAAGTTTCAAATTTATGTTTCCACAGCCAACTCTTGTGTAGACTAATAGCTACTTGTCCCGAAGAATCTACATCTAAACTATATAGGATATAGCTATTGTTGATGACTAAAGAAAATTTTAAATAATTTAAAGAGGCTCATCTGCAGTTTGATTGATTGAATGATGGAATTAGTGCTACGCCCAGGTGAAGAATTTCACTTATATCGAGACATATAAATCAGCTAAAGGTGAAATATCAGTGGTCTTTTGTAAAACTTCTATGCATCTTATCTGATATTAATCTTTAAAATGCCTAGTAAAACTCAGTGCTTTAACTAACATATTTACTACCAATATTGTCATACCTGTTTACATACCTTTTAACTAACATGATATATATTTGTCCTTTGTTACAAATAAGTAAAACTTACCTGTTGAACTGACATGTAGTAAATTTGATCTTCTCTCACACCTGGATAAATTTTCGCCAGTTTATCATATGTATTACGTTTTACTTCATCTTTGTCAGAATCTGGTACCGTTTCCCATTTATTACAGACAAACAAGGTGGCGAAAGGACTAAAATCATCCTCAGCATAGTTTACACTTGTTCTCAGGAAATCCTTTAGCTGTTGAAAAATGAAAAATAAGTTCTTCAGAATATAATGTACTAAGTAAATAAAAACAAAAGGTTTTATGTCACATTGTCCCATCTAAAATGTTCTCAAACAAGTCACACAAAAACTAGAAACTCACATTGGAATGTATTTGTAAAATTATATCTTAGAATGTTTGTGACGTCATAAAAATGATCTATTTAACTTGAATTCTTTTGAAAAGGCCTAAGAGTTTATTGAGTTCATAAATGACATCTCGATATTTTTTGTAATTCGATAAAACTGCAAATTAAAACTGTATACCCGTCCTTTCTGTATTCCTCCTGCTGAGGAACTGTTAATCAAGTATATAAAGCCAAATGATTTAGACAGGTATTGCTCAACAATCTTTGACATTTGTTTTCCTCCACCAATTCCAGGAGTATCCACTATGACAATACCATCCTGAAACGATTATATAAACGTCATTTTTATGCTAATTTTGTAGCAATAGACGGCCGTTTCGGACTAAAATGCCTCATCATTAGTGCTCAGACCTCGAACCAAAATGTGCAAATCCCCCAAAAAATTTAAGATCCTGAAATGAGCAAAATAGGAGAATAGAGTAGTATTTATTAAATCCAACTGAGGCAATGCTTTAAACGATAAAGTATAGCTTAGTGTTGTACGGAATTTTAAATTCTAAAAGCAGATAATTTTCATGGACACTGTTCATATGACAATACTATGTACAACCATCAACAAACATACTAATCCATGTCCGAATCACAATCCAGAAGCAAAGTAAAAACTTTGGAACTGACAAGTTAGGTTAGACACGTGAACTTTCACTAGGGAAGTGAGACCGGGTTCTTCGGAAGGGTAAGCACCTTCTGTTTAGCTAGCTACACCCCTCTTGGGTTTACGATATCATCAGAGTTACTTAGTCCACAGGCAGAGATACCTTCCCATTGGTTGTATTTTTATTTTATTACCTGCAACATGTTGGATTTTTAGCAACACCATCAATCATTATTGTGATGTATTCTTTTACGCTTTGGTGATTGTCATGTGTATAATAACAAATTGTAGATCTTGTAAAAGCCAAAATTGTGTGGTATGGCAAATGAAAACTAATTTCTCTATCACGACAAAATGTTTCGTTTCACCAAAACAGTTAATTTTCTCGCTTTTACACATTTTTTAAAGTTACTTAATTCATTTAATACCTGCAAAATTGGGATTGGCCAATTAATCTGTATTTTGTCATATGGACTTTCTCCGTAATATGGATCAGTCTCCCCAATACATTCTGCAAGCTCTCTCAATCCTGTTGCAGTTTGGAGATCTAGAGTTTTTGGTTGCATCCTTGTGCCATCGTCTGTTACTCTATATGTTAAAATCGCACTTTTTCTTGCATCCTGACATGTTCTAAGTTCACAAATTGTAGCAGTGCATGGCAGACTGGCAGTAGGTAAAATCGATGTTCCAAGCAACAAATTTATAAAGCTAGTTTTTCCAGCACCTGTTTCACCTTTAAAATTGTGTAAAAATTAAAAAAAATTACTAAACTCTATTATACTTTTTAAATTACATGACGAATATATTCATATATATTTATTTATCAATGCTAAGTAAATTTTTGTGGATGTTTAACACACACAGTGTCATTTTCCTTTCGTTTTAAATTTTGATTTACCGTACACAACCATGAAATAGGTATCACAATCTAGAAGCTAAGTAAAAACTTTGGAACTGACTAGTCAGTTTAGACACGTGGAAGTGAGGCTTGGTAATTTAATGACAAAATTTGAACAAATATATGTTATACCGTAAAATAGTACCTAGTGTTATGATTACGGAATATTTGTAGGCCTATTTATAAACCAAATTTATTTATTACTAAACAAACCTGTTTTAATTTTGCAAAAAAAATAAAATTTCTCATCAGTAGTTTCACTTCCTAATCCAAATATTTTAAGAAGATGAAATGAAAAAAAATATATATTACAAAGTCCAAGTAAGGCAATTCTTAGCACAATAAAGCAAATCTTAGTTTTTTATGGAGGTTTAAAATTTAAGAAGATAATTTGGATTAACAATGCTAATCTGACAAAGCCATGTACACGTAAATTGTGCGATAAATATGAAAAATGATATACTACTGTATTGCTCACAGGTATCAACTACTATTAAATCTATTCCATAAACAAAGAGAGAACATTAAAAGAATCAAAATGTATACATAAATATAATAATGTATCTAGAAATAAAATACCTGCAACAAGAATAGTGCATTCTCTTGTTTTTAATTTCTGTTTCCTTCTTTCGATCATGTGCACTAGATTCTGGAAAACTCCGTCCAAATCCGCCTGATGTTGCGCCGGTAATTTGCCATAGAAGTCGAGACATTGGTTGTATCTTTCGAATAGCTCTCTCCGGTTTTGCTCGTCAAGCAATATGGCTTCTTGGAGTCCATTTGTTGACTTCAATAAAAATGGACGTAGTTAAATGTATAGCAAACATTAACTTTGAATTTAATATGAGCCATTTTTTAAATTTCTATTTTTCTTTTATTTCCGCATATATAGGCTTGGCGAAATACAACAGGAAATCCTCGTAAAAATGTGAAGTCTTTTTTTAATTTTTCTTTAATATTTGATCATTCAATTTGAGTTAAACATATGACCTTTTATAACAAAATAACAAAAGAATTTTAGGTACAATTCAGAAACATTCTTTTCTAATCGATCTGTTGGGAGCGTTTTTTATTTTGACACTCAGTTGTGTTTAATTCTTAATAACGTATAGGTCCCATACCTGTCAATGTTACGCTGTATGCATTTATTAACTGACACAACTACCAAATCAGAAATCAATTCATGTTCAAATCACAATCTAAAAACCAAAGTCAAAACTTTGAAATGGCAAATTAAGTTAAAAATGTGAACATTCAAAAAGGGCAGTGAGGCTAGGTGCGATGGAAGGGACGTCACAAGGTGCTTACATTTCCGGTGCACCAAGTCTTACTTTCATGGTAGAAGTTCACGTATTTAATTTGATTCGCTAGTTTTTCAACATTTTTGCTTTGCTTTGGGTATTGTGATTTGACAGAGCGGCATGTTTGTGTTTCATAGTAAAAAAAAAACCCACCACACTAAGAAACATCTGTCTTTAACTACGATTAAACTGATCTAGAATGGTTTGTTATTACGTTTCTTGGATATTACTTGTCGAATGTTTGTGAAACTTTATGCTTATTATGGACATCATTCTTCAATTCTAGCTAAACAGGAGGCTTGCCCTTCCAGAGTACCCGGTCTCACTTCACTGGTGGAAGTTAATGTGTTTAACCTAGTTTGTCAGTTTCAAAGTTTTTACTCTGCTTTGAGACTGTGATTTATGATTGTTTTGATACTTAGTATATAGTACAGACTTGACGATAGTTTAACACCGAGGCAACGAAAAATGAGTCGAAGCTGGACTACCGAGTGGTGACAAAAAAAACCGCAGAGATATGAGTAGCAGCTCTAGAAAAGGTATCGATAAATATACCGAATCTGGTGAAAAGCTGTAGAGATATACTGGCGATTCAGAATAGTTTGTTAGCCTAGGGTTTAACTTACGACATGTCTGTACTTTACGGCATACAAATACTTTTTTCATTAGACATTTGAAATATAATATTTAGAATGAGATGCAAGTTGAAGATAAACACCTATGCTTAACAAGATTACATGAAAATTTGAATATTTAGAAAGTTTTTACCTTCAAATCTGCCTTCCTTTGCACATTTTCATTTGAGCTCCAGTAATGCAACAAAAGTCGGATAGCATCTTCCTTATTTGAAATTCCTTTTGAAGAAATATTCCAGTGTGTCAAAAGTCTTTTAGCTGTTTGAAAATCTGGTATGTTTAAAATATCCTCCACACAAGTTGAAATATTCTCCATTATACTCTTTATTCTTCAGTCGATACCAAAATATTTAAACATTACATAATACGACCGGTAACTTTTATCTGGTCTTTATATTTTGCTACTAAAATATGATTAAAATAAGACCTGTTTCACTTTATTCTTGAAGAATAACAATGGCCTTTTTCAAAGAAGTGATATATTTATCTTCCTGGTAAACATAAAATCTCCGACGCCTTGACGTTTGTTTTTGTAATATTTCGGATGAATTAACACAAATGCGAAATGCATATGATGGTATGTTTAAACAAATTTGTTTTAGAATTAAAAGCAAATACAAAAATTAAAGAATTACATATTGATTCTGTGTCAGTCCATACTTTATGGTAGAGTTTGTTCCAACTACAGAATCTTTATACAACGACACGAGCTATATATAGAATAAAAAACAAACATACTGATGTCCGAATCACAATTCAGAAGCAAAGTAAAAACTTTGGAACTGACAAGTTAGGTCAGACACGTAGACTTCCACCAGGGAAGTGAGGCCGGGTGTTCCGGAAGGGTAAACACCTCCTGTTTAGCTAGTTACAACCGCCACTGTGAAAGGAGCATGGAACTATGAGACGTCAAATATACTCAGGGCACTCCTGGACACAGAGACATCAAACTGATCAACAAGTAATTGTTGATTTTGGTTGTAATTCTTTTAAAGGTCCTCAAAAAAAAGATTTGTTGTTGCCATCATAATATTATTAAATCGTATGATTCCTTCCATATCTGTAATGTTCATGCGATATAAGGTTTTTTGGTAGGTGAGATACGCATGTTTAACATGACCACGTAGCCTTAAGTGACGTCGTAAATAAAATACAATCACATGACGTCATTATGTGGGGAACATTACGTCAGCATGCTGGAAAAAGACGTCCAAAAATTTAAATTTTAGTGCGTTTCAAATGTAAAATATGGGAGTTTTGAATGAAAAATGTTGTTTTGTTGTTTATACATTTTGTATAAACCAAAATCAGGTATTAGAATGGAAGACAATAACCCATCATGAGTTTATCCATGAATGATAGGAACATCTTACCCTCGGGGTTGAACATTTCTGGTCAGAGATTAAGCAAACCTCGTTTCTGACTGAAATGTTCAACCCCTCGGATGTGATTTCTCTATCCTACATGAATACTCATGAATAATTTTATAATCTCTGTATCCAAAATTATCCTGCAAAGTTCCGTTCATTCTAAATATCGATTTCACAAATAACGGATGCTAGTTCGACAGGAGTTGCTTATCCTTTCGTTACACATGGTCTCACCTCCCCGTTGTATTTATTTTCCAGTTTTAATATGTGATTTATATAGATCTCGAGTATTGTTTTAAACTCTTGCTTCATTCTCTGTTTCATGTTCTTGGTCACCCTGGACAACAATAGAGAATATTTGGTTCAGCTAATGATCGATGTTTCTGTATCCAAAAATTCCATGGATATATTTGTCGTCCCATCGTTTCTATTTCAAGCGTAGCGGGTTCAGCTATTTAGAAAAGAAGGTCCTATCATTCCATAGTAACCGGTCTAACTTCCGAATTGAAAATTTCAGGTTTTTAACTCATTTTAAATGTTTTATTTTGCTTTTGGGATTTGGACATGGACCGGTGCGTTTGTGGTTGATTTAATTGCATTATTTGATGTTGCTCCATTGTTCGAATTTGTGAAAATCGTAAAAATCTTCGCAGAACGAAATAATATTTGCATATTTTTATGCTGCAGAACAGTGTATACATGAGACAAATATTAATTACCGTAGAACACTATTACACGGATCCGGCTAAGGGACATATTGATATAAATATATGTCTTCGTACCCACGTTAAAGTTATAAATCAAAAACAAACATACTTATCTATGTCTTAGTTGACAGCAATATATGAATAATGATTCTTTAAAATGTTGAAAAGTACAAGTATCATATACCATTTTTTGAACCATGTCAAAATTGTCAAAACGAGGCCGTAATTAATATTAGTACTTCGTTACTTCCTGGTCTGTGATTCATTCAAAACAACCAACGCGAAGATATTAATCACCAAAACACGATATCAACCTGTTTTATTTAAAGCCAAAAAGACCAAAATACTATTCTTCTATTTAAATATTCTATTTTTTTTTTTAAAAATTGAATGTCCTTAGATCATTAAAAAAATTATTAAAAGCGATCAATAAAATTCAAATCCATATTAATCCTAATAAGAAGAGAATTGTCCGCCGCAGTAACGCTTTGTAGTTCGGTTAATTTCGTACATTTTACAGGTCATACATGCACTTTATTTTCGAACTGCATTTATTTTTTGTAGCTGCTACAAAGTAGAGAGACGTAGGTATCAAGTTGTAAAGAATGAACAGGCAATCATTAATAACATGTTTTGAAGGTCCAATAATGCACAGGCATTTGATTTTTAAAATGGGAAATAATTGCAAATTAGAACTGAAGAACTGCGCAAAAGGGTTAAAAATTTATTTCATTCACGTTTGTGGAAAGTGTGATCTTTGCAGAAATCATGTTATTGACATGGGATGAATGTCTGTAATTTTCCTCACATAACAAAAACAAATTGTCATAGTTTTTGTCTGCATGACGCGTTCTATATTGAATACCAATCCATTGGTCTTTCTCTTCCTGGTTACAATGACCTTGAGCACTTTGTATTCAGACACATTTAACTAAGTTTATAATGCAGATTTCGTCACTATTCTTGTAAATGATAGGTGAATGATTAAAGGTGCAACATTATACAATGTACAACCTATGAAAGAACAAATGACGACCTAGTGGCAAGTCAAAAAAACAATAATCAGAGTTGTATTTTTATATCTAAAAAGATTTTGAAAAATACAATAAGAAACTTAATTAAACTGACGATTATATGCCAGGTACATTCCGGAGGGTTTTTTGATAATTGGTAATACAGGCAAATTCATACTATAGCCCAAAATAAGCCAATGTAAAATTCAACTCTAATCATTATAGTTTTTTGAGAGTACGTTTTCATTCAATTGCTGCTCTTGTATTTATGTTATCTATACTTTTCACCAACAACATTTTAACGCTTTTCAAAATATAACTAGTCATTTTCGTCAGTAACACATTGACTAGTATTTAATAATTAAACCAGAGACTCAGAGTGGCTGAGCCTGTATCGCTCACCTGACTAAAATGCTTTTAAAGCAATTTGTATTCCAGTGATGAAAAAATGCACTGTTTGGCTAAGGAAATCGCTGTAGAACTATATGTACCATTCACAGTTATTTCAATCTGATTAAAATCACATCTTTCACTTGCTCCCCATTTTTGATATAGGCGCGTTTAGGGGCATATGTGAATGACCCATTGTCGTAACATTTATTGTCCAATGAAATTTCAGCTTCCAAGATTTTGAAAGTGTTATGCCTTTATTGTAAATGAAACGCGCAATTTGAATTTGTCAATCTAAGTAAAGGACCTTCCATGCATCATTCCCATAAAGTTTGGTTCAATTTGTTTCAGTAGCTTTAGAGGAGATAGCAAATATATGCTATTCCCATAGGGTTTAACTATGTTCTGTGCTGGCAGCCATCTTTTTGGCGGATCAAAAAATGTCCACAATCTAAGTAAAGGACCTTTCATACATCATTCCTGTAAAGTTTGGTTCAAATTGCTTCAGTAGCTTCAGAGGAAATAGCAATTATATGCTTTTCCCATAGGGTCCAATGTTAAACTATGTTCTGTATTACGGCCATGTTTTAGGCGGATCTGAAAAATTTCGGCAATCTAAGTAAAGAACCATCCATACATCATTGCTGTAAAGTTTGATTCAATATGCTTTAGTAGCTTCAAAGGAAATAGCAAATATATGCTTTTCCCATAGGGTCCAATGAGAAACAATGTTCTCCACTGGCAGCCATGTTTTATGGCAGATCAGGAAATTTTGGCAATATATGTAAAGGACCTATTATACATCATTCCTCTAAAGTTTGGTTAAGTTTGCTTCAGTAGTTTCAGAGGAGATAGCCAAAATGTGTTTTTCCCATAGGGTCCAATGTTAAACTATGTTCCCCGCTGGCAGCCATGTTTTTAGGCGGATCAGAAAAATTTCGGCAATCTTTGCAAAAGACCTTCCATACATCATTCCTGTAAAGTTTAATTGAATTCGCTTCAGTCGTTTCAGAGGAGATAGCCAAAATGTGCGTTTTCCCATAGGGCCCAATGTTAAACTTTGTTTGGCCCTGGCGGCCATTTTTTTTTGACCTTACATACATTATTCCTGTAAAGTTTGGTTCAAATTGGCTCAGCGGTTTCAAAGAAGATAGCAAATATATGCTTTTCCCATAGGGTCCAATGTTAAACTATCTTCTGCGCTGGCGGCCATGTTTTTTGACGGATCAGAAAAATTTTGGCAATCTAAGTAAAGGACCTTCCTTACACCATTCCTGTAAAGTTTGGTTAAATTTGCTTCAGTCATTTCTGAGGAAATAGTCAAAAATGCATTTTCCCCATAGGGTCCAATATTAAACTATCTTCTGCGCTGGCAGCCTTGTTTTTTGGCGGATCAAAACAATTTCGGCAATCTAAGTAAAGGACCTTCCATACATCATTCCTGTAAAGTTTGGTTAAAATTGGTTCAGGCGTTTTAGAGGAGATAGCCAAAATGTGAAAAGTTTACAGACGGACTGACTGACAGACTGACGGACGGACTGACGGACGACGGACGCCGAGTGATGGCAAAAGCCTTTAGGCCAGGTGAGCTAAAAAACCACTTTATATTATTAAAGAGTTATTTTTAGAAACAATTATAGCTATCGCTGTTCAGTTTTTAAACAAACGAAAGAAGTCCCTTAAAAAGGCAATACCATCCATCTCCGCAATTGCTGAGTTGTTTATTTCCATGGACGCATCTCCTAATGTTGGTATACACTTTTCGTCTGTTTCATCGAAATCTACCCATAGAAATTAAATTATGGAACAGACACTAATTTTATGCTAAATTTAGGATTTCACCTTGTGCTAAATTTAGGATTTCACCTTGTGATCATGATATTTGATCTACAAATTACAATTGTTACGCGACATATAGTCTTACAGTGGTATATTCGCACAGTTTGGTTTAAGCCAATCCATTTAAGAATATTTTATTATATCGAAGAGCCTTCAGCTATAAAAGGATAGAATTTTTGACATACATTTGCAATGCACTCAAGGCAATGTGCCGGGAGGGTTAATAAAATGCCACACCCACAGTGACATGTGACATCGGTTTTTAAGGTCTCATACAAAAAACTACATGATTTTTATTTCTAAATGTCGATTGCTCGGCGAAAGAACAGTAATTACATCTTTTAAGGCTTAGACAGACCCAGGCTGGGTTTCGAAGCGCAATTCCTAACATACGAAACACATATGGTGCCAATCAAAAACAAACATACTAATCCATTTCCGAATCACAATCCAGAAGCAAAGTAAAAACTTTGGAACTGACAAGTTAGGTTAGACACGTGAACTTCCACCAGGGAAGTGAGGCCGGGTGCTCCGGAAGGGTAAGCACCTCCTGTTTAGCTAGCTACACCCGCCACGTGTGTAATCAAAATTGTGTGAAAGGAACATGGAACTATGAGCCGTCCAATATATCCAAGGTAATCCTGGATACAGAGACATCAAACTTATCAACAATACTGTGATGACGGCCATAAAACTTTTTGAGAGCCTTGATAAGCTTAGGCTTGCAATATCCCTGAGTCAACAATTTATTTGCAAGCAGCTTATTTCGTTGTACAAAGTCCCCGTAGTGGAAACAAGCTCTGCCAACTAAGCTACTGTTGTTGTTTATGATGTGTAGTGGAGTGATGTGGGGGGGGGGGATCTAAGCATAAATTTTGCTGTTCTGAGAGTATAGAGTTTTGATACATCTACATTCCCAAATAGCAATCTATGTCCAAATCACAATTCTAAAGCAAAGTAAAAACTGGCAAATTAAGTTGAACACTTGAACTTTAACCAGGAATGTGAGAACGCTACTCCTGAAACTTAAAGGTAAGTACCTCTTGTTTGTCTAGTTTATAATGAAATAAACGATACATTTAATTATAGGACGTCAAATATATCCAGCGAAATTTTGCATACAGAAACATCATATCAATCAACAATATTGCGGTGACGGCATTTATCTTTTTAGGGCCTTGAACAACCAAGGCTTGCAATATACTTATTTGTAAGCAGATTGTTTCGTTGTATAAATGAATGAAAAAAAGTCTACGGTGTAATCTTGTCTTTTTATTATATGTGTTGAATCCATTTAAATTGCTTTACACAGTGCATTTTATATGGAAATAAAAAACTTATAAAATATCTAAATGTACAAAAATAGTAGATTTTTTCTACAAAATCGCACAGACAAAAATACAATCAAGTTCTCCGAGTAATAATCTGAATACAAAATAAAATAACAACAAAAAATCTGCAACATGTGTGTGACAAGTGCATAAGCTCGATAAGCACCATATTGTAGTTGTAACCAAATTAATTTACAAATTTACAAATCACAGTGAAACTCTATTATAATGCCCCTCAAAAACGTCGTCACCTGGCTTATCGCAACATTAATTTTTAATTTCAAAATCCATTTCTTTTTAATTATCTTTTGTAACGACAAACTTTTAATCGAAGTTTTGCTTTACCATTACAAATCAAAAACCAAATAAAAAATCAATGAAATATATTTTGTGAATTTATGTTGTTATTACATTGATTATAATATTTTAAATACCCATTTAAATGCTTCCAAGAAAATATAACAATATGATTTACTCTTTTGAGTGGAGAAACTTAAAAAAATCTCAAGCATATCTTTACTTTAAAACACTACTGTTTGTGCATCCCCATCTATTTTTATCTTGATAAATGTAGCGCAAAAAGCTACAAAATTAAAAAGTAAACCTAAAAAATATCTAAAAAACTTAAAATGGAAACTGCAAGATGAACATGCAAATCCTTTTTTCAAATTTATGTATTTTCTGCATAAGGAAAACTGTTAATAAAATATGAATTACTTTATGGAAATGAATGGCAATATAAAACACAAATACTCTTTTCATGAAATGTTGCAATTCAAAAATACGATAGACAATCCTTAACATACAAATATTTTCACAAATTCATTAAAATCAATCGTACATGCATATGAAGATGGGGTTCACCGCTGTACCATGTTTACAATTATTTCTTTTTAGAAATGGAAACATTCCATTTCATGTTTTCCCGTAAACAACGTTGTACCGACAATTAACGACGTAGACGTTTGCCAAAACGCCTTGCACAAACGTTAAGGGGTGTTGATTACTTAATGCAGTGACGAACGCATGAATGAGTACATAAATCTAATGAGCAAGTATTAATAAAACAAGAAACAAACTTGAAAGTTAACGGATTTGACAAAAAAAATGAATTTGTTTTTACATTTGTTATTTTTCCTTTAAAACAATACATCTACTGTGCGAACATATTTTAACATCAATAGCAACGTGTAAAAGAGTGTATTTGAGCGAAATATTAGCATAAAAATTGCTAAAACTATCAATTAATTTTTTTGCTTTGCGTCCTTTTTGTGTTTTGATTAATATATGTACCAAATCGCAAAGGAATGAAACATAACAAAGTGAACTTATTTAGTTTTTATGTGAACATCTTAACATTGGATGTTAATGACGTTGACCTTAGTAGTTGTATCAAATTCTTTTGATGTCCGAACGAACATAATTATGTAAATGTCTAAGAAAGTTATTCAGTTACTCCTAAAATATTTTTAAAAAATCACTGAACCACGAAAACTAGATCACAATGATCTTTTTTACGTCAGCTAGTACGAAGAAAACAATCATTGTTAAAATGCGTTAAATAGTCTTGGCGAAGGATAAGTTGACTTAAAAGTCAATTATTGTACATGTCACCTTAAAAGACTCCAAAACATTTCTTATGCAATACATAAAATAATTCTGAAGCTTCCCATTTTTCGGCGAAATTGAACCTATTTCGCAATATCCAAACATTGATGCAATAATCTGTCACTGAACACTACATCAATTGACATATGAATCGGGAAAAAATAATTTACAATACTTAAACTTTCATTTGTGAGTTATTTGAGCTTTTCAAAAAATCTTGAAAGAAATTAAGAACACTAAAGACATCTGGTCTGTTATCTGGTTCGTACTCCCAGCACTTCTGTATAAGTGCTTTCCAATCATCTGGTGGCTTTTCTGTTTTTGAAAATGATGGCCTGAATCCTTTTTTGATGAAGCTGTCAAGAGT
This sequence comes from Anadara kagoshimensis, assembly GCA_021292105.1. Classification (NCBI taxonomy): domain Eukaryota; kingdom Metazoa; phylum Mollusca; class Bivalvia; order Arcoida; family Arcidae; genus Anadara; species Anadara kagoshimensis. The sequence continues at coordinate 24,397,148 of CM037862.1, read as the reverse complement.
ACCACAAAGCTGCTTACCGATATGGTCAGCTGCATCAATACCATACCACATTTCCCAAAGTACAATTGCCAAACTGTATATATCTGCCTTTCGACCGTACAATCCAGTTTGTAAAAGGACCTCCGGTGCCATGTAGACAGGTGAACCGACCAAAGAGGCCGCAATATTTGACTCCTTCTTTGTAAGCCCAAAATCTGTTAGTTTCAGTACGCCCTTTAATGTCTAAAATAAAACAATTAACTAGTTAGATATGCATGAAAAAGAAAATGTATTCAATACACATACTGCACTTGGTACTAAAACCATAAGCAATCAGGCAAAGAAAGCCGGTCCATGTTCAAATCCCAATCCCACTCGGTGTTGTCTTAAAACTCTAAAACTGATATCTCTTAATATCAAACTAGTAAAATATATTTTACTTTCTGTATTTCAAACAAAGATAAGATATTTTACAAAATAAACATTTTTGAGCCTAATAAGTGGGGTATTTTGAAAAGCAAAAGTCTGGTCGTCTTAAGGTTAAGCCTCATGTCTAAAACATTTATACGACATGTATCTTTAAACTAGAGCTGTCTCTTGAGAGCCAAATACTCCCTGCCCGAAGATCTACTACCATTTTATGTTTTCCCGTGACCTTGACTCCTCCGATATGACCTTAGTTCAAGATCAGGACAACCTTTGGACCATGATGATGAATCATGTGAAGTTTCATGACAGTCTTCCAAAGAAATTATGAGAAATGGCTCAGACACGATTTACACGGACAGACAGACAGACATGGTGAGGTGATTTCTATATAACCCTTAAACTAGTTTCCGGGGGTATAATGAAAGACGTTTAAAAGTACTAGAAAAGAAATTTGGTTTGGGTGGATGTTGAATGTTAAAGTATATCCCTGACATTTTTCATGGTCAATTGCTAAATTATATAAATTCAGAAGACAATTTATGTTCATTGACAACACATTTAAACTTAAAATGTTTGTTGTTACCTTTCGTGCATAAAAATTTAAGATAAAAGGAACATAAAACTATATAATGGCAAATACATGTATGTCCGTGATGACGCCTTCTGTCACTAACATGACATACACATTACTGTAATTCTCTTTATGTTTCTAAAAACAAACCAAAAAAAACCTTATCTTTTCACAATTTAAGGCAGTTTAACTACTTACCAGTACGTTTTCACATTTCAAATCTCGATGAACAAGATCTTTTGAATGTAGATACTGAAGACCTTTACATATCTGAATGACATAACCGGCCATTTCTCTCATACTTTTAATCTGCATTTCGGTAATTTTGAAGTTTGCAGGATTCTCAAATGTATGCATGCTGAAGCTACCATCTTTGATTATCAGGTCTTTAAGGGTGCCATCACAAAATTCTGTGATCATAATCCATTTTACTTTGACGCTGCCACCTTTACCGTCCTGTTTGCATGTTGATCCATAATACCTCACTATGTTCTCGTGATCCAGTTCTCTGATAATAATAATAATAATAATAATAATAATAATAATAATTGTGGTTTTTTTAATATATGTTTAGGTATTTACTATATAAAGTTGAAAACTTGTTCTTGGCAAAGATCCATAGTCACCTATACCAAAATAATGTCCTAATTCAAACTTGAACATGCAAAACTGTTTATTTAACCGTTTTGTGGTTTTATGGGATGGTACTTGCTCCCCCTCTCTCTCTCTCTTTAAAATTGTCTGATTAAAATTAAAATTCACATTCGACAAATTACATATTAGATACTTTTCTAATTATACGAATAAATTAGCTTCATACGAATTTGAAGAACTCTCTCTCTCTCTCTCTCTCTCTCTCTCTCTCTCTTTATCTCTCTTCTCTAATTCGTCCAATTAAAATACACATCGGCCCTATCGATTATTTTCTTTTCTAGCTAATTGAAACAAATTAGAAATCAAAGTGTTTGAAGTACCTTAAAGTACGGTCTTCTAATAAAATATCAGTGACTGTTGTTTCTTTCAATGCATCTTTGCAAACTTTTAAAGCCACTGGTATCATATCGCTTCCTTTCTGTAGCTTAGCTTTGAAAACTTCTGCAAAACTCCCAGTTCCGATCAGGTCTTCTTTTTCATTCCAAGTTAAATCTCTTAATCGAAAATCCATCTCCAAGATTCGGTAGACAAAGAATAGATCCAGCTGACCCTGAAGATTTTGGCAGTAAACTATGAGTTCCGGATATACTTCTTTCAAATTATCTTCGGCGCTTCTCATTTGTTGTTGAAGTGTTTTAATAAGTTGCTTGTCTGCTTTTAGAAATTCTGGGATCATTTTGGCAACATTATCTATTCCTTTGATAAATCTTCCAAGGTACTTTTGAAGCCTTTCTCGCAGAGATTGGCCTGACAAAATGTCAGAAATGTAAATTTCTGTTGCTTCTATCATTTTCTGTTGAGCTGTATCTTTTTTGTAGCCAGAAAACAATCTCTTAATCTGCTTGTCGCTTACGTCAATTCCACCAGCACTACTAACAGTGCCACCTAGGCCTTTAACCGAATCTGAATCCTCATTGTGTTTGGCTTTTTTAAACAGTTGTTTCACTGGAAGCTGTTTCTTCATTGATTTATGTAAATCTGTGATAACTCTCGTTTCACCAGCCAATAATGCACCTAAAAAGTAACAAATAATTGTTGACTTAGGGAGACTGTAAACCTAGGCTTATCAAGGCCCTCAATTTTTATGACCGTCATCACAGTATTGTTGATAGGTTTGGTGTCTCTGTGTCCATGATTGCCCTGGATATATTTGACGCCCCATAGTTCCATGTTCTTTCACACTATTTTGATTACACACATGGCAGGTGTGCTAGCTAAACAGGAGGTGCTTACCATTCCAGAGCACCCAGTCTCGCTTCTCTGGTGGCAGTTCGCGTGTCTAACCTTACTTGTCAATTCTAAAGTTTTTACTTTGCTTGTGGATTGTGATTCGGACATGGATAAGTATGTTTGTTTTTGATTTCCACTATACTGTATTAAAAGCAATAAAGCAAAGTCATTTAAAGATAATATAATAATTTTTTCATATACAGATTCTTATTAAAAAACAAAATAACCATGACAATTTCATTGCATATTTTTACATGTTGAATATGTGATGGGTAATATATTTGATTTTATTTTAACATTTGAAATGTGCATTATGTGAAACAATAGCTGTTTGAGTGGAATGGTTTGGAGCAACAAAAAAACATTAACCATACACATTGACATCAGTGTACAGTTTTACATTAAGTGCAGTGTCTTTTGAAGTTAGAAATTTTAAGGTAAGTAATACTGGTAAACATATTACTAGTGCCCTATATATTTTTATCACCCGTTTTGCTTCCCTGCTTAGTTATTTGTCTTAGTTGCATTACAATAGCTAAATAATGCTTGTTTTAAGCCATGCGCTTTCAAATGAATATAAAACCATACCTTCTATTGCTTTTATTTGATCTTCCATTAATTCAAAATCTCTATTGAACTTTTTCACAATTTTTTCTTTGATATTGGTGGTGACTTCGTTGTTTCTTTCCCAGAGGTTCACCTCTAAAGCAATACGACTGGCTATTCTTTCTGATGCTTCTCGTGCGGTTTTCTTCCAGTCGTCTGGTCGGGGACAGTCTTTAGCTTCCCAGGTTACTAATTTCTGAACAAAATCTCTATCCCGTAACATGGTTGTAATGGTTTTATACAAGCTCTCCACTTCAAACGCCACACCTTTGTGTAAGTCCTCCACACTATGTCTTGAATTGACCTCTAACCTTTCCATACGTCTCTCAAGATCGGCAATCATTTCTTGATTCTTTTCCATGCTTTTAGCATCCATGACCTTTGCTACTTTAAGCGAGTACATTGACCTTTTTAATACTTGGGAAAGCCATCTGAAACGAACACAGAAAAGCTGATATTACCAGAAAAACTTGTTAAATTATGTTGCGATTGTGACAAAACCTATTTAAACTATATTACATATTATAACCGACATTTGTCCTATCTATTACAGAAATGTATTTTGTTTAAATTTGTTTTGGTTGTTTTGACAAACTTGTGATGACAAATGTATAACTGTATCATTTTATTTCACCTTTATTAAGAAGTGCTTTGCAGCATTTAAATCCGATACTGTAAAATCATTAATTTTCGTGTTGCCAAATTTTCATTTAGTTGTCAGTATGTTTTAGGTTTTCTATGAACACTGAAACCTAGTACCCAGTATAACTTCCCTGATGCAAGTTCATGTGTTTGATTTGTCTGTTTTAGAGCTTTTGCTTTGCGTTTGAGAATTTATATTGAGAATTTAGCATAGATCGGAATGTTTGTGGTTGATTTTCTACTATAACTACTGTTGTCGTGGATGGGTGGTAACTGAATAAGGGATTATGCAAATAGTGAGGAATATACTAGATTCCATATCTGTATTTACTTATATTCTCAGTTAAATAGATTTTCATATTCCTTCGTTGTCAATTTCAATGTCACACGTGGCTTGTGTAACTAGCTGTATAGCTAAACAGGAGGCTTACCCTTCCAGCGCACATAACCTCACTTTCCTGGTGGAGGTTCACGTTTTTGATTTGCAAGTTTTAATGTTTATACTTTGCTTTAGAATTGTGATTAAGACATGGGTTGTTGTTAGTTTTTTGATTGAACATAATTGTATTTTGATCATTCATGAAACATTTCTACATACCTGTAATGAACATTAAATTTGTTACGACCTCACTTCGCTGGTAGATGTTCACGTTTTTTCAACTTGATTTGCCAGTTTTAACGTTTATACTTTGCTTTAGGATTTTGATTTAGACATGGGTTGTTGTTTGTTTTTAGCATATTTTAATTTGATCATTGATGAAACAATTCTACATACCTGTAATGAACATTAAGCTTGTTACGCAGACTTGATGGGAAGAGTTTTGTTATACCCTCTGATACAGCTGCATGGTCTTTTGTCATTGTGTTATATTCCACAGCAGAAAGGGCCTATTATTAAAAAAAGCAAAAGAAATTGTTAACAGTCGGCGATATATTACTATTAAATAATTGCAATTATTTGAAATCTTTCGAATAAATAATTTTGTTGTCAGATTCCGGAGCAATCGGCCTCACTTTCCTGGTTAAAATTGACTGGTTTAACTAAATTTCAATAACAATCAAGACATTTTTCCTTTTTTTAAAATGTATTAGTTTTAGCTTATACAAAGGTTAAACAAATACATAAAAACGAATTTTACCAGTTTTACCGGTTTTGACCAGCCAACCAGCGAGGCCCCCTGATACCGGGATAAAACTTACCTGTTGAACTGACATATAGTAGATCTGATCTTCTCTAAGGCCAGGATAAATCCTCACTAGCTTGTCAAATGTATTACTTTTGACTTCAGCTTTGTCAGAATCTGGTACCGTCTCCCATTTATTACAGACAAACATGGTGGCGGACGGACTAAAATCATCCTCAGCATAGTTTACAACTGTTCTCAGGAAATCCTTCAGCTATTGAAAAATAAGCAAAAATCATAAATGCAATTTCTGAAATAGCAAAGTAATACCTCTAAGATCTACATAAAATAAATTTACAAACCACTTCAACTAATAACAATAAGTGGTTTTATTAAGTGGTTTTTAGAAAACTTTTCCTGATTATCCAGTGTGCTTACTAGTATGTGTATTGGATTTAAGTTGCTCTGACTCTTGCCGATATATGTTGTATAGATGTAAATTTTTGTATCTTATTAAACCCCTTGCAAACTAGTTTGAGGGGGGTATGTAGGAATCACGAATGTCTGTTTGTCTGTTCGTCCGTGTAAAATCGTGTCTGGGCCATATTTCGAAGATGCTTTGGACGACTGTAATAAACCTTCACATGGATATTCTTCATGGTCCAAAAGTGTGTAATGACCTTGAACCAAGGTCATATTGGAAATGTCAATGTCGTGGGAAAACATAAATGTTGGGGGTTATTCAGATCTAGTTTTTACTTGTAATTTCAACACTGTTGATGAAGACCCCTCCCATTCAAAATTATCCCGAATTTATTTGAAGTTCCATAGTTTTTGCATGTTCCTGTAATTCTCCATTCCGATTTCACACACAATGGGTGTATCTAGTTACACTAGAAAATTTAGAAAATGCTTAAACTTTTCCTCACACCCAGCTTCACTTCCGAAGTAGAGTTCGCATGTTTTACGTGATTTTTCAATTTGTTTTTTATTTGCTTTTGGGATTTTGGTTAAAATTGACCAGTATATTTGATTTGACAGTACATGCTATTAAGTTGCATATTTCTATATATTATTCTAAATGGATAATACAACGGTATTAATCAGTAATATATACCCGTCCTTTCTGTATTCCACCTGCCGCTGAACTGTTCACAAGGTAAATAAAGCCAAATGATTTAGACAGGTATTGTTCCACCACTTTTGACATCTGTTTTCCTCCACCAATTCCAGGAGTATCCACTATGACAATACCCTCCTGAAACGAGTATACAAAAGATTGCATTTGTCATTAGAAAATTAACACAAGATGACTCATTATTGAGATCTGTTCTTGGGTGTGGTGACTAAGTATATAAAGCCAAATGATTTAGACAGGTATTGTTCTACTACTTTTGACATCTGTTTTCCTTCACAAATTCCTGAAGTATCCATTATGGCTATACCCTCCTTAAAATATCATACGAAACATCATATTTTGCACAAAAAAATTAACACAGAATAATAGCTCATTATTGTGATGTGTTCTTGGATGCGAGGAGAGTCGCTGTGATTCGTAAGTAAGCGCCCGCTTTAGACCACTCGGCTTTCGAGACCCCCTATTCACAAGAGAAGAAAAGAAAGAGGCAAATTTATCCATGAAAGTAACAAATAGTGCAGTTATTAAAACACCTGAAGTTAATGCTTTACTAAAAATATTTGTATTTGTACGATGTGCATGATCTAGGTATTTATCTGTATGTTTTCCCGTCTTTGTGACATATTTTTGCCGAGTTGTCTCCATTTCTTCACTTTGTCAAAATATTATCTATATATATATATATGTCTATTTGAAATATAGAATAAATTTTGCAGCAAAAAGGGTAACCATGACAACAGGTAATACTTAACAATATTACCTGCAAAATTGGGAACGGCCAATAAATTTCTATCCTTTCAAATGGGCTTTCTCCCATGTCCTCATCAACTCTTTCAATGCAATCTGCCAGTTCTCTCAATTCTGCTGCATTGTGAAGATCTAGTACTCTCGGTGGTTGTCTTCTCTTGCGGTCTTCAATATTTTTGTATTTTAACACCGCGCTTTTTCTACCATCTGGGCTTGTTCTAAGTTCACATATTGTGGCAGTACATGGAAGGTTTGATGTTGGTAAAATAGATGTTCCAAGGAGAAGGTTGATGAAACTGCTTTTTCCGGCACCTGTTTCGCCTAAATAAAATAAACACAAATTGCATGGTATCTTAAAATTATAGTATTTCATATTCTATTTTCATAGATAATATCTTGTCTATTTTACTGCGCATTACACATGTAACAGGAAAGAGAAAAAATGCAGGGTCGGACCGGGGATCGAACCCGGGACCTACCTCACTATAGGCGAGTGCTTTACCACTTTTTTTATTCAACTCCCTTGAATCGAAACCACCAGGTTCAACCCTGGGACCAACCTATTGGTTGTCCACTTCCTAGGGTAGGACGAGCCCCTAAATGTAACAGGAAAGAGAAAAATGCAGGGCTGGACCAAAATTCGAATCCTGAGTGCTCAGCTATTGTCTGGTTCTTTTCTTAGGGCCCAAGTCAGTTAAAATAAAAAACAAACATACTAATCAATGTCAATCACAATCCAGAAGCAAAGTAAAAAATTATGAACTGACAAGTCAGGTTAGACACGTGAACTTCCACCAGGGAAGTGAGGCCGGGTGCTCCGGAAGGGTAAGCACCTCCTGTTTAGCTAGCTACACCCGCCACGTGTAATTGTGTGAAAATAGCATTAAAATATGGGACGTCAAATATATCCAGGGCAATGTACCTTGTCACCAGCAGAACTCCGCTGAGGGCGAAAGGCCGCTGATGGAAGGCAAGAGTAGCGCTGAGTAACTTAATGGCCGAAAACAATCCTGGACACAGAAGCATTAAAACATTATATAATCGGTTACCTGCAACTAGTATAGTACATTCTCGTACTTTCAGTTCTTTCTTCTTTTCGTCAGTTGATTTTGCCAAATGCGGGAAGACTCCGTCCAAATCCTGTTGGTGTTGCTTCGGTAATTTCCGGTAAAACTCGAGACATAAGTCGTATTTTTCACACAGCTTTTGCCTGTTCTTCTCGTCCAGAGATATAGCTTCCGAGAGACCTGCTGTTGGCTGAATTAGACAATAATAGCATTGTTAGTGACTAGTGTGTAGTAATTCAAGTAGTTAATGGTGATTTAGTATCTCAAAAGTCCGGAACATCATATAGTAACTAAAATACTATTCTGTGTTTTAATGTAGCCTAGACCATATGTCATTATTTAGATGACTTGAAAAGTGCAGCGGAGTCTTAATTTCAGAAATATCGTTTAAAAAGCCCATGTATCTCAGTGAGAGATCAATCTTTATGGTGGCTTATTTCTGACATCGACAAAATTTAATTTCAGTTGACATAAAATTACCTTAACATGTCGACTTAACGTCTTGACAAATCGAGATGATATGGGGGAAAGTTGTGATAATAACACGTCATGTTGATATACTCATGTCAACTAGTCATGGTAAATATCTCGACATAAGTATCTGGAAATGTCGTGTTATTTATCCCAACCTCTTTGTTTACTATCACGACTTTCCACCATATTATCTCCACTTAGCTTGTCGCGATATTAAGTGAAAACGTCAAAATAATTTATGTCGACCGAAATTTTCTGGATGTCAGAAATAAGCCACCATAAATTTTTAACTTTTTATAAGGTGTAATTGTATTCTGTACATCATTTATCAAATGAAAAAAACAATCTATCTTTTATTGACAAAACAAAAACAATGATAGGGATCTACAGCATTCTTACTCGAACATTCTATTTTCACAAAACATCGACGCTTCAGTATTTACCCTACCTTGTTAAATGAAAAAAATAAATTCAATGTAACACTTTATTTATAGCGGAGTTTTAAAGAAATGACGAATACAACCTTGAATAGACACTTGATAGACTAATAATCCGCATTCCTAACATTTAGTTGTTTATTTTTCTCGAAAATTTCATATTTGGACCGCGTTCCTTGTCCTATGTACCTAAATGTAGTAAGCGACACATCGTCTAGAGACGGTTTATATTTGTGAAGTTTGATCGATATGGAAAAGATGGATTATGGAGTTGACACAATATTTGGACAGACGATTGACGGACAAAACGGACGGACAGACATGGTGATTCCTAAAAAGTTTCTTTGCTGGGTGATATGATTAGACAGAAATGAAACGAAGCCAATGAATATGGCAAGCTTCAGACATATCGAGTACATACTATGTAATACTAGTATGCTTGACTGTATTTGTAGTAAATAACTTCCTAGTACCATATTCACTACTTAGCTACATGTACTTAATTATATGTATTAAAATTGCAAAAATGCATAAAAAAATTCGATGCGAAGTATAGTAAAGAAATAAATGTGACACTTGAAACACCAAACGCCTGATAAGAAAATATCGTGCATCTTTTTATAATAATAATAATGATAATAATAATAATAAAAAAAGAAAAATAATAATAATAAAAGAAAAATGGCACTCCTTCAAATTAATTTGTAGACCTCAAGTCTGATATTAAAGTTTCTATGTTGTTCAAAGTATTGATTTTTTTGCTTGTTTTTTAATTTGAACAAGAGTTAATATAATACTTCGGTAATGCAAACATGACAAAGTTGAATTTGTCTATACAAGTTTATTGAACCGACGTTTCCAATGTTTCATTTAATGCTTACGTAAGGTATTTCGAAATTTATTTGACTTACCAAGTCTGTTGAACTGGAAAATAAAACCAGAATTTATTCTGTAAAATCATTTATTGTGTGATTCTAAGAAAAAAACATTTTGTGACATAGATCCAGTTAATTCGTCGATTGCTGTTTTCCGTAATACAGTCCAGCTTGCCATAAAGGCCACCTCTATATAAAGGCTACCTGCTTATAAAGGTCAACAGAATTATATCCCAATTGTTCTTCATTCATATTATTTGAAACTGTATATTAAGACTACCTGTCCATAAAAGCCACTTTAATTGGTTCCCTTGGGTGACCTTTATAGACAGGTTTGACTGTATACACTATTTCGATGACATATAAATCTGCCAGGGTATCCACAAAAACAACGGAGATTGGGATCCCACGAAAATTTATGAATTTGATTTTACAGTATATCATAACTTGAAATATCATAATTAAGTAATGTGATTACAAATACTCTGGATTTTATAATCCAAAAAGAAAACTAGAAAAACTGTGAGCCACAAGCTCACAAAAATACCCCACCCGCTCCCAAAAATCCATCGGATCAAATTTTTAAATAGGAGGTGCACATCTACATTATATCAGAAAGATTGTGTGAAAATTTCATGAAAATCCATTGAAGGGTTTAGGAGGAGTTGCGGATAAGAGATAGGTACCCTAAGGTGTAACGGAAGGACGAACACACGGACGTACAACCCTATCACTATATACTTTTTTTAGCTCCGGGGGGGGGGGTATAACAAAAGCAAAAGATCAATAAGATCTAAGCAATCACGTTAGAACATAAATACGAACAAGTTTATGATTAAACGTTGTTGAAGTATTTACATACTTGACAAGGTATAATGCAGGTATGCTATCGTCTAAGCCCAACAGTTCAGGACAAGCAAAGTGCTTAAAAGATTTCTGGATAAGGTCGTTATGACCTTGAATATGGCCCAAGGTCAACCAGCTTCACACACTTAGTAGAGCATGCCCAGACGTTATCTACATGTGTAATTAACAGATGATAGTTAAAGGTTCGCCTATTGAATACCATTATGATTTTAAATCAACACTAAATAAGCCAATTTCGAAACACAAAAAAAGAGTTTTTGATTAACAAAGATCCCTATTTAGTTTCAATATCATAAACGCACTAGTTCTGGAGAACATTTTAATTGTAAAGTAATCTTTAAACATGAAGAACATATATAATCTTTAGCACAAGCTACCAGAGAAAAATTATGAAAAACACACACACACACACACACACACACACACACACATATATATATATATATATATATATATATATATATATATATATATATATCAATGTACCATGTACCTACATTATTGTTGTAAGGTTGTAAGTAATCATTGCTTAGCGATAGTGCAAGCCCAAGTTTACCAAAACTCTGAAAACAAAAAGTTTAAGGCCGTCATAACAATATTGTTGCTCAGAATGGTGTCTCTGTATCCACGGTTGCCCTGGATATATATATGACGCCCGATAGTTCCATGTTCTTTTTATTTTTAATTTTGATTTTACGCGTGGCCGGCGTAGCTACATGGAGCTAGAGTGGAAGTGCCCTCCCTAATGGAGCACCCGAACTCATATCCCCGTAAGAAGTTCACATGTTGAACTTAATTAACCAGTTTTTATAGATTTAACTTTCCTTTTAGGACTGTATTTTGGATGTATAGTTTGAAAATAAATGATAAGCATTTTTGATTGTTGTAAATTAACTGTGCATATAAAACATCAACTTTTTAAAAAAAAATTTAACTTCTATATATTGGCGTATATTAGTACTTCAGACTATTTTTTTAATATTTTAATGTCATGTTCTGCATTGGAATGGTATAACATCAAGTGGGTCTATTGAAACTTAATTTTTACAAAAAATTAAATATCAATTAAATCGAATAAGCATATGTACCAGGAAGTTACATACAGTGTAGACCTGTCGAAAGTTTAACACAAACCTATCGAATCCGTGCCGAAATGACTGCTTATTTTGTCCGACCACTTGTTATCTAAATGTACATCGCAGTGTTTACCTTCTGTTGCTTTTCAGCCACTAGCTATCCATAACTCGGCCGTTGAGTTTCGACCCCTTTCCGCTTGCTCAGTGTTAAACTTTCGACCCCTTTTCGCTTGCTCAGTGTTAAACTTTTGACAAGTCTTTACTGTCGATATTGATTGGTCTACATGATATGAGTCAATTCTAGAACTAGTCCCAGTTTTACCTTGTAATTAAAGTATTCAAAAGATGGGATTATGACATTTCAGAATTAAATGTGTACCGAGGAAAGCCAAAGTTAATATATATATATATATAAATATAATATTATCATTAAAGTGTTGAGATCGGCATATTCAATACAGGACTTTAGTTAACTTGGTAGCCGCATATCAAAAAGTTGTCGAGATATAGAGAATAATCGCCGAAACCTGCCGAAAGTAGGTAACGAGGGTCCGAGATAGGCGGTAGATTTGTTATTAAATCGTTAGCTTAAGTGTTAAACTTTCGACAGGTCTGTGGTGTATGATTGTACCATGATCTAAACGTACACAATGTATCAGGTGTTTGTAGTACAATTGTACTTCGTCTCTGTCATTTTATATGTTAAAAATGCCGACACACTTCTAAAAATTTCTTTAAGTATAATTAGATGTCCTCAAATTTTGTTAAAATTTCGACAGGTCAGTACCGTAGGGTGGTACCATGATCTAAACGTATCAGGTGTTTGTAGTACAATTGTACTTCGTCTCTGTCATGTTAAAAATGTCGACACACTTCTAAAAATCTCTTTAAGTATAGTTAGATGTCCTCAAATTTTGTTAAAATTTCGACAGGTCAGTACCGTAGGGTGGTACCATAATCTAAACGTATCAAGTGTTTGTAGTACAATTGTACCTCGTCTCTGTCATGTTAAAAAATGTCGACACACTTCTAAAAATCTCTTAAGTATAATGTCTTAAAATTGTTTAAAAGATTTAAAAAAACCTTTCAATCACTAAATTATATCAATTACAATGTTTATGAATGGCTACCATTGGACTACAATGTATATTTTATAGGTTATTTTCATAATTATTTTTTCTCTTTCTTTTATTTCAGTGGTCCTCGGTTGCCTGTGTTTCTATGTATATGTATTATCTAATTTACAACCCCGCAATGACAGATTCTTATATATTTGAGGACTTCGGTTTATTCCACTATCCCACATATAAGTAGAAAATAGCTTGACAAAGGCGTATTACCTATATTTTGTAATTAGTCAACTCTACTATTATTTAAAATCAACAAAAAAACATGTGATAATGTGTAGTGTCGCTTGAAAAATCATTTAATGACGAACTCGATGATTGAACTTTTTTCGGACGATTTATTTTTAAATATGAACACATTTTTATTAGTACGAAAAAGTGATTAAATATCTGATGTAATTTTACAAAAATGTAAATTTACTATTTAATTAGGTTATAAGCATAACATAAAACCCCATCCTTATCCCGCGGTTCCAAGAAAATCGTCTTTAATAAAAGTGTCGGATTTTGTTCCACTCCAAATCGTGATCGTGGGGATTTTATATTTTATGTCGTCAAGGACAGACAATTTAAAATGCTTACCTCATGCTACGGTTATTTCATATACTTTTTTCTATTTTAATTTTACTTCCTAGTTTAACAATAGACATGGTTTAAAAACTCGATCTCCTTCGTTTACTTTGCCATACAAATCGTTAAATGGGTTGTTTTAATGATATAGACAGTGCAGGCCTGTCGAAAGTTTAACACTCCGCTAACGAGTTGTGCCAAATCGACAGTTTATCTCAGTTTCAGATTAGCTTTCTCTAATTAGATGCTGTCCATTAAATGCTTTCTTTATATTAAAGCAGCATTTCGATCACTAGCTTTCCATCTTTCGGTCACTTTTTGACCCTTTTTCGTTAGCGCGGTGTAAAACTTTAGACAGGTCTGTATTGAAGTACGTGTATACACACATGATCAATGAGGCCGATTCTCAAACAAAGACACCGATTGCTGATTCAACTGCAATTTTGGTATTCAATACAAACATTGATTATTTAAGTCTCAATTTTAAAATTTAAATGAATTATGTAAAGGTTTTATTACTCACATTTTAACATGCTTTTTAATTTAAATTTGAATAACCTCCGTTGCTTGTTTACATGTACATATACATTCCATTTTGTAGAAATGAACTTAAAAGTGTTTTTTTTTTAAATTCGGTTGAAGTATTTCATAAAGTCTGTGATAACATTTAACGTGTATGTAATTATAAATAAGTGTAAATTGCAGTTGGAGGTGATTACTATACATGTTTCTTAAAACGACAACCAATTAGGCCCAAATGGAATAAATGGTGGTCTTGATCCAAACATAGATTAGCTAAAGCTGTGACTAAACCGTTAAGGTTTTTATTTTTATGATGTTTGTAAAAGTCCCAAACGCCATTGCCGAAAAAGTACAAGGAATGGAGCTGATAAATACAAATAACAGCTAATAAATATCCCATACTTCATTTGATGACATAAGAATTGTTTAAGATGCATTTAGGTTAAGTTGGAAAAAAGATTTCCCCTAAAAATGTTTTATGGCCGTTACCACAGTATTGTTGATAAGTATGTTTTCAAACCAACTGAATCCAAAATTACTTAGGATATATTTGACGTCCCATAGTTCTATAGTTTCATGTTTTTTCACTCCTAATTTTGATACACGCATGGATGGTGTAATTACTAGCTAATCAGGAGGTGGTAACACTTCTAGATCACACTGGTTCACATGTTAAACCTAATTTGTCAGTTTTTAAAATTTTACTTTGCTTTTTTTATTTTGATTCGGACAGTACCCGACATATATGTGTTTGGTTTTTCAAAAAAGGTGACGATTGAAATTTGTATTATACAAATAAAGTAAAGATAGGTAAAGTTAGCTACTAGTAGCCAGTTACTTGTGGAGGAAAAGTTAGCTACTAGTAGCCAGTTACTTGTGGAGGAAAAGTTAGCTACTAGTAGCCAGTTACTTGTGGAGGAAAAGTTAGCTACTAGTAGCCAGTTACTTGTGGAGGAAAAGTTAGCTACTAGTAGCCAGTTACTTGTGGAGGAAAAGTTAGCTACTAGTAGCCAGTTACTTGTGGAGGAAAAGTTAGCTACTAGTAGCCAGTTACTTGTGGAGGAAAAGTTAGCTACTAGTAGCCAGTTACTTGTGGAGGAAAAGTTAGCTACTAGTAGCCAGTTACTTGTGGAGGAAAAGTTAGCTACTAGTAGCCAGTTACTTGTGGAGGAAAAGTTAGCTACTAGTAGCCAGTTACTTGTGGAGGAAAAGTTAGCTACTAGTAGCCAGTTACTTGTGGAGGAAAAGTTAGCTACTAGTAGCCAGTTACTTGTGGAGGAAAAGTTAGCTACTAGTAGCCAGTTACTTGTGGAGGAAAAGTTAGCTACTAGTAGCCAGTTACTTGTAGGAAAAGTTAGCTACTAGTAGCCAGTTACTTGTGGAGGAAAAGTTAGCTACTAGTAGCCAGTTACTTGTGGAGGAAAAGTTAGCTACTAGTAGCCAGTTACTTGTGGAGGAAAAGTTAGCTACTAGTAGCCAGTTACTTGTGGAGGAAAAGTTAGCTACTAGTAGCCAGTTACTTGTTAGAAAAGCAGTTGATTACTTTGAAAAAATATCATCTATTTACTACACATAGCAACCTACTAACGAATTAAATTTTATGGATCAAAACTTCCGCAAAACTACGAACAATTTCTTGTACCACGAATGTAGTCCCGATATTTTTAATGTAAATAACATTCCAGACGAGTAGCTGGGTATTTATTTTTAAGATATTCAAAATTCAAATATATCATGATGAAGTATATTCAATTCTGCATCCATTGATACCAAATATTCAAACATTCAAGCTTCAATACGCTCAAATACGCTTCCACAAAGGAGGGGGGAGTGTATGGGTAGGTTTTAATGCAATTTCTATTATTTCACATTCAGGACGAGTAGCTGGGTATTTATTTTAAGATATTCAAAATTCAAATATATCATGATGAAGTATATTCAATTCTGCATCCATTGATACCAAATATTCAAACATTCAAGCTTCAATACGCTCAAATACGCTTCCACAAAGGAGGGAGGGGAGTATGGGTAGGTTTTAATGCAATATTTATTATTTTTCACATTCAGGACGAGTAGCTGGGTATTTATTTTAAGATATTCAAAATTCAAGCATATCATGACGAAGTATATTCAATTCTGCATCCATTGATACCAAATATTCTAACATTCAAGCTTCAATACGCACAGATACGCTTCCACAAACGGGACGGGGGGATGTAAAAACGGGTAGGTTCAAGTGTAATTTCCATGATTTTTCACATTCAGGACGAGTAGCGGGGTATTTATATTTAAGATATTCAAATTTCAAATATATCATGATGAAGTATATTCAATTCTGCATCCATTGATACCAAATATTCAAACATTCAAGCTTCAATACGCTCAAATACGCTTCCACAAAGGAGGGGGGGAGTGTATGGGTAGGTTTTAATGCAATTTCTATTATTTTTCACATTCAGGACGAGTAGCTGGGTATTTATTTTTAAGATATTTAAAATTCAAGCATATCATGACGAAGTATATTCAATTCTGCATCCATTGATACCAAATATTCTAACATTCAAGCTTCAATACGCACAGATACGCTTCCACAAACGGGACGGGGGGATGTAAAAACGGGTAGGTTCAAGTGTAATTTCCATGATTTTTCACATTCAGGACGAGTAGCGGGGTATTTATATTTAAGATATTCAAAATTCAAATATATCATGATGAAGTATATTTAATTCTGCATCCATTGATACCAAATATTCAAACATTCAAGCTTCAATACGCTCAAATACGCTTCCACAAAGGAGGGAGGGGAGTATGGGTAGGTTTTAATGCAATATTTATTATTTTTCACATTCAGGACGAGTAGCTGGGTATTTATTTTTAAGATATTCAAAATTCAAGCATATCATGACGAAGTATATTCAATTCTGCATCCATTGATACCAAATATTCTAACATTCAAGCTTCAATACGCACAGATACGCTTCCACAAACGGGACGGGGGGGATGTAAAAACGGGTAGGTTCAAGTGTAATTTCCATGATTTTTCACATTCAGGACGAGTAGCGGGGTATTTATATTTAAGATATTCAAAATTCAAATATATCATGATGAAGTATATTCAATTCTGCATCCATTGATACCAAATATTCAAACATTCAAGCTTCAATACGCTCAAATACGCTTCCACAAAGGAGGGGGGGAGTGTATGGGTAGGTTTTAATGCAATTTCTATTATTTTTCACATTCAGGACGAGTAGCTGGGTATTTTTTAAGATATTCAAAATTCAAGCATATCATGACGAAGTATATTCAATTCTGCATCCATTGATACCAAATATTCTAACATTCAAGCTTCAATACGCACAGATACGCTTCCACAAACGGGACGGGGGGGATGTAAAAACGGGTAGGTTCAAGTGTAATTTCCATGATTTGTCACATTCAGGACGAGTAGCGGGGTATTTATATTTAAGATATTCAAAATTCAAATATATCATGATGAAGTATATTTAATTCTGCATCCATTGATACCAAATATTCAAACATTCAAGCTTCAATACGCTCAAATACGCTTCCACAAAGGAGGGAGGGGAGTATGGGTAGGTTTTAATGCAATATTTATTATTTTTCACATTCAGGACGAGTAGCTGGGTATTATTTTAAGATATTCAAATTCAAATATATCATGATGAAGTATATCAATTCTGCATCCATTGATACCAAATATTCAAACATTCAAGCTTCATACGCTCAAATACGCTTCCACAAAGGAGGGGGGAGGTATGGGTAGGTTTAATGCAATTTCTATTATTTTTCACATTCAGGACGAGTAGCTGGGTATTTATTTTTAAGATATTCAAAATTCAAATATATCATGATGAAGTATATTCAATTCTGCATCCATTGATACCAAATATTCAAACATTCAAGCTTCAATACGCTCAAATACGCTTCCACAAAGGAGGGAGGGGAGTATGGGTAGGTTTTAATGCAATATTTATTATTTTTCACATTCAGGACGAGTAGCTGGGTATTTATTTTAAGATATTCAAAATTCAAGCATATCATGACGAAGTATATTCAATTCTGCATCCATTGATACCAAATATTCTAACATTCAAACTTCAATACGCACAGATACGCTTCCACAAACGGGACGGGGGGGATGTATAAAAAACGGGTAGGTTCAAGTGTAATTTCCATATTTTCACATTCAGGACGAGTAGCGGGGTATTTATATTTAAGATATTCAAAATTCAAATATATCATGATGAAGTATATTCAATTCTGCATCCATTGATACCAAATATTCAAACATTCAAGCTTCAATACGCTCAAATACGCTTCCACAAAGGAGGGGGGGAGTGTATGGGTAGGTTTTAATGCAATTTCTATTATTTTTCACATTCAGGACGAGTAGCTGGTATTATTTTTAAGATATTTAAAATTCAAGCATATCATGACGAAGTATATTCAATTCTGCATCCATTGATACCAAATATTCTAACATTCAAGCTTCAATACGCACAGATACGCTTCCACAAACGGGACGGGGGATGTAAAAACGGGTAGGTTGAAGTGTAATTTCCATGATTTTTCACATTCAGGACGAGTAGCGGGTATTTATATTTAAGATATTCAAAATTCAAATATATCATGATGAAGTATTTTAATTCGCATCCATTGATACCAAATATTCAAACATTCAAGCTTCAATACGCTCAAATACGCTTCCACAAAGGAGGGAGGGAGTAGTATGGGTAGGTTTTAATGCAATATTTATTATTTTTCACATTCAGGACGAGTAGCTGGGTATTATTTTAAGATATTCAAAATTCAAGCATATCATGACGAAGTATATTCAATTCTGCATCCATTGATACCAAATATTCTAACATTCAAGCTTCAATACGCACAGATACGCTTCCACAAACGGGACGGGGGGGATGTAAAAACGGGTAGGTTCAAGTGTAATTTCCATGATTTTTCACATTCAGGACGAGTAGCGGGGTATTTATATTTAAGATATTCAAAATTCAAATATATCATGATGAAGTATATTCAATTCTGCATCCATTGATACCAAATATTCAAACATTCAAGCTTCAATACGCTCAAATACGCTTCACAAAGGAGGGGGGAGTGTATGGGTAGGTTTTAATGCAATTTCATTATTTTTCACATTCAGGACGAGTAGCTGGGTATTTATTTTAAGATATTCAAATTCAAGCATAGCATGACGAAGTATATTCAATTCTGCATCCATTGATACCAAATATTCTAACATTCAAGCTTCAATACGCACAGATACGCTTCACAAACGGACGGGGGGATGTAAAAACGGGTAGGTTCAAGTGTAATTTCCATGATTTGTCACATTCAGGACGAGTAGCGGGGTATTTATATTTAAGATATTCAAATTCAATATATCATGATGAGTATATTTAATTCTGCATCCATTGATACCAAATATTCAAACATTCAAGCTTCAATACGCTCAATACGCTTCCACCAAAGGAGGGAGGGGAGTATGGGTAGGTTTTAATGCAATATTTATTATTTTTCACATTCAGGACGAGTAGCTGGTATTATTTTTAAGATATTCAAAATTCAAGTATATCATGATGAAGTATATTCAATTCTGCATCCATTGATACCAAATATTCAAACATTCAAGCTTCAATACGCTCAAATACGCTTCCACAAAGGAGGGGGGAGTGTATGGGTAGGTTTAATGCAATTTCTATTATTTTTCACATTCAGGACGAGTAGCTGGGTATTTATTTTAAGATATTCAAAATTCAAATATATCATGATGAAGTATATTCAATTCTGCATCCAATTGATACCAATATTCAACATTCAAGCTTCAATACGCTCAAAATACGCTTCCACAAAGGAGGGAGGGGAGTATGGGTAGGTTTTAATGCAATATTTATTATTTTTCACATTCAGGACGAGTAGCTGGGTATTTATTTTAAGATATTCAAAATTCAAGCATATCATGACGAAGTATATTCAATTCTGCATCCATTGATACAAATATCTCAACATTCAAGTTCAATACGCACAGATACGCTTCAAAACGGGACGGGGGATGTAAAAACGGGTAGGTCAAGTTGTAATTTCCATGATTTTTTTCACATTCAGGACGAGTAGCGGGTATTTATTTAAGATATTCAAATTCAAATATATCAGATGAAGTATATTCAATTCTGCATCCATTGATACCAATATTCAAACATTCAAGCTTCAATACGCTCAAATACCTTCCACAAAGGAGGGGGGGGGTGTAATGGGTAGGTTTTAATGCAATTTCTATATTTTTCACATTCAGGACGAGTAGCTGGGTATTTATTTTTAAGATATTCAAAATTCAAGCATATCAATGAAAGTATATTCAATTCTGCATCCATTGATACCAAATATTCAAACATTCAAGCTTCAATACGCACAGATACGCTTCCACAAAGGAGGGGGATGTAAAAACGGGTAGGTTCAAGTGTAATTTCCATGATTTTTCACATTCAGGACGAGTAGCTGGGTATTTATATTTAAGATATTCAAAATTCAAATATCATGATGAAGTATATTCAATTCTGCATCCATTGATACCAAATATTCAAACATTCAAGCTTCAATACGCTCAAATACGCTTCCACAAAGGAGGGGGGAGTATGGGTAGGTTTAATGCAATATTTATTATTTTTCACATTCAGGACGAGTAGCTGGGTATTTATTTTAAGATATTCAAAATTCAAGCATATCATGACGAAGTATATTCAATTCTGCATCCATTGATACCAAATATTCAAACATTCAAGCTTCAATACGCACAGATACGCTTCCACAAACGGGACGGGGGGATGTAAAAACGGGTAGGTTCAAGTGTAATTTCCATGATTTTTCACATTCAGGACGAGTAGCTGGGTATTTATTTAAGATATTCAAAATTCAAGCATATCATGATGAAGTATATTCAATTCTGCATCCATTGATACCAAATATTCAAACATTCAAGCTTCAATACGCTCAAATACGCTTCCACAAAGGAGGGGGGGAGTGTACGGGTAGGTTTAATGCAATTTCATTTTTCACATTCAGGACGAGTAGCTGGGTATTTATTTTTAAGATATTCAAAATTCAAGCATATCATGACGAAGTATATTCAATTCTGCATCCATTGATACCAAATATTCAAACATTCAAGCTTCAATACGCACAGATACGCTTCCACAAAGGGGGGGGGATGTAAAAACGGGTAGGTTCAAGTGTAATTTCCATGATTTTTCACATTCAGGACGAGTAGCTGGGTATTTATTTAAGATATTCAAAATTCAATATATCATGATGAAGTATTTCAATTCTGCATCCATTGATACCAAATATTCAAACATTCAAGCTTCAATACGCTCAAATACGCTTCCACAAAGGAGGGAGGGGAGTATGGGTAGGTTTAATGCAAATTTATATTTTTCACATTCAGGACGAGTAGCTGGGTATTTATTTTTAAGATATTCAAAATTCAAGCATATCATGATGAAGTATATTCAATTCTGCATCCATTGATACCAAATATTCTAACATTCAAGCTTCAATACGCACAGATACGCTTCCACAAACGGACGGGGGGATGTAAAAACGGGTAGGTTCAAGTGTAATTTCCATGATTTTTCACATTCAGGACGAGTAGCTGGGTATTTATATTTAAGATATTCAAAATTCAAGCATATCATGATGAAGTATATTCAATTCTGCATCCATTGATACCAAATATTCAAACATTCAAGCTTCAATACGCTCAAATACGCTTCCACAAAGGAGGGGGGGAGTGTATGGGTAGGTTTTAATGCAATTTTATTTTTTCACATTCAGGACGAGTAGCTGGGTATTTATTTTAAGATATTCAAAATTCAAGCATATCATGATGAAGTATATTCAATTCTGCATCCATTGATACCAAATATTAACATTCAAGCTTCAATACGCACAGATACGCTTCCACAAACGGGAGGGGGGATGTAAAAACGGGTAGGTTCAAGTGTAATTTCCATGATTTTTCACATTCAGGACGAGTAGCTGGGTATTTATTTAAGATATTCAAAATTCAAATATATCATGATGAAGTATATTCAATTCTGCATCCATTGATACCAAATATTCAAACATTCAAGCTTCAATACGCTCAAATACGCTTCCACAAAGGAGGGGGGGAGTATGGGTAGGTTTAATGCAATTTATATTTTTCACATTCAGGACGAGTAGCTGGGTATTTATTTTAAGATATTCAAAATTCAAGCATATCATGACGAAGTATATTCAATTCTGCATCCATTGATACCAAATATTCAAACATTCAAGCTTCAATACGCACAGATACGCTTCCACAAAGGAGGGGGGGATGTACGGGTAGGTTCAATGTAATTTCCATGATTTTTCACATTCAGGACGAGTAGCTGGGTATTTATATTTAAGATATTCAAAATTCAAATATCATGATGAAGTATATTCAATTCTGCATCCATTGATACCAAATATTCAAACATTCAAGCTTCAATACGCTCAAATACGCTTCCACAAAGGAGGGGGGAGTGTATGGGTAGGTTTTAATGCAATTTCATATTTTTCACATTCAGGACGAGTAGCTGGGTATTTATTTTAAGATATTCAAAATTCAAGCATATCATGACGAAGTATATTCAATTCTGCATCCATTGATACCAAATATTCAAACATTCAAGCTTCAATACGCACAATACGCTTCCACAAAGGGAGGGGGGATGTACGGGTAGGTTCAAGTGCAATTTCCATGATTTTTCACATTCAGGACGAGTAGCGGGTATTTATATTTAAGATATTCAAAATTCAAGCATATCATGATGAAGTATATTCAATTCTGCATCCATTGATACCAAATATTCAAACATTCAAGCTTCAATACGCTCAATACGCTTCCACAAAGGAGGGAGGGGATAATGGGTAGGTTAATGCAATATTTATTATTTTTCACATTCAGGACGAGTAGCTGGGTATTTATTTTTAAGATATTCAAAATTCAAGCATATCATGATGAAGTATATTCAATTCTGCATCCATTGATACCAAATATTCAAACATTCAAGCTTCAATACGCACAATACGCTTCCACAAAGGAGGGGGGATGTACGGGTAGGTTCAAGTGTAATTTCATGATTTTTCACATTCAGGACGAGTAGCGGGTATTTATATTTAAGATATTCAAAATTCAATATATCATGATGAAGTATATTCAATTCTGCATCCATTGATACCAAATATTCAAACATTCAAGCTTCAATACGCTCAAATACGCTTCCACAAAGGAGGGGGGGGTGTATGGGTAGGTTAATGCAATTTCTATATTTTTCACATTCAGGACGAGTAGCTGGGTATTTATTTTAAGATATTCAAAATTCAAGCATATCATGATGAAGTATATTCAATTCTGCATCCATTGATACCAAATATTCAAACATTCAAGCTTCAATACGCACAATACGCTTCCACAAACGGGAGGGGGGATGTACGGGTAGGTTCAATGCAATTTCCATGATTTTCACATTCAGGACGAGTAGCTGGGTATTTATATTTAAGATATTCAAAATTCAAATATATCATGATGAAGTATATTAATTCTGCATCCATTGATACCAAATATTCAAACATTCAAGCTTCAATACGCTCAAATACGCTTCCACAAAGGAGGAGGGGAGTATGGGTAGGTTTAATGCAATATTTATATTTTTCACATTCAGGACGAGTAGCTGGGTATTTATTTTTAAGATATTCAAAATTCAAGTATATCATGATGAAGTATATTCAATTCTGCATCCATTGATACCAAATATTCAAACATTCAAGCTTCAATACGCTCAAATACGCTTCCACAAAGGAGGGGGAGTGTATGGGTAGGTTTTAATGCAATTTCATTATTTTTCACATTCAGGACGAGTAGCTGGGTATTTATTTTAAGATATTCAAAATTCAAATATCATGATGAAGTATATTCAATTCTGCATCCATTGATACCAAATATTCAAACATTCAAGCTTCAATACGCTCAAATACGCTTCCACAAAGGAGGGGGGAGTATGGGTAGGTTTAATGCAATTTATTATTTTTCACATTCAGGACGAGTAGCTGGGTATTTATTTAAGATATTCAAAATTCAAGCATATCATGACGAAGTATATTCAATTCTGCATCCATTGATACCAAATATCAAACATTCAAGCTTCAATACGCACAGATACGCTTCCAAAACGGGACGGGGGGATGTAAAAACGGGTAGGTTCAAGTGTAATTTCCATGATTTTTCACATTCAGGACGAGTAGCTGGGTATTTATATTTAAGATATTCAAAATTCAAATATATCATGATGAAGTATATTCAATTCTGCATCCATTGATACCAATATTCAAACATTCAAGCTTCAATACGCTCAATACGCTTCCACAAGGAGGGGGGGTGTATGGGTAGGTTTTAATGCAATTTATATTTTTCACATTCAGGACGAGTAGCTGGGTTTATTTTTAAGATATTAAAATTCAAGCATATCATGACGAAGTATATTCAATTCTGCATCCATTGATACCAAATATTCTAACATTCAAGCTTCAATACGCACAGATACGCTTCCACAAACGGGAGGGGGGATGAAAAAACGGGTAGGTTCAAGTGTAATTTCATGATTTTTTCACATTCAGGACGAGTAGCTGGGTATTTATATTAAGATATTCAAAATTCAAATATATCATGATGTAGTATATTAATTCTGCATCCATTGATACCAAATATTCAAACATTCAAGCTTCAATACGCTCAAATACGCTTCCACAAAGGAGGAGGGGAGTAGGTAGGTTTAATGCAATATTTATATTTTTCACATTCAGGACGAGTAGCTGGGTTTATTTTTAAGATATTCAAAATTCAAGCATATCATGACGAAGTATATTCAATTCTGCATCCATTGATACCAAATATTCAAACATTCAAGCTTCAATACGCACAGATACGCTTCCACAAACGGGACGGGGGGGGATGTAAAAAACGGGTAGGTTTCAAGTGTAATTTCCATGATTTTTCACATTCAGGACGAGTAGCTGGGTATTTATTTAAGATATTCAAAATTCAATATATCATGATGAAGTATATTCAATTCTGCATCCATTGATACCAAATATTCAAACATTCAAGCTTCAATACGCTCAAATACGCTTCCACAAAGGAGGGGGGGAGTGTATGGGTAGGTTTTAATGCAATTTCATATTTTTCACATTCAGGACGAGTAGCTGGGTATTTATTTTTAGATATTCAAAATTCAAGCATATCATGACGAAGTATATTCAATTCTGCATCCATTGATACCAAATATTTCAACATTCAAGCTTCAATACGCACAGATACGCTTCCACAAACGGACGGGGGGATGTAAAAACGGTAGGTTCAAGTGTAATTTCCATGATTTTCACATTCAGGACGAGTAGCTGGGTATTTATTTAAGATATTCAAAATTCAAATATATCATGATGAAGTATATTAATTCTGCATCCATTGATACCAAATATTCAAACATTCAAGCTTCAATACGCTCAATACGCTTCCACAAAGGAGGGAGGGGGGAGTAGGGTAGGTTTTAATGCAATATTTATATTTTTCACATTCAGGACGAGTAGCTGGGTATTTATTTTAAGATATTCAAAATTCAAGCATATCATGACGAAGTATATTCAATTCTGCATCCATGATACCAAATATCTAACATTCAAGCTTCAATACGCACAGATACGCTTCCACAAACGGGACGGGGGGATGTAAAAACGGGTAGGTTCAATGTAATTTCCATGATTTTTTCACATTCAGGACGAGTAGCTGGGTATTATTTTAAGATATTCAAAATTCAATATATCATGATGAAGTATATTCAATTCTGCATCCATTGATACCAAATATTCAAACATTCAAGCTTCAATACGCTCAAATACGCTTCCAAAAGGAGGGGGGGAGTATGGGTAGGTTTTAATGCAATTTATATTTTTCACATTCAGGACGAGTAGCTGGTATTTATTTTTAAGATATCAAAATTCAAGCATATCATGACTGAAGTATATTCAATTCTGCATCCATTGATACCAAATATTCAAACATTCAAGCTTCAATACGCTCAAATACGCTCCAAACGGGAGGGGGATGTACGGGTAGGTTTAATGCAATTTCATGATTTTTCACATTCAGGACGAGTAGCTGGGTATTTATATTTAAGATATTCAAAATTCAAAGCATATCATGATGAAGTATATTAATTCTGCATCCATTGATACCAAATATTCAAACATTCAAGCTTCAATACGCTCAAATACGCTTCCACAAAGGAGGGGGGGAGTATGGGTAGGTTTTAATGCAATTTTATATTTTTCACATTCAGGACGAGTAGCTGGGTATTTTTTTAAGATATTCAAAATTCAATATATCATGATGAAGTATATTAATTCTGCATCCATTGATACCAAATATTCAAACATTCAAGCTTCAATACGCTCAAATACGCTTCCACAAAGGGGGGGGGAGTGTATGGGTAGGTTTTAATGCAATTTCTATTATTTTTCACATTCAAGACGAGTAGCTGGGTATTTATTTTTAAGATATTCAAAATTCAAATATATTATGATGAAGTATATTCAATTCTGCATCCATTGATACCAAATATTCAAACATTCAAGCTTCAATACGCTCAAATACGCTTCCACAAAGGAGGGGGGAGTGTATGGGTAGGTTTTAATGCAATTTCTATTATTTTTCACATTCAGGACGAGTAGCTGGGTATTTATTTTTAAGATATTCAAAATTCAAGCATATCATGACGAAGTATATTCAATTCTGCATCCATTGATACCAAAATCATGGAAATTACACTTGAACCTACCCGTTTTTGCATCCCTCGTCCCGTTTGTGGAAGCGTATCTGTGCGTATTGAAGCTTGAATGTTGATATTTGGTATCAATGGATGCAGAATTAAATATACTTCATCATGATAT
Source organism: Anadara kagoshimensis (assembly GCA_021292105.1). Classification (NCBI taxonomy): domain Eukaryota; kingdom Metazoa; phylum Mollusca; class Bivalvia; order Arcoida; family Arcidae; genus Anadara; species Anadara kagoshimensis. The sequence continues at coordinate 24,369,963 of CM037862.1, read as the reverse complement.
GCTTGAATTTTAAATATCTTAAAAATAAATACCCAGCTACTCGTCCTGAATGTGAAAAACCATGTAAATTGCATTAGAACCTACCCGTACACTCCCCCCGCTCCTTTGTGGAAGCGTATTTGAGCGTATTGAAGCTTGAATGTTTGAATATTTGGTATCAATGGATGCAGAATTGAATATACTTCGTCATGATATGCTTGAATTTTGAATATCTTAAATATATACCCAGCTACTCGTCCTGAATGTGAAAAATCATGGAAATTACACTTGAACCTACCCGTTTTTGCATCCCTCCCCTTTGTGGAAGCGTATCTGTGCGTATTGAAGCTTGAATGTTAGAATATTTGGTATCAATGGATGCAGAATTGAATATACTTCGTCATGATATGCTTGAATTTTGAATATCTTAAAAATAAATACCCAGCTACTCGTCCTGAATGTGAAAAATAATAGAAATTGCATTAAAATACCATACACCCCCCCCCCTCCTTTGTGGAAGCGTATTTGAGCGTATTGAAGCTTGAATGTTTGAATATTTGGTATCAATGGATGCAGAATTGAATATACTTCATCATGATATATTTGAATTTTGAATATCTTAAAAATAAATACCCAGCTACTCGTCCTGAATGTGAAAAATAATAAAATTGCATTAAACCTACCCATACTCCCCCCCTCCTTTGTGGAAGCGTATTTGAGCGTATTGAAGCTTGAATGTTTGAATATTTGGTATCAATGGATGCAGAATTGAATATACTTCATCATGATATATTTGAATTTTGAATATCTTAAATATAAATACCCAGCTACTCGTCCTGAATGTGAAAAATCATGGAAATTACACTTGAACCTACCCGTTTTTACATCCCCCCGTCCCGTTTGTGGAAGCGTATCTGTGCGTATTGAAGCTTGAATGTTAGAATATTTGGTATCAATGGATGCAGAATTGAATATACTTCGTCATGATATGCTTGAATTGAATATCTTAAAAATAAATACCCAGCTACTCGTCCTGAATGTGAAAAATAATAGAAATTGCATTAAAACCTACCCATACACCCCCCTCCTTTGTGGAAGCGTATTTGAGCGTATTGAAGCTTGAATGTTTGAATATTTGGTATCAATGGATGCAGAATTGAATATACTTCATCATGATATATTTGAATTTTGAATATCTTAAAAATAAATACCCAGCTACTCGTCCTGAATGTGAAAAATAATAAATATTGCATTAAAACCTACCCATACTCCCCTCCCTCCTTTGTGGAAGCGTATTTGAGCGTATTGAAGCTTGAATGTTTGAATATTTGGTATCAATGGATGCAGAATGAATATACTTCATCATGATATATTTGAATTTTGAATATCTTAAATATAAATACCCGCTACTCGTCCTGAATGTGAAAAATCATGGAAATTACACTTGAACCTATCCGTTTTTACATCCCCCGTCCCGTTTGTGGAAGCGTATCTGTGCGTATTGAAGCTTGAATGTTAGAATATTTGGTATCAATGGATGCAGAATTGAATATACTTCGTCATGATATGCTTGAATTTTGAATATCTTAAAAATAAATACCCAGCTACTCGTCCTGAATGTGAAAAATAATAAAATTGCATTAAAACCTACCCATACACTCCCCCCTCCTTTGTGGAAGCGTATTTGAGCGTATTGAAGCTTGAATGTTTGAATATTTGGTATCAATGGATGCAGAATTGAATATACTTCATCATGATATTTGAATTTTGAATATCTTAAATAAATACCCGCTACTCGTCCTGAATGTGAAAAATCATGGAAATTACACTTGAACCTACCCGTTTTTACATCCCCCCGTCCCGTTTGTGGAAGCGTATCTGTGCGTATTGAAGCTTGAATGTTAGAATATTTGGTATCAATGGATGCAGAATTGAATATACTTCGTCATGATATGCTTGAATTTTGAATATCTTAAAAATAAATACCCAGCTACTCGTCCTGAATGTGAAAAATAATAAATATTGCATTAAAACCTACCCATACTCCCCTCCCTCCTTTGTGGAAGCGTATTTGAGCGTATTGAAGCTTGAATGTTTGAATATTTGGTATCAATGGATGCAGAATTGAATATACTTCATCATGATATATTGAATTTTGAATATCTTAAAATAAATACCCGCTACTCGTCCTGAATGTGACAAATCATGGAAATTACACTTGAACCTACCCGTTTTTACATCCCCCCCGTCCCGTTTGTGGAAGCGTATCTGTGCGTATTGAAGCTTGAATGTTAGAATATTTGGTATCAATGGATGCAGAATTGAATATACTTCGTCATGATATGCTTGAATTTTGAATATCTTAAAAATAAATACCCAGCTACTCGTCCTGAATGTGAAAAACCATGTAAATTGCATTAGAACCTACCCGTACACTCCCCCCGCTTCTTTGTGGAAGCGTATTTGAGCGTATTGAAGCTTGAATGTTTGAATATTTGGTATCAATGGATGCAGAATTGAATATACTTCGTCATGATATGCTTGAATTTTGAATATCTTAAATATAAATACCCAGCTACTCGTCCTGAATGTGAAAAATCATGGAAATTACACTTGAACCTACCCGTTTTTGCATCCCTCGTCCCGTTTGTGGAAGCGTATCTGTGCGTATTGAAGCTTGAATGTTAGAATATTTGGTATCAATGGATGCAGAATTGAATATACTTCGTCATGATATGCTTGAATTTTGAATATCTTAAAAATAAATACCCAGCTACTCGTCCTGAATGTGAAAAATAATAGAAATTGCATTAAAATCTACCCATACACTCCCCCCCTCCTTTGTGGAAGCGTATTTGAGCGTATTGAAGCTTGAATGTTTGAATATTTGGTATCAATGGATGCAGAATTGAATATACTTCATCATGATATATTTGAATTTTGAATATCTTAAAAATAAATACCCAGCTACTCGTCCTGAATGTGAAAAATAATAAATATTGCATTAAAACCTACCCATACTCCCCCTCCTCCTTTGTGGAAGCGTATTTGAGCGTATTGAAGCTTGAATGTTTGAATATTTGGTATCAATGGATGCAGAATTGAATATACTTCATCATGATATATTTGAATTTTGAATATCTTAAATATAAATACCCAGCTACTCGTCCTGAATGTGAAAAATCATGGAAATTACACTTGAACCTACCCGTTTTTACATCCCCCCGTCCCGTTTGTGGAAGCGTATCTGTGCGTATTGAAGCTTGAATGTTAGAATATTTGGTATCAATGGATGCAGAATTGAATATACTTCGTCATGATATGCTTGAATGTTGAATATCTTAAAAATAAATACCCAGCTACTCGTCCTGAATGTGAAAAATAATAGAAATTGCATTAAAACCTACCCATACACCCCCCCTCCTTTGTGGAAGCGTATTTGAGCGTATTGAAGCTTGAATGTTTGAATATTTGGTATCAATGGATGCAGAATTGAATATACTTCATCATGATATATTTGAATTTTGAATATCTTAAAAATAAATACCCAGCTACTCGTCTGGAATGTTATTTACATTAAAAAATATCGGGACTACATTCGTGGTACAAGAAATTGTTCGTAGTTTTGCGGAAGTTTTGATCCATAAAATTTATTTCGTTAGTAGGTTGCTATGTGTAGTAAATAGATGATATTTTTTCAAAGTAATCAACTGCTTTTCTAACAAGTAACTGGCTACTAGTAGCTAACTTTTCTTCCACAAGTAACTGGCTACTAGTAGCTAACCTTTCTTCCACAAGTAACTGGCTACTAGTAGCTAACTTTTCTTCTACAAGTAGCCAGCTACTAGTAGCTAACTTTACCTATCTATAAAGTAAACTCGTTTAAATGCATTCGATTGGTTCTTCAAAACAAGTTTTTCGGTAGGACGAATTACAATCATAATTTACAAGTCTTTTGACTACTAGGAAACTTTGATAGTTTTAATGGTTTATCAAAAGAAGCCGTTGTTTCAGTTTCTTGTGTCATTTTTGTATCCAACTGATTTCTGCAACGTATTTTAAAGAACTTTTGCAATTATTTGTCACTAGTACTGGTGGAAAGTCACGTGTCCAATCTAACCAGTTCCAAAGTTTTTGCTTTGCTTTTGGATTGTAATTCAGACATGGATTAGTATGTTTTTTATCACAAGAATTACGCTTTGATTAAAAAAAGTTAACTTCGAGGTGGTATTTGAGGTAAACGTGATCATTTTAATATACATATGGGACATATATACTATCTAAATAAATTATGCAAATCATGCATTACATTATGGTTCTTTCAAACATGTTCATAGCAACTTTTCACATGTTATTTAAAACCATTATATCATTTAATTAGTCATGCTGGCAATAAATAAATGCAAAAAAAAAAAAAAAAAAAAAAAAAAAAACATTCATTTTCAATCAATCGCAATCAATAGAATTTAATTTATCAAATTTATGGCAATCGATATTAATACATGGATTTTTATATTACGAGTACATATTGAAAAGGTATAAAGACTTAAAGTGAAAATAGTTGGTTGACGAGCATTATGACTGCTCAAATGAAATATGCAAATTTTTACAATCCAACTTAAAAACACTGGTCCATGTTCAAATCCCAATCCCAAAAAACAAACTAAAAACTTTTAAAAATGACAAACAATGCTAAGCATGCTAACTTCCACTAGAGAACACTAAGAAATTATTTATACGAATTTTGCCCTCCCTCTCTCTCTCTTTCTTTCACTCTCAGTCTCTCTCTCTCCCCCTCTCTCTCCCCCCTCTCTCTCTCTCTCTGTCTATCCTGTCTGTCTGTCTCCCTCTCTCTCTCATAGCTGGTATTTTTTAAATTCTGTCTTCCCCTTGTCTATCACAGTATGAAACTTTGCGTCACTTTGATCATATGTACATGGTTAGATAAACTATGATTTCCCTGTGTGTGTGGGGGGGGGGGGGGGGGGGGGGAGGGGCACTTTTGAAATGGCATCCGATTTGAGTTATAACTTGTTTTATTTTAAGTTTTGTTGTAAAATGGGATAAAAACAATTAGTTTAGGCTTCTGCCTCCTCCCCATCTGAAAAATAATTTTAACACAAAATAAGTAATTCCGAAATTCACGGAAAATCCAAATTTAAAAATAAGATACTTTTAATAGGCACAATTATGTCATCGATGTTCTTTTTCTTCTAAAATGAAATACAAGTTCAGATGTTCACCCCTATAACACCCGTTCGTCTGAAATTTTCATTCATTATTTAAATATAATTTAATAATTGTTGAGGAAACTGGTTTATATAAGAGTATACTGTTGTTCCGGTATCCTCTGTATATATGTTAGTTATTTTTGTAATTTGTGGTTTCAGAAATAAATATTGTTTAAACTAAGATAAAATACACAAAAGAAGGACAAAAACTATATTTAACGTCAATTAGGCTATAGAGTTTCTGTTCACATTGTAAACCTATCTTTTGAAGTAGTACAGGATATAATATTCCCACATAGTTGACAAAGGACAAACAATGTTATGCAATAAGCACGTGGTTAAACGCATGTTCAAACTTTAAATTGTTCAAAAATAACTAGTGTCATCAGCTATTTTAAGGAATGTTCAATTAGTCGTAAACAAGACACTTGGAAGACAACAACAACGTTCTCGAATCATCGATGAACGAAGAGCAAGATAAACTTTTAGTTTGGGTCAAGGATGTCTTGTCACGTGATTGTCACGTTTATGTTTTTGCTTCCCAATGGGCATATTTGTGTCTTCTCCTGGCATCCTGCCAAAAGAATGCAGGTATATACCCCTTGAATGGTTACCTCACTAAGAGTTGGGTTGATGTATGGTGTTTAACGTCCCAGTCAAGAATATTTACTTATATTGAGACGTCGCAAGCTAAAGGCGAAGGTGCTTGTGTGTTGCGCTGATGACATTTTACAACTGGGTTTTTCATCGTGCCACGATCTTTTCCCACTCGAAAAAACAGTCACTTCCCACTTTCAAGTCTTGGGTCAGATCCGGTCGGTGGTCGAACCTACGACCTCCCACTTACGGAGCGAGCACCAGCTGGGCTACCCCAGTTAAACAGGACTAAGGGTTTGGTTGCATTAGAACCAATTCGGCACTGTCAATGCTGTTATGAAAATCCATTAGGTAGCAAGAGGATTATCTTATAATAAAAAACAATAATGAATTATAGGAGTTTGTAATAGTGGCACGCCCACCGTGATAGTGATACATATCTTTAGGAATCACTTTATTAGACCACACAAGTAATTGTGACCACCCAATTCACAGAAGTCCTTAAATTAGTAAAGCGAATAACAAACTTACAAGTCAAAAACGTTGAACAACCATGGAATGATACAAATGCATGTTATGGAAAGAGAAGGAAGCCTGTTTCATTTGTATTGAGCCTAAAAAGCCAACATATTGGTTTCACATTGTCAATTGTATAATTTAGTTTCGGAAACGACTTTAAGAACCAATTACCGATATCACCTAGGAGAAAAACCTAAAATACATTGACAAAATGTATATTTTTGTTAACCTCGGTTATATCTGATTGTTATAATCTTTACTTGTTTTTTGAAACCAATTTCATTCCGGAATAAAAATTAAGCGCTGCCTTGTACCAAGTAGGAGTTACCAAAAAAGAGCCTACAATCAATTGCGAATCGAACAGATATATATTTTTATTAACCTCGTCTATATCTGATTGACATCTTCTTATCAAATGTTGTTTTACGAAACAATTTCATTCCAGAATAGGCATATAAGGGATATCTTGTAACACGTAGGCGTTACAATAAAATTAGCGAATCGAACGGATACATTTTCGTTTGTTAACCTCGGCTAAATATCTGATTGACATTACTTGTGTTTTAAAACCAAATTCACTCTAGAAAATACCTTTAATGGATGGCTTGCACCAAGTAGGCGTTATACACAAAAAGAACCTTCATTGCGCATTTAGGTTATAACAGATGCATATATATCTCTTTATTTAACTGGTGTTTTAAAAATCATTCCGGGCCATTGCCTTCAATTAAGTAGGCGTTGTACAAAAAGACCCCTCCATTGCGCATAACACATTTAAGGTAAATGCCGAGGTTAACAAACATGTATTTTTTTGTAAATACATCTTGTTCGATAATGTTACTGAGATTTTAAACCAATTATTAAACCCATTATGACTGAAACACGGACCACTGTCCCTCTCAACATTTAGGTTCGAATCCCACTCGGCCAAACCCTAGTGTGAGCTTGCCGAAAGTCGATGGTTTTCTCCGGGCACTTCAGTTTCTTCCACCATTCCAGAACTGACCACCTCGATATAAGTCAAAACAACCTTGATCAGGGTACAGAACACCATTACTTCACGCCTCTCCATCTACTAATTGTGGAATCCTATACATGTAGTCCACAGGATTTTTTTCTTTGATTACACATGCGGCAGGTGTAGCTACCTAAACAGGAGGTGCTTACCCGTCCAGAGCACCCGGCCTCGCTTTCCTGGTCAAAATTCACGTGTTAAACCTAACTTGTCACTTTCAAAAGTTTCACTTTGCTTCTGGGTTGTGATTTGGACATGGATTAGTATGTTTGTTTTTTATATTTTATCATGTAGAATTGACTTACCGTCGGTCCGAATTTCACTGGTCTTCCTTCATTTTCTTTCCAGTACTCTAATAAAAGCTTAATGGCTTCTTCTCGTTTATTTATTCCTTTAGTTGGTATCTTCCACTGTATCAGAAGTTTTCTTGCTGATTGCATATCCGGTAAATTGAGAATGTCGTCCGTACATGTTATTCGATTCTCCATGTTTGTGTCCTCTCACTTTTACAAACGAATTCAATGCAATATTTAACGTTAGTATTTAAAGATTTTTCCACTTTAGCTAATATTTAAAAGTTTTATACTGAAACACTTCTTTTGTTTAACTTTGTCTAATGCAAACAGACATTTTCTCTTATTTTTCTTCCTGTTTCACTAAAGGTGCTGCAAGAGATAGGGGGATTTCCCTTCTTATTCTTTTATGACGTCACGTTTCAACAGAAAACACTCCAATGCCAATCTATTCAATTATATATCCAATTTCAGACTGGCTTCGAAGAATCTCTTTGTGAAGAAAATTTAAATAAAAATAAAAATAAAAGACTGCACCTTCGTATATTGATAAAAAACCGTATTTAAAGCAAACGATTATGTTTCAAACATATTCAGTGAACCGAAGTTGACTGACACACATGTATTTCTTATACTGTCCTTGTGTAGGGATCCCATAGTTTTGTTTAAATAGTATAGTGTGCACATTATTCTAGATGGGTCCTTATTTATTTCGCAAATATTTACACGTTCATGTTCTACCAAAGAGAAAACTTTAAAATTATACAAAAGACTGGGAGATAATTCGAATGTTTGTGTATATGTGCATTAATTAGTGACTACTGCTGGAGACTCCAAAATGGTAATTATTTATTTAGAAATGTAACAATAGTTAAAATGACCTTGTACGATTCAATTTAACTGTTAAATTAGTATAAACTATCTAATTGTTACACCACAGACAAGATAAAACGTCTTTTAGAAATGTATAAACACAGACAAAGTTTAAAAGCAAGTATAAGGACTATTTCTGAAGCTAGAGAAATAACAGAGGAAGATATTTTGAAAATTGAGGATTATGACGACGCTTGTGAATATGCAGAGGAATTGGGGGTCGACCTCAGGAGACTTAATGACTTGGAAGAAACAAAAGAGAGGTTGCTTATGCATATCAGAAAAGGAGAGACGAATCTCAAACAACAGGTACAATAGAAGGGCGTTTCTCTCTCTCTCTCTCTCTCTCTCTCTCTCTCTCTCTCATATAGAACTTCAAGCATTTCCACAATATCAAACAAGATCGAATGATAAAAACATACATGTTATTCAATCTCTCTCTCTCTCTCTCTCTCTATAGAACTTCAAGCATTTCCACAATATCAAACAAGATCTAATGATAAAAACATACATGTTATTGAATCTCTCTCTCTCTCTCTCTCTCTCTCTCTCTCTCTCTCTGAGAACTTCAAGCATTTCCACAATATCAAACAAGATCGAATGATAAAAAACATACATGTTATTCAATCTCTCTCTCTCTCTCTCTCTCTCTCTCTCTCTTATAGAACTTCAAGCATTTCCACAATATCAAACAAGATCTAATGATAAAAAACATACATGTTATTCAATCTCTCTCTCTCTCTCTTATAGAACTTCAAGCATTTCCACAATATCAAACAAGATCTAATGATAAAAAACATACATGTTATTGAATCTCTCTCTCTCTCTCTCTCTCTCTCTCTCTCTCTCTCTCTCTGAGAACTTCAAGCATTTCCACAATATCAAACAAAATGGAATGACGAAATGACCAATAACATGCATGCCAGTCAATGTCAAAATCAAAATTCCCAAAGCAAAGTAATAATTTTGAAACTTTAAAATTAAGTTAAACACGTTGCCTTCCACCAGGGGAAGAATGGCGGGTGATCCGGAATGATAAATTTCTTCTGTCTAGCTACATCCGCCATGTGTAAAATCAAAATTGAAAATAAAAGGAACATGGAGATTTGGATCTATGGGGCGCCAAATGTACCAAGATTAATTTTGGATACCGAGGCAGGTATTATTCTCACCAACAATAGTGTGCTAACGACTATAAAAAATTTGTGGGCCTCAATACGCCTAGACTTGTATTAATTCCCTGTTGAAATAGATCTTGGACACAAAAACTTGAGACCCATTTCCCAGATTCAATAGATCAGGAAACAGTGAATGATCACCTGTGTATTAAGTGTTTTAAATTTCCTTTTACGATATTTAATACTTTTGGTTTATTAATACAGAGAATCAAATATTTATCAAAAGTCCTTAAAATGTTAACAAAATAAGTAAAACTAAGAAGTTTGGTAAACATGGATTATTATACAGTCAGTTTAATTAACCCCGATGTCACCAATATACTCCGGACAATTTTGGTGTACTTGGGGTTTATTAGAGTTGGTTTACCTGTGAAAATGGCATAAATACTAAGTCATTTTCATTTTTGTAGAAACCCGTATATAACTTAAATACTAATGTTCAAACTACAAGCCTGTCGAAGGTTTTACACAAATTGGTGTCAAAGTAACGAATAGGCACAAATTCGACTGTAGGTAATTTTATGTTACATCATGTCAAAGAGAAAAAACTATGCTTCCGACTTAACCATCTCACTTGAAAGGAACACTTTGCAATTAATGTAACAATAAAGGGCATTTTGGAAATAAAGAATTCATATACATGTAAAAATATTTTGAAGAATATATTATGTATGTGTATTGAAACTGGTATATTGCAATGCAACTATCCATGGGGCGAGGCTAAAGATATGGAAGTTGTGTATATGGTACAACCGTCGAAATGGTAAACAGGCCAACCAGCCCCAGTGTATGTGCACCGCGTGATAGAACAGTGCCCGTTGATAACATTGACGAGTGACATCGTGATATTCCAAGGTTAAAGCTGAAATGCTGTGTCACAAACTGTTCTTGAAACAATTATTTAGCATGCATAGCACAGAGATGTCTGAAATGAAATTAAAACTATCGTATTACGGTAGGGTATAGCAAGTGCGTGCAGACCTTAACCATGCATGCATAAAACTTATTTAGAAAGAGTGATAAATTCCACGCTGATGGTGTCGGATGACCATATTACAATGCGGAAGAGGTTATCTAGTCATCTGCAGATGTCTCTCTCTCTCTCACACACACACACACACACACACACACACACACACACAGAGTAATGTGTTATAGTCCGATCACATTTTCAGTGATGAAAAAACATGTTTTGAATGAATGGTGTGATTCAAACTTAGATATCTTACTTGATATAACGTCAATAGACTGAAATTTCACACGTGTTATTAGAACATATTTTTTCATATTTTGAATATTTTTTGCTAATATTCTCACCTTTTTTTAATTTTTTGCTTTTAATTTATATGAATAAATTTAAATAAACTTTTTCGATAAAAGTTTGTTGAAAAATTAATACTTGTTCGTTTGCAGTCTTGTTTTAAAGATAAGTATTTAAAAATACTATTTTTCTGTCTTCATGCTTAAATTATTAATATTCACTGTAATTTTTGAGTTTTCGGGAGTCAAAATTTAGCAATTAATTGAAAGGTAGCTGTTGTCCCTCTCATATGTTGATATGGCAAATTCGACAGTTTCATTCATATACGTTATTCATAATTGGGTTCTGATTGGCTAATACCTATTCACGCCATACGGGTTTATACAGGTGTTTCTATTTCTAACCAGTATACGTCACGGGCTAACCCATTGCACTTTTTATGAATGGACAACAGGTAAAACAGCACAAGCATCAAAATAATGAATGATATTCATTTATTACACATGTTTGACCTAGAACGACGCAATTTTTTAATTTAATGTTTTGAAACTGCAAAACCTTCAAGCTCATCTAACTAAGCCACGATTTTTATCTCAAAAGATGAAGTTATTGGCGATAATGCATTTAACTACGTGATACGCATTATCTGAATTCAGATGCGCGTCGGATAAAAACTGGTTTTATTTGATTTTTAGACTTAATATAAGGAATTTGATCAAACTATTTAAACACATGTTATGAAAATAACAGATCTACATATAGCATTAATAAAATTTGAGGTAAGTAATCCACCATCTTTTTAAGGCCACATCGGTATTCATCACTGAATAAGTGATCGGACTTATAAGTGTAACATTTTGAAGATTGTATACTGTCTGTGCACATGACAAAGGGATCTATACAACTCTCGACTTTGTCCTTGCAAGCTATTTTCAAATTTGTCGATGTATTGTTTCCCCTTTAAACAGGAAATTATCTACCTAAATAAATCGATCTATTGAATTATTGAAATCGGTTTCCTGTATTTTATCACATTTTTATGACAAGCATTATGTTTTTGTGTATGTTGTATTTCACTTTTGTGCGTTTCCTCTATTGTGTTTCTGGTTTTCCCAGGTTTTGTGTCGAAAACGTTTGTAAAGATTTAAGTCTCTAATTCTTATGGATATATCTAATTTTCAACAAGTTTACCTCAGAAAGTCTGTTATATTGTCTAAGCAGCACACTCCATTAATGCCTCTGTGACTATAAAACTAGCTACTTTAAATGAGTATTTGTGTTCCTGGTAGACTTAATCCTTTTCTCTATTTGTTTTATTTATTCATTATTTTTGGGGGTTAAAATAAGCAGTTTTTATTATAAAACTCTATGATTTAATGGCTAGATATCAATGGGTGAAGGTTGCTTGGCTGTTATTTATGATTAAGCATAGCTGAAATGAACAAATTCAATGGATTATGATCTACCGCCTGCAGATTCTTTTTTTGTGATTTGCGCCTATGTTAAAAGGGCCATAACTCCAAAGAAAATGAGTAAATCAACTCGGGTTAATGATTTGCTCATCCATCTCCTATCTATATGTTGTTACTTTGCACTAGGTTTCGTGAAATAATGCTTCATAGTTTTGGAGAATTGGCAACTCAAAATATTTTGAAGTTTAGAAATAAAAGAATATGGCAACGGAGGATCGTAATAGACCCCTTTCACATTCCAATGCGCACGCGCTAAATTTTGCCAAACGCGGTTATCTCCCCGAAAATCGGAACTCTTTTATCAGCTCAGGGGGCAAGTCTACTTTCGCTTTACATAGTAAACGGCATGGACGTTTGATGTTCACTGGTTTAAACATAAATGTGTCGCCGATTTGACCATCCATCGAAGTAAAGCCAAAGCGAGAAGAACGATTATGTTCACCTGTAAAAGCGGTAGCCATTAAAACTTATATTACTCATTTAATTCCATTCCAGATAGTGTCGTCTTAGGATACCCCTCCCCCGATATTGGTTTAGTTGTGACGGGACAGTAACAGACTAACCACGACGGGGTGAGATTGTCTTTTCCTTTCCCTCGGTATCGACAAGTGGTCATTTGGTAGAACAGAAAGAAATTATTTGATCCATTGTGAAATAATGAATCACAGAACATAAGACGGGCGGTGTTCATTCTAGAAGGCACATTGACCCCCTTATTTTGCAAAATGGCACTATTGTTAAGACCTTAGTAGCCATATTTGATAAAACATTAATGCAAAATATTAATATCATGATGTTTTAGACAAAAGTTTTGAAAATGACCCATTCTGAAAAATCTAAGATTCAACACTGAAGCTTTCAGTGAAGGAGTCCACTGTCTGAACAGTACTTGTTACAAGTGCCTTCAAAACTAAAACATCATTTAATCATTTTTATTTCATTATATCCATTGTTTTGATTTTTATAACTGGTGTCTTAACATGTTATTATGTGGACCAATGTTAGCCTGTCAAAAGCTATACCATACATATCTGCTCCCACCAAACCAGTCTATTCTGGCCTAGCAGTATCCATGTAGCCTTATTCTAGCTGCTAAGATATATGTTTATCATACTCCACTGCCCAATTAAGATTTACTAAATCTTGCGCTAGCTATAGCCTGACAGTATCTATATAATATTATACTGACATACCAAGAAAAAAACCATGCTTACACTTCTTTGTCAAAATCTACTGAGTTTTACACTGGTCAGTCAAGATTAATGCACAATTGCACTGGCCAGCCATAGCTGTACTGTGTACGTACTGACCCGTCAAAGCTATACTGTGTAGCTACTGACCCGTCAAAGCTGTACTGTATACATACTGGCCGGTCAAAGCTAAACTGTAAACAAACTGACCCGTCAAAGCTGTACTGTATACATACTGGCTGGTCAAAGCTAAACTGTAAACATACTGGCCCGTCAAAGCTATGCTGTATACATACTAGCCCGTCAAAGCTAAACTGTAAACATACTAGCCCGTCAAAGCTATAATGTATACATACTGGCCTGTCAAAGCTATACTGTATACATACTGGCCTGTCAAAGCTATACTGTATACATACTGGCCTGTCAAAGCTAAACTGTAAACATACTGGTCTGTCAAAGCTGTACTGTTTACATACTGGCCAGTCAAAGCTATACTGCATCCAAGATGTATGCATGCTGCTTGCACTGCCCTTACAAGGATTATTCCATACATGTACTGGCAGTCAGGCTCCATATATGCTTCTTAGTATTTATGTAAGCTTATATTCAATTTACCAGTGGATTGTAAAAACCAACTCTTCATGGTATTTATATACAATATTTGTGTGAAATACATATAGTGGCATTTTGTATCAAATTACAACTAGAGAAGCTTCTTTGGTAGAGTATTTGTTCTGTAAATGGCTTTTGTGTTTGAATACAAGACCTGAGAAATGGAAGTGGTTACTATTGCATCTATATATGAAAATTCAGCTGGTTCCAGTCATTCCTTATTTGAGATTTTCCTCAACTTGAAGTTAGCAAATTTGAAAGCTTAATATTTTATTTAGTATTCAAGAAATCCATAAATTTAAGTTGTCATTAAGAAGATCATTCTTAAGTTTTTTACATTTATATTCCAATTTTGTTTAAACTTTATTTGTATAAAATTATTGTCAAAAGTTGTCAGATTTCAATTAAGGAAAATCTTATAAGTTGAGAAATGATTGTAAAACTGGAATCAAATATGTAAATCCAACACTATACTTTTAAAGAATTCACACTTAAATTAAAATTAAATGACAATCATGTCCTTTTAAATTCAGTTGGGATTTACTAGTTTCAGTGATTTGACTGATTATTAATTTGTTGATTTTGGAAGCAGGAAATGTCAATTTAGAATTATTTATGAAAGCTCTTTTCTGTGTACCTTTGTGTTTGGCATAACTGAGGTGTTGAATTTGTTAATAAAACAAACTTTTAGTGAATATGGATGGGGATTTTAGATTTAGATACAACCCTTTTGTAATGTAACACTACTGATTTTGAAACCCAATCTTCTTGATTTTCAGCTTGGTTCTTGCTATTTTGCACATTTTGTTGTACAAACACTTTGAACAGTTGAGCTGCATTGAAAAACATAAAACCAAATTTGCATTTAATTTTCTGCCAATGATAATGCCTTATGCAGAAATGGGTGACCAAGGAAGACTGATTGGTGTGGTGTATACTGTTATTTTATATTCAAACTGATTACCACTTTGTCTTTGTGCCATATAGGCTTATTCTTTATAATAGATTGGTTCTCCATACAACTGGTAAGATGGTTTGGTTATCTCCATACAACTGGTAAGATGGCATTATTCAGTCATAAATAATTAAAATACAATACTTGACAGAGAATGCAAATCTAGACTCCTCTTTGTACCAATATATTGTATATATGCAGGTGGATAAATTGAAAATAAAGAAGGCTGTTGCAGTTTTGGAAATTTCAGCTGATAGCTCAGCACTGTCCCAGTGTCTGTATAGGTTCATGTTCTAACCACTGTTGGCAGTTTGAAGGTGATCCTTTGATACATGACCAGGCAGTCATTTGGATTTAGCCCACTATTTTAATTTTATTTATTTTTCATAATTTTTTTTTTTTTGTGGAAAATGTGCTTATTTTAAATATTAATATGTATGGTCCATCAGTTTTTTTTTTTTGCAATAGAATGAAACAAAGTATCATTACATGTACCCAGCCCTAACTCTGTACACATGGAGTTCTGGTGAACTGATGTAATACTCTGATACTCTGAAGAAATAAAAATTTTAACCTAAATGTTGCTGATTTGGAGTGGAAAAAAATAAGTTTTGTTTATTTTGTTTAAAAGGAAGGAAGATTCCAAATATTAATTCAACTTTAAAATAAAAAAATCTTATTTTTTACTAGATCTACCTAAATCAGAAAAATATAACTTGTCTCTGCCTCAATCATTCATGATGCAAAATGACCTAACCAAAATTATTCCACTAACAAGATTTAGCGTTAGTGTTATGTGACAATTATCATAAAGATACGCCATAAGAACTTTAGTTCGGTTAACGTTCACGTGTGTATAAAGTACAGTCCTGTCGAAAATTTAACACTAAGTTACCGAATATTGGTCCCAAATCTGGCTGATTCCTGTAGTTTCTTACATATAGCTGTATATATCTCGACTATTTTGGGCAGCTGCTATGCTTATCTCAACAGGTTTTTCTTTCTAGCGTCGAATCAACTTCGTTAGCTCAGTGTTAAACTTTCGACAGGTCTGTAACGTAGTTCTACTCGCGATTACTAGCTAGGCCTAGTCCCAACCCATCTTGTTTTCGCCAAAACACATGGGCGCCGCCATTGTTGTTATTGTTTTTGTGTGAATCACGTGGTCGAAAATAGTACTTGAAAATACAGACCGATCTAATCTGAGTCGTTTTGCGAGGAAGGACATTTGTTTAATGTTTGCCTGGCAGCTTGTTTTATGCCATTGTCTCACTCGCGCACTTGCCCCCTGGAACAAAATCCCGCGAGGTTTTGTAAATTCGCGCGAGACTTAGTCTAGAAATTTCGCTGTCGTCAGTAGATACAGGGCATGCGCATTTGAATGTGAAAGGGGTCTATTTGATTTCAGTTACGGTAAAGCTCTACCGAAATTTTAACTCTTAAGTCAACGAATCAATGCCGAATTTTCAAATCAACATGGGTTCTAGTTAACTACATGTTCTATCTCAGCAGCCGTTTTGCCGCTAGCTTTTTCTATATCACAGCCACTCGACAACCGAGCTTTTGGTGATTTTCGTTGCCTAAGTGTTAACCTTTCGACAGGTCTGTACTGCACATGCATACGTGTACGCTTGTAATCATTACCAGTTGGTTTTCATACTAGTTTATATAATTTTTGAATGTATTTTATGATTAAATTAAAAAATGGTATATGACATAATATTTAAGTGGTTTTCAAATGACATGCAATGAAAGAAAAAGAAGTATGATTATTTAAATTATGAAATACTGGTATATCGCTAGAATAATTGCCTCTTTACGTAACCCACAGTTAATTTAACTAATCAATGAGTTTTGTAATATACATTGTACAGAGTCGGGTTTGTGTGGAGTCCGTAAGGTGACATGTGTAAAAAATTATTTCTTAATTCTTAATTTCGTAATACTGTTTCGTATATACACAGTAGTTATTTCGTATTTTCGTATACTCGCAGTAATTATTTCGAATATTCGAAATACTACATGTATATTTCGAAATTACTAAATAACCCTTTTTTTTACATGTGTCACCTAATGGGCTCCGTAGATTGTATTGACTAATTTAGCCATTGTATGGTGTTTATTTCATCTGACGAAAATATTGGAACTTTATTGCATCTTAGTGTTAAACTTTAGACAGACCTGCACTGCACTGCACATGCATACGCTTGTAATCATTACCAGTTGGTTTTCATACAAGTTTATATAATATTTAAATGGTTTTCAAATGGCATGCATGAAAGAAAAAGAAATACGATTAATTAAATTATGAAATACTGGTATATCGCTAGAATAATTGCCTCTTTACGTAACCCAGAGCCCTGTTCATTTAACTAATCAATGAGTTTTGTAATATACATTGTACAGAGTCGGGTTTGTGTGGAGTCCGTAAGGTGACATGTGTAAAAAATTATTTCTTTATTCTTAATTTCGTAATAATGTTTCGTATATACACAGTAGTTATTTCGTATTTTCGTATACTCGCAATAATTTTTTCGAATATTCAAAATACTACATGTATTTTATATTTCTAAATTACTAAATTGTCACCTAATGGGCTCCGTAGATTTGTATTGGACTAATTTATCCATTGAACGGTGTTTATTTGATCCGACGAAAATTTTGGAACTTTATTCCTTCTAACGTCATTCAAATTGTTTTAAATAGAACATTTGAATAGACCTGTTTTAGATTATTTTTGGTCTTTTGGCTTTAAATAAATAATGTTGATATAGTGTTTTAGAGATTAATATCTTCAAGTTTTTTTTGAATCAATCTCAGACCAGGAAGTAACGAAGTTATATATAAATGTTTAATGAAGTAATGGTGTACCAAGGACGGACTCGTTCTGACAATAATAACACAGTTAACCCCATGGATACGGAATAACATAATGTTTCCGAATTCACACACACACACACACACACACACACACACACATTTATAATTATGTATGTTATAGTATAACAATTTATTGGATAAATATTGTTTACACTAAACATTGTATTAGTAATTGTGATAATAAATAGTTTAAAATTTGATGAAATTTCATTTTTTTTTGTTTGTACAAAATGTTAGAACTATTTACATATCAGTAGATCTAGATTTGCTTGTACTACGCTAACTGTGCTACAGATCGTTATAAGGTGAATATTTTGGGCAAGGTGTCATTATTGCAGATGAATGGCATTTAAATATACCATTTACCAGCCTGTCAAAAGTTTAACACCGAGCTAACGAATTAGTGCCGATTCGGCAGCTCATCTCATCAACCCCTCGTTAGCTACATCTTAAAACAATTTTGACAGTTGAATTCTATCTTTTTCGGCAGCTTTCTGTCTCTCAGTGACCGAGTCTCGACTCTTTTTTTTGATAAGTGTTAAACATTCTACAGGTCTGTACTAAACCTTTATAGTGTTGGTTGACATGTATGTCCTTTATTTCCATCTATTTTGATGTTATTCAACTTGTTGTTTAAAATCTGTGGCGCTACAGATCATATCTGTTCTTGTTTAAAACCAAGCAATATTTGTATCAAAATGAAAATGCTGTATCAATTTTCACAAAGTTTATTATTAATTTTTTTGGGCACGTGGATTCAGATATTGCGCAACTGCAAATTTTAGTAGATTTTCAGCCTGTTTCTTAATCATTAGAAAATATGGAACATATCTTATGTAATTTTGAACGGTTACGGTTTGGTGTCATGTCGATCGAGTATGATATAATTGTTGCTTCGAATCGATTTTAATCAAATGTTTGTGTTCACAGTTGGGTATAAGGTATACTGAATTTAAATAGAGTCAGGTGATTATTCACGAGTACTTGCTTGTAGACTTGATTTTTTGTGTTTTAATTTTTTTTAATGTTTTAAAGTTCTTTTTAAATTTTAAATTCAGTGTACATGCTAAGCGGTAAATAAAATACATAATATATGTTTAAGTTGCACATAAAAGTGTCATTCAGGAATTGAAAGAAAAGGAAAAATAAGAAAGAAAAAAACCTGATGTACCTGTGTACCTGCAAGCTATACACATTAATCATTTTTAATTTGTATGTTAAATTGACACTTTATTTAAATAATTAAAATCGACATGCATAAAAGATGGTGTTAAATGTAAAGGGAGACTTAAGAAAATGGCGATTAGGCAAACTTCAATAGATTTATTTTTAAAATCTGCACTTCCCATTTACTCAAACGTTATGGCGAAATTACATAATTGCCACATATTGGTTTAAAGCAGACGTTTCAATAACCAGGTATGGGCAGAATAAAATTATATACTTGGATGAAACCCTGAAAAAAATCAAAAAGTTGTTATGATAATTATACTCAAGGTTAATTTTTTTTTCAAAATTCAGAGTGTTTAAGTCGTTATACTTTAAATTTTATGTGCACGGATATTTAATAGTAAATAAAATGCATGGTATGTTAAAAAGAATTACTTTAAAATAAAATCTTAATATCATTCGAGAATTAATTGTTTTTTTTAACGTAATACAAACAAAATGCAGAGATTGCTCCAAATCATCAAAAGCTTGTTTTAAATTTTCATTTTATTGGGCGATTTTGTTACTTCAAATAAAGCCGTATGACATGGTATATAAAAGTAATTTTACTGTTGCCTGCCAAGTCGACATCACACCAATAATAACTAGAACTGTCTCAAGAGAGCCAAATACCCCCGCCCCAACATTGACCTCCTGACCTTCACCTTTGACTTATGCACAAAAATTTGGTATACATATGACATATGGTATCATGTCGATTTACATTTGTGCCAAGTTTGATTAAAATCCATCGATAGACATGGAAGACATGGAGCGGACACGATATTGGGACGGGCAACCAGACAGACAGGTGATTCCTATACACCCCTTAAACTTCGTTTGCGTGTGGGGGGGGGTATGAATATTTTGCGTATCTACAGTACAGACCTGTCGAAAGGTTAACACTGAGCTAACGATAGATATGCGACAATTATATGAGGCGTTAATTTTAAAACAGATTGAAAATGAAAACATTTTAGTAAGAATAATCTCTTAATTAGGTAATCAGTACACGTAACTTTGATATTTATACATACATTCGTATAATTAAAGTTACATCTATTTTGGCATCTGAAAAAAAATAGAAAGTTGGACAACCGAATTTCTTTTGCCTACCAAATAATACCTTAAAAACGGGAATTGTTAAGGGTTTTATTACCAGCTTAGATTAAAAAGAGATATATATTTCGAGGAGAAAATAGGCAGATAATGGGGTTCGCCTGTATACCACGTGATGTCAATGATGTTTGTGCGGAACTATTATGGAAAATGGAAAAGGAATCATATTAGTTCACGTTTTCCCGTTAAAAAGACGTTTTTCGCAACGCAATCGTTTTCTAAAACGTTCCGCATTAAAAACCAAGGGGAATTGATCACGTGGTACGCTTGGGAACTACATTGACCTTCAGTTTTAACATATGATTGCGGTTACACCTAATATTCATATTTAAAAAAAGGAAAAATGCGATGACGGAAATTTTTATCTATCTTAAACGACGGAAGTTGCTAGGGTATTATTTCTGTTGAAAGAGGAGACAATTTTAGTGAAAAATAATCTCTTGATTGGAAGATAAGTGACCTTTTAAGTCATATGAAAAAAGAAAAGTTCGATGACGGATTTTTATCTTTCCATCAGATATCATCCTAAACAATAATACATTTTTTTATTTATCTCCAGGTTGAGGCCTCGATGATGCGAACGAATAAAGAGGATGAACAGAAAAGATTAAAGCTGACACAACTACTGAATGAAACAAAAGAGACTTTGGCAATTTTCCAAGTTGAAGCTAATCAAGAGAAGAAAGGCCAAAGAGGAAGTGCCGCCATTGAAGGACTTTTAAAGACAGAGGGCGCCACTACCGACCTCGCGCTTGATTTTAACTCGAGGCTACAATCGGTCAAATCTGGAGAATGTATGATTGTTGTATCAGGTAAGATTAAAGCAAAATAGGTATACATCGAAAAATGGGTTTCGACATTGGTGGTTAATTTATATATTTTTAATATGTTGCGGTTCATGTCCGTAATTTTTTTTGACACAGATTAATCTTATTTTAAATAATGTTAACGCTAAAGTGCATTTAGTTCCGGCCTATCAAAAGTTAAACACTGAGCTAAGAAAAGAAATCAATCGCAGCTCGACTGCCGAGTGTCCAAGGTGTGAATAGCAAGTCGCAGAAAAGCTGCAAAGTGATAGAAAACAGCTGCCGAAAAGCCACCTAACTATAGCTAACAAGAGGGCGAGACGAGTTGCCGATTTGTAACCTTGGTGTTTAACTTTCGTCATGTCTGAACTGTACTTTAGGATTTTACACTATCAAAGTTTTTGATCAAAGCATGTTCCCAGAATGTTTACAGAGAATGTTTCCATAAGGATGCCTAATATACTTTACATTTGTATGCTTCTTGCAAATACGTCGCTAAAAGGCTTGTTTTTTGCCTATACCAGGTAAGCGATAAAATAAATCTTATGACAATAACGTTAAATTGATAATCAAAATAGAAAAAAACCTTTCCATATAATCTGTTCTAGTACTTGGGTTTGTAGCACAGTGTTAATAAAATGTTTCTGTATTTTACCAATTGTTTAATTTATTTGAAAGGTGAAACGTCTGCTGGTAAATCAACTGTACTGAATCTTCTTCTTGGAGAAGACTTTTTACCAACGCATGCTCTTAGCTGTACGTCTGTTGTAACAAAAATTGCATACGGAGCCGAGAGGCGAGCAGAGATTATTTACGTGGACAAAAGACGTCCGTCAGTAAAACTTGACGACCTAAGCAAAGAAGATCTGATAGAAGAACTCTTCAAAATTATATATGTAAAAAATCCCGAAGACCGCGAGAGGGCAACTGAAATAAAAGAGGTGAAATTGTATCTGCCATCTAATATACTAAAGGTATGCAAAAGAATTTAGATTGGCTCAAGGCCACAACTATTCTAAACTAAGATTTTCCTTTAAATAAATCTGGCAAATTTGATACTGTAATAATTTGGATAATTATTAAGATATTCCCGCATATAAGGTGTCATTTTGAAAATTAGCCAAAGGTTATTACAACTACAATTAATTTCAAAAATGCTGCCAAAATTTAATTAATTTTGCAGATTAGTTTAAAGCGGAAACTTGGAGTAAAAATTATTAGGTTGGCTCCAGGAAGGATAAAGGTGCCTCGGTGGTTTTGCTTCATGTACTTCGGATTCCTTCACGATGCCAGATCTGACAGACTGAGGGTGTTTCTAAATGGCTTGAACGCCACTTCCGTCATTATAACAAGATACCCAGTATTGCCAGCTTGCCTGATCTAACTATTTTGTTTCTTTCTAGTGGTGACTTCTACGATAGCCTAATTGGTAGAGTGCTCGCCTCGTACATGAATGTGGGAGGTCGTGGGTTCGAGATCCGGACGGATGTGACCAATACTTGAAAATATGTAGTAACTGTCCTGTTGTCACTCCTTATTTAGAAATTCAGAGGTCCTTTGGAAGAGACCCCAGTATCATGGTAGGCGTAACACGTTAAAGAACCATCCTGCAAATTACACTGAGCGCAAAGTTAAAAATTCAGCCATTTCACCAATAGCTGGTGACGTTTCAATATAAGTGATATATATTGAATGCGACGTAAAACCCCATTTAATCTGTCTAGTGGCGTGTTCCTATAGATTTGTTTTTGCTTCTTGGTGCATTTATTTCTTGCATGCAATATACAGAATTGTTCAGGTGTAAGGATACTTTAATGTATTTATTTGTTCTATTCTTACAGAGTGGATTAGTATTCGTTGACACACCTGGAATAGGTGAAAATGATGCAATGGACGAGGTGATAACGCGATTTGTAGCAGCGAATCATATAATGGGGTTTATGTATGTCATAATGTCAAGTAACGCTGGAGGAGTTCAGGAGGATAGGGTAACTATTATAAATATTTGAAATTACATGATCCTGAAAGAATACTTCTTTATCCAATAAATCTTTCATACAGACAGTGTTATCATAAACACTCCCTTTTACATGCAATTCACAAAAACTGGTCCCAGAAAAGTGTTCAGTATTATTTACTGTGTGCGTTCTTGGGCATGTTCAGTTGCTGTATTCTGTATTAAGTTGCTTGCACCATAAATAAATGTGGTTTGTAATAATTTGAATCCATTGTATTTTGGCGTTATTAATGAAATGGGACAACAGTCTTATATTCCTTTTGTTTTCAATTTTGATTTCACAGAAGTTATTCTTCCTAAGCACCCGAAATCACCTTCCGAGTGGAAGTTCACGTCTGTCACTTAATTTGCCAATTTTTACGTTGCTTTGGGATTATGATTAAAACAGGCACTGGTGATGTTTTGATAAGCAGTTACACATTTTACTCCTTAAACACTTCTTATTTTTTCGTGATCCACAGTCAGTATTATAAATATACCAATAAAAAAAAGAAACATTCAAGATGCACGCCGCATATTCATTAGTCGTGTATGTGTTGTTACATATACATTGTTTTTCAGTTTAACTGGGATATTTCCAGTTGAATTCTTAGTTTACAATATTTTTTCTTGTGTCGTTTTGGGGTTTTTGATTCTTTTGATATTTGAGTTTGTGAATGGGACACTTTCCTCTTTTATTTTTTGTTTGTTTATATGTTTGCTTATTATTTTCTACCTTAAAAAGACAAAAGTTTTAATGTTATTTTTCAGCTGTTAAATCTGATCAAATTGATTCTTGAACACCAAAAGCAGTATGGAGACGGTGATGGAAGTATTACATTTGATCCTAAAAGTGCAATATTTCTTTGTAATTTATGGGACAAAGTTAAACAGGAGGAAGCAGGAATAGTGTATAACAATGCACTGAACAAACTTTCACAGTGTTGGCCAAATCTCTCCCCATCACAAGTCATTCGACTTTCTGCAATGAAGGCTCAAGAGGAATTGAAGATTGATCCTGATTATATTAAAGAGGATTTCAGACTCAGTCTAGAAGGCTTAAAAGACATTTATCAAAGAGCAGTCGATGCCAGAGTAAAGAAGACATACAAGTAAGTAGAATTAATATGCAAATGTATTATTTACCAAAAACAGTAAGGATTTGTGGAACACATCAATTATAATTTTGATTCTACAACTGTCTTTAAAACGATCTTCCTAAAAAGGGAGACAATGCATACAAAGCATCCTTTCCGTTATTTAGTTCAACTTACTTTCAACAGCGTTGAATTATGGCAAGGTAAAATATAAATGCTTATGTCTTTAAACGAGACTGATGATGAGAAAGGTTTATTACTGATGCATTTTGAATTGAGTCTTGCTCGAAAAATTCAAATGCAAATATCATGTGAATAAAGTGATAAAAGTCCAAAGGGGGTCTGGTTAAAGAACAAATCAAAAGTCTTGTAATATTTCAATTTTTTTGTGTTTGTATCTTTATTGTTTAACACTACTTTTTTATACATCCCTGCTCAATATTACCATAGACTAACATAATGTTATTGTATTTTAGATGGATAGAAAATATTTTAATTCGATGTGGTCATCATTTGAAAACTCTAGTCAGAAGACTTGATGGATCAGAACGGGATTTGGAAGATAAAATGAAACAAGTATTTGTTAAACTGGAAAGTCTTCGACAACGGTCGGATTGTGTTCTGGAAGATATGAATACAAGAATACGTGCCGAATCAGAAGACATATACAAAGATTTTCGAGAATATTTACGTAGCTCTGGATCACGTATTGCCATTACGAGTTGGATTGAGGAAGAACTGCCAGATAAAGATGACAGTACAACAAATTGGTTGGAAGTGAAAAATGAAATAGATACTCTTATCAGCATCAGAATAACAGACCAATTAGAAAAGTGGGAACAATCTACACAAATGGCAAAAAGGCTTGAAAATAAAATTATGCAAGATATTAAAGCACAGTTACATCTTTTACAAGATGATCTGACGGAGATTGAGGAAGACATTCAAGAGGACGATAACAGTAGCATATCTTCTGAGGAAGAATTTGGAATCTCTCCAAGAGATAGCCGAGGTAGACGACCAACCCTCCCAGCTTTCAGATCGCCACTTGCATCATCATTGGGCACGAGTGATGCGGTTATACCAATTAAGATGTTAACCAGAGCTAAAAACCCCATGATCAAGTTTTTACGAGATGTTAGGCGTACTGGAATATTTGATGAGATAATCCTGGCTAAAAAGCTAAAAGAATACAAGGAAAATCCATGCAAAGTCGCGAAGCATCGAGCAGAGAAAATACTAAAAAGACTCTTGGAAGAACATGGCACAAAATCTTTGTTACACTTCGTGGCAGGTTTGCTGGAAAGGCCAAAACAATATTTGATAACTCTTAAACAAAATATCCCTGCCCTCATCCAGTCGAACGAAGACTTGATGAATCACATTGCAATGTGTCGAGTAGATGCGTCCGATTCGCGGTCTTTGTACATAAGGATGATGGAGGATATGGAAAAACTCAGACGTCGATTAATAGAATACGGCCAAGGAAATATTTATGTAGATGACTTTATGGGAGAAGACATTTTCATTTCCGAAGAGATTGGATTAGGTGTGTCATCAACCTTTAAGGTATCCGACATGGTGTTAGATTCGTCATCAAGACACGAACATATGAAGAAGGGGTTGCCACGTGGACTCTGGACAGCTGTTCAGAACGGATATGTTAGAAAAGATGGAAGTCAACAGAGCGTATCAATGAGGATCTATCTGCCATCAGCAAGAATAGAGTGCACCTATCCAGAAGTTGCTAGACTGAGGTAAGACAAAACACGATAGCTGTCTTAAAATTGCCATATTCTTAATGATCGTATAATCGCCAAGAGAAGTCATACAAAAACCCTTGTTTCTAAAGCATATATATTCATTAGTTTAGAAATGGGAGTATTATTGATATTTTGTCGATTTATGAATATTAAAATTGTTAATTTGGAAAGCACGTTGAGCAAAAACATTGAAGTCTACATGACGTTTTATCTCTTAATAATCTCAAAATTTGAGAATGTTTAAATTTTATTGTGCTAGAGAGCTTGAGATAAGAGATACTACTAGTTCTACAAGCGCTGTTTCACATTTGGACTTTAACTTCAAATGTGAAACCAAAAAGGTTAAATTTGTAACTTTATGACAACCATATTGACTTCGACTTTTTATCGTCTAATTAATATCTCGTAGTTTCATCATAGGAACATTGGAAAAAAATGGTTAAATTTACCATTCTACAAATACTTTAATTTGTCAATGTTTTAGTGTGCTTTGACATTGTGAAATGGACATTGATAATTATGTTTGCTTTTGATTTTTTCTTTCTCGAAATATTTTCACAGGTGATTGCGCCGTAACTGTTAATTTTTTGCAGTCAATAAATTTATGTTTTAGTTGATAGAAGTTGTAATTAATATTAAACTTTTTTTTTAAATTTGCAGCACTTAACGGTCAAATAAGTAAATGGTATTGTTCGGCCATCAGTTAAAGTGTGACCTGTTTATATCCTGAATACTGGGTGATTTGTGTTTTGGTTGTCATGGTTGTAATTTGCCTATTTTTTATTATAGATGTCTCCATAATGAACATGTGGCTGAGTTTCTGGGAGTTCATCATTCTGACTCTCCCATACAAGCTTTTGTATACGACAATCATCTCAAGTCCTTAAGACAGTTTATAAAGTCAGGATTCGGCAGCCTCAAAGAAGACGTGCCAAGAATTGTCAATGAAGTTGCCAATGGTATTGAATATCTTCATAGAAAGAAAATGGTGCACATGGAACTTAACACTAATACAATAACGGTAGGCTTCAATACATTATATAACGTCGATTAGCGTTTTAGATATATGTAGAGGTTCCACTGAAAAAGTTAGGTTAAACACAAGAAATTCCATCATGACATGAGGCA
The DNA here is from genome assembly GCA_021292105.1 of Anadara kagoshimensis. NCBI lineage: Eukaryota > Metazoa > Mollusca > Bivalvia > Arcoida > Arcidae > Anadara > Anadara kagoshimensis. Next base: position 24,342,790 of record CM037862.1, on the reverse strand, counting down.
GGGTGCCCTGGAAGGATAAGCATCTCATATTTAGCTAGCTACATCCGCAAGGGTTGTAATCAAAATGGAGTGAAAGGAACATGACACTAAGGAACTAATACATTTAATTACCTAATCCCCTTAATGAATGATTGTTTTTCAATTCTCTAGACAGATATGAAACAGAGCCATAGGCAACAGTTTCACAGGTCATTCCTGATAATTTTTGTCAATAGATTTATCTGTTCCTGAACCATCCGTGAAATGTATCCATGATTACCCTGGATATATTCGACGTCCCATAGTTCCATATTCCTTTCACACAAATTTGAAATTTAAAATTTCTTAAAAATCGGGATGTACTCCCTCGTGCAGTGTTCCCTTGGATACATTTAGTGAAATATGGTTTTGTCTTTCTTTCAGTATTTTGATAAGTAGAGGTTTTTTGTATCGTTGTTTTGGTCAGGGCGCTGCTGGTATGTGTGTTGGGGGGGGGGGGGGTGTTCCGGGGCGGCCGTCTGGTGCTGTGGGATTGTGACTGGTATAGTGTGTGATAAGTAACAATACATATTAGAAATATATTTGAATGTTTCCATTGTGTATTATAGGTAACATCAGCTGGTGATGTTAAATTAACTGGTGGATGTTTACCAAGACATGCAGCATTCCCTATTGATAAAGAAGCAATTGAAGTTGGGGAGTTTGTCTATCTATCACCGGAAGTGCTTATGGGAGAACTTTATATCGCGTGCGCAGATGTATATGCATTCAGTTTATTATTGTTTGAATTATTCGTAAAGGCCTTTCTCATCTCAACGAAAATGGAAATTGGATCATTTCAGTTCAAAAGTGAATCCAAAAGAAATGTTGGCATTAGAAATAACCTCTCGGATTTTTCTGAATCAATGAAAAACCTTATTACGTGGTGTTTGAATGTTGATCCAAGCAACAGGCCGTCAACTGAAATAGTTCTACAAAATGTTCAATCAATTGGAGAGGAAATGGTTGTGAGTAAACTTTCAAGCAGAAGACAAATGCTTTAACCAACCGAAGGAAATCAAACACTGCATCAGGATACTCGGAGAGTCATCGATCTTAACCAAATACCGTTACTGAATAAAATATGAGTTGGGGTTCGGCGCTGTGCCACGTGATTAGCACCTTTTAAGATTTGTAAGGAGCGTTTTAGAAAACGTTCACGTCGCGAATTCCGAAATAACTCGTGGTTTTGGGAAAACGTCAACTCATGTAATTCCATTCTTCAATGAAAATAGTTTTTCTGCACAAACTTGTAACAGCGTCATTTTAGTGGTGTTTCAGTCTTACTGGTTTCCGTGAACTGTCATCAATTTTAAATACATTGAGCTTATTTGTAGACAGTTGTAGTGACATGGTTACCCCATAGATGTAAAATACAATTGACGGATCGTCGGCCACGCCCCAATGTTCCGACAAAGACCCGACATGCTCGAATGACACATAAAACAATAATAGAATCTATCATAACTTGTGGTGCCAGACCCTAGTTCTAATATATTTGGTATAGAAGGAGGCTTGCCGAGTTCTGGACAAAATATATTAAAACGAGGGTCGAGATTTCCTTCTCTGGTACTACAAGTAGTGATTGATTCTATTTCTTGCACCAGAAAGTACAATTTTTCAACTTAAATATATTTCACCTTTCGATACCCCTCTGATTTTGTTGATATATTTTTTTGGGAAAAACGGCGTGTAAGCTATCTTGCACAGGGGGTACAAGATGGAAATATCTTGCACCTCTATTTTTATGGATTTTTCTATCTGGGGTGCAAAAATAAAAACTCTGTCTGAATGGGTCATTTGATGACTTCACTGACACTATTACGTCATTTGTTGACGTGACGCTGCTTTGGTACCGAGATGGTGGCTATTGTCGGAACATAAAAGACAATGCCGGCGATCCGTCAATTAAGTGTTTGGCTGTAACGATACACTCACCTCACGATACAATACGTATCTTGATATTTGATCTACGATAGGATACATATAATGATACATGACTCTTCCAAGTATGCAAACATAAATATGGGGAAAATCTTTAATAATTAAAACAAAAAGTGAAACTTTTATGGAAATAATCACCAATTTGATATTTAAATACCAATGAATGCCTCCGAATTAAGATTTTTTGACATGCTGGTTTAGGTTTAGTATCATAAAGAGAATAGATGAGGTAAACTTCTAGATTGGAATTTCTTGATGCATTGTATGGTGTATATGTAAACACGTATTCTGGTATGGGTAAAAAACATTACCTGTCCGCTTGGCCTTTGATTTAAAAATTCATTATGAACGAGTAGATTTAAGTAATTGGAATCATGCGTGTATATTTCAGCTATATGATGTGAACACTAATCATGGGCAATGTGTATATGTATTAACTGCGAATCCTAATGCTACCTATGTATTGGTTGGACCCTACTATTTGAATATTTTAATAAAAGGTCAAACGGACAGGTCAATGTTGTATGCCTATACATTCATATCGTTTGACGACATATCATTACAGCCCTAATTAAGTGATGTTCATTTTTTTTAATTATTTTACAACAAATGGCATCGAACTATAAAAAAGTACAAACGGGATTTCAAAGAATTTAATTTAATATCGGAAGATTATAATACAGTCAAACCTGTCTATAAAGGCCACCCAAGGGAACCGGTTAAGGTAGTCTTTATGGACAGATGGCCTTTATTTACAGGTTCAAATAAATGGACAAAGAACAACTGGAATACAGTTCTATTGGCCTTTATAAACAGGTGGTCCTTTAATAGAGGTGGCCTTTAAGACAAGTTGGACTGTAGTTCTTTGAACGGTTTTAACATGCACAATAATAATTTTTGTCAATCATGTTTTTAAATTTTCATTCTGTGGTTTTTAATGTATTCACATTAAATTAGCACTTAATTTTGTAAAATTGAAGAGATACAATGCCATCCATAAATAACAATTTTTTGGGCAATGTTTTTTCATTAAAATCATTATGCCATATGTCATTCAAAGATTTGAAATATTTAAGTTTTTGAAGTATTTGAAAGTGAAAGTGAAATCTTACATTAATGACCGAAAAGTATGCAACAAAGTTTCTTATCTCGACACATTTTTTTAAGTTTTGAAATTATCAGGCAGGAAAAATAAAAAAAAATGTGGGGGAAAAATTAAGATTAAAAACAATATTTTAGCTGAAACACATTCAGCTTGACTAGAATGATGTTTAAATGAGTTTCATTTACGATGATACTATCAGTTTTAAACATGCTTAAACATTTATGGATGGCAGTGTGTTAAAAATGTCATTTTTCCTAAGGAAAAACTGGTGTGTTGATACAGCTGTCATATACCTTTTTTTTAAATTTAATCATAAAATACATTCAAAAAATGGTATATGACACAGCAATAAAATGAGGACACTCATGTTTCGATATTTAATTAAATTATAATGATGTTTCTTTTTTTGTTTGATTTTTCTCTTAAGATGATTAATTGATTGATAGAATGGGAGTTTTCCTCTCAGTCAAGAATATTTCAGCAATATCGAGATGTCTCCAGCCCTAGGTTAAATGGCGGAACGTTTGGCCTTTGCAGTGCGTTCAGGACAGTGTGCAGAGTGGATTCGTTAATGTGACACGCGTGTCGCGACACAGGGCATCGGAGTAAAAGGTCTCTTCGAAGAATCCTATGATGCTTTGCCAGAGAACAGTTACTACCTATTTTCAAGTCTTGGTCAGACCCGACCGAGGTTAGAACCCACGACCTCCCATAAACGAAGTGAGAACTCATCCAACTAAACTACCGTAATGGTCTTTCTAGACGATATGACGGGGATGGGAAAAGTTTTTTTGAAATGTGACCCATGAGGTCATCGTCTTGCTTCTCGTGTATTAATCACATTTTTGATATTGTAATGTAAAAAGAATTAATGTCCGATATTAGACTACTACACTGCATAATTATACCGACTTATTTCATAATCAAAAACAAACATACCACACGAATATCGAACAAAAATCCCAAAGCAAAGTAAAATCCTTTACCTTGAAAACCCGTAAGTTAATTTTAACACTTGAACTAGTAATTCAACCAGAGAACTGAGGCCGGGTGCTCTGGAAGGGGCAACTGTGAAAGCAAAATTTATAAAAAAAAAACAAGAAACTAAAGAACGTAATATATAACCATGATTATTTTGGATTTACAGCAATCATATTAAATAACAATATTGTGATGGCGGCCATGAAAGTGTTTTAATTGCTTTGATATCCCCGAGTCAATAAATTTTTGTAAACAGCTTGCTTCGTTATATACATGTAAATAGAGGCAGTTGTCAGCATCCTATTCTTAGAGACCTTCAACAAACTCTGGCAACGTCAACAATGTGCCACTGAAGCAGACCCAGTTTACTTTTACCGTTTTTAACTTGTATATACTATAGTTTTTAGTTGCATCTGAAAGAAATTGCTTCTTTCCGCTGGCACCTGTAGATTAAAGTGCAAGTATATTCAGAATTCAGTGACAGGGGTACTCACAGAAGAAGAAGAAGAAGAAGGGGAAGAAGAAAACCTTTCAATGTTTCTTTTTTTTATCCCCAGGAAAAAATTTCTCCGATATCGAGGCTGTCAGTTCAGGAATGATGGAGTAAAGTTGAGCTCCTTTTGTAAGCGAACTTACAATCTTTCTCTCACTAGGATCTGTCTTGAGTGGGATTCGAACCTATTTGCTAGTAGTCAAGGTAACCAAGAACATGATAATTAAATAAGTAAGATAATTAAATAAATAAAGAAGTCATATCAGAACCGAGGATAATAAATTCTTTGAATGGTTTCTTACGCCCCAATCAATAATGTTTTTTTCTGATATTTAGACGGACAGTTCAGGAATAGTGGAGTTAACTCAGTGCTAGAAGAAAACCACCGATCTTTGGTAAAAAAAAACTGCCAAACTTCTTCACATCAGTATTTGCCCCAAATGGGAATGAACCGGAATTTGAACCAAGGCGGTGAGAGCCTTTGTGATCCGTACATAAGCGCGCACTTAAAATGCCAAAAGGAAAAATGAAGTCCCTATTTTACATTTTCCTTAAAAGTAAAACAGTTTTTAAGACAAAACACATTCTTTAATAAAATGCTAAAATAATTGATAATTAAGAATGTGACTTTTGCAAATAAGTATAAATTTGATCGGAAGAATATTGTTTTTCAGGTAAAACCCAGACAAAATTCCTAACGTCTGCAGTGATATTTAGAATTGAGTTGGTGGGTACTTTATTCTTTTTCTCTGAAAATACACATTGCACAAAGGCTAAACTACCAAATTTCCGTCTAAATCAAAAAAAATAATGAATCTTTAATTTGACTTCGAAATGCTAAGAGTTAACTCGCTTTAATTGTAACGTAAATGAAAGTCGTGAAAACAGCAATCTTTACACCAGTGTGTCTATTACGTAGGGGTATAGTTACTAGCTTACCCATTAACAATAGAGCCCCGGCTTCCCACATAGGGAGCTAGCACTCTACCAACTGTACCGCACGTGGTGCCGCATGTGGTATCAAACAAACACAAACATGCACGAAGAATATAGTTACTGTTACACTGAACATAAATAATAAAAAAATTTCGCTTGTTTTGACGAATTGAATGATGTCGCCTAGTTTTAAATGAAACAAATTAAAATGTTACAATAACCAAAAAGGGCGAGATGTGCACAAAACTTATAATATCAAGAAACAGTTGCACTTAGAATATGTTTATTGTGACATGTCAGAAATTCAATCAATAATGATCTTGAAGAATAGAAGTCATATATTTATTATACGAAAGTTATAATGTATAATGATAAAATAAATACAATGTATTCTTTCGTGTGGCCCAATTAGGGTTTCGTACATTGACATTCTAACTTACAACTAATATATAATCAGAAATAGATTACACCCGGTTATTTCTTTAAAAATTGAAGAACTGGGGATATTAAATTTTTCTTTATAAAATGTTTTTACAATCCACCGACTTAATATGCACTTTAGCTTCACAAATTGTCCAGCATTATTGAAACAAAATTGAAAATCTTTGTAATTATGTAAAAAAAAAAACCCACTCCATTTACTCCGCATTTTCATATAACCTGTTTACTATGCTAATCAACCATGTGGTGTGTCCTGGATTAAGGCAAAATAAATATATGTTTTGTTTAATGTTCTTTCACAATGTGTTCTGAATGTATGTTCGTTAGAAATCAGATGAAGAGAATGAATGTACATCGGTGAACGGAGTTAAGTATGCATTTTTCTATATTTTTTAAAAAAATCTATAATGATTTGTTATGTACATCTCGATACAGCAATTTCGTTGCCGCTTTTTTCTTTTTTTTTAAAGTTTTCTGTATAAATTGCATTCACTTTAAATGCAAGTCGATTTGCAATTTGTTTGACAATTATTAGTTACACAGTGATTTATTGACCTCATACGGGGATATATCGACTCACGAAAATTTGTATTAGGCGACACGATAGCGGAGCCCATTATTAATTTTAATTTATTTCCGTATTAGGTCACTAAATTACTGTGTAACAAATTTATCCCACTGAAAATCTTGATCTTCCAGATGTCAACATTGGTACATCTGCAGAAACCGCTTTGACGATAGGTTACAGGGGACGTAATCGCTACTGAGCGAATATTTTTAGGGACAAGGTTGATGATCACTAATGACCTACGAGGGGAGGTCAAATAGTTCAAAGAACGTGTATATATTGCCGCAACAAACCATACATTTTATTATTATTATTCAATATAGTCCCCATTTACCCCAATGGACTTAGCCCACTTTTCTTTCAGATTGTCTATACCTTTGAAATAGAAGTCTTCGGTTTGGTCCTGAGACCATGCCTCTGTGGCAGCCTTAAGTCCATCATCATCAGGAAATCTGATTCCCTGTATATGGAATTTCAAATTTCTAAATAGGAAATAATCACTGAATGCCAAATCGGGACTGTAGGGTAGGTGATTAAGTTGTTCGAACTTGCATTCACGAATCGCTGCTTGTGCAGTCCTTGACTTGTGCACAGGACCATTGTCGTGTAGAAGCAATACCCCTCGGCTCAACTTTCCCCTCCTTTTTAATTTAATAGCAGCTTTCAGCTGCTTCATTAGATCAGCATAGTAAGCCTCAGTGATAGAGATTCCAGCAGGTTTATAACTGATTAACAGAACACCCTTAGAATTTTAAAACACAGTGGCCATGACTTTGCCAGCTGATGGTTGGGTTTTGAATTTCTTCGGTTGGGGTGAGCCAGGGTGCTTCCATTGCATGGACTCTTTTTTGGTTTCTGGGTCTCAATGATGAATCCATGTTTCATCACCAGTTACTAAACATAAATGGAAGCTCTCCGGGTTATCATTATAAATGCCAAGAAGCTCCCGACTTGAATGGAGTCTTTGGAAGCGATCCTGCGCATTAAGGTTTCTGGGGACCCATCTTGCGGATACTTTTGACATCCCAAGATGCTTGTGAATAACCGTGTATACTCTTCCATGTGAAATGTACCACTCCCTTCACTACTTCGACGATCATTCATGATAAGGGTCTCCACAGACGTGAAAATTTCCCACGTTCCCACGTTCAAATTCAGCTGACCATTTTGCCACTGTGGGATAGGCAGGACCACTGTCACCGTACATCGCGGCTAATCGCCGGTGAATTTCTTTGGCATTTGATCCCTCTACTGTGAGGAACTTTATTACTGCCCTAAACTCAACATTTTGATTTTCTATCATTGCTTGATGGTCACCAACTTTGAATACTTTTGAGAATTACACAAATATGTTGTGACAAATACACTTGATATGTTTAAAATGGCGGAATGTTGTGTTGTCTAAAAAGGTAAAGAAAATGTATGTTACGCTTGACTGAATACGCTGTTCTGTGGACTTTTGGACTTCCCATCGTAATATAACCTCATATTAAGCTACTAAATTTCCGTGGTGAATAAAGGAGGTTTATATTAGGTGGGATAATATTCATATTGAATCTATTCAAAGAATAATGTAAATATTTTGATATGCAAAAACATTAAAACGTGTTTTGGTGGGAAATCTCAACAACCTGTTTTAATCAGGGGATAAATGTATTCAGTTTTATTACAATTTACTTATACCCAATTTTGACTTTTTATCAGCTGTGATATAAATTTCTTTCACCCTTTTAAGTATAAAAGCTAAATAATTAATTATTGTTATTCAGATTCCGTACACGTAGTGATAAAGTTCACTTTCCGCGCATTATGTGTAAAGCTTTATATGTTTTTAGTGCTTAGCTTTTGTGCAATTTTTATAAAGTGTTCATGCGTATCGCATTGCATGAAGTAATCCAGGTCCATGAGCATTTAGTTTTAATATATTTAGTGTTTTATGGTTAAATGAACCACTTCTGATATCGCTTATGAATTTTTACGCGCGAAACACCTCATTTTACAATAAGTCGAGCTTTGTAAGAGAGCATCTGGTTAAAGATTCCAGATTAACTTTTTTTTCTGATTGTTTGCAGTTGTATCTCGGGGAAAACTGTTATTTTGTAATTATTTAATTCCATCAAAAATTACCAAACAATTAATGTTATTTCGTTTTTCTGTAATTTACTAATTCGTCGCAAAAAAATTTCTCTTGAACCTGAAGACTAGCTTTTGTTTCATTAATTTTAACACAAAATCTGTGCTATATGATGATTTTTTTTTCTTTATTCATATGCAGATTTTGCTTAATCTGGAGAAATGAATAACGCCAAATCATTCAACTCCACATACAGTATATAGATGACACCCTATCCCTTACTAGTAATAAATTAGGGTATATGTGAATGTCATTGTTGTTAAGTGTGATGCCTCTGTATCAAGGATTACCCTGGATATATTTGACGTTCCATAGTTCTATGTTCCTTTCACACAATTTTGATTACACACGTGGTGGGTGTAGCTGGTTAAACAGGAGGTGCTTACCCTTCTGGAGTAACCGGCCTCACTTCCCTGGTGAAAGTTCACGTGTCTAACCTGTCAATTCCAAAGTTTTTACTTTGCTTCTGGACTGTGATTCGGACATGGATTAGTGTGTTTGTTTTTGATCATCAGTATCTATGAGCTCGAGATAATAGATACGACTGATTCTGTCTCATAGTCGGACGTATACTTCATTTATAACAACCACAAATAACCATATTTACAGCTATAGAACAAAATGATGACCACGATGTTTTATAAGCAATTTACCTTTTCTATAAACCAACACCTGCTTCTCTTGATTACGGTGTATTTGTTACACAGTTCATTAACGATTAATTTTTATTTCCGTTCGATTCATTGCGAATTTACACGAATGAAGACTTACGATTTACGCTACGTATGCCTATTTCCCATTCCTGTAAATTCCTAATGAATAGGGCAAAAATAAAAATCAATGGTAATAATTGAATTTTGTTAATTAAGTTCAAGTAAAATAACCAACGCCGAGATTGTTTTAGATCTTTTAATGCAATACGTTTACATCAAATTGTGTGTATGGATACACCACAAACTTACGCCTAGGCTGGCTTGATTATGACGTAACTTGTAATGAAACTAGAAATCATATAAAGATAAAACAAAATATATTTTCTATATTTTTCTTCAAAATTGTACTTTCGGCTAAATACTCAAGCCATCCTCATGTCAATGGTCAGGCAAGGCTTGTACTCTAGGCAAATTTTCGATAACAATCTTGTCATTACATGATGTATACACCTTTGTCTAATTAGCCTTACAAATCATGATATTTAGTAAAAGGCTAGGTCACGCTCTTCCCATCTGTTACCTAAAAGACGAGTTTATAAGGTCGTCCCAGGATTCACTCCACACACACATATACCTGGACATCTACACACAGACACAGACACGCATCTACATACAAAGACACACACCTGTTACTTAGTGTGGAAGTCCCACTGTAGATTGTAAATGCAGATTAGAGTTTAGCCATCGGGAAAACCAAAATAAAGTCAACTCACAACAACAGAAGAGAACTTCTTACCTTATTTCTTCAATACAAATTTGCTTCATCAAAAATTTAGAATGTAAGGAACATGGGACTTTTCGGAGGCATCATACTATAGGCGTTTTGATAAATGTACTTCTTTTTTAAATATTAATCAATTCCTTGGTATATAGAAAATAATAATTTATTTGGAAGCCCCGTTAGTTATGTCACCTAAAGCACTCGCTTACGTACAACAGCGCTTCTCACCATTTTGTTTTGAATCTCAAGCGGGATTATATCCTTGCAGTAGAGTTCATTTTCAGTCTTTTTCGTCCATTGTTGCCAGTTGCCTTGTTTCTTCTGTCATTCCAGAACTAACCGCCTTCGTATACTTGTAAATGAAAGAATTCTCGTCTAAGCGTATATCACCACAACTCTTTTTTATTTGAAGTATTCCATTCCACCGCACTCTTAATACTTCAAGCACTGACTTAATTCAAAATGCCTCTATTTCATTCAAGCACTGACTTAATTCAGAATGCCTCTATTTCATTCAAGCATTGAAATAATGCAATGACGTTCGGTTTTCTCTTAAAAAGGTCTTAACCTTTTTTATTCAGCTTTGTACACTTTGTTCTTGCACACTTGTAAACTTTTAGGTGTTGAGTTTTTTTGTTATTAATATTTCATTCACCCTGAATTCAAACTCCTGAACCAAAAATAAGAAAAAATGTTTTAATGCAGTAAATATTATTCTATATATTTGCATTTCCCAGTATTACAGAAGATATCAGTCCTGTTTTGGTTTTTAATTATCATAACTGGTACAGTTGAATGATGAAGAACAAACTTGCTTGTACTTCCTACGAACACTTCCCGGAAAGTCTGAGCTAAGCTGCTTCTGTTGTTAGCACCATTACCATTACTTCCAAGGATAATCAAATCAGCACCATGACATTCTGCTGTTTTCACAATCACTTCACCTACGTGTCCATCTCGTCGTATTATATGTCCTTGAATCTGTTGTAAAATACAAAAATGAGGTTGAATCAGAATTTCATTTTCTACTTCAATGTGAGTGATTTATATCATTATATTACAACATGAATGAGATATTTACCTCCATTTTAAACACAAAACCCAGAAAACTATCTAAATATTTAGCGAGATGTTTCACAAGAAGGCAGTAATTGAAAAAACTTAACCTGTAAATATTACCAACCAACTCATGTATATATCAATATGTTTGTAAATTCATAAATGTGATGTCCATATAATGAATAGTGATAAAAAACAAACATACTAATCCATGTCCGAATCACAATCCAGAAGCCAAGTAAAAACTTTGGAACTGACAAGTTAGGTTAGACACGTAAAGTTCCACCAGGGAAGTGAGGCCGGGTGCTCTGGAAGGGTAAGCACTTTCTGTTAAGCTAAACAAACATACCAATCCATGTCCAAATCAAAATTGATAGGCAATGCAAAAAAGTTAAAACTGGGAAATTAGGCTAAACACGCGAACGTCTACAGTGGAAGTGAGGTAAAAAAAAGATATACGGATTTAAAAAAAATGCAATCGTATATCTAGTTAGTCTAAGAAATTGTAAATGTACGTTCTTGCATCCAACAGTTAGCAATCAAAATTGCCCTTTAAATGCTAGTTTAAAATATTTGTTTGAAAAAATTAATTGAGGATGCAATTATCATTGCTTAACAAACATATTTTTAAAAAGTTGGTCTATCCACCCAGAAAGGATTAATTTACAGTGTTTGGTTATGTAGTAATCAAAAACAAACATACTAATCTATGTGCAAAGCACAATTCAAAAGCAAAATAAAAACTTTGGAACTGACAAGTTAGGTTAGACACGTAAAGTTCCACCAGGGAAGTGAGGCCGGGTGCTCTGGAAGGGTAAGCACTTTCTGTTAAGCTAAACAAACATACCAATCCATGTCCAAATCAAAATTGATAGGCAATGCAAAAAAGTTAAAACTGGGAAATTAGGCTAAACACGCGAACGTCTACAGTGGAAGTGAGGTAAAAAAAAGATATACGGATTTAAAAAAATGCAATCGTATATCTAGTTAGTCTAAGAAATTGTAAATGTACGTTCTTGCATCCAACAGTTAGCAATCAAAATTGCCCTTTAAATGCTAGTTTAAAATATTTGTTTGAAAAAATTAATTGAGGATGCAATTATCATTGCTTAACAAACTATTTTTAAAAAGTTGGTCTATCCACCCAGAAAGGATTAATTTACAGTGTTTGGTTATGTAGTAATTAAAAACAAACATAATAATCTATGTCCAAAGCACAATCCAGAAGCAAAGTAAAAACTTTGGAACTGACAAGTTAGGTTAGACACGTGAACTTCTACCAGGGAAGTGAGGCCGGGTGCTCCGGAAGAGCAAGCCCCTCCTGTTTAGCTAGCTACACCCGCCACGTGTTTAATCAAAATTATGTAAAAGGAATATGGAACTATGGGACGTCATGAGTAGACCCATATATATTTCACACATGGGGGACTAGCTAGATGAAAAAGGTGTTGTTACCCTTTCCCTGCCGAAAAATCATGTGTTTCATTAAATTTGCCAGTTTTCAAAGGTTTTACTTTGCTTGTCAAATTAGGATTTGAATGTCGATTTGCAATTAGTTTTGCTTAGTGACTTTTAATTACAAATTACAATTGTTATTATTACATCACTTACAGAATGCCACAACAAGAATCATACCCCAAGCGAGCGTTACTAGAAAACTAATCTAAAGGCATGTAAATCCGATTTAATTCAAAATGTCTAAATATGAATAACTTTAACACTTTCAAAAGTCCGCTTTACATAATTGCAATAAGCCATGGTTATGATCAGGCATTTACGTACAGAAGTTTCACACATATTTTGCAGTGCATGAATACGTTTATTCAGCAGTACAAAATTATCATAACGTAATCCACCTCTATCGTATTAACATTAAAATATAAACAGTTCACTTCAAATAACAGATTCTTCTTAATAATGCAGAAAACATCCTTACATTATATATTTTCTGTTACAAGTACTCTTGAAAGAAAATTGCAATATAAAATTAGATGGGTATACATAGTATAGTGTTATATCACTGTTGCACATCGACAAAGTACTCGGGTCATTAAATATAGGTAAACTACAAAAGGAATGGACTCACAAGATACCCGCAATGCAAGTCTATTTCACCATACCGGTCTCACACCAAAATTACACAAGCTAAATAAAAATGTTTAAAACTGACAAATTAGATAAAATAGGGAAAAGAGACTGTGTCTCTACACACACTTAGTGTGAAATTAAAATTAAAAATGAAAAGAACATGGAATTATGGAATTCATTTAAAACTTTTATTAGCAATGCAACCAAAAGCACAAAACAAGTGCATCAACTAGGACGAACAAAACAAGAAGTATTGGAACCACTAAATCGATGGGTAAATGGTTCTGTTAGCACAATTTATCCAGTTGTGTGTATATAGAGTTCCAGCATTATACATTTTTTTACATTTACGTGAGGAAGATATGAACATTTGTTCATCAGCAACAAGAGCGAAGTCCGAGGTAAATGTGGCTTGTTAAGGGTGAACAAATGTTCATATCTCCCTCACTCAAAGGCAATAAATTGTTTATCATACGGAAATTAAAGAAACCCATAGCAATTAAAAGAAAGTTATTACCTCGTTTGAGACGGTCATAAAACTTTCTCCCAGTTATTTTTTTTCTCTTACCGGAACTCAGCGGAGAAAAACGCTTTAGCGGCGAGACCGAATCTATATCAATTACGTCATATCATTGTGAGTTTATGGTGTGTTCCGAATAAGGGATATATTACAGGGAAACTAGATCGCGTAAGGAAATATAATATTTCTATCCCTGACAATTGACTGCGCTCATCCAATCATTTTCAATATTTAATAATCACGCTCGTTTTCAATAAATGGTCTTAAAAGTTTAAAATGCGTATAAATGTACATTCTTTCGTGATATAATTATAACGTCAAAAAGATAAAATATTCCATTTTTGTGGAATATTATACATGTAATTACATATTTTACCCTACCTATGACTAAAATCGATGGAAGTGATTGGCTAAATCGAATCACATGACCAAGTCAGTATCATTCCGTACATAGCCGCACGTGCAAAACTACTGAGTCAGTGAGGCTAATACATTTTGGGTTAGAGTTACGTCTCCTGTTTCTAACGTAAACGTCAACAAAAAAATGGCGACCGTACAAAAAGGTTTGCAGATCTTCTGCTAAAGATAGTAATTTAAACTCATAAAAGTGTCATTATGAGAAATTGGAGGCCAGAGAAAGGGCTGCTAGACTTCGTTAGTATGTTTAACTTTAGTATCCGTTTTATTTTTTGCTGTAGTATTTTATTTCAGTCAGATAACTTTTTTTAAACTCCTTTCACTGCAGCGAGGTCAGCAACTTGCAAAGGACCAACATATATTTTTTTCAAATTTAGCTAAGGGAATACTTTGCATGAGGGAGTGTACCTTACCGTTTGAGGAATTTCAAATATTAACTTGCAGCAAATTCAGACAATAGTATATTTTCTGACAATGATACACAATTATTGCCTACTATAAAATACACAGATAAAATAAAAAGCCCATTTCAAAATAAAAAATACTATTTTCAATTACAGACTTAACACATATAATGACATTCAACGAAGTTAAGAATCACAAAAATAAATCAATATAAAGAATGATAATATTAAACCCTGTATTGAACGAAAAATAAATACGTTTACAAACCGATATCATGTACTTGAAACACAATGCATCATATTGGTCAATGCCATTGTCATTACGATTATTTAATTTATATTTAATTATAATCCGAGGACGGGTAGTTGTAAAATCAGTTGTTTCGGTGTGTGTGTGTGTGTGTGTGTGTGTGTGTTATATCCTTGCTTTTGCTATTGTAGAAGATAGAGTTATTTACCTAATGCTTTTTATACTTTAAGTTGACTTTTTCCGTCTTTCTAGTCAGATCACAACGCAATTCATGTCTAGGTTTGATGTTCTGTGTCCAGGATGTCCTGGATATATTTGACGTCCAATAGTTCCATGTTCCCTTCACACAATTTTGAGTACACACATGCGGGTTTAGCTAACTATACAGGAGGTACTTATCCTTTCGGAACACCCGACCACTTCTCTTTTGGATGTTCACGTGTCTAACCTGACTTGTCGGTTCCAAACTGTTTACTTTGCTTCTTGGTTGTGATTCGGACATGTATTAGTACAGTATGTTTGTTTTTTATTCAAATCCGTTACGAGCTGATCATATAGTAAGTATAAAAGTTTGTCAGTTCACATCCTGAAAGTTAGTGGTTACTATCGGGTACGCAGGTTACAAATTCTTAAGCTATAAGAAAAATAATATTGATTGGAAAGAAAATGATCACTACTTAACTTCACTTTTCCTCACTTAACTCTAGTTCATTTCTATAGACATGTACTTATTTATCACAACAAATATACTACTGTTTGTTCAGGGTTTTTCGGAAGAAAAAACCACATTTTTATAGATTTTCAATAGGACAGAAACAATTCAATAATTTGTTTATTTACATGAGCCGAGTCGTTACTAAAAATCAATTTTCGACTCCACCCTTGCTTTATTTATCAATTTATTCGACAAAATATAACTTGTGTGAGTGTTAACAATGTTACTGTTTTGTGAAATGGTGGGTTTTTTTGTTATGTAGTGGACAGAAGAGTTGAATATTTACGTATGTTAGGGCAGCTAAAAAATGGATTAATTTTGGCATAACTGGGTTGACCTCCTGTTTAGCTAGCTACATCCAACGTGTGTTATCAAGTTTGCGAATAAAAGGAACATGAAACTATGGGATGTCAAATATAGCCATATTAATTTTGGATACAAAAAATAAAAGGAACATGGAACTATGGGATGTCAAATATAGCCATAATTTTTTGTTATACAGAGAACATGGAACTATGGGATGTCCTATATATCCATATTACTTTTTAGATTCAGAGGGTGAAAGGAACATAAAACTATGGGATGTCCTATATATCCATATTAATTTTAGATTCAGAGGGTGAAAGGAACATGGAACTATGGGATGTCCTATATATCCATATTAGTTTTAGATTCAGAGGGTGAAAGGAACATGGAACTATGGGATGTCCTATATATCCATATTACTTTTAGATTCAGAGGGTGAATGGAACATGGAACTATGGGATGTCCTATATATCCATATTACTTTTAGATTCAGAGGGTGAATGGAACATGGAACTATGGGATGTCCTATATATCCATATTAATTTTGGATACAGAGACAGGAAACTATGGGATGTCCGAGCACTGGCCTCACTCGTCAGTTCCAAAGTTTTTACTTTGCTTCTGGACTGTAATTCGGACATTAATTAGTATGTTTGTTTTTATATATCCATATTGATTTTGGATACAGAGAATAAAAGAAACGTGGAACTATGGGATGTTTATATATCCATATTAATTTTGGAATAGAGACAGAACATTGATTATGGAGTTAAGTTCACTACTTAACTCCACTTCATTCCTGTATATCTATTAATTGTGTAAATAGATTACCTTAGCAATGAGACATAGAATAACTTTAAATAAACATTTCAATATAAAATTACATATTAGAAATGATCGCTAATTTCGCTTAAGTTTTAAATAAACATTTCAAATGTAAAATAAGATACCGAAACGATTGCAAAAAACACGTGTTTAAATAAACATTTCAAATATAAAATTATAATTAAATATCTAAACGATCAAAATAATGCAGTTTAATAAACGATCACAGAAAACTTATATTTCAGACAATCAAAATCAATTTATTTAATTCCTGCCTTTATGAATAATTATCTGCTAGTGAAACTGTCAGTTCATAAACACATTAATGATTGATAACTGTTTAGATGATCTTTAATTTATTGATAGTTTACCTATATAATGCAATTTTTATTATCAATAGATAAGATATAAATGGTTTATTTAAGTGTCACATATCATAAAACATATCTATACATATACACATATTATGATAGCCAGCCTAAAAGACTTATGCGACACTATATGTAAAGTTATGTATTTTAATTCTTGTGACAGTGACTCCGGTTAGAAAAGGTTGTAAAACTAAATAGCGGTCAAGGACACGTTTCAGACCAGTTTTTTGAATACCAACTAACACCAATGTATTTTGAACATAAACATATATATATATAATATATATATATATGGATTTTTCTATATATAAGCGTTAACTAAACATGATATTTTGACAAAAATTTAGCAGCAATGCAGCATATACACTTACACAAGAACTCTTATCTAATAGAAATTGTT
Organism: Anadara kagoshimensis; assembly: GCA_021292105.1. Classification (NCBI taxonomy): domain Eukaryota; kingdom Metazoa; phylum Mollusca; class Bivalvia; order Arcoida; family Arcidae; genus Anadara; species Anadara kagoshimensis. The sequence goes on along the minus strand of CM037862.1, from coordinate 24,325,381 downwards.
TTGCTAAAAATATTAATATATACGTTTTAAGACAAAAATATGAGTTTCAAAATACGGCATTTAATTGAAACATGATATTTTGACAAAGATATTTTAGTTACAATGCAGCATACACTTACATTATCATTTGAAATAGTAGGTTGCTGTTACAGTTATTATATATGAGCTAAATTAAAGTCTTTGAAGTAATGGTTTCACTAGAAGCACTCAGTATATTCCAGGCTTCCTAAGCTCGTAAGTCTCCCGTATCCATGATTCACTAACATAGAATAAAACAATGCATCTTTAGGAGTTAATTTTTCCACAATGAATTTTCTATTTTCCTGTGGCACTATTTGAAGTTTATAATTAATAATAGCAATATAAATATTATCAAAAATAAATGGTTTTGTATATGGAAACGCCGTAGATAAGTCTTTAGCTACATCAAATGACATAAGAGTACCACCGGAACTAACAAACGGTGGATAATATTCAAACGGGTACCGATACAGGTATTGCTTTTTAGCTTTATCTGGCGAAGAACGTGGACGGTTCCTACGAACTGGTGTTCATGTTAACAAGTGACCCGTGAAAAATGTTTTGCATGATTAATGTGGTACGTACTTAACAGGGATTCGTGTTCACAATGACGTCATCGCAATAAGCATCACAAATCGAGCTCTAGGGCAATTCTTAACAACCCAGTCAATCCCGCCTATAGTTTTTAATGTATCGTTGAATCGTTGTCAATAAAAGCCATTTGTAAAATGTCTCCAAAGCTTTTGTCCTCCATGTCAACATTGAGTTGTATTTTCTGAAATTTGTACTGGTAATGCCGTAGAATAATCTCTTTATGAATATTCTGCCTCCTAGTTTATTAAACACTTTTTCATTTCCCCATGTTTGTCTAATAGCCATCCGTCTTTGTAAATGGTTTGCCGGTGACTTGATTAAAAATAAAATTTCGATATTTTTGGAGAATAAATCTTTATTATTACCTCTTGACGGTAGCCTGGTATATTTATAACGGAAAATGTTAATTGGTTTATGTTTAGTTTTTCCATATACCCGTATGTCGTATATAAGCTCTTTTAAATTAATTTCCAGTGGGTAAGTAAAACTGGAGAATGGAAGTTCCTTATCTCGATCCACGCCGCTGTAGTGGTAAAATAATCCTGAATGGTTTAATGTCCATTTCACTGGCACAGCCGTCATTTCGTATCCACATTCACCTCGATGCAAAGTAAGAAATTGATATAACGTGTACAAAAATAACATAAAAATTACGAATAATGATTTCAACTTATTTCGTACAAGTATTCTAAATATAATGTAAATCCACTTGATTTCTCCGAGATATTTGACGATGCGTGGTGAATTCAGCATGATAACCATATAACTATCAATACGATCATTGATTTTTGTAACAGAGTTTTAGATTATTTAAATACCTGTTACCAATGCAGTCATTATTTATGCGCTACTAGTTTTTTGAAGTATAATCCACCCGAACTGACATCACCAGTGTAAACGATAAATCATTATTAAAATATCCTGAAAATTGCAAGTTTTGATACAAATTTCACTATACAATGACATAACAATGGCTACAGGTAGGAATGCACATATGCCGTAAAGAGTCAACTGTACTCATATACTTCTGTGTGTTCATGTTTTTATACTAGTACGGATCATCCACATATTGTTAATAAGAATAGATCCTCGGGTCGATTTTACACACTCGGTAAACATAACCTGTTTTGTAAAAGACATGTGTACGTTAAAGGTACACGTGGACTTGGATATTTTACTCAAATACGATAATCCATATTTTCTGAATGCCTCTGCTTAAAACAATCTATTGTTGCCTATTGTAATCCCTCGAACTTATTACAAAAAATACAGAAATAAAATCATACCTTCAAAACACCTCACAATATGTATATACTGCGTACTACCTATATTTATGTATGCATCGCTGAGCATTATTCAAAATGTCCAATCTACATTTTTCAAATAAAAAAGAAAAAAAAAGGAATTTTTACACATCTCGGCATATTTAAAAAAACGTTTTAACACAGCAAACAATATAACTATGTTATTATTATATATCCCTTTTGTGCCTTTCTAGCTGGACTATTTAAATGTGATGAGATGTCATAATTATATTAGAATAGTCCTGATAATCACACATGGAAAACGAGTTTTCTAAAAAATTGGACTCGGTAAAAAATTAAAATATTAAATGGTGAAGTGTTTTTTTTTAAAATTCATTTTTGACCTTTGGGTAGCTTTTCAACATCTTCAAAATAATTTTGGTTTCATAATTCCAAGTACTACTGATGAGGAATTGTTTTCCGAAACGGCCGTCTAGTGCTGTTAAATTAAAACTGATATATGTAATATATAACAATGAAGGCTAAAACAAGTAATATTAATGACTGAATACTGTAAACGTATTTATTTTCGCGGTGTACTAATTTTAGCTTATTTCTAAGTCGTTTGCTTTATGCGAAAATTTATACCAAGCAAAAATTATATTATACTTATCATGTTATAATGCATATTTAAAAAACGCGAACATTTAATTACGCGGATATGTCTAAGTTTTCTTTACCGAGAAAATAAATACACGCGATATTAAATACGTTTACAGTACGTTTTAAAAGTACTTACAAAAAAAAGTTTTTGACAAAAAATAATGGAAGATTTACCCGTCTTAAACCCCTTAATTGTACGTCTAATATTTCATTGAAATGTCATTCAACTAACTATAAAAATAGATGAAGGAAATTATTTAAGATGTTTGAGACGACTTATAAAATAGTATCAGGTTTCCAATTTAAACTTTCTTTTACGAGTTAGAATTGAGGATGTTTATGTTATATATTCTAGTGAGTTTGAAATAAGAGATACGTTTCAAGTTCTGCTTCATATGTAACCGTATATATCAAGTTGTTGTCAAACAAGTAATGCAAGCCTAGGATTATCAAGGACTAAGCAAGATATATGGTATACTTGCAAAAGTCCCTATATTGAATTATTAATTTCAGTATCTGGCCCCTTTAAAACTGTTACAGAGATCAACTGACAAAAGTCAATTTATTATCGAAACCCAGGAATATAGACTTGACAAGTCCTCATATCTATAATAGTTTAAAGGGGCAAGATACTTAAATTAATAATTTAAAAAAGGGACTTATGCAAGTCTAGTAATATGACTGTCAAAAATAGTGTTGATATAACCATAATAACAATATTGTTGACCAGTGTGATGATGTCTCTTATCTAAAATTATTCTGGTCAAATTGCACGTGACGCAGATCTTGTCACTCTTAATTTTTACTTGACATGTGACGGGTCATGTGACGGGTCAAACTAGCTAGACAGGAGGTACTTACGCTTTCTGCCACCTTAACTCACTTCCCTGATGGAAATTCATGTGTTTTACTTACATGTAATTTGCCAGTTTTCAAAGTTTTTACTTTGCTTTGAAATTGTGATTTATAATTGTTTTTGATCAGTAAATAAAACTCGTTTACTTTGAAATTGTGATTTGGACATGGACTAGTACGGTTTATAATGAGTAAATAAAACCAGTCTTAAGTTCCCAAAGCAAAGTTAAATCTGAAACTGGCAACTTAGGTTAAACACGTGAAGTATTTGTATGTATATCAGTTACGCTCGAAGTATTAAAAGATCATTTGTAGGAAAAGTACATCCAATACTAGTAAAATATGACAAAGATATTTAAAAAACCACTTGTCGAGGTGAGAAAATTAGAGTTCTGCTTTCTGTCAAAGGGATTTATTATTTTCATGGTCATAACGCGAGTTAAATTACGGCATGGCTAGGAAGGGTTCGAAGACATGTTTCGTTTATGATTGATCTCAAGCCTTAACTGTAGAGTATACGAAAGTGGAAAAGAGCAAAATACAAAATTACAAAAAACAATAGGTAATGCACATTTATGGGTGTATAGGTAAGATATACAAAGACAACACCTTTGTAAGGACAATGGCAATTCTCTCAATTTTGTCTCTGGGCATAAAACAATTTAAAAATATTTTAAGCTGTATTGAATGGGTGAATTATTTGTTTAAAGCCACATGAGCATTTTTGCAACTATTTGTGGCTTTTATGCTGTAAGGGCAATATTTAGACAATGATATTAACTCTAAAGTTATAAAGGCCCAATGGGAAAGTTGTGGATGATGTACTTGAGTGTTAGAGATTATCAGTGAATGGAATGTTGCTCACAAAAAACTAAAATAGAAATAAAATGAATGAAATTTTAACGAAGTCAGCATATACTTTTTACGGCGGTAGTTGTCTGTGTTACTTTATAGGTAACGAAAATATTATACTTTTGTATAAGCATGTATATTACAATATTGTAAGCATTGGTACAAATATGGTTGGGGTCATCGGTTTAAAGGTAAAGATCACAGGTACATAACAAAACTGAAATGACCAATTACAAGAAAACTATATTGTTATAGACGTATACTAGATTGTTGTAAGTATCAAAAACAAACGTAATAATTCATGTCCAAATCTCAATTAAAAGCAAAACGAAAAAATTAGACTGGCAAATTAGGTCAAACACGTAACTTCCTCCAGAAAAGTGAGACTCAATGCTCAGGAAGGGTAAGCACCTTCTGTTTAGCTAGAAACACCAATATGTGTGTAATCAAAATGAAAAATAAAAGAACGTGGCATAACTTGTTCCTACTACGGAAATTTTTTTTACAGCGAAGGAGTCTGCTTAATACGAATGTGTCCACTACGAGATATTGCAACCAAGGTATCTCACGCCCTTCAATTTTTTATGGTCGCCACCACAATATAATTAATAAGTATGAGGTTTCTGTATCCAAAATTATCCTGGTTATATAAATCACGTGTTATAGTTTTATATTCCTTTCATACCTAATTTAATTACACACGTGGCAGGTATGGCTAGATAGACAACGGGTGCTTACCTTTTCCTGAACACCCTGGTTGAAGTTCGCGTGTTTCGCTTAATTTACCATGTTCCAGAGCTTTAACTTTGCTTTTTCGATTTGGACATGGTTCAGCACGCTTGTGTTTGATTTTGGTTATCTTACCCCAGCACGTTTAAGCTGTTCATTGATCTTTGCCAACACTAATTTGATCTCCTTTTCTTCTTCAGACATCATTTCAGAAACTTTATCAGAATTACAAGTAAAGAGAGCTAAAAGTAATAAAAATGTTAATATTTATATATGACAACCTGCGTTTGTGTATTTAATCATATTAGCATTTTTCGAAACACACGGTCTCGCATCAAAAATGATATTCTCGGGCGATATAACCAATCTTGTATACAACGTATTTGTTTGATTTAGAGATCAGTACATAAATCTTTAAATATATGAATGAAGTTAATTTTTGTTTTTATCATGGATGTATGAAAGAATTTGCACATTTGGACATTTTGCACACTGAATAATTTGCTACGCGAATGATGTTACGTGTTCAACGTTCAATTCTTTCATACTTCCATAAAAAAAAAATTAACTTCATTTCTTATAATTCAATTTACAGAATTTTTTCAACAATAAATCAATAATTTAAACAACAATATAGCCGTAGCAATTTAAGAATAGCAATAGGATTTCAAATGCCTCTGCGTTATCCATAATATCATAAGATGGAGTCATTGAGAGCAAAAGTAACAGAAAAATATAACCAAACAAAATGGTTGAAACAAAGTAGAATTTAATTATTATAATATAAATATATCTTTAAAAGACCTCATGTTTAAAGATCCCTTACCAGCAGTTGACGTAAATATAATTGTTATGTTAAAGGCATTAATTAGACTAAAGTGGGTTATGGTGTTTCGACACCACAGATCCTTTAGCTTATATCAAGGTGGTCATTTCTAGGACAGTTCGAGGATGGAGCAAACCGCCTTAGGTAGGCAAATTGACAAACTTTCTCACAGTGATTGAAAATTAATCCTAAGCTTTTAAAGGCGCCGTTATCCGTATACTGGCACTTTAGGCAACTCGATTTCTTAGGCCCCGATTAATTCACAAAGAACATGCATTATTTAGAGTTTTTACAAACATACGTAGTTATCTTTTTATCGGCAATTTGGAGTGTTGTTGCATCACTGGATGTTAAAAAGTTGGGATGTACTTTTTTATTTAACCACATAACTAGATATACTAGTATTGTCACTAAATCCATTGTCATCAAAAGTTCATCTAAAACGAACTATCCTATATATATATATATATATATATATATATATATATATATATATATATATATATATATATATATATGTGTGTGTGTGTGTGTGTGTGTGTGTGTGGGTGGGGGGGATATTCTAAAGTTTCCGACCTGGTCTCGCTTCCCTGGCGGAAGTTCACGTATTTAACTTGATTTTCCAATTTTCAAAGTTTTAATTTTGTACTGGATTGTAATTTTGACATGGATTGATATCCTAGTTTTAATTATTTATAGTGCGTGTGTTCTCGGTTCCTAAGGGTATCGGTAAGTGCATTATTATACTCAAGTAACAATTAATAAATTTCTAAAAAAAAGATTATTTGATTAGGTCCTTAGATACCATCAAAACCACCTGCAAGCTTAAATATATATCTATATCTCTGATAACCTATAATGATTTTATTGCTTTTGAAATGCTAAAAATATACTCGTTAGGTTTTATATTGCGGTTTTATTAACTTACTGATATGAAGGTCGCGTCTATATTCTGGACAATGAACGACAACTACGTTATAATTCTTCTCGTGTAGATTTGAAACATACCCTGTATAAGCAAAACAATGCTAAATGTAACTATATGTTTGATTCGAGTCATTAATTAACAATACGATATTCTGTGAGAGAATGACACTTGTTATTTATTCACATTTTACACACGTCTGTAAAACAATAAACATATCTTGTTTACTTTTGAAAACGTGTTCTTTTGTAGAAATACGACAGTTGTAATGTCCCTTTTCATTATAGATAAAAGTTTATAACCTTTCTGCTTCAGCTGGTTTCACCAAGGTTCATGTGAAAATGCCCTGCTGCTCTATTTACAGAGTTGTCATGTTTACATGTTCTGAATGCAAAATTTACAAATTTAAAAAAGAAAATTTCAAAGTTTTCCATATAGAAGCATGCAGTGTTTAATAAAATGGAAAATTAAAATTTGGTAATTTTTTTAAAAAATATATTTACCTTACATAATTAGACGTTTTTCTTTGCTCTGTGTGTGTGTGTGTGTGTGTGTGTGTGTGTGTGTGTGTGTGTGAGAGAGAGAGAGAGAGAAAGAGAGATAATACATTCAAACTTGTCTATAAAGGTCATCCAAGGGAACCAGTAAAAGTGGTCTTTATGGACAGGTGGCCTTTATATACAGGTTCAAATAATACGAGTATAGAACAAATGGGATATAATTCTACTGGTCTTTATAAGCAAGTGACCTCTATATAGAGGTGGCTTTTAAGGCAGGTTGAACTGTAAATAAAAAATTAATTTTGATATCCTCAATTTCAAATATTTTTCTCTACTGAACACATCGATGATATCGTCTACTTACAGTTAAAAGCGTAGTCAGAATCCTCACTACCATCCATGCCTATCAGAATAGTTTTTGGTGTATTATAACTCATATTTTGTCTGTTACAACTATACACAGCTACACGTGGTTAATTTTAAAAACAACTGACGATTCACCTGTTCTTCTATATATGTAAGTTTAACCACTTTTTCACTCAATGTATCTATAGTATTTACGGATGTTTAGATTGTTTTGAAGAATTCATTTTCTTCGATACACTTGGAATTGTTTTCCTCGATTAACTTAACCCGCTGTTTGTATATTTGATCGTATCACCACAGACTCAATTCATTAAGACCCTGATAGTATATTATTTTCTGTTTACATATATACTAAAATTAGCACAGGGATGTAAACATACAACCCATGGTACAGACCTGTCGAAAGTTTAACACAGACCTGTCGAAATGTTAACATCAAACAAAGAATCGGCAGCTCATCTCGGCCCCTTGCTACCTATAAATCAACAACAGATGTATATTTCGTTTCAGCTTTTTTTGCTATCAGCTATCCATATCTCGGTCATTCAACAGCCGAGCGTCGACCCCTTTTCGTTTAGCTGTGTGTTAAACTCTCGACAGGTCTGGGCTGTAGGTCGGCAATTACTAACCCAAAATGTGCGATACACATTTGTGATAATCTTTACGCAAGTAAATCACATAATAATCAAAAACAAACATACTTATCCATTTTCCGAATCACAATCCAGAAGCAAAGTAAAAACTTTGGAACTGACAAGTTAGGTTAAACACGTGAACTTCCACCAGGGAAGTGAGGCCGGGTGCTCCGGAAGGGTAAGCACCTCCTGTTTAGCTAGCTACACCCGTCACGTGTGTAATCAAAATTGTGTGAAAGGAACATGGAACTATGAGACGTCAAATATATCGTGTCGTACTAGGCTTCATATCATAGCACTTTGTTTATCTATGCAATAGTGTTTCTGGATTAAGCCAGTTTTCTGAGTTACGTAATCTTTGATTATTGTAAGCATTAATAATTTTAGCGTTTGGTGCGTACGCAGATTATATAGGTCAATGAAGTAGTACACGGTCCCTGTGTAACATGCACTCTTCAATAATGGTAATACTTAATTAAACTGGCGTTTTGGTGCGTACGTAGGTTATACAAGTCAATGAAGTAGCACGCGGTTCCTGTGTACAATGTACTATTCAATAATGGTAATACTTAATTAAACTGGCGTTTTGGTGCGTACGTAGATTACATAAGTCAATGAAGTAGTACACGGTTCCTGTGTAACATGTACTCTACAATAATGGTAATACTTAATTAAACTGGCGTTTTGGTGCGTACGTAGATTATATAAGTCAATGAAGTAGTACACGGTTCCTGTGTAACATGTACTCTTCAATAATGGTAATACTTAATTAAACTGGCGTTTTGGTGCGTACGTAGATAATATAGGTCAATGAAGTAGCACACGGTTCCTGTGTACAATGTACTATTCAATAATGGTAATACTTAATTAAACTGGCGTTTTGGTGCGTACGTAGATTACATAAGTCAATGAAGTAGTACACGGTTCCTGTGTAACATGTGCTCTTCAATAATGGTAATACTTAATTAAACTGGCGTTTTGGTGCGTACGTAGATTATATAAGTCAATGAAGTAGTACACGGTTCCTGTGTAACATGTACTCTTCAATAATGGTAATACTTAATTAAACTGGCGTTTTGGTGCGTACGTAGGTTATATAAGTCAATGAAATAGCACACGGTTCCTGTGTACAATGTACTATTCAATAATGGTAATACTTAATTAAACTGGCGTTTTGGTGCGTACGTAGATTACATAAGTCAATGAAGTAGTACACGGTTCCTGTGTAACATGTACTCTACAATAATGGTAATACTTAATTAAACTGGCGTTTTGGTGCGTACGTAGATTATATAAGTCAATGAAGTAGTACACGGTTCCTGTGTAACATGTACTCTTCAATAATGGTAATACTTAATTAAACTGGCGTTTTGGTGCGTACGTAGATAATATAGGTCAATGAAGTAGCACACGGTTCCTGTGTACAATGTACTATTCAATAATGGTAATACTTAATTAAACTGGCGTTTTGGTGCGTACGTAGATTATATAAGTCAATGAAGTAGTACACGGTTCCTGTGTAACATGTACTCTTCAATAATGGTAATACTTAATTAAACTGGCGTTTTGGTGCGTACGTAGATTACATAAGTCAATGAAGTAGTACACGGTTCCTGTGTAACATGTACTCTACAATAATGGTAATACTTAATTAAACTGGCGTTTTGGTGCGTACGTAGATTATATAAGTCAATGAAGTAGTACACGGTTCCTGTGTAACATGTACTCTTCAATAATGGTAATACTTAATTAAACTGGCGTTTTGGTGCGTACGTAGGTTATATAAGTCAATGAAGTAGTACACGGTTCCTGTGTAACATGTACTCTTCAATAATGGTAATACTTAATTAAACTGGCGTTTTGGTGCGTACGTAGATTATATAACTTAATGAAGTAGTACGCGGTCCCTGTGTAACATGTACTTTTCGATTATTGTAAATATTAATTAAACTGGCATGCTGTTACATAAGTACAAACTGCAAACTGGTATATAGTACAGAAATGTTGTAAGTTTTAATATTGAACAGAAGCACACAATGAAATCGAAGCTTTGCAACCGAGTGGCCAAAATATAGATGGTTTGAAACCGAAAAGCTGTCTACAGACAGGTAGCAAATACCAAAGCTCTGTTGAGGTATAGCTAACCGGAAGTAGAAATTAGCTTCCGGTTCCACACTAATTCAAAAGGACAGTGATAAAACTTTCGACAGGCCTGTACAGTGTGTAAACACATGTATACTTCATTGCGTTTTTATTAATTACTCTGTAAAATTATTTTCCTTTACACTAGTTCAATCTTTGATTTCGGAATGGACGAATTTGAAGTAGGAATTAGCCATTTTATCATGTGATTGACTTATCTCAAGGCATATGTCATGAACGATATGCATAGCAAACATAACGTGTCATGTGCAGGTACTTAAAGAAAAATTAAGTAAGAATAGAGTGGGAGAAACATAAAATTATTTCAATTTAACTGTAGATTCCTTAAAAGGAGTACCAGATAAAAACAGAAACCAACAACTCCTTCGGCAAGCGAACTGAATAACTTTCAAGCTTTAAGCTATGCGGTTAGCGACCGGCGCTTCAGACCATTTGGCCGACGATACCTCATATTTAATTAAAACAAACTGATAGTTAGAAAAAGATAAAATCAATTCAAATATTTTGGTAAATTAAAGTGTATCCAAAATCATCCTAGATAAATTTGGCGTCTTATAGTCCCATGTTCCTTTCACTCTCAATTTTGATTACACACGTGGCGGAAGTAGCTATCTAAACAGAAGTTGCTTACCCTTACAGAGCACCGTCTTTGCTTTCTATGTTGAAGTTTAAGTGTTTAATTTAATTTACTATTGTTCGTCTTTCATGTTTAGAGACAGCAATTTTTTTCAGTAATTTTTATACCTTTACATTTTGAAACCCAACATTCACTTTTTGTTATTAAAAATAAAAAGCGCATCAAAAATAGTTAAGTGTTATTTTTAATTTTTACTCAAATCGGCTGTAGTATGTCCCCTTGATGATCCCATATACATATTTTAAAAGGTTCGACAATTCAAATGTCGTTCACTTTTATCAGCCTTGTATTTGACATTGGTTTTGACAAAATCATGGAATAGAAATATCGATTCCAGATGGCATGAAGTGTGTAGTTTTGAAAGTTTTGAAGTATTTAATTTGGAAAAAGAAACAGGACCATCTTACTTGAAAATGGACAAACTTATTAAGGCGTGATTCAAGCGTAAAAATGAGGTCAAAACGGATGTTTTAGCTCTGAGACCTTTGTAAATTAGCGGAATTTCTGAATGAAATATTCAAAAATTTATAATATGACAATTATAAAATTATGAATATTTCATTCAGAAAATTCAAAAATTTATAAAATGACAGAATGATTAAACAATTTTTGTCGTTAGTATTTTTGTTTTTAAACATACATGTACTTATTTTAATTATTTTATGAGAAACCCAAATGATAACACATCAGTTTTAGTTAAGGACTGTCTCTAAGTGCAAAAGTATAAAAGACGAACAATAGTACTTTGGGATTGTGATTTGATCATGTATTTGAAATTTCTGATTCTAATGAAAATATAAGCACAATTATCGAGCATAATTAGTACAGTCCTGTCGAATGTTTAACACTACGCTAATCAATTAGTGCCTAATCGACAGCACATCTATTCTTTATTACTCTGAATATTAATATCCATCAGTATACATATCATGATCTAAAACTTGTAAACAGTGGTACAAAATGCACAATGTTTTGCAACATGTAAATTATTTTCTTAAGAACATACCAAAATTACAAAGCTCTTTTACAGTATTCGGCTCCTTTATACAGTATTTACAATAAAAACAGAACCTGTTATGTGTGTCAACTTTCCTATAGCGCCCAACCTCTACAGCAAGATTATAACAAGATAAACGATTTTTTGCGATATACTTCTTAAGGGATGTAGGGATTCCATATATGGACAGGCAGTGATTAAAATTGATTATTTCGGTAGTATTTTCTCGATAGCATTTTGATCACTGGCTATCTATATCTCCGCCATTCGGCTTCGACTTATTTAAGTTAGCTCAGTGTTAAACTTTCGACAGGTTTGTACTATATGTCTGAATACAAATTTAATACATGTGATTATGTGATGTTGTTGATACGCCATGGCCCGGTTGTCCAAAGATCCGTTAGCTAAAACCAATCTGAATAATTTTCAAGATACTCATGATTTTTTAAGATGTCAGATTTAAAGAAAGGAAAGTCTTAGATTAACAATAATTGAGCTATATATCTTAAAATATTACCTTCTACACAATATAAAAATCTTCACTAATCGAGTGTTTATTCTGTGAAACATATAAAATATTGTATTCAATTACATGTACTCTACAATGCACATCCCAAATGAAGGTCATATCGGATGACTAAAATTGCAATAATAAATATAAATTATAAATAATAAATAAATAAAAACAAGAAAAGTTGAAGTTTTTTAATTGATCTTTGCTTTATTAATGGTAAGTTGGTAACAAGAAATAGATATTATTTTCATGATATTCGAAAAATCTGCAAATATCTGCACCATTAAACAAACTGAAATTAAAAAAAGCCATTTAATAATACAAAGTTTTATGTAAGTGAATACAAAAATAAGGATAAAATTGAAAATAATACGCCGCATAGTTTCACAGTCCTCTAAATCTAAATTTTTATTACACATTTGGCGGATGTACATGTAACTAGCTAAACAAGAGTGCTTACTTTCAGGACACAACCTCACTTCCCTGCTAAAAGTTCACGTGTTTGCCAGCTTTAAAGGTTTTAACTTTGCTTTGAGATTGTTATTTAAAAATTGACTGGACCGTTTCCATTTTGATATATTAAAATCAATACAGAAACAAATAAGTTTTATGTTTTCAGGGGACCACTGGTTCTATATGTCCTTTACAGTCGAAAGCTATTGGAACAGAATTACTAGGATATGCATGGATCAAAGTTTACCGATTATATATCTAATGTATAACAAGTAAGAAGCATTAACGTTGCTTTGGAAATATATTGACATTTAGTCAAACCTGCCTTAGAGCCCACCTCTATATAATGATCACCTGTCTTTAAAGGCCACTTTAAATTTTCTGGCTCCCTTGGGTTGCCTTTATCGACATGTTAGACTGTAATTTATTTTGGTTGTTTCAGGAAGAGATTTTACCGAAGCTTATGCTCTTTGACTTTATTATTGGTTGCTCTACTGTGTTATTATATCTACACAATTTGGCCTTGTTGGCCGAGTGGCTTAAGAGAGTGTATTAGTACACCACATCTTCTATCACCGACCATTGAGGTAGCTCAGAGTGCTCGCTCCGTAAGTGGGGGGGGTCGTGGGTTCAAATTTCGACTGTGTCCACCCCAAGACTTGAAAGTGGGTAGTTACTCGGCGTCACGGTTCTTTAGGATGGGAATTAAAAATAAACAAGGTCTCGTGTCACGGCAGGTGTGGCACGATAAAGAAACCTGCTGTAAAATGCCATCAGTGCAACGCACAGGCAAAATTTCTGCACCTTCGCCTATAGCTGGAGGCGTCTCGATATAAGTGAAATATTTTTGTAGATGTAGATCCTAGTATGAATGTTGATGATTGTTTTCGGGCACTCTGGTTTATTCCACCGTTTCAGAACTAACTGCTTCCATGTTAGTGAAAATATTTGATTGGGGCAGAAAACACCATTGTTCCACTCAAGTTCCACTATATCGATACGTTTGCTAAGGGAAATAACTCATGGAACTATTCAATTAATGGTTGGAATTAAGGAAGGGCGGTTCTATGGGGATAGAACACGCACTTGGTTTGATAAGTATCTCAAGGGGAATAACTTACATTATGTAACTACAAAATAATATCTCAACCCGCATACAATTTGTAGGATGGCTGTATATGTAGGAAGGGCGGTTCTATGGGGATAGAAAACACGCTTGAATTCATGGTAATCATGTACTTTGATGTTATTTGAAATTGTACTAACAACATATAGTTACATAATTACAAACTACAAAACAGGCCAGTCGAATGTTTAACAAAAAGTTAGCAAACAAATGTCAAATCAGCCACTCGTTTACTATATCGAAGCATCTTTTCTGCAGCTTATACACAAAAAGAACCTTCATTGCGCATTTAGGTTATAACAGATGCATATATATCTCTGTACTTTTACCTATTTATTTAACTGGTGTTTTAAAAATCATTCCGGACCATTGTCTTCCATTAAGTAAGCGTTGTACAAAAAATAGCCCCTCCATTGTGCATTGACATTTACATATTAAAGGTAAATTATACACTGTACATGTATTTTTGTAAATACATCGTGTTCGAATAGTGTTACTGGTATTTTAAACTAATTATTAAACCCATTATGACTGAAACACGGACCACAGGGCCTGTCAACGTCTAGGTTCGAATCCCACTCGGGCACACCTTAGTGCGAGCTTGCCGAAGGTAGATGGTTTTCCTCGGGCACTCTCAGTTTCCTTCACCATTCCAGAACTGACCACCTCGATATAAGTCAAAACAACCTTGATCAGGGTACAGAACACCATTACTTCACGCCTATCCATCTACTGATTGTAAAATCCTATACATGTAGTCCACAGGATATTTTTCTTTGATTACACATGTGGCAGATGTAGCTACCTAAACAGGAGGTGCTTACCCTTCCAGAGCATCCGGCCTCACTTTCCTGGTCAATTTTACGTGTTAAACCTAACTTGTCACTTTCAAAAGTTTCACTTTGATTCTGGGTTGTGATTTGGACATGGATAAGTATGTATGTTTTTGATATTTTATCATAAAGAATTAACTTACCGTTGGTCCGGATTTCACTGGTCTTCCTTCATTTTTTTCCAATACTCTAATAAAAGCTTAATGGCTTCTTCTCGTTTATCTATTCCTTTAGTTGGTATCTTCCACTGTATCAGAAGTTTTCTTGCTGATTGCATATCCGGTAAATTGAGAATGTCGTCCGTACATGTTATTCGATTCTCCATGTTTGTGTCCTCTCACTTTTACAAATGAATTCAATGCAATATTTAACGTTAGTTTTTAAAGATTTTTCCACTTTAGCTAATATTTAAAAGTTTTATACTGACACACTTCTTTTGTTAAACTTTGTCTAATGCAAACAGACATTTTCTCTTATTTTTCTTCCTTTTCACTAAAGGTGCTGCAAGAGATAGGGGAATTTCCCTTCTTATTCTTTTATGACTCACGTTTCAACAGAAAACACTCCAATGCCAATTGATTCAATTATATATCCGATTTCAAACTGGCTTCGAAGAATCTCTTTGTGAAGAAAATTTAAATAAAAATAAAAATAAAACACTGCACCTTCGTATATTGATAAAAAACCGTATTTAAAGCAAACGATTATGTTTCAAACATATTCAGTGAACCGAAGTTGACGTGACTGACACACATGTATTTCTTATACTGTCCTTGTGTAGGGATCCCATAGTTTTGTTTAAATAGTATAGTGTGCACAGATGGGTTCTTATTTATTTCGCAAATATTTACACGTTCATGTTCTACTAAAGAGAAAACTATACAAAAATTATACAAAAGACTGGGAGATAATTCGAATGTTTATGTATGTGTGCATTAATTAGTGACTACTGCTGGAGACTATTTATTTAGAAATGTAACAATAGTTAAAATGACCTTGTACGATTCAATTTAACTGTTAAATTAGTATAAACTATTTAATTGTTACACCACAGACAAGATAAAACGTCTTTTAGAAATGTATAAACACAGACAAAGTTTAAAAGCAAGTACAAGGACTATTTCTGAAGCTAGAGAAATAACAGAGGAAGATATTTTGAAAATTGAGGATTATGACGACGCTTATGATTATGCAGAGGAATTGGGGGTCGACCTCAGGGGACTTCATGACTTGGAAGAAACAAAAGAGAGGTTGCTTATGCATATCAGAAAAGGAGAGACGAATCTCAAACAACAGGTATAATAGAAGAACGTTTCTCGCTCTTTCTCTCTCTCTCTCATATAGAACTTCAAGCATTTCCACAATATCAAAACAAGATCGAATGATAAAAAACATACATGTTATTTAATCTCTCTCTCTCTCTCTCTCTCTCTCTCTCTCTCTCTCTCTATAGAACTTCAAGCATTTCCACAATATCAAACAAGATCTAATGATCAAAAACATACATGTTATTGAATCTCTCTCTCTCTCTCTCTCTCTCTCTCTCTCTCTCTGAGAACTTCAAGCATTTCCACAATATCAAACAAAATGGAATGACGAAATGACCAATAACATGCATGCCAGTCAATGTCAAAATCACAAGTAATAACGTTGAAACTTTAAAATTAAGTTAAAGACGTTGCCTTCCACCAGGGAAGAATGGCCGGGTGATCCGGAATGATAAATTTCTTCTGTCTAGCTACATCCGCCATGTTTAAATGAAAGAAATATGGAGATTTGGATCTATGGGACGTCAAATATTCCCAGGTTGATTTTGGATACCGAGGCATGTATCATTCTCGCCAACAATAGTGTGCTTACGACTAAAGAAATTTTGAAAGCCTTAATACGCCTAGGCGTGTGTTATCCCTGTTGAAATAGATCTTGGACACAAAAACTTGAGACCCATTTCTCAGATTCAATAGATCAGGAAACAGTGAATCACCTGTGTATTAAGTGTTTTAAATTTCCTTTTACGATATCTAATACTTCTGGTTTATTAATACAGAGAATCAAATATTTATCAAAAGTCCTTAAAATGTTAACAAAATAAGTAAACCTAAGAAGTTTGGTAAACATGGATTATTATATAGTCAGTTTAATTAACCCCGATGTCACCAATATACTCCGGACAATTTTGGTGTACTTGGGGTTTATTAGAGTTGGTTTACCTGTGAAAATTTCATAAATACTAACAGTCATTTTCATTTTTGTAGAAACCCGTATATAACTTAAAAACCAATATTTAAACTACAAGCCTGTCGAAGGTTTTACACAAATTGCAAAGTAACGAATTGGCACAAATTCGACTGTAGGTAATTTTATGTTACATCATGTCAAAGAGAAAAACCATGCTTCCGACTGATAATTAACCATCTTACTTGAAAGGAACACTTTGCAATTAATGTAACAATAAAGGGCATTTTGGAAATAAAGAATTCATATACATGTAAAAATATTTTGAAGAATATATTATGTATGTGTATTGAAACTGGTTTATTGCAATGCAACTATCCATTGGGCGAGGCTAAAGATATGGAAGTTGTGTATATGGTACAACCGTCGAAATGGTATACAGGCCACCAGCCCCAGTGTATGTGCGCCGCGTGATAGAACAGTGCCCGTTGATAACATTGACGAGTGACATCGTGATATTCCAAGGTTAAAGCTGAAATGCTGTGTCACAAACTGTTCTTGAAACAATTATTTAGCATGCATAGCACAGAGATGTCTGAAATAAGGTTAAAACTATCGCATTACGGTAGGGTATAGCAAGTGCGTGCAGACCTTAACCATGCATGCATAATTTAACTTATTTAGAAAGAGTACTGATGGTGTTGGATGACCATATTACAATGCGGAAGAGCTTATCTAGTGTTGAACATCTGCAGATGTCACACACACACACACACACACACACACACACACACACACACACACACACACACACACAGAGAGAGAGAGAGAGAGAGAGAGAGGGAGAGAGAGAGAGAAAGAGAGAAAGAGAGAGAGAGAGAGAGAGAGAGAGCAGTCACTACATGTTTTCAAATTCTTGAGTCGGACACAGTCGGAGACTCGGAGTTCAAACTAAGACTTTACACATAAGGAGTAAACACTCTATAAACAGAGCTACCATTGTGGTAAAATAGGGGGCCTAAAATAGTGAATTTGAATGTGTACAATGGTGTATTGACTCAAAGCATTTTATCTATTCATGGTCTGTACATTGGCTGACAGGCCACATGTAGATGTTGATGTGTTTGAGAGAGAGAGAGAGAGAGAGTAATGTGTTAAGTGTAACATTTTAAAGATTGTAAAATGTCTGTGCACATGACAAAGGGATCTATACAACTCTCGACTTTGTACTTGCAGGCTATTTTCAAAGTTTGTCGATGTATCGTTTCCCCTTTAAACAGGAAATTATCTACCTAAATAAATCGATCTATTGAATTATTGAAATCGGTTTCCTGTATTTTATCACATTTTTATGACAAGCATTATGTTTTTTGTATTTCACTTTGGTGCGTTTCTACTATTGTGTTTCTGGTTTTCCTGGTTTGTGTGAGAACATTTGTAAAAATTTTAGTCTCTAATTCTTATGGATATATCTGATTTTCAACAAGTTTACCTCAGAAAGCCTGTTATATTGTCTAAGCAGCACACTCCATTAATGCCTCTGTGACTATAAAACTAGCTACTTTAAATGAGTATTTGTGTTCCTGGTAGATCTAATCCTTTTCTCTATTTGTTTTATTTATTCATTATTTTTGGGGGTTAAAATAAGCAGTTTTTATTATAAAACTCTATGATTTAATGGCTAGATATCAAAGGGTGAAGGTTGCTTGGCTGTTATTAATGATTAAGCATAGCTGAAATGAACAAATTCAATGGATTATGATCTACCGCCTGCAGATTCCTTTTTTTTGTGATTTGCGCTTATGTTAAAAGGGCCATAACTCCAAGAAAAATAAGCAAATCAACTCGGGTTGATGATATGACCATCTCTTATCGGTATGTTAATACTTTGCCTAGGTTTCGTGAAATAATGCCTCATAGTTTTGGAGAATTGGCAACTCAAAATATTTTAAAGTTTAGAAATAAAAGAAATTGACTATGGAGGATCGTAATTTGATTTCAGTTATGGTAAAGTTCTATCGAAATTTTAACACTACTGTAGGAACCACTGTGACTGTGACAGTGAAATTCTCTTTATATCCATAGAAAATCAAAAGTTTGATATTTTTCACTTACTTGTACCTAGTCGTAACAGGAAATTTGTATGCGCATCCGCGATTGTCATAAAGTATGTCTGTAAAAAGGAAAATGTTGGCGGTATGGGGATTTTACACATGCGAAAATGACGATGTTTACACCGGAAGTGATGTCCTTGGTGACGTTTTACGTCATATGCGCAACAGAAGCCGCCATTTGCATGGTTTTTCAACATGTTAAATCCCCATAGCAGCAACGTTTTTCCCTATGCAGATATATTTTGGGCTAATCGCGGATGCGCATACAGATTTCCTGTTACGACTAGGTACAAGTAAGAGAAAAATATCGATCGATTTATATGGATATAAAGAGAATTTCACTGTCACAGTGGTTCCTACAGTAAGTCAGCAAATCACCTTGGTTCCTAGTTAGCTACAGGTGTATTTTGACAGGTTCTATTTATGTCTCGACAACTGTTTTGCCGCTAGCTTTTTCTATATATCACAGCCACTCGACAACCGAGCATTTGGTGATTTTCGTTGCCTAAGTGTTAACCTTTCGACAGGTCAGTACTGCACATGCATACGTGTACGCTTGTAATCATTACCAGTTGGTTTTCATACTAGTTTATATAATTTTTGAATGTATTTTATGATTAAATTAAAAAATGGTATATGACATAATATTTAAGTGGTTTTCAAATGACATGCAATGAAAGAAAAAGAAGTATGATTAATTAAATTATGAAATACTGGTATATCGCTAGAATAATTGCCTCTCAAGTTACGTAACCCACAGCTCTGTTAATTTAACTAATCAATGAAGTTTGTAATATACATTGTACAGAGTCGGGTTTGTGTGGAGTCCGTAAGGTGACATGTGTAAAAAATTATTTCTTTTTCTTAATTTCGTAATACTGTTTCGTACATACACAGTGGTTATTTCGTATTTTCGTATACTCGCAGTAATTTTTTCGAATATTTAAAATACTACATGTATTATATATTTTTAAATTACTAAATAACTTTTTTACACATGTCATCTAATAGGCTCCGTAGATTTGCATTGGACTAATTTATCCATTGAACGGTGTTTATTTGATCCGACGAAAATTTTGGAACTTTATTCCTTCTAACGTCATTCAAATTGTTTTAAATAGAACATTTGAACAGACCTGTTTTAGATTATTTTTGGTCTTTTTGCTTTAAATAAATAATGTTGATATCGTGTTTTAGAGATTAATATCTTCAAGTTAGTTGTTTTGAATCAATCTCAGACCAGGAAGTAACGAAGTTATATATAAATGTTTAATGAAGTAATGGTGTACCAAGGACGGACTCGTTCTGACAATTATAACACAGTTAACCTTATGGATACGGAATAACATATTGTTTCCGAATTCACACACACACACACACACACAACACACACACACACACATTTATAATTATGTATGTTATAGTATAACAAAATTTATTGGATAAATATTGTTTACACTAAACATTGTATTAGTAATTGTGATAATAAATAGTTTAAAATTTGATGAAATTTCAATTTTTTATTTTTTTTAACAAAAAGTGAGAACTATTTACATATCAGTAGATCTAGATCTGCTTGTACTACGCTAATTGTGCTACAGATCGTTATAATGTGATTATTTTGGGCAATGTGTCATTATTGCAAATGAATGGCATTTAAATATACCATTTATCAGCCTGTCAAAAGTTTAACACCGAGCTAACGAATTAGTGCCGATTCGGCAGCTCATCTCATCAACCCCTCGTTAGCTACATTTTAAAACAATTTTGACAGTTGAATTCTATCTCTTTGGCAGCTTTCTGTCTCTCAGTGACCGAGTCTCGACTCTTTTTTTTTTTTGATAAGTGTTAAACATTCTACAGGTCTGTACTAAACCTTTATAGTGTTGGTTGACATGTATGCCCTTTATTTCCATCTATTTTGATGTAATTCAACTTGTTGTTTAAAATCTGTGCGCTACATCATATCTGTTCTTGTTTAAAACCAAGCAATATTTGTATCAAAATGAAAATGCTGTATCAATTTTCACAAAGTTTATTATTAATTTTTTTGGGCACGTGGATTCAGATATTGCGCAACTGCAAATTTTAGTAGATTGTAGCCTGTTTCTTAATCATTAAAAAAATGGAAACATATCTTATGTAATTTGAACGGTTACGGTTTGGTGTCATGATATATTGTTGCTTCGAATCGATTTTAATCAAATGTTTGTGTTCACAGTTGGGTATAAGGTATACTGAATTTAAATAGAGTCAGGTGATTATTCACGAGTACTTGCTTGTAGACTTGATTTTTTGTGTTTTATTTTTTTTAATGTTTTAAAGTTCTTTTTAAATTTTAAATTCAGTGTACATGCTAAGCGGTAAATAAAGTACATAATATATGTTTAAGTTGCACATAAAAGGTCATTCAGGAATTAAAGAAAAGGAAAAATAAGAAAGAAAAAAATTGATGTACCTGTGTACCTGCAAGCTATACACATTAATCATTTTTAATTTGTATGTTAAATTGACACTTTATTTAAATAATTAAAATCGACATGCATAAAATGGTGTTAAATGTAAAGGGAGACTTAAGAAAATGGCGATTAGGCAAACTTCAATAGATTTATTTTTAAAATCTGCACTTCCCATTTACTCAAACGTTAAGGCGAAATTACATAATTGCCACATATTGGTTTAAAGCAGACGTTTCAATAATCAGGTATGGGCAGAATAAAATTATATACTTGGATGAAACCCTGAAAAAAAATCAAAAAGTTGTTATGATAATTATACTCAAGCTTAATTTTTTTTCAAATTCAGAGTGTTTAAGCCGTTATACTTTAAATTGTATGTGCACGGATATTTAATAGTAAATAAAATACATGGTGTGTTAAAAAGAATTACTTTAAAATAAAATCTTAACATCATTCGAGAAATAATTGTTTTTTAACGTAATACAAACAAAATGCAGAGATTGCTCCAAATCATCAACAGCTTGTTTTAAATTTTCATTTTATTTGGCGATTTTGCTACTTCAAGAAAGCCGTATGACATGGTATATAAAAGTAATTTTACTGTTGCCTGCCAAGTCGACACCACACCAATAATAACTAGAACTGTCCTTGAGAGCCAAATACCCCCGTCCCAACATTGACCTCCTGACCTTGACCTTTGACTTATGCAGAAAAATTTGGTATGTGACATAACGTCTCATGTCGGTTTACATTTGCTCCAAGTTAAATCAAAATCCATCCATGGACAAGGAAGATATGGAGCGGACACGATATTGGGACGGGCAACCACACAGACAAACAGACAGACAAACAGACCGATGATTCCTATATACCCCTCTAAAGTTCGTTTGCGGGGATGGGGATACTTTGCGTATCTACAGTACAGACCTGTCGAAAGGTTAACACTGAGCTAACGATAGATTTGAGATAATTATAAGAGGCGTTGATTTAAAACAGATTGAAAATGAAAACATTTTAGTAAGAATTATCTCTTAATTGGGTAATCAGTACACGTACTTTGATATTTATACATACATTCGTATAATTAAAGTTACATCTATTTTGGCATCTGAAAAAAATATAGAAAGTTGGACAACCGAATTTCTTTTGTCTACCAAATACTACCTTAAAAACGGGAATTGTTAAGGGTTTTATTACCAGCTAAGATTAAAAGGAGAGATGTATTTCGAGGAGAATATAGGCAGATAATTGGGTTCGCCTGTGTACCACGTGATGTCAATGATGTTTGTGCGGAACTATTATTTCCAATGAATAAGGAATCATTATGATATTAGTTCACGTTTTCCCGTTAAAAAGACGTTTTTTCGCAACGTAATCGTTTTCTAAAACGTTCCGCATTGAAACCAAGGGAAATTGATCACGTGGTACGCTTAAGAACTACATTGACCTTCATTTTTAATAAATGATTGCGGTTACATCTTATATTCATATTTAAAAAAGGAAAAGTGCGACGACGGAAATTTTTATCTATTTGTTGAAAGGGGAGACAATTGTAGTGAAAAATAATCTCTTGATTGAAAGATAAGTGACCTATTCATTTATATGAAAAAAAAATGAAAAGTTCGATGACGGATTTTTATCTTTCCATCATTTTATTATTTATCTCCAGGTTGAGGCCTCGATGATGCGAACGTATAAAGAGGATGAACAGAAAAGATTAAAGCTGACACAACTACTGAATGAAACAAAAGAGACTTTGGCAATTTTCCAAGTTGAAGCTAATCAAGAGAAAGGCCAAAGAGGAAGCGCCGCTATTGAGGGACTCTTAAAGACAGAGGGCGCCACCACCGACCTCGCGCTTGATTTTAACTCAAGGCTACAATCGGTCAAATCTGGAGAATGTATGATTGTTGTATCAGGTAAGATAAAAGCAAAATAGGTATACACCGAAACATGGGTTTCGACATTGGTGGTTAATTTATATATTTTTAATATGTTGCGGTTCATGTCCGTAATTTTTTTGACACAGATTAATCTTATTTTAAATAATGTTAACGCTAAAGTGCATTTAGTTCCGGCCTATCAAAAGTTAAACACTGAGCTAAGAAAAGAAATCAATCGCAGCTCGACTGCCAAGTGTCCAAGGTGTGAATAGCAAGTCGCAGAAAAGCTGCAAAGTGATAGAAAACAGCTGCCGAAAAGCTACCTAACTATAGCTAACAAGAGGGCGAGACGAGTTGCCGATTTGTAACCTCGGTGTTTAACTTTCGTCATGTCTGAACTGTACTTTAGGATTTTACACTATCAAAGTTTATGATCAAAGCATGTTCCCAGAATGTTTACAGAGAATGTTTCCATAAGGATGCCTAATATATTTTACATTTGTATGCTTCTTGCAAATACGTCGCTTAAAGGCTTGTTTTTTGCCTATACCAGGTAAGCGATGAAATAAATCTTATAACAATAACGTTAAAATGATAATCAAAATAGAAAAAAAACCTTTCCATATGATCTGTTCTAATACTTGGGTTTGTAGCACAGTGTTAATAAAATGTTTCTGTATTTTACCAATTGTTTAATTTATTTGAAAGGTGAAACGTCTGCTGGTAAATCAACTGTACTGAATCTTCTTCTTGGAGAAGACTTTTTACCAACGAATGGTCTTAGCTGTATGTCTGTTGTAACAAAAATTGCCTATGGGGCCAAGATGCGAGCAGAGATCATTTACGTTGACAAAAGACGTCCGTCAGTAAAACTTGACGACCTGAGCAAAGACGATCTGAGAAAAAGACTCGATCAAGTTATATACGAAGACCGCAAGGGGGCAACTGGAATAAAAGAGGTGAAATTGTATCTGCCATCTAATATACTAAAGGTATGCAAAAGAATTTAGATTGACTCAAGGCCACAACTATTCTAAACTAAGATTTTCCTTTAAATAAATCTGGCAAATTTGATACTGTAATAATTTTGATAATTTTTAAGATATTCCCGCATATAAGGTGTTATTTTGAAAATTAGTCAAAGGTTACTACAACTACAGTTAATTCCAAAAATGCTGCCAAAATTTACCAGATTTAAATTAAAATCTTAGCTAAGGATTAGTTGTGAAACTGAGTCCAAAAACATTAATTTTGCAAATTCATTTAAAGCGGAAACTTGGAGTAAAAGTTATTAGGTTGGCTTCAGGAAGGATAAAAGTGCCTCAATGGTTTTTCTTTATGTGCTTCGGATTCCTCCACGATGCCAGATCTGACAGACTGAGGGTGTTTCTAAATGGCTTGAACGCCACTTCCGTCATTATAACAAGATACCCAGTATTCTAAGTAGAAAATTTTATATTTTCGCGGTCTAGACAGCTTGCCTGATTTTGTTTCTTTCTAGTGGTGACGTCTACGATAGCCTAATTGGTACAGTGCTCGCTTCGTACATGAATGTGGGAGGTCGTGGGTTCGAGATCCGGCCAGATGTGACCAATACTTGAAAATATGTAGTAACTGTCCTGTTGCCACTCCTTATTTAGAAATTAAAGTCAAGGGGTCCTTTGGAAGTCACCCCAGTATCATGGTAGGCGTAACACGTTAAAGAACCATCCTGCAAATTAAACTATGCGCAAAGTTAAAAATTCAGCCATTTCACCAATAGCTGGTGACTTTTCAATATAAGTGAAATATTGAATGCGGCGTAAAACCCCATTTAATCTGTCTAGTGGCGTGTTCCTATAGATTTGTTTTTGCTTCTTGGTGCATTTATTTCTTGCATGCAATATACAGAATTGTTCAGGTGTAAGGATACTTTAATGTATTTATATGTTCTATTCTTACAGAGTGGATTAGTATTCGTTGACACACCTGGAATAGGTGAAAATGATGCAATGGACGAGGTGATAACGCGATTTGTAGCAGCGAATCATATAATGGGGTTTATGTATGTCATAATGTCAAGTAACGCCGGAGGAGTTCAGGAGGATAGGGTAACTATTATAAATATTGAAGTTACATGATCCTGAAAAAATATACTTCTTTATCCAATATAATCTTTCATATAGACAGTGTTATTATAAACACTCACTTTTACATGCAATTCACAAAAACTGGTACCTGAATAGTGTTCAGTATTATTTTCTGTGCGCGTTCTTGGGCATGTTCAGTTGCTGTATTCTGTATTAAGTTGCTTGCACCATAAATAAATGTGGTTTGTAATAATTGGAATCCATTGTATTTTGGCGTTATTAATGAAATGGGACAACAGTCTCATATTCCTTTTGTTTTCAATTTTGATTTCAAGTTATTCTTCCTAAGCACCCGAAATCACCTTCCGAGTGGAAGTTCACGTCTGTCACTTAATTTGCCAATTTTTACGTTGCTTTAGGATTTTGATTAAAACAGGCACTGGTGATGTTTTGATAAGCAGTTACACATTTTACTCCTTAAACACTTCTTATTTTTTCGTGATCTACAGTCAGTATTATGATTATACAAATAAAAAAAGAAACATTCAAGATGCACGCCGCATATTCATTAGTCGTGTATGTGTTGTTACAAATACATTGATTTTCAGTTTAACTGGGATATTTTCAGTTGAATTCGTAGTTTACAATATTTTTTCTTGTGTCGTTTTGGGATTTTTGATTCTTTTGATATTTGAGTTTGTGAATGGGGCACTTTCCTCTTTAATTTTTTGTTTGTTTATATGTTTGCTTTTTATTTTCTACCTTAAAAAGACAAAAGTTTTAATGTTATTTTTCAGCTGTTAAATCTGATCAAATTGATTCTTGAACACCAAAAGCAGTATGGAGACGGTGACGGAAGTATTACATTTGATCCAAAAAGTGCAATATTTCTTTGTAATTTATGGGACAAAGTTAAACAGGAGGAAGCAGGAATAGTGTATGACAATGCATTGAACAAACTCTCACAGTGTTGGCCAAATCTCTCCCCATCACAAGTCATTCGACTTTCTGCAATGAAGGCTCAAGAGGAATTGAAGATTGATCCTGATTATATTAAAGAGGATTTCAGACTCAGTCTAGAAGGCTTAAAAGACATTTATCAAAGAGCAGTCGATGCCAGAGTAAAGAAGACATACAAGTAAGTAGAATTAATATGCAAATGTATTATTTACCAAAAACAGTAAGGATTTGTGGAACACATCAATTATATTTTTGATTTTACAACTGTCTTTAAAACGATCTTCCTAAAAAGGAAGACAATGCACACAAAGCATCTTTTCTGTTATTTAGTTCAACTTACTTTCAACAGCATTGAATTATTGCAATGTAAAATATAAATGCTTATGTCTTTAAACGAGACTGATGATAAGAAAGGGTTATGACTGATGCATTTTGAATTGAGTCTTGTTTGAAAAATTCAAATGCAAATATCATGTGAATGAAGTGATAAAAGTCCAAAGGGGGGTCTGGTTAAAAAACAAATCAAAAGTCTTGTAATATTTCAATTTTTTGTGTTTGTATCTTTATTGTTTAACACTACCTCTTTATACATCTCTGCTCAATATTATCATAGACTAAAATAATGTTATTGTATTTTAGATGGATAGAAAATATTTTAATTCGAAGTGGTCATCATTTGAAAACTCTAGTCAGAAGACTTGATGGATCAGAACGGGATTTGGAAGATAAAATGAAACAAGTATTTGTTAAACTGGAAAGTCTTCGAAAACGGTCGGATTGTGTTCTGGAAGATATGAATACAAGAATACGTGCCGAATCAGAAGACATATACAAAGATTTTCGAGAATATTTACGTAGCTCTGGGTCACGTATTGCCATTACAAGTTGGATTAAGGACGAACTGCCAGATAAAGATGACAGTAAAACCAATTGGTTGGAAGTGAAAAATGAAATAGATACTCTTATCAGCATCAGAATAACAGACCAATTAGAAAAGTGGGAACAATCTACACAAATGGCAAAAAGGCTTGAAAATAAAATTATGCAAGATATTAAAGCACAGTTACATCTTTTACAAGATGATCTGACGGAGATTGAGGAAGACATTCAAGAGGACGATAACAGTAGCATATCTTCTGAGGAAGAATTTGCAATCTCTCAAAGACGACCAACCCTCTCAGCTTTCAGATCGCCACTTGCATCATCATTGGGCACGAGTGATGCGATTATACCAATTAAGATGTTAACCAGAGTTAAAAACCCAATGATCAAGTTTTTACGAGATGTTAGGCGTACTGGAATATTTGATGAGATAATCCTGGCTAAAAAGCTGAAAGAATACAAGGAAAATCCATGCAAAGTCGCGAAACATCGAGCAGAGAAAATACTAAAAAGACTCCTGGAAGAACATGGCACAAAATCTTTGTTACACTTCGTAGAAGGTTTGCTGGAAAGGCCAAAACAATATTTGATAACTCTTAAACAAAATATCCTTGCCCTTATCCAGTCGAACGAAGACTTGATGAATCACATTGCAATGTGTCGAGTAGATGCGTCCGATTCGCGGTCTTTGTACATAAGGATGATGGAGGATATGGAAAAACTCAGACGTCGATTAATAGAATACGGCCAAGGAAATATTTATGTAGATGACTTTATGGGAGAAGACATTTTCATTTCCGAAGAGATTGGATTAGGTGCGTCATCAACCTTTAAGGTATCCGTGTAACAATATTTAGGAAAACATGGCTTTGGAATTTTTGGTTATTTAGATAGGAGGGACATTAAATTCTACTTATCTTTACACGCTGTAATCAATCCCGGGAAGTTATATAAACACATCATGTATTGATAATGAGAAATGATGATCTGGTCAGCTGAAACCAAATTTGGCCAGCGTATCAAATTTCAAAGACCAAAGAAAATTAATACAGCACATGTTCGGTATATATGAGGTGTATTGGAATGTAAGAGTTAGATAGGGATTACCCTCTGGACAAGACTAATAGGGATTACCCATTAGCTGGAGAGAGAGAGAGAGTTGGAGAGCCACTCTGTATCATCAGTAAAGTATATTGTACACCTCCTTTATAATTTTACATCTAGAATAAAAGTAGCATTTTACATCATCAACGTTTTAGTTATATTGTTACACAGAGACTTTAACAAGCGTTGATTTGGTGCCAATTGACCAGGACGAGCTATTCTGTTACCACGGGATACACAACGACGATCACGAGCCATTTTTTTTACACAAGATGTTTATTCGGAAATGTTTCAACTGTGGCCATACACAGCATTTGGTCAAAAGCTGCGACCAAAAGAAAACAAAATCGCCATCACAAAAATTGAGGGATTCCAGAAGACTGTCAAACTATCTCATAAGAAAGGAGCAGGAATATCTTACCAAAACAGTAGAAGAACTCAAATTTAAACTTTCCAACATGGAGGATAAATTCCAAAGAGTAATGAAAGAACTTGAAATTTTGAAGGACAAATCCAATATAATTAACAGCAGCCAGACTGTAAACGCAGTAAATACAAGTGAAATTGTAAATCCAAAACATTCGGAAAATTTCAGAGAAACCCTTAGCATTTGTAAAAACAACCTAGATTGGAACTTCACCAAAACAATGATAACTACGCCATTTCAGAGGAAGCACTTGAAAAATCAGTATTGAACTACTTCTACCTGAATGGATCTCAATATATGACTTTTGAGGACATTTTGGACGAATTCAAAAAACAATTTCAGAGAAGCAAAATAAACCTTCTGAAAAAGTGACAATGAATACAATATACGGGAAAGTCTTACAAAATGGATTTGTTAAAACAGTTAATGAAATTGCAGAAAAGTATAGACCAAAATGAACTTTTTCATATCAAAAGGAACATTTAAATTTTGTTTTTTTCTTTTGGAAAAATTATTCGTCTGTAAGTATTCTGTAATTTTTGTTGGTCAAATTTGTATTACATTTTTATCTTTTTAACACACAAAATGATAATTTCTTCAGTTTCCTTTGAAAATGTATTTTTGATTTAGTTTTAGCAGTTTCAAAATTAACAAAAACGTTGTTTTTAGGGAATATTTTTATATGACTTTTTGTCAATATTTATGGTATGCAAGATATCCTTACTTTAAGTTTAAAGTACTTTAACTCCATACGTATAAATGATATATATATATATTTTTTTCAATTTCTTGATTTTGTCAAACTAACGATTCTATGTTTGAAATAGTTTTTTGGTGGATTTTTTAATGTTCTTTGTTAAGTAATTGTTTATTTTACAAGTTGGGTTTCATTTTTTTAAAGTAAGATTGTACAATATTTGGTTTAGACAAAATGCTTTTTTCATCATGGTTTATGTATTACGTCACAGAGATGGCAGCTACTTGGTTACTAGTAAACGGCGAACAGCATTAATGAATTTGGTTTTTTTTAAATAGTATTTTTCCTTTCATTAAATGTTGGTTTTAATTTTGATTCAATATCTGTGTAGTAATGCACCTCATTTTGCAATGGTTATCGCGATCTATGTTTTGA
Source organism: Anadara kagoshimensis (assembly GCA_021292105.1). Taxonomy (NCBI): domain Eukaryota; kingdom Metazoa; phylum Mollusca; class Bivalvia; order Arcoida; family Arcidae; genus Anadara; species Anadara kagoshimensis. The sequence continues at coordinate 24,295,243 of CM037862.1, read as the reverse complement.
TTTAATATGTGTACACAAGTTTTAAGAGTTTGATGTGAAAATACATCCAGTGTATGACGCGTTTAACGTCCACTGGCAAAGCAGTGTATTTTTTGTAGAGCGAAGTATGTAACACGAAAACAGGGTGTATTATGTCTGTCTACCAGACTACCCGTTATTGTGTAGGTTAATACTACTTCTGAGTTTGTCACTACAATTTATCTAATGTGTACACTTTTACTTTTTCATATTTCATATATATTCTAGCGTATATTATTCCCTTTTTTGGTATTTGTAGTATTTCATATATTTGTTTGTATAATCTTTTTATTTACACTTACTCGTAGTTTAAAAATATGAATACGAACATGTGTTGTAAAGCTATTTTTAGGAAAATATGGCTTTGGAATTTTTGGAATAAAATCTAAAATTATTCAATTTTATATTTCAAATAAGAAAGACACGTGTGTAACAATATTTAGGAAAACATGGCTTTGGAATTTTTGGTTATTTAGATAGGAGGGACATTAAATTCTACTTATCTTTACACGCTGTAATCAATCCCGGGAAGTTATATAAACACATCATGTATTGATAATGAGAAATGATGATCTGGTCAGCTGAAACCAAATTTGGCCAGCGTATCAAATTTCAAAGACCAAAGAAAATTAATACAGCACATGTTCGGTATATATGAGGTGTATTGGAATGTAAGAGTTAGATAGGGATTACCCTCTGGACAACACTAATAGGGATTACCCATTAGCTAGAGAGAGAGAGAGTTGGAGAGCCACTCTGTATCATTAGTAAAGTATATTGTACACTCCTTTATAATTTTACATCTAGAATAAAAGTAGCATTTTACATCATCAACGTTTTAGTTATATTGTTACATCCGACATGGTGTTAGATTCGTCATCAAGGCACGAACATATGAAGAAGGGGTTGCCACGTGGACTCTGGACAGCTGTTCAGAACGGATATGTTAGAAAAGATGGAAGTCAACAGAGCGTATCAATGAGGATCTATCTGCCATCAGCAAGAATAGAGTGCACCTATCCAGAAGTTGCTAGACTGAGGTAAGACAAATCACGATAGCTGTCTTAAAATTGCCATATTCTTAATGATCGTATAATCGCCAAGAGAAGTCATACAAAAACCCTTGTTTCTAAAGCATATATATTCATAGTTTAGAAATGGGAGTATTATTGATATTTTGTCGATTTATGAATATTAAAATTGTTAATTTGGAAAGCACGTTGAGCAAAAACATTGGAGTCTACATGGCGTTTTATCTCTTAATAATCTCAAATTTTGGGAATGTTTAAATTTTATCTGTACTAGAGAGCTTGAGATAAGAGATACTACTAGTTCTACCAGCGCTGTTTCACATTTGGACTTTAACTTCAAATGTGAAACCCAAAAATGTTAAATTTGTAACTTTATGACAACCATATTGACTTCGACTTTTTATCGTCTAATTAATATCTCGTAGTTTCATCATTGAAACATTGGAAAAAACTGGTTTAATTTACCATTCTACAAATTCTTTAATTTGTCAATGTTTTAGTGTGCTTTGACATTGTGAAATGGACATTGATAATTATGTTTGCTTTTGAATTTTTCTTTCTCAAAATATTTTCACAGGTGATTGCGCCGTAACTGTTAATTTTTTTGCAGTCAATAAATTTATGTTTTAGTTGTAATTAAAATTAACTTTTTTTTTAAATTTTGCAGCTCTTAACGGTCAAATAAGTAAATGGTATTGTTCGGCCATCAGATAAAGTGTGACCTGTTTATATCCTGAATACTGGGTGATTTGTGTTCTTGGTTGCCATGGTTTAATTTGCCTATTTTTTTTATAGATGTCTCCATAATGAACATGTGGCTGAGTTTTTGGGAGTTCATCATTCTGACTCTCCCATACAAGCTTTTGTATACGACAATCATCTCAAATCCTTAAGACAGTTTATAAAGTCAGGATTCGGCAGCCTCAAAGAAGACTTGCCAAAATTGTCAAGGAAGTTGCCAATGGTATTGAATATCTTCATAGAAAGAAAATGGTGCACATGGAACTTAACACTAATACAATAACGGTAGGCTTCAATACATTATATAACGTCGATTAGCGTCTTAGATATATGTACAGGTTCCACTGAAAAAGTTAGGTTTAACACAAGAAATTCCATCATGACATGAGGCAAGGTGCCCTGGAAGGATAAGCATCTCATATTTAGCTAGCTACACCCGCCACGGTTTTAATCAAAATGGAGTGAAAGGAACATTAAACTATGGAACTAATACATTTAATTACCTAATCCCTAAAATGAATGTAATATAGTACTTTTTTTATTCCTCTAGACAGATATAAAACAGAGCCATAGACAACACTTTCACAGGTCATTCCTGATAATTTTTGGTCAATAAATTGTCTGTTCCTGAACCACCCATGAGATAAGTGTCCAGGATTGTCCTGGATATATTTGACGTCTCAAAAATCCATGTTCCTTTCACACAATTTTGATAACACGCGTGGCGAGTGAAGCTTGTTAAACAGGTGGTGTTTACCCTTCCGGAGCACCCGGCCTCACTTCCTTGGTTGAAGTTCACGTGTGCAACCTGACTTGTCAGTTCCAAAGTTTTCACTTTGCTAGTGATTCGGACATGGATTAGTATGTTTGTTTTTGATTCACTACCTTATAATGATCAAATGAGTAAATCAATAAATGACAAATAAATACAAAATGTAGCTTTTATTGCAATCCGACCAAAACGAAACTATATCTCTATGTAAAGGGTATTTGGTATCGTGTTTTTGGTCAGGGCGCTGCTGGTGTGTGTGTGGGGGGGTGGGGGGTGGGGGTGTTCCGGGGCGGACGTCTGGTGCTGTGAGCTTGTGACTGGTATAGTGTGTGGTTAGTAATAATTATATTAGATTTTCCATTCTGTATTGTAGGTAACATCAGATGGTGATGTTAAACTAACTGGTGGATGTTTACCAAGACGTGCAGCATTTCTTATTGATAAAAGCAATTAAGTTGGGGAGTTTGTCTATCTATCACCGGAAGTGCTTATGGGAGAACTTTAATTGCGTGCGCAGATGTATATGCATTCGGTTTATTATTGTTTGAATTATTCGTTGAAAGGCCCTTTCCATCTCAACGAAAATGGAAATTGGATCATTTTAGCGCAAAAGTGAATCCAAAAGAAATGTTGGCATTAGAAATGAACCTCTCGGATTTTTCTGAATCAACGAAAAACCTTATAACGTGGTGTTTGAATGTTGATCCAAGCAACAGGCCGTCAACTGAAATAGTTCTACAAAATGTTAAATCAATCGAAGAAGAAATGGCTGTGAGTAAACTTTCAAGCACAAGACATATACCACCTTACCACCGAAGGAAATCAAACACTGCATCAGGATACTCGGAGAGTCATCGATCTTAACCAAATACCGTTACTGAATAAAATATGAGTTGGGGTTCGGCGCTGTGCCACGTGATTAGCACCCTTTAAGATTTGTAAGGAGCGTTTTAAAAAACGTTCACGTCGCGAACTTCCGAAATAACATGTGGTTTTGGGAAAACGTCAACTCATGTAATTCCATTCTGCAATGAAAATATTTTTTCTGCACAAACTTGTAACAGCGTCATTTTAGTGGTGTATCAGTCTTACTGGTTTCCGTGAACTGTCATCAAATTTAATACATTGACCTTATTTGTAGACAGTTGTAGTGACATGGTTACCCCATAAATGTAAAATACAATTGACGGATCGTCGACCACGCCCCTATGTTCCGACAAAGACCCGACATGCTCGAATGACACATAAAACAATAATAGAATCATAACTTGTGGTGCCAGACCCTAGTTCTAATATATTTGGTATAGAAGGAAGCTTGCCGAGATCTGGACAAAATATATTAGAACGAGGGTTGAGATTTCCTTATCTGGCACTACAAGTAGTGATTGATTCTATTTCTTGCACCAGAAAGTACAATTTTTCAACTTAAATATATTCAACTTTCGATACCCCTCCCTCTGATTTTGTTGATAAATTTTTGCGGGAAAAACGGCGTGTAAGCTATCTTGCACAGGGGGTACAAGATGGAAATATCTTGCACCTCTCTTTTTATGGATTTTTCTATCTGGGGTGCAAGAATAAAAACTCTCTGAATGGGTAATTTGATGACGTCACTGACACTACTACGTCATTTGTTGTCGTGACGCTGTATTGGTACCTTTGGTGGCTATTGTCGGAACATAAAAGACATGGCCGGCGATCCGTCAATTAAGTGTAGGGCTGGAACACTCACCTTACGATACAATACGTATCTTGATATTTGATCTACGATAGGATACATATAATGATACATGACTCTTCCAAGTATGCAAACATAAATATGGGGAAAATCTTTAATAATTAAAACAAAAAGTGAAACTTTTATGGAAATAATCACCAATTTGATATTTAAATACCAATGAATGCCTCCGAATTAAGATTTTTTGACATGCTGGTTTAGGTTTAGTATCATAAAGAGAGAATAGATGAGGTAAACTTCTAGATTGGAATTTCTTGATGCATTGTATGATGTATATGTAAACACGTATTCTGGTATGGGTAAAAAACATTTACCTGTCCGCTTGACCTTTGATTTAAAAATTCATTATGAACGAGTAGATTTAAGTAATTGGAATCATGCGTGTATATTTCAGCTATATGATGTGAACACTAATCATGGGCAATGTGTATATGTATTAACTGCAAATCCTAATGCTACCTATGTATTGGTTGGACCCTACTATTTGAATATTCTAATAAAAGGTCAAACGGACAGGTCAATGTTGTATGCCTATACATTCATATCGTTTGACGACATATCATTACAGCCCTAATTAAGTGATGTTCATTTTTTTTTTAATTATTTTACAACAAATGGCATCGAACTATAAAAAAGTACAAACGGGATTTCAAAGAATTTAATTTAATATCGGAAGATAATAATACAGTCAAACCTGTCTATAAAGGCCACCCAAGAGAACTGGTTAAAGTAGTCTTTATGGACAGATGGCCTTTATTTACAGGTTCAAATAAATGGACAAAGAACAACTGCAATACAGTTCTATTGGCCTTTATAAACAGGTGGTCCTTTAATAGAGGTGGCCTTTAAGACAAGTTGGACTGTAGTTCTTTGAACGGTTTTAACATGCACAATAATAATTTTTGTCAATCATGTTTTTTAATTTTGAGTCTGTGGTTTTTAATGTATTCACATTAAATTAGCACTTAATTTTGTAAAATTGAAGAGATAAATACAATGCCATCCATAAATAACAATTTTTGGGCAATGTTGTTTCATTAAAATCATTATGCCATATGTCTTCAAAGATTTGAAATATTTAGTTTTTAAAGTATTTGAAAGTGAAAGTGAAATCTTAATTAATGACCGAAAAGTATGCAACAAAGTTGCTATCTCGACACATTTTTTTTAAGTTTTGAAATTATCAGGCAGGAAAAATAAAAAAAAATGTGGGGGAAAAATTAAGATAAAAACACTATTTTAGCTGAAACACATTCAGCTTGACTAGAATGATTTTTAATGAGTTTCATTGTGTGAAGACATTTACGATGATACTATCAGTTTTAAACATGCTTAAAAATTTATGGATGGCTGTGTGTAAAAATGTAATTTTTCCTAAGGAAAAACTGGTGTGTTGATACAGCTGTCATATACCTTTTTTAAATTTAATCATAAAATATTCAAAAAAATGTATATGACACAGCAATAAAATGAGGACACTCATGTTTTGATATTTAATTAATTATAATGATGTTTCTTTTTTGTTTGATTTTTCTCTTAAGATGATTAATTGATTGATAGAATGGGAGTTTTCCTCTCAGTCAAGAATATTTCAGTAATATCGAGATGTCTCCAGCCCTAGGTTAAATGACGGAAAGTTTGGCCTTTACAGTGCGTTCGGGGCAGTGTGCAGAGTGGATTCGTTAATGTGACACGCGTGTCGCGACACAGGGCATCGGAGTAAAAGAACCTTTTTCGAAGAAGCCTATGATTTTCATTTCACTGTTTTGCCAGAGAACAGTCACTACCTATTTTCAAGTCTTGGTCAGACCCGACCGAGGTTCGAACCCTTTTTTTAACTTGTATATACCGGAGTTTTTAATTGCATCTGAATGAGATTGCTTCTTTCCGCTGGCACCTGTAGTTTAAAGTGCAAGTATATTCAGATTTCAGTGACAGGGGTGCTCACAGAAGAAGAAGAAGAAGAAGAAGAGTAGAAGAAGAAGAAGTAAACTTTTCAATATTTTTTTTTGCTTGCTCCCCAGTAAAAAAATCACCGATATTGAGGCTGTCATTTCAGGAATGGTGGAGTAAACTTGAGTTCCTGTTGTTAGCGAACTTACAATCTTTCTCACAATAGGATTTGTCTTGAGTGGGATTCGATCAATTTGCTAATAGTAAAGGTAACCAAGAACATGGAGTAAGATAATTAAATAAATAAAGAAGTCATATCAGAACCGACGATAATAAATTCTTTGAATGGTTTCTTACGCCCCAGTCAAGAATGTTTTTTTCTGATACCAAGACGGACAGTTCAGGAATAGTGGAGTTAACTCAGTGCTAGGAGAAAACCACCGATCTTTGGTAAAAAAAAAACTGCCAAACTTCTTCACATTAGTATCTGCCCCAAATGGGAATGAACCGGAATTTGAACCAAGGCGGTGAGAGCCTTTGTTATCCGTACATAAGCGCGCACTTAAAATACCAAAAGGAAAAATGAAGTCCCTATTTTACATTTTCCTTAAAAGTAAAACAGTTTTTAAGACAAAAGACATTCTTTAATAAAATGCTAAAATAATTGATACTATCAATTATTTTAGCATTTTATTAAAGAATGTGTTAATGATAAAGAATGTGACTTTTGCAAATAAGTATAAATTTGATCGGAAGAATATTGTTTTTCGGGTAAAACCCAGACAAAATTCCTAACGTCTGCAGTGATATTTAGAATGGAGTTGGTGGGTACTTTATTTTTTTTCTCTGAAAATACACATTGCACAAAGGCAAAACTACCAAATTTCGGACTAAATAAAAAAATATAATGAATCTTTAATTTGAATTCGAAATGCTAAGAGTTACCTCGCTTTAATTGTAACGTAAATGAAAGTCGTGAAAACAGCAATTTTTACACCAGTGTGTCTATATATTACGTAGGTTGGTTGGTTGGTTGAATGTTGCTTAACGTCGCATCAGCAATTTTTCAGCTATTCGCGACGAGAACTATTTAATTATTCTCTATGGATTAATCTATGAACAATTTTGTGTATGCATGTGAAGTGCGAGTATGTTGTATGGTCTGCCTTGTACTAGCGCGCACTCAGGGCGACTTTACCGTGCTAGCTCACAGAGTCAGTACGCCGCAGACAAGCGTTCCACTCCCCCAGTCCATTATACTGATACCAGGTGAATCAGTAAAGGCCAACGGTAAGGAAAATTCACTTTCCCACATGTGGTCCGAGCGGGACTCGAACTCACAGCGGTGAGAGACCCTGGATTTGAAGACTGACATCTTATCCATTAGGCCACCGCTCCCTCTATATTACGTAGGGATATAGTTACTATCTTACCCATTAACAATAGAGCTCCGGCTTCCCACATACGGAGCTAGCACTCTACCAACTGTACCGCACGTGGTGCTGCATGTGGTATCAAACAAACACAAACATGCACGAAGAATATAGTTACTGTTACACTGAACATAAATAAAAAAATGTTTCGCTTGTTTTGACGAATTGAATGCTGTCGCCTAGTTTTAAATGAAACAAATTAAAATGTTACAATAACCAATAAGGGCGAAATGTGCAGAAATTTATAAAATCAAGACACTGTTGCACTTAAAATATGATTATTTTGACATGTCAGAAATTCAATCAGTAATGATCTTGAAGAATAGAAGCCATATATAAATATTATACATAAGTTTTATAGGATTATAATGTATAATGATAAAATACAATGTATTCATTCGTGTGGCCCAATAAGGGTTTCGTACATTGACATTCTAGCTTACAACTAATATATAATCAGAAATAGATTACACCCGGTTATTTCTTTAAAAATTGAAGAACTGGGGATATTAAATTTTTCTTTGTAAAATGTTTTTACAATCCACCGACTTAATATGCACTTTAGCTCGCATAATAATAATAATAATAATAATAATAATAATAATAATAATAGTATTTATTGGCATAAAGCAAAAACGAGCTTATAGCCCAACATATATACATAATATATAAATACGATAGCGGCAGAATACAGTATTAACATTGAAGGTGGTCTTAGCATTAAACAGAACAATACAAAAAAATAATTACGAATAAACATTATCAATTTGTCAATAATTCTGTTCTATGGTTCTAAGCAGCATGAATGTATTTTGATAATTTTGATAATAAACATTTAGAATTAGAACTAAGTAAAGTATTAAATATATATAACGATGGCCAGCTATTAAAATATTTTGGTAAAAATCGTAAACGTAAATGACGATATGCTGGACACACTAGTAAAAAGTGGAACTCGTCTTCAACCATTTTCATATTGCATACTGTACATAACCTACAATGTCTTGGTACACTCGTATATCTACCCGTTTCAATATTAAGCTTTAAATTGCCACATCTAAATTTTACTAGCATGTTAACAAACTTTTGGTTTATATTTAGATCCAAATAATATTCATATTGAAAATATTGTTTAAACTGTTTATATAATACAAGCTTTGAAGAACTTTCAATTGAATTATACCATTGTTGTATGAACTGGTCATATAACCTCTGCTATAATAGAGCAATGTTAATACAAGATACATCATGACAATACCAATAATGTGGAAAACCTAAATGAATTAAAATATCCCTAATATTTGATGCCCAGTTGATTTTACCACTGTTAGCATCAGACACCAACAATAAATAAACATTGTACATAATACTATGAGGATTTTCGAGTAGTTTTACCCAATATTTAAGTATTCTTTCTTTGCGTTTGATGCAAAGTGGAAAACGACCTAATTCGCCATACAAAACATCATTTGGTGCAGATTTATTTACATTTAATATATACCTGAAAAATTTATTTTGTACATATTCAACTTCTGTAGCCTTGTGAAACAGTATCGTCTGCAAACAAAAGTAAGTATAGTAGATAGCCGTCTACATCAATTATATTGGCACCGGTAGTATGTAAGTCTGAAACTAAGTCATTTATAAAAAAATGTAAATAACAAGGGTGACAAAGGTTCACCTTGTTTAACGCCGACGTAGTTATTGAAATATTCAGAATAGTTCCCATTAGATTTAATACACATGCTCACCCGACTATACACAGATTGGACCATGTCGATCATTTTTGAGCTACAACCACTTCTGAATAATTTATACCACAACATCCTCCTGTCAACTGTGTCGAATGCACGCTTAAAGTCAACAAATGCACAGAAAAGTTTTTTCTTTCTTCTGTAAGGTGTGAGTAATAAGTCCATGGAGTGTAAAGATTGCATCCACAGTTGACTTTCCACATAGTGTATAGTTTACAATTATCCAGCATTATTAAGACAAAATTGAAAATCTTTGTAATTATTAAAAAAACCCACTCCATTTACTCCGCATTTTCATATAACCTGTTTACTATGCAAGGAAGAGCTAATCAACCATGTGGTGTGTCCTGGATTAAGGCAAAATAAATGTATGTTTTGTTTAATGTGTTCTGAATGTATGTTCGTTAGAAATCAGATGAAGAGAATGAATGTACATCGGTGAATGGAGTTAAGTATGCATGTTTCTATATTTTTTATAAAAAAAATCTTTAATGATTTGTTACGTACATCTCGATACAACAATGCATGTCATTGCCGCTTTTTTTCTTTTCTTTTTTTAAGTTTTCTGTATAATTGCATTCACTTCAAATGCAAGTCGATTTACAATTTGTTTGACAATTATTAGTTACACAGTGATTTATTGACATTATACGGGGATATATCGACTCACGAAAATGTGTATTAGGCGACACGATAGCGGAGCCCAGTATTAATTTTAATTTATTTCCGTATTAGGTCACTAAATTACTGTGTAACAAATTTATCCCACCGAAAATCTTGATCTTCCAGATGTCAACATTGGTACATCTGCAGAAACAGCAAACTGCTTTGACGATAGGTTACAGGGGACGTAATCGCTACTGAGCGAATATTTTTAGGGACAAGGTTGATGATCACTAGTGACCTTCGAGGGGAGGTCAAATAGTTCAAAGAACGTGTATATATTGCCGCAACAAACCATACATTTTATTATTATTTTTCAATTTAGTCCCCATTTACCCCAATGGACTTAGCCCACTTTTCTTTCAGATTGTCTATACATTTGAAATTGAAGTCTTCGGTTTGGTCCTGAGACCATGCCTCTGTGGCAGCCTTAAGTCCATCATCATCAGAAAATTTGATTCCCTGTAAATAGAATTTCAAATTTCTAAATAGGAAATAATCACTGGATGCCAAATCGGGACTGTAGGGTGGGTGATTAAGTTGTTCGAACTTGCATTCACGAATCACTGCTTGTGCAGTCCTTGACTTGTGCACAGGACCATTGTCGTGTAGAAGCAATACCCCTCGGCTCAACTTTCCCCTCCTTTTTAATTTAATAGCAGCTTTCAGCTGCTTCATTAGATCAGCATAGTAAGCCCCAGTGATAGAGATTCCAGCAGGTTTATAATTGATCAACAGAACACCCTTAGAATCCCAAAACACAGTGGCCATGACTTTGCCAGCTGATGGTTGGGTTTTGAATTTCTTCGGTGGGGGTGGGCCAGAGTGCTTCCATTGCATAGACTATTTTTTGGTTTCTGGGTCTCAATGATGAATCCATGTTTCATCACCAGTTACTAAACATAAATCGAAGCTCTCCGGGTTATCATTATAAATGGCAAGAAGCTCCCGACTTGACTGGAGTCTTTGGAAGCGATCATGCACATTAAGGTTTCTGGGGACCCATCTTGCGGATACTTTTGACATCCCAAGATGCTCGTGAATAACGTGTATACTCTTCTATGTGAAATGTACCACTCCCTTCACTACTTCGACGATCATTCATGATGAGGGTCTCCACTGACGTGAACATTTCCTTTGTGATGGCATCAGCTGGCCGACCTGACCGTGGGTCATCCTTCAGTGAGGTGCGCCCACGTTCAAATTCAGCTGACCATTTTGCCACTGTGGGATAGGCAGGACCACTGTCACCGTACATCTCGGCAATTCGCCGGTGAATTTCTTTGGCATTTGATCCCTCTACTGTGAGGAACTTTATTACTGCCCTAAACTCAACATTTTGATTTTCTATCATTGCTTGATGGTCACCAACTTTGAATACTTTTGAGAATTACACAAATATGTTGTGACAAATACACTTGATATGTTTAAAATGGCGGAATGTTGTGTTGTCTAAATAAGTAAAGAAAATGTATGTTACGCTTGACTGAATACGCTGTTCTATGGACTTTTTGACTTCCCCTCGTAATATAACCCCTTATTAGGTTACTAAATTTCCGTGGTGAATAAAGGATTTTTATCTGAGGTGGGATAATATTCATATTGAATCTATTTAAAGAATAATGTAAATATTTTGATATGCAAAAGCATTAAAACGTGTTTTGGTGGGAAATCTCAACAACCTGTTTTAATCAGGGGATAAATGTATTCAGTTTTATTACAATTTACTTATACCCAATTTTGACTTTTTATCAGCTGTGATATAAATTTCTTTCACCCTTTTAAGTATAAAAGCTAAATAATTAAGTATTGTTATTCAGATTTCGTACACGTGGTGATAAAGTTCACTTTCCGCGCATTATGTGTAAAGCTTTATATGTTTTTTAAGTGCTTAGCTTTTGTGCCATTTTTATATAGTGTTCATGCGTATCGCATTGCATGAAGCAATCCAGGTCCATGAGCATTTAGTTTTAATATATTTAGTGTTTTATGGTTAAATGAACCACTTCTGATATCGCTTATGAATTTTTACGCGCGAAACACCTCATTTTACAATAAGTCAAGCTTTGTAAGAGAGCATCTGGATAAAGATTCCAGATTAACTTTCTTTTTTTCTGATTGTTTGCAGTTGTATTTCGGGGAAAACTGTTATTTTGTAATTATTTAATTCCATCAAAAATTACCAAATTATTAATGTTATTTCATTTTTCTGTAATTTACTCATTCGTTGGAAAAAAATTCCTCTTATATCTGAAGACTAGCTTTTGTTTCATTAATTTTAACACAAAATCTGTACTATATGATGATTTTTTTTCTTTATTCATATGCAGTTCTAGTTTAATCTGGAGAAATGAATAACGCCAAATAATTCAACTCCACATACAGTATATAGATGGCACCCTATCCCTTACTAGTAATAAATTTGGGTATATGTGAATGTCATTGTTGTTAAGTGTGATGCCTCTGTATCAAGGATTGTCCTGGATATATTTGACGTTCCATAGTTCCATGTTCCTTTCACACAATTTTGATTACACACGTGGTGGGTGTAACTGGTTAAACAGGAGGTGCTTACCCTTAAGCTTCTGGAGTAACCGGCCTCACTTCCCTGGTGAAAGTTCACGTGTTTAACCTGACTTGTCAATTCCAAAGTTTTTACTTTGCTTCTGGATTTTGATTCGGACATGGATTAGTGTGTTTGTTTTTGATCATCAGTATCTATGAGCTCGAGATAATAGATACGACTGATTCTGTCTTATAGTCGGACGTATACTTTATTTATAACAACCACAAAAAAACCATATTTACAGCTATAGAACAAACATGATGACCACGATGTTTCTATAAGCAATTTACCTTTTCTATAAACCAACACCTGCTTCTCTTGATTATGGTGTATTTGTTACACAGTTCATTAACGATTAATTTTTATTTCCGCTCGATTCATTGCGAATTTACACGAATAAAGACTTACGATTTACGCCACGTATGCCTATTTCCCATTCCTGTAAATTCCTAATGAATAGGGCAAAATAAAAATCAATGGTAATAATTGAATTTTGTTAATTAAGTTCAAGTAAAATAACCAACGCCGAGATTGTTTTAGATATTTTAATGCAATACGTTTACAACAAATTGTGTGTATGGATACACCACAAAGTTACGCCTAGGCTGGCTTGATTATGACGTAACTTGTAATGAAACTAGAAATCATATAAAGATAAAACAAAATATATTTTCTATTTTTTTCTTCAAAATTGTACTTTCGGCTAAATACTCAAGCCATCCTTATGTCAATGGTCAGGCAAGCCTTGCACTCTAGGCAAATTTTCGATAAAAATCTTGTTATTACATGATGTATACACCTTTGTCTAATTAGCCTTACAAATCATGATATTTAGTAAAAGGCTAGGTCACGCTCTTCCCATCTGTTACCTAAAAGACGAGTTTATAAGGTCGTCGCAGGATTCACTCCACACACACACACACAAACATACCTGGACATCTACACACAGACACAGACACGCATCTACATACAGATGACACACACCTGTTACTTAATGTGGAAGTCCCACTGTAGATTGTAAATGCAGATTAGAGTTTAGCCATCGAGAAAACCAACTCACAACAACAGAAGAGAACTTCTTACCTGATTTCTTCAATACAAATTTGCTTCATCAAAAATTTAGAATGAAAGGAACATGGGACTATTCGGAGGCATCATGCTATAGGCGTTTTGATAAATATACTTCTTTTTTTAAATATTAATCAATTCCTTGGTATATAGAAAATAATAATTTATTTGGAAGCCCCGTTAGTTATGTCACCTAAAGCACTCGCTTACGTACAACAGCGCTTCTCACCATTTTGTTTTGAATCTCAAGCGGGATTATATCCTTGCAGTAGAGTTCATTTTCAGTCTTTTTCGTCCATCGTTGCCAGTTGCCTGGTTTCTTCTGTCATTCCAGAACTAACCGCCTTCGTATACGTGTAAATGAACGAATTCGTTTCTAAGCGTTAATCACCACAACTTTTCTTTATATGAAGTATTCCATTCCAACGCACTCTTAATACTTCAAGCACTGACTTAATTCAAATGCCTCTATTTCATTCAAGCACTGAAATAATGCAATGACGCTCGGTTTTCTCTTAAAAACGTCTTAACCGTTTTTATTCAGCTTTGTACACTTTGTTCTTGCACACTTGTAAACTTTTAGGTGTTGAGTTTTTTTTTGTTATTATTATTTCATTCACCCTGAATTCAAACGAATATTTTAAAAATTTCACAATAGTAAAATCAAGGTAACAAACAAATATACCAGTACAAAACTCAAAGTAAAAACTTTGAATTTTGGCAATTGGTCAAACTCCTGATCCAAAAATAAGAAAAAATGTTTTAATATAGTAAATATCATTCTATATATTTGCATTTCCCAGTATTACAGAATATATCAGTCCTGTTTTGGTTTTTAATTATCATAACTGGTACAGTTGAATGATGAAGAACAAACTTGCTTGTACTTCCTACGAACACTTTCCGGAAAGTCTGAGCTAAGCTGCTTCTGTTGATAGCACCATTACCATTACTACCAAGGATAATCAAATCAGCACCATGACAATCTGCTGTTTTCACAATCACTTCACCTACGTGTCCATCTCGTCGTATTATATGTCCTTGAATCTGTTGTAAAATACAAAAATGAGGTTGAATCAGAAATCCCTTTTCTACTTCAATGTGACTTATTTAACCATTGAACTGTCTAGATATTGTGTGCAAAGCAAACTGAATAACGCACTCTAGCGCATTATGATTAGTTTGCTTTGCACGGTAATGGAAGTTATAGCACTATAAACGCCATTTCTAGACAGTTCAATTTTCGCAATTTCAGAAAATCTTATTTTTGTTTTTGAATCCTGAAATAAAGCAAGACGTGTGACGTCACATTACGAAATGTAATAAAATGGAAAAGTTTTTAATACAATCAAACACCATAAATGTAAATATATCATAATATCCGAAACTGTTTCCGGAAATAACTAGCAACAACATGAATGAGATATTTACCTCAATTTTAAACACAAAACCCAGAAAACTATCTATATATTTAGTGAGATGTTTCACAAGAAGGCAGTAATGAAAAAACCTAACCTGTAAATATTACCAACCAACTCATGTATATGTCAATATGTTTGTAAATTCATAAATCCTTTGATGTCCATATAATGAATAGTGATCAAAAATAAACATACTAATCCATGTCCGAATCACAATCCAGAAGCAAAGTAAAAACTTTGGAACTGACAAGTTAGGTAAGACACGTGAAGTTCCACCAGGGAAGTGAGGCCGGGTGCTCTGGAAGGGTAAGCACTTCCTTGTTAAGCTAAACAAACATACCAATCTATGTCCAAATCAAAATTGATAGGCAATGCAAAAAAACGTTGAAACTGACAAATTAGGCTCAACACGCGAACGTCTACAGTGGAAGTGAGGTAAAAAAAAGATTTACGGATTTAAAAAGAATGTAATCGTATACCTAGTTAGTCTAAGAATTTGTAAATGTACGTTCTTGCATCCAACAGTTAGCAATCAAAATTGCCCTTTAAATGTTAGTTTAAAATATTTGTTTGAAAAAATTAATTGAGGATGCAATTATCATTGCTTAACAAACATATTTTTAAAAAGTTGGTCTGTCCACCCAGAAAGGATTAATTTACAGTGTTTGGTTATGTAGTAATAAAAAACAAACATACTAATCCATGTCCGAATCACAATCTAGAAGCAAAGTAAAAACTTTGGAACTGACAAGTAAGGTTAGACATGTGAACTTCCACTAGGGAAGTGAGGCCGGGTGCTCCGGAAGGGCAAGCACCTCCTGTTTAGCTAGCTACACCCGCCACGTGTTTAATCAAAATTATATAAAAGGAACATGGAACTCTGGGACGCCATGAGTAGACCCATATATATTTCATACATGGGGGACACAACAAGAATAATACCCCAAGCGAGTGTTACTAGAAAACTAATCTAAAGGCATGTAAATCCGATTAATTCAAAATGTCTAAATATAAATAACTTTAACACTTTCAAAAGTTTAAAATAAATTTTAAAAAGTCCGCTTTACATAATTGAAATAAGCCATGGTTATGATCAGGCATTTACGTACAGAAGTTTCACCTATATAGCAGTGCATGGATTTGTCTTTTAAACAGTACAAAAATGATCATAACGTAATTTCCCTCTATCGTATTTACATTAAAATATGCACAGTTCACTTCAAATAACAGATTCTTCTTATTAATGCAGAATAATCCTTACACATATATTTTCTGTAACAAGTACTCTTTAAAGAAAATTGCAATATAAAATTAGATGGGTATATAGTGTTAAATCACTGTTGGCACATCGACAAAGTACTCGGGTCATTAAATATAGGTAAACTACAAAACGAATGGACTCAAAAGCTACCCCGCGATGCAAGTCTAATTCACCATACCGGTCTCACATCAAAATTAGACAAGCTAGATAAAGATATTTAAAACTGACAAATTAGATAAAATAGGGAAAAGAGACTGTGTCTCTACACACACTAAGTGTGAAATTAAAATTAAGAATGAAAAGAACATGGAATTCTGGAATTCATTTGAAACTCATACAATCAATGCAATCGAAAACACAAAACAAGTGCATCAACTAGGACGCACAAAACAAGATGTATTGAAACCACTAAATCGATGAGTAAATGGTTCTGTTAGCACAATTTATCCAGTTGTGTGTATATGGAGTTCCAACATTATACATTTTTTTACATTTACGTGAGGTAGATATGAACATTTGTTCATCAGCAGCAAGAGCGAAGTCCGAGGTAAATGTGGCTTGTTAAGGGTGAACAAATGTTCATATCTCCCTCACTCAAAGGCAATAAATTGTTTATCATACGGAAATTAAAGAAACCCATAGCAATTAAAAGAAAGTTATTACCTCGTTTGGGATGGTCATAAAACTTTCTCCCAGTTATTTTTTTTCTCTTACCGAAACTCATCGGAGAAAAATGCTTTAGCGGCGACACCGAATCTATATCAATTACGTCATATCATTGCGAGTTTATGGTGTGTTCCCAATAAGGGATATATTACAGGGAAACTAGATCGCGTGAGGAAATATAATATTTCTATCCCTGACAATTGACTGCGCTCATCGAATCAATTTTCAATATTTATGAATGAGTTTTAATAATCACGCTCGTTTTCAATAAATGGTCTTAAAAGTAAAAAATGCGTATAAATGTACATTCTTTCGTGATATAATTATAACGTCAAAAAGATAAAATATTCCATTTTTGTGGAATATTATACATGTAATTACATATTTTACCCTACCTATGACTAAAATCTATGAAAGTGATTAACTAAATCGAATCACATGACCAAGTCAGTATCATTCCGTACATAGCCGCAGTGAGGCTCATACATTTTGGGTTAGAGTTACGTTCCTGTTTCTAACGTAAACGTCAAAAAAAATGGCGACCGTAGATCTTCTGCTAAAGATAGTAATTTAAACTCATAAAAGTGTCATTATGAGACATTGGAGGCCAGAGAAAAGACTGCTAGACTTCATTAGTATGTTTAACTTTAGTATCCCTTTTATTTTTTGCTGTAGTATTTTATTGCAGTCAGATAACTTTTTTTAAACTCCTTTCACTGCAGCGAGGTCAGCAACAAATTCAGACAATAGTATATTTTATTTCTGACAATGATACACAATTATTGCCTACTATAAACAATACACAGATAAAATAAAAAGCCCATTTCAAAAATAAAAAATACTATTTTCAATTACAGACTTAACACATATAATGACATTCAACGAAGTTAAGAATCACAAAAATAAATCAATATAAAGAATGATAATATTAAACCCTGTATTGAACGAAAAATAAATACGTTTACAAACCGATATCATGTACTTGAAACACAATGCATCATATTGGTCAATGCCATTGTCATTACGATTATTTAATTTATATTTAATTATAATCCGAGGACGGGTAGTTGTAAAATCAGTTGTTTCGGTATGTGTGTGTGTGTGTGTGTGTGTGTGTGTGTTATATCCTTGCTTTTGCTATTGTAGAAGATAGAGTTATTTACCTAATGCTTTTTATACTTTAAGTTGACTTTTTCCGTCTTTCTAGTCAGATCACAACGCAATTCAGTGTCTAGGTTTGATGTCTCTGTGTCCAGGATAGTCCTGGATATATTTGACGTCCAATAGTTCCATGTTCCCTTCACACAATTTTGAGTACACACATGGCGGGTTTAGCTAACTATACAGGAGGTACTTATCCTTTCGGAACACCCGACCTCACTTCTCTTTTGGATGTTCACGTGTCTAACCTGACTTGTCGGTTCCAAACTGTTTACTTTGCTTCTTGGTTGTGATTCGGACATGTATTAGTACAGTATGTTTGTTTTTTATTCAAATCCGTTACGAGCTGATCATATAGTAAGTATAAAAGTTTGTCAGTTCACATCCTGAAAGTTAGTGGTTACTATCGGGTACGCAGGTTACAAATTCTTAAGCTATAAGAAAAATAATATTGATTGGAAAGAAAATGATCACTACTTAACTTCACTTTTCCTCACTTAACTCTAGTTCATTTCTATAGACATGTACTTATTTATCACAACAAATATACTACTGTTTGTTCAGGGTTTTTCGGAAGAAAAAAACCACATTTTTATAGATTTTCAATAGGACAGAAACAATTCAATAATTTGTTTATTTACATGAGCCGAGTCGTTACTAAAAATCAATTTTCGACTCCACCCTTGCTTTATTTATCAATTTATTCGACAAAATATAACTTGTGTGAGTGTTAACAATGTTACTGTTTTATGAAATGGTGGAGTTTTTTATGTTATGTAGTGATGACAGAAGAGTTGAATATTTACGTATGTTAGGGCAGCTAAAAAATGGATTAATTTTGGCATAACTGGGTTGACCTCCTGTTTAGCTAGCTACATCCAACGTGTGTTATCAAGTTTGCGAATAAAAGGAACATGAAACTATGGGATGTCAAATATAGCCATATTAATTTTGGATACAAAAAATAAAAGGAACATGGAACTATGGGATGTCAAATATAGCCATAATTTTTTGTTATACAGAGAACATGGAACTATGGGATGTCCTATATATCCATATTACTTTTTAGATTCAGAGGGTGAAAGGAACATAAAACTATGGGATGTCCTATATATCCATATTAATTTTAGATTCAGAGGGTGAAAGGAACATGGAACTATGGGATGTCCTATATATCCATATTAGTTTTAGATTCAGAGGGTGAAAGGAACATGGAACTATGGGATGTCCTATATATCCATATTACTTTTAGATTCAGAGGGTGAATGGAACATGGAACTATGGGATGTCCTATATATCCATATTACTTTTAGATTCAGAGGGTGAATGGAACATGGAACTATGGGATGTCCTATATATCCATATTAATTTTGGATACAGAGACAGGAAACTATGGGATGTCCGAGCATCTGGCCTCACTCGTCAGTTCCAAAGTTTTTACTTTGCTTCTGGACTGTAATTCGGACATTAATTAGTATGTTTGTTTTTATATATCCATATTGATTTTGGATACAGAGAATAAAAGAAACGTGGAACTATGGGATGTTCTATATATCCATATTAATTTTGGATCCAGAGACAGAACATTGATTATGGAGTTAAGTTCACTACTTAACTCCACTTCATTCCTGTATATCTATTAATTGTGTAAATAGATTACCTTAGCAATGAGACATAGAATAACTTTAAATAAACATTTCAAATATAAAATTACATATTAGAAATGATCGCTAATTTCGCTTAAGTTTTAAATAAACATTTCAAATGTAAAATAAGATACCGAAACGATTGCAAAAAACACGTCAGTTTTAAATAAACATTTCAAATATAAAATATATAATTAAATATCTAAACGATCAAAATAATGCAGTTTTTTAATAATCACGATCACAGAAAACTTATATTTCAGACAATCAAAATCAATTTATTTTAATTCCTGCCTTTATGAATAATTATCTGCTTAGTGAAACTGTCAGTTAATAAAAATGCACGTGCGTATCACATAAATGATTGATAACTGTTCATAGATGATCTTTAATTTATTGATAGTTTATCTATATAATGCAATTTTTATTATCAATAGATAAGATAATAAATGGTTTATTTAAGTGTCACATATCATAAAACATATCTATACATATACATAAACATTCTAAAACATATTATGATAGCCAGCCTAAAAGACTTATGAGACACTATATGTAAAGTTATGTATTTTAATTCTTGTGACAGTGACTCCGGTTAGAAAAGGTTGTAAAACTAAATAGCGGTCAAGGACACGTTTCAGACCAGTTTTTTTGAATACCAACTAACACCAATGTATTTTGAACATAAACATATATATATATGTATAAATATATATATATGTGGATTTTTCTATATATAAGCGTTAACTAAACATGATATTTTGACAAAAATAATTTAGCAGCAATGCAGCATATACACTTACACAAGAACTCTTATCTAATAGAAATTGTTTTGCTAAAAAATATGAATATATATATACGTTTTAAGACAAAATATGAGTTTCAAAATACGGCATTTAATTGAAACATGATATTTTGACAAAGATATTTAGTTACAATGCAGAATACACTTACATTATCATTTGAAATAGTAGGTTACTGTTACAGTTATTATATATGAGACTAGAATTAAAGTCTTTGAAGTAATGGTTTCACTAGAAGCACTCAGTATATTCCAGGCTTCTCTAAGCTCGTAAGTCGTCCCGTATCCATGATTCACTAACATAGAATAAAACAATGCATCTTTAGGAGTTAATTTTTCCACAATGAATTTTCTATTTTCCTGTGGCACTATTTGAGTTTATAATTAATAATAGCAATATAAATATTATCAAAAATAAATGGTTTTGTATATGGAAACGCCGTAGATAAGTCTTTAGCTACATCAAATGACATAAGAGTACCACCGGAACTAACAAACGGTGGATAATATTCAAACGGGTACCGGGATACTGGTATTGCTGTTTTAGCTTTATCTGCGAAGAACTGGGACGGTTCCTACGAACTGGTTGTTCACATGTTAACAAGTGACCCGTGAAAAAATGTTTTGCATGATTGAATGTGGTAACGTACTGTAACAGGGATTTCGTGTTCACAATGACGTCATCGTCAATAAGCATCACAAATCGAGCTCTAGGGCAATTCTTAACAACCCAGTCAATCCCGCCTATAGTTTTTAATGTATCGTTGAAATCGTTGTCAATAAAAGCCATTTGTAAAATGTCTCCAAAGCTTTTGTCCTCCATGTCAACATTGAGTTGTATTTTCTGAAATTTGTACTTGGTAATGCCGTAGGAATAATCTCTTTATGATATTCTGCCTCCTAGTTTATTAAACACTTTTTCATTTCCCCATGTTTGTCTAATAGCCATCCGTCTTTGTAAATGGTTTGCCGGTGACTTGATTAAAAATAAAATTTCGATATTTTTGGAAAATAAGTCTTTATTATTACCTCTTGACGGTAGCCTGGTATATTTATAACGGAAAATGTTAATTGGTTTATGTTTAGTTTTTCCATATACCCGTATGTCGTATATAAGCTCTTTCAAATTAATTTCCAGTGGGTAAGTAAAACTGGAGAATGGAAGTTCCTTATCTCGATCCATCCACGCCGTGTAGTGGTAAAATAATCCTGAATGGTTTAATGTCCATTTCACTGGCACAGCCGTCATTTCGTATCCACATTCACCTCGATGCAAAGTAAGAAATTGATATAACGTGTACAAAAACAACACAAAAATTACGAATAATGATTTTAACTTATTTCGTACAAGTATTCTAAATATAATGTAAATCCACTTGATTTCTCTGAGATATTTGACGATGCGTGGTGAATTCAGCATGATAACTATATAACTATCAATACGATCATTGATTTTTGTAACAGAGTTTTAGATTATTTAAATACCCGTTATCAATGCAGTCATTATTTATGCGCTACTAGTTTTTTGTAGTATGATCCACCCGAACTGACATCACCAGTGTAAACGATAAATCATTATTAAAATATCCTGAAAATTGCTAGTTTTGATACAAATTTCACTATACAATGACATAACAATGGCTGCAGGTAGGAATGCACATATGCCGTAAAGAGTCAACTGTACTCATATACTTCTGTGTTCATGTTTTTATACTAGTACGGATCATCCACGTATTGTTAATAGGAATAGATCCTCGGGTCGATTTTACACACTCGGTAAACATAACATGTTTTTGTAAAAGACATGTGTATGTTAAAGGTACACGTGGACTTAGATATTTTACTCAAATACGATAATCCATATTTTCTGAATGCCTCTGCTTAAAACAATCTATTGTTGCCTATTGTAATCCCTCGAACTTATTGAAAATACAGAAATAAAATCATACCTTCAAAACACCTGACAATACTGTATATACTGCGTACTACCTATATTTATATATGCATCGCTGAGCATTATTCAAAATTGTCCAATCTACATTTTTCAAATAAAAAAGAAAAAAGGAATTCTTTACACATCTCGGCAATATTTAAGAAAAACGTTTTAACACAGCAAACAATATAACTATGTTATTATTATATATCCCTTTTGTGCCTTTCTAGCTGGACTATTTTAAATGTGATGAGATGTCATAATTATATTAGAATAGTCCTGATAATCACACCTGGAAAACGAGTTTTCTAAAAATTTGGACTGGGTAAAAAATTTATTTAAAATATTAAATGGTGAAGTGTTTTTTTTTTAAAATTCATTTTAGTTTAAGTTCAATTCGTGATGATTAGATAAACCAGAATTCTGTTTTAAATGCATGCAAAGAAAAAATGAGTAAAGATTTTCATTTGAAATCATAATTGGTTAAGTCATTTCTTTTTAAAATATTTTATTTTTAGTTTAATTAAAGCGTTTTCAAATTAAAGATTTTTCAGGTTTTTTAAAAAAAAATATTTAAAACCGCATGCAATGAATTTATAGGAATACTGTAGCGTACCTATATTTTCATTTAGGTAAACATAACGTATATTCTATATCAGGTTTTGAATTACTAGTGTGTTGAATAAATGGCGCTTCAAGTTTCTTTAATGAAATTTGAAATTAAAGGCTGACGTGATATTTAAATACAATAATTACTCTAATACATTCATTGTATGTGTTCAGTATGTAGTGACAAGACGGTGACAATTTATTATTGTAGTATGGAATTTGAAATTTATCAAAAACTAAGGTATACTCCCTCATGCAAAGTATTTCCTTAGCTTAATTTGGTAAAATATATTTTTGACCTTTGGGTAGCTTTTCAACATCTTCAAAATAATTTTGGTTTCATAATTCCAAGCACTACTGATGAGGAATTGTATTCCGTAACGGCCGTCTAGTGCTGTTAAATTAAAACTGATATATGTAATATATAACAATGAAGGCTAAAAGAAGTAATATAAATAACTGAACACTGTAAACGTATTTATTTTCGCGGTGTACTAATTTTAGCTTATTTCTAAGTCGTTTGTTTTATGAGAAAATTTATACCAAGCACAAACTATATTATACTTATCATGTTATAATGCATTTTTGAAAAACGCGATCATTTAATTACGCGGGTATGTCTAAGTTTCTATACCGAGAAAAAAATACACGCGATATTAAATACGTTTACAGTACGTTTTAAAAGTACGTACAAAAAAAAAGTTTTTGACAAAAAATAATGGAAAATTTACCCGTCTTAAACCCCTTAATTGTACGTCTAATATTTCATTGAAATGTCATTCAACTAACTATAAAAATAGATGAAGGAAATTCTTTAAGATGTTTGAGACGACTTATAAAATAGTATCAGGTTTCCAATTTAAACTTTCTTTTACGAGTTAGAATGGAGGATGTTTATGTTATATATTCTTGTAGTTTGAAATAAGAGATACGTTTCAAGTTCTGCTGCATATTTAACCGTATATATCAAGTTGTTGTCAAACGGGTAATGCAAGCCTAGGATTATCAAGGACCTAAGCAAGTTATATGGTATACTTGCACAAGTCCCTATATTGAATTTATTTAATTTCAGTATCTGGCCCCTTTAAACTCTTACAGAGATCAACTGACAAAAGTCAATTTAATTTCGAAACCCGGGAATATAGACTTGACAAGTCTCTTTATCTGTAAAAGTTTTAAAGGGGCAAAATACTGAAATTAATAATTTAAAATAGGGACTTATGCAAGTCTAGTAAAATGGCTGTCATCAAAATAGTGTTGATATAACCATCATTACAATATTGATAAGTGTGATGATGTCTCTTATCTAAAATTATTCTGGTCAATTTGACGTAACACAGATCTTGTCACTCTTAATTTTTACTTGACATGTGACGGGTCATGTGACGGATCAAACTAGCTAGACAGGAGGTACTTACGTTTTCTGCCACCTTAACTCACTTCCCTGATGGAAATTCGTGTGTTTTACTTACATGTAATTTGCCAGTTTTCAAAGTTTTTACTTTGCTATGAAATTGTGATTTATAATTGTTTTTGATAAGTAAATAAAACTCGTTTGCTTTAAAATGGTGATTTGGACATGGACTAGTACGGTTTATAATAAGTAAATAAAACCAGTCTCAAGTCCCCAAAACAAAGTTAAATCTGAAACTGGCAACTTAGGTTAAACACGTGAATTCTACCAGGGAAGTATTTGTATGTATATCAGTTATGTTAGAAGTATTAAAAGATCATTTGTAGGAAAAGTACATCCAATACTATTAAAATATGACAAAGATATTTATAAAACCACTTGTTGAGGTGAGAAAATTAGAGTTCTGCTTTCTGTCAAAGGGATTTATTATTTTCATGATCATAGCGCGAGTTAAATTACGGCCATGCATGGCTAGGGAGGGTTCGAAGACATGTTTCTTTTATGACTGATCTCAAGCCTTAACTGAAGAGTATACGAAAGTGAAAAAGGCATAATACAAAATTACAAAAAACATAAGGTAATGCACATTTATGGGTGTATAGATAAGAAATACAAAGACAACACCTTTGTAAGGACAATGGCAATTCTCTCAATTTTGTCTCTGGGCAAAAAACAATTTAAAAATATTTTAAGCTGTATTGAATGGGTGAATTATTTGTATAAAGCCACATGAGCATTTTTGCAATTATTTGCGGATTTTATGCTGTAAGGGCAATATTTAGACAACGATATTAACTCTAAAGTTATAAAGGCCCAATGGGAAAGTTGTGGATGATGTACTTGAGTGTTAGAGATTATCAGTGAATGGAATGTTGCTCACAAAAAAAACTAAAAAAGAAATAAAATGAATGAAATTTTAACGTAGTCAGCATATACTTTTTACGGCGTTAGTTGTCTGGGTTACTTCATAGGTCACGAAAATATTATACTTTTGTATAAGCATGTATATTACAATGTTGTAAGCATTGGTACAAATATGGTTGGGGGTCAT
This sequence comes from Anadara kagoshimensis, assembly GCA_021292105.1. NCBI lineage: Eukaryota > Metazoa > Mollusca > Bivalvia > Arcoida > Arcidae > Anadara > Anadara kagoshimensis. Next base: position 24,269,602 of record CM037862.1, on the reverse strand, counting down.
CGGTTCAAAAGTAAAGATCACAGTACATACCAAAACTGAAATGACCAATTACAAGAAAACTATAATGTTATAGACATATACTAGATTGTTGTAAGTATCAAAAACAAACGTAACAATTCATGTCCAAATCCCAATTAAAAGCAAAACAAAAAATATAGACTGGCAAATTAGGTCAAACACGTAACTTCCTCCAGAAAAGTGAGACTCAATGCTCCGGAAGGGTAAGCACCTTCTGTTTAGCTAGAAACACCAATATGTGTGTAATCAAAATGAAAAATGAAAGAACGTGACATAACTTGTTCCTACTACGGAATTTTTTTTACAGCGAAGGAGTCTGCTTAATACGAATATGTCCACTACGGGATATTGCAACCAAGGTATCTCACGCCCTTCAAATTTTTTTATGGTCGCCACCACAATATAATTAATAAGTATGAGGTTTCTGTATCCAAAATTATCCTGGTTATATAAATCACGTGTTATAGTTCCATATTCCTTTCATACCTAATTTTATTACACACGTGGCAGGTATGGCTAGATAGACAACGGGTGCTTACCTTTTCCTGAACACCCGATTCCCTGGTTGAAGTTCGCGTGTTTCGCTTAATTTACCACGTTCCAGAGCTTTAACTTTGCTTTTGCGATTTGGACATGGTTCAGCATGCTTGTGTTTGATTTTGGTTATCTTACCCCAGCACGTTTAAGCTGTTCATTGATCTTTGCCAACACTAATTTGATCTCCTTTTCTTCTTCAGACATCATTTCAGAAACTTTATCAGAATTGCAGGTAAAGAGAGCTAAAAGTAATAAAAATGTTAATATTTATATATGACAACCTGCGTTTGTATTTAATCATATTAGCATTTTTCGAAACACACGGTCTCGCATCAAAAATGATATGCTCGGGCGATATAACCAATCTTGTATACAACGTATTTGTTTGATTTAGAGATCAGTACATAAATCTTTAAATATTTGAATGAAGTTAATTTTTCTTTTTATTATGGAAGTATGAAAGAATTTGCACATTTGGACATTTTGCACACTGAATAATTTGCTACGCGAATGATGTTACGTGTTCAATGTTCAATTCTTTCATACTTCCATAAAAAAAAAATTAACTTCATTTCTTATAATTCAATTTACAGAATTTTTTCAACAACAAATCAACAATTTAAACAACAATATAGCCGTAGCAAGTAAAGAATAGCAATAGGAATTCAAATGCCTCTGCGTTATCCATAATATCATAAGATGGAGTCATTGAGAGCAAAAGTAACAGAAAAATATAACCAAACAAAATGGTTGAAACAAAGTAGAATTGAATTATTAGAATATAAATATATCTTAAAAGACCTCATAATTAAAGATCCCTTACCAGCAGTTGACGTAAATATAATTGTTATGTTAAAGGCATTAATTAGACTAAAGTGGGTTATGGTGTTTCGACACCACAGATCCTTTAGCTTATATCAAGATGGTCATTTCTAGGACAGTTCGAGGATGGAACAAACCACCTTAGGTAGGCAAATTGACAAACTTTCTCACAGTGATTAAAAATTGAACCTAAGCTTTTAAAGGCGCCGTTATCCGTATACATACGTTTTAGGCAACTCGATTTCTTTGGTCCCGATTTTTTATCTTTATATCAGCAATTTGGAGTGTTGTTGCATCACAGGATGTTAAATAATTGGGATATCCTTTTTAATTTAACCAAATAACTGGATATAGTATAATTGTCACTAAATTGATTGTCATCAAAAGTACATGTAGAACTATCCAAATATATGTTACTCTTAACAACAGTTTCCTACCCGGCCTCACTCCCCTAGGCCTGGAGGAAGTTCAAATTTTCAAAACTTTTATTATGTTTTGGGGTTGTAATTTTGAAATTGGTTGTTCTAATTACTTATAGTGTATGTGTCCTTGGTTTCCTTGATTTCTAAATTTCTAAAAAAATAATAATAAAATAAAAAAACCCTTAAGATTATTTGCTTAGATCCTTAGATACCATCAAAACCACCTGCAAGCATAAATATATATCTATATCTCTGATAACCTATTATGTTTTTATTGCTTTGAAATGCTAAAAATATACTCGTTAGGTTTTATATTGCGGTTTATTAACTTACTGATATGAAGGTCGCGTCTGTATTCTGGACAATGACCACAACTACGTTATAATTCTTCTTGTGTAGATTTGAAACATACCCTATATAAGAAAAACAATGCTAAATGTAATTATATGTTTGGTTTGATTCGAGTCATTAATTAACAATATACGATATTCTGTGAGAGAATTACACCTGTAATTATTCACATTTTACACACGTCTGTAAAACAATAAACATATCTTGTTTACTTTTGAAAACGTGTTCCTTTGTAGAAATACGACAATTGTAATGTCCCTTTTCATTATGGATAAGAGTTTATAACATTTCTGCTTCAGCTGGTTTCACCAAGGTTCATATGAAAATGCACTGCTGCTCTATTTACAGAGTTGTCATGTTTACATGTTATGAATGCAAAATTTACAAATTTAAAAAGAAAGTTTCAAAGTTTTCCATATAGAAGCAGTGTTTGATAAAATGGAAAATTAAATTTTTTAAAATTAAAATTTGATGATTTTTTTAAATATATTTATCTTACAGAATTATACGTTTTTCTTTGCTCTGTGCGTGTGTGTGTGGTGTTTGTGTGTGTGTGTGCGTGTGTGTGAGAGAGAGAGAGTTATAATACATTCAAACCTGTCTATAAAGGCCACCCAAGGAACCAGTAGAAGGGGCCTTTATGGACAGGTGGCCTTTATATACAGGTTAAAAGAATACGAGTATAGAACAATTGGGATACAATTCTACTGGTCTTTATAAGCAGGTGGTCCCTATATAGAGGTTGGTTTTAAGGCATGTTGGACTGTAAATAAAAAAAACTAATTTTTATATCCTCAATTTTCAATATTTTTCTCTACTGAACACATCGATGATATCGTCTACTTACAGTTAAAAGCGTAGTCGGAATCCTCACTACCATCCATGCCTATCAGAATAGTTTTTGGTATATTATAACTCATATTTTGTCTGTTACAACTTAACACAGCTACACGTGGTTATTTTTAAAAACAACTGCCAATTCACCTGCTCTTATATATATGTATGTTTAACCACTTTTTCACTCAATGTATCAATAGTATTTACGGATGTTTAGATTGTTTTGAAGAATTCATTTTCTTCGATACACTTGAAATTGTTTTCCTCGATTAAGTTAACCCGCTGTTTGTATATTTGATCGTATCACCACAGACTCAATTCATTAAGACCCTGATAGTATATTATTTTCTGTTTACATATACACTAAAATTAGCACAGGGATGTAAACATACAACCCATGGTACAGGCCTGTCGAAAGTTTAACACAGACCTGTCGAAATTTTAACATCAAACAAATAATCGGCAGCTCATCTAGGTCCCTTGCTACCTAAAAATTGACAACTTATGTTTATTTCGTTTCAGCTTTTTTTGCTATCAGCTATCCATATCTCGGTCATTCAACAACCGAGCGTCGATACATTTTCGTTAGCTTAGTGTTAAACTCTCGACAGGTCTGGGCTGTAGGTCGGCAAATACTAACCCAAAATGTGCGATACACATTTGTGATAATCTTTACGCAAGTAGATCACACCATAACCTATATATCGTGTCGTACTAGGCTTCATATCATAGCACTTTGTTTATCTATGCAATAGTGTTTCTGGATTAAGCCAGTTTTGTGAGTTACGTAATCTTTGATTATTGTAAGCATTAATAATTTTAGCGTTTTGGTGCGTACGCAGATTATATAAGTCAATGAGTAGTACACGGTTCCTGTGTAACATGTACTCTTCGATTATTGTAATCATTAATTAAACTGGCGTGTTGTTGCATAAGTACAAACTGCAAACTGGTACATAGTACAGAAATGTTATAAGTTTTAACATTGAACAAAAGCACACAATGAAATAGAAGCTTTGCAACCGAGTGGCCAAAATATAGATGGCTTGAAACCGAAAAGCTGCCTACAGACTGGTAGCAAATACCAAAGCTCTGTTGAGGTATGGCTAACCGGAAGTCGAAACAAGCTTCCGGTCCCATGCTAATTCGAAAGCACAGTGTTAAAACTTTCGACAGGCCTGTACTGTGTGTAAACACTTGTATATTTTATTGCTTTCATAAATTATTTCCCTTTACACTAATTTAATCTTAAATTTCGGAATGGACGGATTTGAAGTGGAAATTAGCCATTTTATCATGTGATTGACTTCTTTTAAGGCATATGTCATGAACGATATGCATAGCAAACATAACGTTTCATGTGTAGGTACTTAGAGAAAAGTGAAGTAAGAATAGAGTGTGAGAAACATCAAATTATTTCATTCCTTAAAACGAGTAACAGATAAAAACAGAAACCAACAACTCCTTCGGCAAGCAAACTTAATAGCATTCAACCTTTGAGCTATGTGGTTAAAGGCCGGCACTTCAGACCATTTGGCCGACGATACCTCATATTTATTTAAGACAAACTGACAATTAGAAAAAGATAAAATAAATTCAAATATTTTGGTAAATTAAAGTGTATCCAAAATCATCCTAGATAAATTTGGCGTCTCATAGTCTCATGTTCCTTTCACTCTCAATTTTGATTACACACGTGGCGGAAGTAGCTATCTAAACAGAAGTTACTTACCCTTACAGAGCACCGTCTTCGCTTTCTATGTTGAAGTTTAAGTGTTTAATTTAATTTACTATTGTTTGTCTTTCATGTTTAGAGACAGACATTTTCTTAAATAATTTTTATACCTTTTACATTTTGAAACCCAACATTCACTTTTTGTTATTAAAAATAAAGAACGCATCAAAAAATATTTTAGTGTTATTTTTATTCTTACGTTATTTTCCTACGTAGAGAAAAAATTTCAATGTTTACTAAAAATCGGCTGTAGTATGTCCCCTTGATGATCCCATATGCATATATTAAAAGGTTCAACAATTGAAATGTCGTTCACTTTTATCACCCTTGTTTTTTGACATTGGTTTTGACAAAATCATGGAGTAGACATATCAATTCCAGATGACATGAAGTATGTAGTTTTCTCATTATGAAGTATGAATATTCTTATGAAAATATAATCATAATCACGTATATCGAGCATAAGCAGTACAGGCCTGTCGAATGTTTAACACTACACCCACGAATAAGTGCTTAATAAAGCAGTCCATCTACATCTATATCCATTAAAAGGCTTTTGCAAGGTAATATCTCTCAGTAGATTTTCGATCACTAGCTATCCATATCTCAGCGATTGGCTTCGACTTATTTTAGTTAGCTCAGTGTTAAACGTTTGACAGGGATGTGCTGTATCTTATCAGATGCGATGACTGATCAACACATTATGTCGCGTTGTTGGTAATCCACGGGCTGGTTTTCCAAAGTTCCGTTAACTAAACCAAACCGTTAACATAAATTGAATCTGACAAATTTTAAATCCAAATAATTTTCATTTTGAAGATCACTCTGAGTTTATTACATTTATTTATTTATTTATTTATTTATTTATTTATTTATTTATTTATTTATTTATTTTTTTATTTATTTATTTATTTATTTATTTATTTATTTATTATTTATTTATTTATCCTTAGTGCAATGAAATATTGCCCAAAGCTGCCAGATTTAAGTAATGGGAAATCTTAGTTCAGGAACGATTGCGAAATTTGAGCATGTATATTAAAAATATTACCTTCTACACAATGTACAAATCTTCACTAATCAAGTGGTTATGCTAACAGAGCTTTGAACAGCCGAGTGGTGATAATTTGTCGTGTCCGTGAAAATGGAACATTGCAAGTTGTGAAAATATTGGACCGGCCAAAAGAGAATTTTTGCTCAATCGGTGAAAAAAAATATTGTATTAGAATAGTCTATAATGAAAACCCCAATTTAAGGCCTTAGATGAATAATTGATTAATAAATAACATTGCAATAATAATAATGATAATTAAATAAATAAATAAATAAATAAATAAAAGTTGATTTTTAATTGATCATTGCTTTATTATTGGTAAGTTGGTAACAAGAAATAGATATTATTTTTATGATATTCGAAAACATCTGCAAATATCTGCACCATTCAACAAACTGAAATTAAAAAACAAGCCATTTAATAATACAAAATTTTATGTGAATACAAAAATAAATATAAAATTAAAAACAATACGCCGCATTTGGCGGATATAGCTAGCTAAACGAGTGTCTACTCTGAGTACACAGCCGCACTTCCCTAGTGAAAGTTCACGTGTTTGCCAGCTTTCAAAGTTTTAAATCTTTCTTTGGGATTGAAAATGGACTGGTCTGTTTGCTTTTTGATATATTTAAATCAATACATAAATAAATTAGTTTTATGTTTCCAGGGGACCACTGGGTCTAAATGTTCTTTACAGTGGAAAGCTAATGGAACAGAATTACTAGGATATGCATGGATCAATTTTACCGATTATATACTAGTATCTAATGTATTAACAAGTAAGAAGCAATAACGTTGCTTTGGAAATATATTGACATTTAGTCAAACCTGCCTTAGAGCCCACCTCTATATAATGATCATCTGTCTATAAAGGCCACTTTAAATTTTCTGGCTCCCTTGGGTTGCCTTTATCGACATGTTAGACTTTAATTTATTTTGGTTGTTTCAGGAAGAGATTTTACCGAAGCTTCATGCTCATGCTCTTTGACTTTATTATTGGTTGCTCTACTGTGTGTTTATATCTACATCATTTGGCCTTGTTGGCCGAGTGGTTTAAGAGAGTGTATAAGTACACCACATCTTCTATCACCGACCAATGAGGTAGCTCAGAGTGCTCGCTCCGTAAGTGGGAGGTCGCGGGTTCAAATTTCGACTGTGTCCACCCCAATACTTGAAAGTGGGTAGTTACTCGGCGTCACAGTTTTTTAGGATGGGAACTAAAAATAAACAAGGTCCCGTGTCACGGCAGGTGTGGCACGATAAAGAAACCTGCTGTAAAATGCCATCAGTGCAACGCACAGGCAAAATTTCTGCACCTTCGCCTATAGCTGGAGACGTCTCGATATAAGTGAAATATTTTTGTAGATGTAGATCCTAGTATGAATGTTGATGATTGTTTTCGGGCACTCTGGTTTATTCCACCGTTTCAGAACTAACTGCTTCCATGTAAGTGAAAATATTTGATTGGGGCAGAAAACACCATTGTTCCACTCAAGTTCCACTATATCGATACGTTTGCCAAGGGGAATAACTCATGACACTATTCAATTAATGGTTGGAATTAAGGAAGGGCGGTTCTATGGGGATAGAACACGCACTTGGTTTGATAAGTATCTCAAGGGGAATAACTTATATTATGTAACTACAAAATAATATCTCAACCCGCATACAATTGGGTAGGATGGGTGTATATGTAGGAAGGGCGGTTCTATGGGGATAGAAAACACACTTGAATTCACGGTAATCATGTACTTTGATGTTATTTAAAATTGTACTAACAACATATAGTTACATAATTACAAACTACAAAACAGGCCAGTCGAATGTTTAACAAAAAGCTAGCAAACAAATGTCAAATCGGCCACTCGTTTACTATATTGAAGCATCTTTTCTGCAGCTTATACACAAAAAGAACCTTCATTGCGCATTTAGGTTATAACAGATGCATATATATCTCTGTACTTTTACCTATTTATTTAACTGGTGTTTTAAAAATCATTCCGGACCATTGTCTTCCATTAAGTAGGCGTTTTACAAAAAATAGCCCCTCCATTGTGCATTGACATTTACATATTAAAGGTAAATTATACACTGTACATGTATTTTTTGTAAATACATCGAGTTCGAATAGTGTTACTGGGATTTTAAACTAATTATTAAACCCATTATGACTGAAACACAGACCACAGGGCCTCTCAACGTCTAGGTTCGAATCCCACTTGGGCACACCTTAGTGCGAGCTTGCCGAAGGTAGATGGTTTTCCTCGGGCACTTCAGTTTCCTCTACCGTTCCAGAACTGACCTCCTCGATATAAGTCAAAACAACCTTGATCAGGGTACAGAACACCATTACTTCACGCCTATCCATCTACTGATTGTGGAATCCTATACATGTAGTCCACAGGATATTTTTGTTTGATAACACATGTGGCAGATGTAGCTACCTAAACAGGAGGTGCTTACCCTTCCAGAGCATCCGGCCTCGCTTTTTTGGTCAATTTTCTCGTGTTAAACCTAACTTGTCACTTTCAAAAGTTTCACTTTGATTCTGGGTTGTGATTTGGACATGGATAAGTATGTATATTTTTGATATTTTATCATAAAGAATTATGGTCCGGATTTTACTGGTCTTCCTTCATTTTCTTTCCAATACTCTAATAAAAGCTTAATGGCTTCTTCTCGTTTATTTATTTCTTTAGTTGGTATCTTTCACTGTATCAAAAGTTTTCTTACTGATTGCATATCCGGTAAATTGAGAATGTCGTCCGTACATGTTATTCGATTCTCCATGTTTGTGTCCTCTCACTTTTACAAACGAATTCAATGCAATATTTAACTTTAGTATTTAAAGATTTTTCCACTTTAGCTAATATTTAAAAGTTTTATACTAAAACACTTTTTTTGTTTAACTTTGTCTAATGCAAACATACATTTTCTCTTATTTTTCTTCCTGTTTCTTTGTGAAGAAAATTTAAATAAAAATAAAAATAAAAGACTGCACCTTTGTATATTGATAAAAACCGTATTTAAAGCAAAACGATTATGTTTCAAACATATTTAGTTAACCGAAGTTGACTGACACACATGTATTTCTTATACTGTCCTTGTGTAGGGATCCCATAGTTTTGTTTAAATAGTCTAGTATGCAAAGAGAAAACTTTAAAATTATACAAAAGACCGAGAGATAATTCGAATGTTTATGTATGTGTATTAATTAGTGATTACTGCTGGAGACTCCAAAATGGTAATTATTAATTTAGAAATGTGACAATAGTTAAAATTAACTTGTACGATTCAATTTAACTGTTAAATTGGTATAAACTATCTAATTGTTACACCACAGACAAGATACAACGTCTTTTAGAAATGTATAAACACAGACAAAGTTTAAAAGCAAGTATAAAGACTATTTCTGAAGCTAGAGAAATAACAGAGGAAGATATTTTGAAAATTGAGGATTATGACGACGCTTATGATTATGCAGAGGAATTGGGAGTCGACCTCAGAGGACTTAATGACTTGGAAGAAACAAAAGAGAGGTTGCTTATGCATATCAGAAAAGGAGAGACGAATCTCAAACAACAGGTACAATAGGAGAACGTTTCTCGCTCTCTCTCTCTCTCTCTCTCTCTCTCTCTCTCTCTCTCTCTCTCTCTCTCATATAGAACTTCAAGCATTTCCACAATATCAAACAAGATCGAATGATTAAAACATACATGTTATTCAATCTCTCTCTCTCTCTCTCTCTCTCTCTCTCTAATGATCAAAAACATACATGTTATTGAATATCTCTCTCTCTCTCTCTCTCTCTCTCTCTATCTCTCTCTCTCTGAGAACTTCAAGCATTTCCACAATATCAAACAAAATGGAATGACGAAATGACCAATAACATGCATGCCAGTCAATGTCAAAATCACAATTCCCAAAGCAAAGTAATAATTTTGAAACTTTAAAATTAAGTTAAACACGTTGCCTTCCACCAGGGAAGAATGGCCGGGTACTCCGGAAGGGTAAACGTCTCCTGTCTAGCTACATCCGCCATGTGTCAAATCAAAATTAAAAATGAAAGGAACATGGAGATTTGGATCTATGGGACGCCAAATGTACCAGGTTGATTTTGGATACCGAGACATGTATTATTCTCACCAACAATAGTGTTCTTACGACTAAAGAAATTTTGAAGGCCTTAATACGCCTAGGCTTGGGTTATCCCTGTTGAAATAGATCTTGGACACAAAAACTTGAGACCCATTTCTGAGATTCAATAGATCAGGAAACAATGAATCACCTGTGTATTAAGTGTTTTAAATTTCCTTTTACGATATTTAATACTTCTGGTTTATTAATACAGAGAATCAAATATTTATCAAAAGTCCTTAAAATGTTAACAAAATAAGTAAAACTAAGAAGTTTGGTAAACATGGATTATTATACAGTCAGTTTAATTAACCCCGATGTCACCAATATACTGCGGACAATTTTGGTGTACTTAGGGTTTATTAGAGTTGGTTTACCTGTGAAAATTGCATTAATACTAACAGACATTTTCATTTTTGTAGAAACCCGTATGTAACTTAAAAACTAATGTTCAAACTACAAGCCTGTCGAAGGTTTTACACAAATTGCAAAGTAACGAATTGGCACAAATTCGACTGTAGGTAATTTTATATTACATCATGTCAAAGAGAAACAAACTATGCTTCCGACTTAACCATCTTACTTGAAAGGAACACTTTGCAATTAATGTAACAATAAAGGGCATTTTGGAAATAAAGAATTCATATACATGTAAAAATATTTTGAAGAATATATTATGTATGTGTATTGAAACTGGTATATTGCGATGCAACTATCCATGGGGCGAGGCTAAAGATATGGAAGTTGTGTATATGGTACAGCCGTCGAAATGGTATACAGGCCAACCAGTCACAGTGTATGTGCACCGCGTGATAGAACAGTGCCCGTTGATAACATTGACGAATGACATCGTGATATTCCAAGGTAAAAGCTGAAATGCTGTGTCACAAACTGTTCTTGAAACAATTATTTAGCATGCATAGCACAGAGATGTCTGAAATGAGGTTAAAACTATCGTATTACGGTAGGGTATAGACGTGCGTGTAGACCTTAACCATGCATGCATAAAACTTAGAAAGAGTGATAAATTCCACGCTGATAGTGTCGGATGACCATATTACAATGCGGAAGAGGTTACCAGTATCTAGTGTTGGGCATCTGCAGATGTCACACACACACACACACACACACACACACACACACAGAGAGAGAGAGAGAGAGAGAGAGAGAGAGAGAGAGAGAGAGAGAGAGAGTAATGTGTTAATTGTAACATTTTGAAGATTGTAAACTGTCTGTGCACATGACAAAGGGATCTATACAACTCTCGACTTTGTCCTTGCAAGCTATTTTCAAATTTGTCAATGTATTGTTTCCCCTTTAAACAGGAAATTATCTACCTAAATAAATCGATCTATTGAATTATTGAAATCGGTTTCCTTTATTTTATTACATTTTTATGACAAGCATTATGTTTTTGTGTATGTTGTATTTCACTTTTGTGCGTTTCCTCTATTGTGTTTCTGGTTTTCCCAGGTTTTGTGTCGAAAACGTTTGTAAAGATTTAAGTCTCTAATTCTTGTGGATATATCTCATTTTCAACAAGTTTACCTCAGAAAGCCTGTTATATTTTCTAAGCAGCAAACTCCATTAATACCCAAGTGACTATAAAACTACCTACTTTAAATGGGTATTTGTGTACCTGGTAGGCCTTAATCCTTTTCTCTATTTGTTTAATTAATTTATTTACTTTTTTGGGGTTAAAATAAGCAGTTTTTATTATAAAACTCCATGTTTTAATGGCAAGATATCAATGGTTGAAGGGTGCTTGGGTGTAATTTATGATTAAGCATAGCTGAAATAAACAAATTCAATGGATTATGATCTACCGCCAGCAGATTCTTTTTTTTGTGATTTGCGCCTATGTTAAAAGGGCCATAACTCCAAAGAAAATGAGTAAATCAACTCGGGTTAATAATATGCTCATCCATCTCCTATCTATATGTTGTTACTTTGCACTAGGTTTCGTGAAATAATGCTTCATAGTTTTGGAGAATTGGCAACTCAAAATATTTTAAAGTTTAGAAATAAAAGAATATGACAACGGAGGATGGTAATTTGATTTCAGTTACGGTAAAGCTCTACCAAAATTTTAACACGTCAGTCAGCGAATCAATGCCGAATTTTCAAATCAACATAGATTCTAGTTAGCTACATGTTCTATCTATGTCTCAGCAGCCGGTTTGCCGCTAGCTTTTTCTATATCACAGCCACTCGACAACCGAGCTTTTGGTTATTTTCGTTACCTAAGTGTTAAACTTTCGACAGGTCTGCACTGCACATGCATACGTGTACGCTTGTAATCATTACCAGTTGGTTTTCATACTAGTTTATATAATTGTCATATACCATTTTTGAATGTATTTTATGATAAATTAAAAAAAATGGTATATGGCATAATATTTAAGTGGTTTTCAAATGACATGCAATGAAAGAAAAAGAAGTATGATTAATTAAATTATGAAATACTGGTATATCGCTAGAATAATTGCCTCTTTACGTAACCCACAGCCCTGTTAATTTAACTAATCAATGAAGTTTGTAATATACATTGTACAGAGTCGGGTTTGTGTGGAGTCCGTAAGGTGACATGTGTAAAAAATTATTTCTGAATTCTTAATTTCGTAATACTGTTTCGTACATACACAGTGGTTATTTCGTATTTTCGTATACTCGCAATAACTTTTTCGAATATTTAAAATACTACATGTATTATATATTTCTAAATTACTAAATAACTTTTTTACACATGTCACCTAATAGGCTCCGTAGATTTGCATTGGACTAATTTAACCATTGAACGGTGTTTATTTGATCCGACGAAAATTTTGGAACTTTATTGCTTCTAACGTCATTCAAATTGTTTTAAATAGAACATTTGAATAGACCTGTTTTAGATTATTTTTGGTCTTTTGGCTTTAAATAAATAATGTTGATATCGTGTTTTAGAGATTAATATCTTCAAGTTGGTTGTTTTGAATCAATCTCAGACCAGGAAGTAACGAAGTTATATATAAATGTTTAATGAAGTAATGGTGTACCAAGGACGGACTCGTTCTGACAATTATAACACAGTTAACCCCATGGATACGGAATAACATATTGTTTCCGAATTCACACACACACACACACACACACACACACACACACACACACACACACATTTATAATTATGTATGTTATAGTATAACAATTTATTGGATAAATATTGTTTACACTAAACATTGTGTTAGTAATTGTGATAATAAATTGTTTAAAATTTGACGAAATTTCAATTTTTTTTTTTACAAAATGTTAGAACTATTTACATATCAGTAGATGTAGATTTGCTTGTACTACGCTAATTGTGCTACAGATCGTTATAAGGTGAATATTTTGGGCAAGGTGTCATTATTGCACATGAATGGCATTTAAATATACCATTTACCAGCCTGTCAAAAGTTTAACACCGAGCTAACGAATTAGTGCCGATTCGGCAGCTCATCTCATCAACCCCTCGTTAGTAGCTACATCTTAATCCATGTTGACAGTTGAATTCTATCTTTTCGGCAGCTTTTTGTCTATCATTGACCGAGTCTCGACTCTTTTTTTTGATAAGTGTTAAACATTCAACAGGTCTGTGCTAAACCTTTATAGTGTTGGTTAACATGTATGCCCTTTATTTCCATCTATTTTGATGTTATTCAACTTGTTGTTTAAAATATGTGGCGTTACAGATCATATCTGTTCTTGTTTAAAACCAAGCAATATTTGTATCAAAATGAAAATGCTGTATCAATTATCACAAAGTTTATTATTAATTTTTTTGGGCACGTGAATTCAGATATTGCGCAACTGCAAATTTTAGTAGATTTTCAGCCTGTTTCTTAATCATTAAAAAATATGGAACATATCTTATGTAATTTTGAACGGTTACGGTTTGGTGTCATGTCGATCGAGTATGATATATTGTTGCTTCGAATCGATTTTAATGAAATGTTTGTGTTCACAGTTGGGTATAAGGCATGAAAAATTTAAATAGAGTCAGGTGATTATTCATAAGTACTGGCTTGTAAACTTGATTTTTTGTGTTTTAAATTTTTTAATGTTTTAAAGTTTTTTTTTAAATTTTAAATTCAGTGTACATGCTAAGCGGTAAATAAAATACATAATATATGGTATAAAAAAGTAATTTTACTGTTGCCTGCCAAGTCGACACCACACCAATAATAACTAGAACTGTCTCTTGAGAGCCAAATACCCCCGCCCCAACATTGACCTCCTGACCTTGACCTTTGACTTATGCACAAAAATTTGGTATACATGTGACATATCGTATCGTGTCGGTTTACATTTGTTCCAAGTTAAATCAAAATCCATCCATGGACAAGGAAGATTAGGAGCGGACACGATATTGGGACGGGCAACTAGACAGACAGACAGACAGACAGACAGACGAACAGACCATTGATTCCTATATACCCCTCTAAAGTTCGTTTGCGGGGATGGGGATACTTTGCGTATCTACAGTACAGACCTGTCGAAAGGTTAACACTGAGCTAACGATAGATATGCGACAATTATAAGAGGCGTTGATTTTAAAACAGATTGAAAATGAAAACATTTTAGTAAGAATAATCTCTTAATTGGGTAATCAGTACACGTAACTTTGATATTTATACATACATTCGTATAATTAAAGTTACATCTATTTTGGCATCTGAAAAAAAATATAGAAAGTTGGACAACCGAATTTCTTTTATCTACCAAATACTACCTTAAAAACGGGAATTGTTAAGGGTTTTATTACCAGCTTAGATTAAAAGGAGAGATGTATTTCGAGGCAGATAATGGGGTTCGCCTGTGTACCACGTGATGTCAATGATGTTTGTGCGGAACTATTATTTCTAATGGATAAGGAATCATTATGATATTTGTTCACGTTTTCCCGTTAAAAAGACGTTTTTCGCAACGTAATCGTTTTCTAAAACGTTCCGCATTGAAACCAAGGGGAATTGATCACGTGGTACGCTTGGGAACTACATTGGCCTTCAGTTTTAACAAATGATTGCGGTTACATCTAATATTCATATTTAAAAAAAAGGAAAAGTGCGACGACGGAAATTTTTATCTATCTCAGACGGAAATTGCTAGGGTTTTATATCTGTTGAAAGGGGAGACAATTGTAGTGAAAAATAATCTCTTGATTGAAAGATAAGTGACCTATTCATTCATATGAAAAAAAAATGAAAAGTTCGATGACGGATTTTTATCTTTCCATCAGTTTTTATTTATCTCCAGGTTGAGGCCTCGATGATGCGAACGTATAAAGAGGATCAACAGAAAAGATTAAAGCTGACACAACTACTGAATGAAACAAAAGAGACTTTGGCAATTTTCCAAGTTGAAGCTAATCAAGAGAAGAAAGGCCAAAGAGGAAGTGCCACTATTGAGGGACTCTTAAAGACAGAGGGCGCCAGTACCGACCTCGCGCTTGATTTTAACTCAAGGCTACAATCGGTCAAATCTGGAGAATGTATGATTGTTGTATCAGGTAAGATAAAAGCAAAATAGGTATACACCGAAACATGGGTTTCGACATTGGTGGTTAATTTATATATTTTTAATATGTTGCGGTTCATGTCCGTAATTTTTTTTGACACAGATTAATCTTATTTTAAATAATGTTAACGCTAAAGTGCATTTAGTTCCGGCCTATCAAAAGTTAAACACTGAGCTAAGAAAAGAAATCAATCGCAGCTCGACTGCCAAGTGTCCAAGGTGTGAATAGCAAGTCGCAGAAAAGCTGCAAAGTGATAGAAAACAGCTGTCGAAAAGCTACCTAACTATAGCTAACAAGAGGGCGAGACGAGTTGCCGATTTGTAACCTCGGTGTTTAACTTTCTTCATGTCTGAACTGTACTTTAGGATTTTACACTATCAAAGTTTATGATCAAAGCATGTTCCCAGAATGTTTACAGAGAATGTTTCCATAAGGATGCCTAATATATTTTACATTTGTATGCTTCTTGCAAATACGCCGCTTAAAGGCTTGTTTTTTGCCTATACCAGGTAAGCGATGAAATAAATCTTATGACAATAACGTTAAAATGATAATCAAAATAGAAAAAAACCTTTCCATATGATCTGTTCTAGTACTTGGGTTTGTAGCACAGTGTTAATAAAATGTTTCTGTATTTTACCAATTGTTTAATTTATTTGAAAGGTGAAACGTCTGCTGGTAAATCAACTGTACTGAATCTTCTTCTTGGAGAAGACTTTTTACCAACGCATGCTCTTAGCTGTATGTCTGTTGTAACAAAAATTGCCTATGGGGCCAAGATGCGAGCAGAGATCATTTACGTTGACAAAAGACGTCTGTCAGTAAAACTTGACGACCTGAGCAAAGAAGATTTGAGAAAAGGACTCAATCAAGTTATATATGTAAAAAATCCCGAAGACCGCGAGAGGGCAACTGGAATAAAAGAGGTGAAATTGTATCTGCCATCTGATATACTAAAGGTATGCAAAAGAATTTAGATTGACTCAAGGCCACAACTATTCTAAACTAAGATTTTCCTTTAAATAAATCTGGCAAATTAGATACTGTAATAATTTGGATAATTATTAAGATATTCCCGCATATAAGGTGTCATTTTGAAAATTAGCCAAAGGTTATTACAACTACAGTTAATTCCAAAAAAGCTGCCAAAATTTACCAGATTTAAATAATAATCTTAGCTAAGGATTAATTGTGAAACTGAGTCAGGAACATAAATTTTGCAGATTACTTTAAAGCGGAAACTTGGAGTAAAAGTTATTAGGTTGGCTCCAGGAAGAATAAAAGTGCCTCGATGGTTTTTCTTTATGTTCTTCGGATTCCTCCACGATGCCAGATCTGACAGACTGAGGGTGTTTCTAAATGGTTTGAACGCCACTTCCGTCATTATAACAAGATACCCAGTATTCTAAGTAGAAAATTTTATATTTTCGCGGTCTAGACAGCTTGCCTGATTTTGTTTCTTTCCAGTGGTGACTTCTACGATAGCCTAATTGGTAGAGTGCTCGCTTCGTACATGAATGTGGGAGGTCGTGGGTTCGAGATCCGGCCGGATGTGACCAATACTTGAAAATAGTAACCGTCCTGTTGGCACTCCTTATTTAGAAATTAAAGTCAAGGGGTCCTTTGGAAGAGACCCCAGTATCATGGTAGGCGTAACACGTTAAAGAAACCACCCTGCAAATTACGCTGAGCGCAAAGTTAAAAATTCAGCCATTTCACCAATAGCTGGTGACTTTTCAATATAAGTGAAATATTGAATGCGGCGTAAAGCCCCATTTAATTTGTATAGTGGCGTGTTCCTTTAGATTTGTTTTTGCTTCTTGGTGCATTTATTTCTTGCATGCAATATACAAAATTGTTCAGGTGTAAAGATACTTTAATGTATTTATTTGTTCTATTCTTACAGAGTGGATTAGTATTCGTTGACACACCTGGAATAGGTGAAAATGATGCAATGGACGAGGTGATAGCGCGATTTGTAGCAGCGAATCATATAATGGGGTTAATGTATGTCATAATGTCAAGTAACGCTGGAGGAGTTCAGGAGGATAGGGTAACTATTATAAATATTTGAAATTACATGATCCTGAAAGAATATACCAATAATTTTTCATACAGACAGTGTTATTATAAACACTCCCTTTTACATGCACTTCACAAAAACTGGTCCCAGAAAAGTGTTCAGTATTATTTACTGTGTGCGTTCTTGGGCATGTTCAGTTGCTGTATTCTGTATTAAGTTGCTTGCACCATATAAAAATGTGGTTTGTAATAATTGGAATCCGTTGTATTTTGGCGTTATTAATGAAATGGGACAACAGTCTCATATTCCTTTTGTTTTCAATTTTGATTTCATAGAAGTTATTCTTCCTAAGCACCCAAAATCACCTTCCGAGTAGAAGTTCACGTCTGTCACTTAATTTGCCAATTTTTACGTTGCTTTAGGATTTTGATTAAAACAGGCACTGGTGATGTTTTGATAAGCAGTTACAATTTACACCTTAAACACTTCTTATTTTTTCGTGATCCACAGTCAGTATTATAATTATACCAATGAAAAAGAAAAAACATTCAAGATGCACGCCACATATTCATTAGTCGTGTATGTGTTGTTACATATACATTGTTTTTCAGTTTAACTGGGATATTTCCAGTTGAATTCTTAGTTTACAATATTTTTTCTTGCGTCGTTTTGGGGTTTTTGATTCTTTTGATATTTGAGTTTGTAAATGGGGCACTTTCCTCCTTTATATCTGTTTGTTATATGTTTGCTTTTTATTTTCTACTTTAAAAAGACAAAAATTTTAATGTTATTTTTCAGCTGTTAAATCTCATCAAATTGATTCTTGAACACCAAAAGCAGTATGGAGACGGTGACGGAAGTATTACATTTGATCCAAAAAGTGCAATATTTCTTTGTAATTTATGGGACAAAGTTAAACAGGAGGAAGCAGGAATAGTGTATGACAATGCACTGAACAAACTTTCACAGTGTTGGCCAAATCTCTCCCCATCACAAGTCATTCGACTTTCTGCAATGAAGGCGCAAGAGGAATTGAAGATTGATCCTGATTATATTAAAGAGGATTTCAGACTCAGTCTAGAAGGCTTAAAAGACATTTATCAAAGAGCAGTCGATGCCAGAGTAAAGAAGACATACAAGTAAGTAGAATTAATATGCAAATGTATTATTTACCAAAAACAGTAAGGATTTGTGGAACACATCAATTATATATTTTTGATTCTACAACTGTCTTTAAAACGATCTTCCTAAAAAGGAAGACAATGCACACAAAGCATCTTTTCCGTTATTTAGTTCAACTTACTTTCAACAGCATTGAATTATGGCAAGGTAAAATATAAATGCTTATGTCTTTAAACGAGACTGATGATGAGAAAGGTTTATTACTGATGCATTTTGAATTGAGTCTTGCTCGAAAAATTCAAATGCAAATATCATGTGAATGAAGTGATAAAAGTCCAAAGGGGGTCTGGTTAAAGAACAAATCAAAAGTCTTGTAATATTTCATTATTTTTTGTGTTTGCATCTTTATTGTTTAACACTACTTTTATACATCCCTGCTCAATATTACCATAGACTAAATAATGTTATTGTATTTTAGATGGATAGAAAATATTTTAATTCGAGTGGTCATCATTTGAAAACTCTAGTCAGAAGACTTGATGGATCAGAACGGGATTTGGAAGATAAAATGAAACAAGTATTTGTTAAACTGGAAAGTCTTCGAAAACGGTCGGATTGTGTTCTGGAAGATATGAATACAAGAATACGTGCCGAATCAGAAGACATATACAAAGATTTCCGAGAATATTTACGTAGCTCTGCGTCACGTATTGCCATAACAAGTTGGATTGAGGACGAACTGCCAAAAAAAGATGACAGTAAAACCAATTGGTTGGAAGTGAAAAATGAAATAGATACTCTTATCAGCATCAGAATAACAGACCAATTAGAAAAGTGGGAACAATCTACACAAATGGCAAAAAGGCTTGAAAATAAAATTATGCAAGATATTAAAGCACAGTTACATCTTTTACAAGATGATCTGACGGAGATTGAGGAAGACATTCAAGAGGACGATAACAGTAGCATATCTTCTGAGGAAGAATTTGCAATCTCTCAAAGAGATAGCCGAGGTAGACGACCAACCCTCCCAGCTTTCAGATCGCCACTTTCATCATCATTGGGCACGAGTGATGCGGTTATACCAATTAAGATGTTAACCAGAGCTAAAAACCCCATGATCAAGTTTTTACGAGATGTTAGGCGTACTGGAATATTTGATGAGATAATCCTGGCTAAAAAGCTAAAAGAATACAAGGAAAATCCATGCAAAGTCGCGAAGCATCGAGCAGAGAAAATACTAAAAAGACTCTTGGAAGAACATGGCACAAAATCTTTGTTACACTTCGTAGAAGGTTTGCTGGAAAGGCCAAAACAATATTTGATAACTCTTAAACAAAATATCCCTGCCCTTATCCAGTCGAACGAAGACTTGATGAATCACATTGCAATGTGTCGAGTAGATGCGTCCGATTCGCGGTCTTTGTACATAAGGATGATGGAGGATATGGAAAAACTCAGACGTCGATTAATAGAATACGGCCAAGGAAATATTTATGTAGATGACTTTACGGGAGAAGACATTTTCATTTCCGAAGAGATTGGATTAGGTGCGTCATCAACCTTTAAGGTATCCGACATGGTGTTAGATTCGTCATCAAGACACGAACATATGAAGAAGGGGTTGCCACGTGGACTCTGGACAGCTGTTCAGAACGGATATGTTAGAAAAGATGGAAGTCAACAGAGCGTATCAATGAGGATCTATCTGCCATCAGCAAGAATAGAGTGCACCTATCCAGAAGTTGCTAGACTGAGGTAAGACAAATCACGATAGCTGTCTTAAAATTGCCATATTCTTAATGATCGTATAATCGCCAAGAGAAGTCATACAAAAGCCCTTGTTTCTAAAGCATATATATTCATTAGTTTAGAAATGGGAGTATTATTGATATTTTGTCGATTTATGAATATAAAAATTGTTAATTTGGAAAGCACGTTGAGCAAAAACATTGGAGTCTACATGACATTTTATCTCTTAATAATCTCAAATTTTGAGAATGTTTAAATTTTATCTGTGCTAGAGAACTAGATAAGAGATACTACTAGTTCTACAAGCGCTGTTTCACATTTGGACTTTAACTTCAAATGTGAAGCCCAAAAAGGTTAAATTTGTAACTTTATGACAACCATATTGACTTCGACTTTTTATCGTCTAATTAATATCTCGTAGTTTCATCATAGGAACATTGGAAAAAAACTGGTTAAATTTAACATTCTACAAATTCTTTAATTTGTCAATGTTTTAGTGTGCTTTGACATTGTGAAATGAACATTGATAATTATGTTTGCTTTTGATTTTTTCTTTCTCAAAATATTTTCACAGGTGATTGCGCCGTAACTGTTAATTTTTTTGCAGTCAATAAATTTATGTTTTAGTTGATAGAAGTTGTAATTAATATTAACCTTTTTTTTTTAAAAAATTTGCAGCACTTAACGGTCAAATAAGTAAATGGTATTGTTCGGCCATCAGTTAATGTGTGACCTGTTTATATCCTGAATACTGGGTGATTTGTGTCTTGGTTGCCATGGTTGTAATTTGCCTATTTTTTATTATAGATGTCTCCATAATGAACATGTGGCTGAGTTTCTGGGAGTTCATCATTCTGACTCTCCCATACAAGCTTTTGTATACGACAATCATCTCAAGTCCTTAAGACAGTTTATAAAGTCAGGATTCGGCAGCCTCAAAGAAGACTTGCCAAGAATTGTCAATGAAGTTGCCAATGGTATTGAATATCTTCATAGAAAGAAAATGGTGCACATGGAACTTAACACTAATACAATAACGGTAGGCTTCAGTACATTATATAACGTCGATTAGCGTTTTGGAAATATGTACAGATTCCACTGACAAGTTAGGTTAAACACGTGAACTTCCACCATGACGTGAAGCCGGGTGCTCCGGAAGGATAAGCAGCTCATATTTAGAATTACCTAATCCCTAAAATGAATGTAATATAGTACTTTTAGCTTTTTTTATTCCTCTAGACAGATATAAAACAGAGCCATAGACAACACTTTTACAGATCATTCCTGATAATTTTTGGTCAATAGATTTGTCTGTTCCTGAACCACACATGAGATAAGTGTCCAGGATTGTCTTGGATATATTTGACGTCCCATAAATCCATGTTCCTTTCACACAATTTTGATAACACGCGTGGCGAGTGAAGCTAGCTAAACAGGAGGTGTTTACCCTTCCGGAGCACCCGGCCTCACTTCCCTGGTTGAAGTTCACGTGTGTAACCTGACTTGTCAGTTCCAAAGTTTTCACTTTGCTTGTGATTCGGACATGGATTAGTATGTTTGTTTTGATTCACTACCATATAATGATCAAATGAGTAAATCAATAAATGACAAATAAAATACAAAATGTAGCTTTTATTGCAATCCGACCAAAACGAAACAAAAAACTAAACTATATCTGTATGTTAAGGGTATTTGGTATCGTGGTTTTGGTCAGGGCGCTGCTTGTGTGTGTGTATGTGGGGGTGGGGGGGATGGGTGTTCCGGGGCGGACGTCTGGTGCTGTGGGATTGTGACTGGTATAGTGTGTGGTTAGTAATAATAATATTAGATTTTCCATTCTGTATTGTAGGTAACATCAGATGGTGATGTTAAACTAACTGGTGGATGTTTACCAAGACATGCAGCATTTCCTATTGATAAAGAAGCAATTGAAGTTGGGGAGTTTGTCTATCTATCACCGGAAGTGCTTATGGGAGAACTTTATATTGCGTGCGCAGATGTATATGCATTCAGTTTATTATTGTTTGAATTATTCGTTGAAAGGCCCTTTTCATCTCAACGAAAATGGAAATTGGATCATTTTAGCGCAAAAGTGAATCCAAAAGAAATGTTGGCATTAGAAATGAACCTCTCGGATTTTTCTGAATCAATGAAAAACCTTATAACGTGGTGTTTGAATGTTGATCCAAGCAACAGGCCGTCAACTGAAATAGTTCTACAAAATGTTAAATCAATCGAAGAAGAATTGGTGGTGAGTAAACTTTCAAGCAGAAGACATAGAACTATTTACCACCGAAGGAAATCAAACACAGCATCAGGATACTCGGAGAGTCATCGATCTTAACCAAATACCGTTACTGAATAAAATATGAGTTGGGGTTCGGCGCTGTGTCACATGATTAGCACCCTTTCAGATTTGTAAGGAGCGTTTTAAAAAAATGTTCACGTCACGAACTTCCGAAATAACTCGTGGTTTTGGGAAAACGTCAACTCGTGTAATTCCATTCTGCAATGAAAATAGTTTTTCTGCACAAACTTGTAACAGCGTCATTTTAGTGGTGTATCGGTCTTACTGGTTTCCGTGAACTGTCATCAAATTTAAATACATTGAGCTCATTTGTAGACAGTTGTAGTGACATGGTTGCCCCATAGATGTAAAATACAATTGACGGATCGTCGGCCACGCCCCAATGTTCCGACAAAGACCCGACATGCTCGAATGACACATAAAACAATAATAGAATCTATCATAACTTGTGGTGCCAGACCCTAGTTCTAATATATTTGGTATAGAAGGAGGCTTGCCGAGTTCTGGACAAAATATATTAGAACGAGGGTTGAGATTTCCTTATCTGGCACTACAAGTAGTGATTGATTCTATTTCTTGCACCAGAAAGTACAATTTTTCAACTTAAATATATTTCAACTTTCGATACCCCTCTGATTTTGTTGATAAATTTTTGCGGGAAAAATGGCGTGTAAGCTATCTTGCACAGGACGTTCAAGATTAATAGAATCTGTCACCTGTTTGTGACCGATACCGGTTGATCTCAGTCGAAGGTGATGTGATGTAACATATATCCCAATCGAGGCTATGCCGAGATTGGGATATGTTACATCACAGCACCCGAGACTGAGATCAACCGGTATCGGTCACAAACAAGTGATAGATTCTATTTCTCGTACCATTTAAGTGTTTATAACTGCTTATACAAAACAAAACACGTACCCTTATAGGGCCTCTTGTATTCCTTTGGGCACCTAAGGCATTGTACAAATCCGCCCTTTAAAAATAATCCCATCGACAACTCTTCAAAATTTTAAAATATCAACGATTTGTATTCAATGCAAATATAAAAAACTTTGATAATGAAATATTTTGTATAAAAAGTAAAATAAAACACATATGTGAAAAATAAATAAAGAAACGCTTTCTTTTTATGACGTCAAGCGCAATGATCGGATACGTCATCCTGATTGTTCAATTGTCGCGTGAGGCAGTACCAGACAAACTGGACAAGACAGAAAAATCTAGCACTGGTGTGCGCGTGAGATTTTTCTGTCCGAGGTACGAGAAGGAAATATCTTGCACCTCTCTTTTTATGGATTTTTCTATCTGGGATGCAAGAATAAAAACTCTGTATGAATGGGTCATTTGATGACGTCACTGACACTACTACGTCATTTTGTTGTCGTGACGCTGCATTGGTACCGTGATGGTGGCTATTGTCGGAACATAAAAGACATGGCCGGCGATCCGTCAATTAAGTGTTTGGCTGTAACGATACACTCACCTTACGATACAATACGTATCTTGATATTTGATCTACGATATGATACGTATAATGATACATGACTCTTCCAAGTATGCAACCATAAATATGGGGAAAATCTTTAATAATTAAAACAAAAAGTTAAACTTTTAAATTTATGGAAATAATCACCAATTTGATATTTAAATACCAATGAATGCCTCCGAATTAAGATTTTTTGACATGCTGGTTTAGGTTTAGTATCATAAAGAGAGAATAGATGAAGTAAACTTCTAGATTGGAATTTCTTGATGCATTGTATGGTGTATATGTAAACACGTATTCTGGTATGGGTAAAAAACATTTACCTGTCCGCTTTACCTTTGATTTAAAAATTCATTATGAACGAGTAATTGGAATCATGCGTGTATATTTCAGCTATATGATGTGAACACTAATCATGGGCAATGTGTATATGTATTAACTGCGAATCCTAATGCTACCTATGTATTGGTTGGAGCCTACTATTTGAATATTCTAATAAAAGGTCTAACGGACAGGTCAATGTTGTATGCCTATACATTCATATCGTTTAACGACATATCATTACAGCCCTAATTAAGTGATGTTCATTTTTTTAATTATTTTACAACAAATGACATCGAACTATAAAAAAGTACAAACGGGATTTCAAAGAATTTAATTTAATATCGGAAGATTATAATACAGTCAAACCTGTCTATAAAGGCCACCCAAGGGAACCAGTTAAGGTAGTCTTTATGGACAGATGGCCTTTATTTACAGGTTCAAATAAATGGACAAAGAACAACTGGAATACAGTTCTATTGGCCTTTATAAACAGGTGGTCCTTTAATAGAGGTGGCCTTTAAGACAAGTTGGACTGTAGTTCTTTGAACGGTTTTAACATGCACAATAATAATTTTTGTCAATCATGTTTTTAAATTTTCAGTCTGTGGTTTTTAATGTATTCACATTAAATTAGCACTTAATTTTGTAAAATTGAAGAGATAAATACAATGCCATTCATAAATAACAAGTTTTTGGGCAATGTTTTTTCATTAAAATCATTATGCCATATGTCATTCAAAGATTTGAAATATTTAAGTTTTTGAAGTATTTGAAAGTGAAAGTGAAATCTTACATTAATGACCGAAAAGTATGCAACAAAGTTGCTTATCTCGACACATTTTTTTTAAGTTTTGAAATTATCAGGCAGAAAAAATAAAAAAAAAATGTGGGGGAAAAATTAAGATAAAAACACTATTTTAGCTGAAACACATTC
The DNA here is from genome assembly GCA_021292105.1 of Anadara kagoshimensis. Taxonomy (NCBI): domain Eukaryota; kingdom Metazoa; phylum Mollusca; class Bivalvia; order Arcoida; family Arcidae; genus Anadara; species Anadara kagoshimensis. The sequence continues at coordinate 24,244,198 of CM037862.1, read as the reverse complement.
AGCTTGACTAGAATGATGCTTTAATGAGTTTCATTGTGTGAAGACATTTACGATGATACTATCAGTTTTAAACATGCTTCAAAATTTATGGATGGCAGTGTGTTAAAAATGTCATTTTTCCTAAGGAAAAACTGGTGTGTTGATACAGCTGTCATATACCTTTTTTTAAAATTTAATCATAAAATACATTCAAAAAATGGTATATGACACAGCAATAAAATGAGGACACTCATGTTTTGATATTTAATTAAATTATAATGATGTTTCTTTTTTTGTTTGATTTTTCTCTTAAGATGATTAATTGATTGATAGAATGGAAGTTTTCCTCTCAGTCAAGAATATTTCAGCAATATCGAGATGTCTCTAGCCCTAGGTTAAATGGCGGAAAGTTTGTCCCTTGCAGTGCGTTCAGGACAGTGTGCAGAGTGGATTCGTTAATGTGACACGCGTGTCGCGACACAGGGCATCGGTGTAAAAGGACCTCTTTCGAAGAAGCCTATGATTTTGATTTCATTGTTTTGTCAGAGAACAGTTACTACCTATTTTCAAGTCTTGGTCAGACCCGACCGAGGTTAGAACCCACGACCTCCCATATACGAAGTGAGAACTCATCCAACTAAACTACCGTAATGTTCTTTCTAGACGATATGACGGGGATTGGAAAAGGTTTTTTTTTTGAAATGTGACCCATGAGTTCATCGTCTTGCTTCTCGTGTATTAATCATATTTTTGATATTGTAATGTAAAAAGAATTAATGTCCGATATTAGACTACTACACTGCATAACTATACCGACTTATTTCATAATCAAAAACAAACATACCACACGAATATCGAACAACAATCCCAAAGCAAAGTAAAATCCTTGATCTTGAAAACCCGTAAGTTAATTTTAACACTTGAACTAGTAATTTAACCAGAGAACTGAGGCCGGGTGCTCTGGAAGAGGCAACTGTGAAAGCAAAATTTATAATGAAAAGGACAAGGAACTAAAGAACGTAATATATAACCATGATTATTTTGGATTTACAGCAATCATATTAAATAACAATATTGTGATGGCGGCCATGAAAGTGTTTTAATTGCCTTGATATCCCCGAGTCTTATTATTTTTGTAAACAGCTTGCTTCGTTGTATACATGTAAATAGAGACAGTTGTCAGCATCCTATTCTTAAAGACCTTCAACAAACTCTGGCAACGTCAACAATGTGCCACTAAAGCAGACCCAGTTTACATTTACCGTTTTTTAACTTGTATATACCGGAGTTTTTAGTTGCATCTGAATGAGATTGCTTCTTTCCGCTGGCACCTGTAGTTTAAAGTGCAAGTATATTCAGAATTCAGCGACAAGGGGTACTCACAGAAGAAGAAGCAGAAGAAGAAGAAGAGTAGAAGAAGGAGAAGAAGAAAACCTTTCAATGTTGTGTTTTTTTCTCCCCAGTAAAAAAATCACTGATATCGAGGCTGTCAGTTCAGGAATGGTGGAGTAAACTTGAGTTCCTGTTGTTAGCGAACTTACAATCGTTCTCACAATAGGATTTGTCTTGAGTTGAATTCGATCAATTTGCTAATAGTTAAGGTAACCAAGAACATGGAGTAAGATAATTAAATAAGAAGAAGTAAAATAAAATAATAATAATTAAAAAACTTAAAAGAAATTAATTTAAGAAAAAAATTAAAGAAGTCATATCAGAACCGAGGATAATAAATTCTTTGAATGGTTTCTTACGCCCCAGTTAATAATGTTTTTTCTGATACCAAGACGGACAGTTCAGGAATAGGGGAGTTAACTCAGTGCTAGGAGAAAACCACCGATCTTTGGTAAGAAAACATCCAAACTTCTTCACATCAGTATCTGCCCCAAATGGGAATGAACAGGGATTTGAACCAAGGCGGTGAGAGTCGTTGTGATCCGAACATAAGCGCGCACTTAAAATGCCAAAAGGAAAAAATGAAGTCCCTATTTTACATTTTCCTTTAAAGTAAAACAGTTTTTAAGACAAAACACATTCTTTAATAAAATCCTAAAATAATTGATAATTAAGAATGTGACTTTTGCAAATAAGTATAAATTTGATCAGAAGAATATTGTTTTTCGGGTAAAACCCAGACAAAATTCATAACGTCTGCAGTGATATTTAGAATTGAGTTGGTGGGTACTTTATTCATTTTCTCTGAAAATACACATTCCACAAAGGCAAAACTACCAAATTTCGGACTAAATAAAAAAATATAATGAATCTTTAATTTGACTTCGAAATGCTAAGAGTTACCTCGCTTTAATTGTAACGTAAATGAAAGTCGTGAAAATAGCAATCATATAGTTACTAGCTTACCCATTAACAATAGAGCTCCGGCTTCCCACATACGGAGCTAGCACTCTACCAACTGTACCGCACGTGGTGCTGCATGTGGTATCAAACAAACAAAAATATGCACAAAGTATATAGTTACTGTTACACTGAACATCAATAAAAAAATGTTTCGCTTGCTTTGACGAATTGAATGATGTCGCCTAGTTTTAAATGAAACAAATTAAAATGTTACAATAACCAAAAAAGGGCGAGATGTGCACAAAACTTATAAAATCAAGAAACTGTTGCACTTAGATATGTTTATTGTGAAATGTCAGAAATTCAATCAATAATGACCTTGAAGAATAGAAGCCATATATATAAATATTATACGAAAGTTTTAGAGGATTTTAGTACATCACATGTTAATTTGTTGAATAACTATTGGATAACTACATGAATTCTATTTTATGTAGAAATCATCTGTCCTTGGCAACGCATAGCAGCGGGACTATACCTAGGTATAGTCCCTCGACATCCAAGTATAGTCCCTCGCGTGACCCCCCGCAAAGCAAAAGTGAGTTACTTCCCTTTGTCCAGGTGGCACTGTTTATTGTTGTCGTCATATACAAAATGGCATCCGACGAAGCGCGATTTACGAATGTAAATTCAGATGTTTACGGGCAAAAAACAAAAGAGGCTACAAAGTATTTGGTTAATATTTTAAATGAATTTCTGAAAGCCAGGTAAATTCCTGGCAAGTTTGGGTCTAAGGAGATTTTGTGTGATTTTTAAACAAATGTCCAAACCAAAGAGAATGAAATTTATTCCAAATGTTCGATGGTTGTTTATTGTTGTTTATTCATAATGTTGAATAAAGTAAATAATTCATCTGAAAATTAATTCTCTCTCCAACTTTGAAAACACAGACATGTGATGTACTAAATCTATTATGGACCTTTCCCTCAGGAACAGTTCTCCTATAGTGTTGTCTGGAGAGATATAGTAACCTTGCCTATCGGCTCGATCACTATACCTTTCCAGACAACACTATAGGAGAACAGTTCCCTCGAGAGAGGTCCATAATAGATTAATAATGTATAATGATAAAATAAATACAATATTAATGTCTTCTTTCGTGTGGCCCAATAGAGGAGTTTTACATTGTTTATCACGCATGCGCAAGGCCCGTGACCTTACGAGATTGGACGCGATTGAACGTGATTTGCAATCGAGGGGGCAGTCGTAATAAAGGTCTAAGGCTGGTAACGCTTTTAAATGGTTAAACATTGCCGTAAATGGGATATATTTACATTCATTCATGAATAAATATATATTTTATGTGACAAAACTTTTTCTTACTAATAAATTTATATTTTCTTTAAGTCAAATATATTAATTTTTTAATATTTTAGAAATTAAAACTATCAAGAATTAAAAAAACAGTTAAAATTAAAAGATGATAAAAATGAATAAACCAAATTAAAGAAGTATAATTAATATATTTTGTTTAGCATTTTAAACTTTAAAAATAAAATAAAATGGTTATGTTTGCTATAAGGACAAAAATATGATACCAATAATAGGCAGTCTATAGCTACAAAAACAATTTTGAATACATACAAGTTTATGGAAGAACTTTATCAGTTGTTCTTTTCTTGAAATAGTATCAAAACTTATAAAGTTTACGCCGATGTGGGAGAAAATTAAATCGATATATTCTGTATACATGTATATAATTGCCTTTGACAGAATTACATTTAACTAATTTTAATTAATTAAACGAACCTAAAATTATGATGTACTTATGGCGATTACAATTACATTTTATTCTTTCCCTTACCCAATATTTGCTCCAAGAAATATGAAGCTCCTCATATCTACATGTTACATTACTGTTTATTAAAAAGTTTCTCATTGATGAATTGTTTATCCCGTAATGTATTACCAAGATGATGGTGTTGAAGTCTTAATCTGTTAATTAGTATCCGTAATTCACATACCTCCGCACACCTGTCAACATTACCGGATGACTCAATACATGACACGTACCGACAAACGACAAATGAACCCTTTTATGGTCAGCATCCATCGATAACATTAAGAATTTACCATATCGTTTTTATTAATTACACAAACTTCATCAAACTTATACAATATACAAGATAATATCAAACTTATAAACTGATAAATGAAATGTATGAATGTTAGAGAATATTGTAAAAGTATTTAGAATGTGAATTTAAAAATTAAAATGAACTTTAACATTAAATATCTGTATGGTTTCAATAATTTTATCCGTTTTTTTTGGTTGTCATATTTTTTTTATTTTGATTTCATAAAAAATAGCATATGAAATGGTAAACGATTCATTACTTTTTAGAAAAAATCCCTATTCATTTCAAACGTTTTAACTAAAGTAACCAACCATTTCCTTATAAAGTTACTTTCCAAAACAAAATTTAAAATAAATAAATAAATAAATAAATAAATAAATAAAAATAAATAAATTGATAGACATGACATGAATTTTTTTCACTGTGTGTCAATGAAAAAAAAAGGAAAAAAAGTAAAAAAAAAACAAAAATGAATAAATAAAAATAGAAAATAAAATAAAAATTTAAAATATTTAAAGTGTATATTGATGCGGCATTCAAGGTCATGTTTCAAAATTTATTTATTTATTTATTTAAATACTATAATGCAACCTTGCACCAATCATTATTCAATTACATTGTGGGTACTTATTGGGTCAAGATTACTTTTCAGTCTTATTTATTTATTTATTTATTTATTTATTTATTTATTTATTTATTTATTTATTTATTTATTTATTTATTTATTTATTTATTTTCAGACGAAACAATTAAAAGTATATCATTTAAGAAAATAAAATATAATGTAGATACATTTATATGCATTACATATATACTAAGTTTCATACTAGCACATTATGTAGGTAATAGGGGAATGCCCCCTGGCTTGCAGACGGTACACTTTCTTACCTCTAACCATAGAGAGTAATCAAGGGAGATAAAATTGTTAAACCCCCCTATTAGGGTTTCGTACATTGACATTCTAGCTTACAACTAATATATATAATCAGAAATAGATTACACTCGGTTATTTCTTTAAAAATTGAAGAACTGGGGATATTAAATTTTCCTTTATAAAATGTTTTTACAGTCAACCGGCTTAATATGCACTTTATCTTCACATAGTGTATAGTTACGATTATCCAGCATTATTGAGACAAAATTGAAAATCTTTGTAAGTATGTAAAAAAACCCCACTCTATTTACGCCGCATTTTAATATAACCTGTTAACTATGCAAGGAAGTACGGCGGCGTGGAAGGGCCAAATGAAAAAAAAACCTAATTCGTACGAACGAATTACTAATTCGTACGAACGATTTAACTAATTCGTACGAACGATTTAATTAATTCGTACGAAAGAATTACTAATTCGTCCGAACGATTTACTAATTCGTACGAAAGAATTACTAATTCGTACGAACGATTTAACTAATTCGTACGAACGAATTACTAATTCGTCCGAACGATTTAACTAATTCGTCCGAACGAATTACCCAATTTGATCAGTTTTTCAGTTTATTATAACGTTTCAAATACTTTACTGTTATCTGTCTCCCTGTCAAGAATAGTATACCTACAATAATACGCCACCAGCTACAAGTGAAAGAACAGTTTTGTCTCAATATGGGACCTGGGCTTTTAAAGGCCTCGTCCTTAAGACCTGTGTCTTTCATTTTTAAATGACGGGTTCTTGGTAGAGTTCTTGCTCCGTCAGTGGAACCTTTCGTGGGTTAAAACCCCAACCCACCACCGAGTCTGACCCAAGACTTTTAAGTTGGTAGTAATTGTTCTGTCAGCAAGCACTCGACATTTCGAAATGATAGTTACGATTTTTTCGAATGGGAACTTAAAATAAACGGTCCCGTGTCACTTTGGCGTGGCACGATAAAGAACCTTGCTGAATAACACAAAGGCAAAATTTTCTGCACCTTTGCCTATATCTGGCGATGATTCGATATAAGTGAAATATTCTTGACTGGGACGTTAAAACTAGTACTCAACTCTTTACAAAACCACAGTCATTTCTCAACAGTGGGGGTCGTCCCGGGATCGGAAAATAAATGAATAAAAAACCAAGAATTTATTAACGCAACATGTTATTCATTCTACTGTGCATGTTCACAGAACGGTGAAATTAAACAATAAGTCAATCGGTATCTGTAAACTAAGTGATTTGCAAACTTCGGCCGGATGAACAATGTAACTGGGTAAGTTAAAATCGACTGCTCTCTATCTCTCTCTTACGGCGGCGTGGAAGGGCCAAATAAAAAAAACTAATTCGTTCGAACGAATTACTATGAAAAAAAATCTAATTCGTACGAACGATTTAACTAATTCGTACGAACGATTCAATTAATTCGTACGAAGGAATTACTAATTCGTCCGAACGATTTACTAATTCGTACGAAAGAATTACTAATTCGTACGAACGATTTAACTAATTCGTACGAACGAATTACTAATTCGTCCGAACGATTTAACTAATTCGTCCGAACGAATTACCCAATTTGATCAGTTTTTCAGTTTATTATAACGTTTCAAATATTTTACTGTTATCTGTCTCCCTGTCAAGAATAGTATACCTACAATAATACGCCACCAGCTACAAGTGAAAGAACAGTTTGTCTCAATATGGGACCTGGGCTTGTAAAGGCCTTGTCCTTAAGACCTGTGTCTTTCATTTTTAAATGACGGGTTCTTGGTAGAGTTCTTGCTCCGTCAGTGGAAGCTTTCGTGGGTTAAAACCCCCACCCACCACCGAGTCTGACCCAAGACTTTTAAGTTGGTAGTAATTGTTCTGTCAGCAAGCACTCGACATTTCGAAATGATAGTTACGATTTTTTCGAATGGGAACTTAAAATAAACGGTCCCGTGTCACTTTGGCGTGGCACGATAAAGAACCTTGCTGAATACCACAAAGGCAAAATTTTCTGCACCTTTGCCTATATCTGGCGATGATTCGATATAAGTGAAATATTCTTGACTGGGACGTTAAAACTAGTACTCAACTCTTTACAAAACCACAGTCATTTCTCAACAGTGGGGGTCGTCCCGGGATCGGAAAATAAATGAATAAAAAACCAAGAATTAATTAACGCAACATGTTATTCATTCTACTGTGCATGTTCACAAAACGGTGAAATTAAACAATAAGTTAATCGGTATCTGTAAACTTAGTGATTTGCAAGCTTCGGCCGGATGAACAATGTAACTGGGTAAGTTAAAATCGACTGCTCTCTATCTCTCTCTTACGGCGGCGTGGAAGGGCCAAATAAAAAAAAAACTAATTCGTCCGAACGAATTACTATGAAAAAAAGATCTAATTCGTCCGAACGAATTACTAATTCGTACGAACGATTTAACTAATTCGTACGAACGAATTACTAATTCGTACGAACGATTTAACTAATTCGTATGAACGAATTACTAATTCGTCCGAACGATTTAACTAATTCGTCCATACGATTTAACTAATTCGTTCGGACGAATTGCCCAATTTGATCAGTTTTTCAGTTTATTATAACGTTTCAAATACTTTACTGTTATCTGTCTCCCTGTCAAGATAAGTTCACCTACATTAATACGCCACCAGCTACAAGTGAAAGTACAGTATTGTCTCGATATGGGACCTGGGCTTTTAAAGGCCTCGTCCTTAAGACCCGTGTCTTTCATTTTTAAATATTTACAATATGACTGTACCTGTCTTCGAAGAAACATACAGAAGCAATTGTATTTCAATATTCCCAATAAAAGACAATGGGGGTCATTACCCTTGATGTGTATCAATTTTCCCGCAATATTACGTTATGTCCTACACAGGGGGTCGCGTGGTCATGTGAGACACGCCGATTTCGCATGGCTAAAACCCCTATAAAACACGTGCAGATATGAAAAATAGCGCCAAGGTACAAAATATCTATTAAAAGAAAGAATTGTAAATATAAGAAATGACATTTCTGCTCATGGTATTTCAAGGGGTAATGAAAGATAGTGTGGAGCGTGCCAAATTCGAATTTTGAATTTGGCACGCGCCACACTATCTTTCGTTACCCCTTGAAATACCAAGAGCAGAATGTCATTTCTTCAATGACGGGTCCTTGGTAGAGTTCTTGCTCCGTAAGTGGAAGGTCGTGGGTTAGAACCCCAACCCACCACCGAGTCTGACCCAAGACTTTTAAGTTGGTAGTAATTGTTCTGTCAGCAAGCACTCGGCATTACGAAATGATATTTACGATTTTTTCGAATGGGAACTTAAAATAAACGGTCCCGTGTCACTTTGGCGTGGCACAATAAAGAACCCTGCTGAATAATGTCATCACCACAACACACAGGCAAAATTTTCTGCACATTTGCCCATATCTGGCGATGATTCGATATAAGTGAAATATTCTTGACTGGGACGTTAAAACCAGTACTCAACTCAACTCTTTACAAAACCACAGTCATTTCTCAACAGTGGGGGTCGTCCCGGGATCGGAAAATAAATGAATAAAAAAAGATTAATTAACGCAACATGTTATTCATTATACTGTGCATGTTCACAAAACGATGAAATTAAACAATAAGTCGCTAAGGACAATCGGTATCTGTAAACTTAGTGATTTGCAAACTTAAAAGTTCGGCCGGATGAACAATGCAACTGGGTAAGTTAAAATCGACTGCTCTCTCTCTCTCTATCTCTCTCCTTGGAAATCTGAACGAATTACTAATTCGTCCGAACGATTTAACTAATTCGTACGAACGATTTTACTAATTCGTCCAAACGAATAACTAGTCCGTCCGAACGATTCAACTAATTCGTGCGAACGAATTACTAATTCGTCCGAACGAATTACTAATCCGTCCGAACGATTTAACTAATTCGTACGAACGATTTAACTAATTCGTGACAGATTAGTAATTCGTTCGGACGAATTACTAATTCGTTCGGATAATTAGTTAAATCGTTCGGACGGATTAGTAATTCGTTCGGACGAATTAGTAATTCGTTCGAACGAATTAGTAATTCGTTCGTATGAATTAGATTTTTTTCATTTGGCCCTTCCACGCCGCCGTAAGGAAGAGCTAATCAACCATGTGGTGTGTTCTGGATTAAGGCAAAATAAATGTATGTTTTGTTTAATGTTCTTTCACAATGTGTTCTGAATGTATGTTCGTTAGAAATCAGATGAAGAGAATGAATGTACATCGGTGAATGGAGTTAAGTGTTCATGTTTCTATGTTTTTTATAATAAAAAATCTGTTATGATTTGTTACGTACATCTCGATACAGCAATGTCATTGCCGCTTTTTTCTTTCTTTCTTTTTTTCTTTTTTTAAAGTTTTCTGTATAAATTGCATTCACTTCAAATGCAAGTCGATTTGCAATTTGTTTGACAATTATTAGTTACACAGTGATTTATTGACCTTATACGGGGATATATCGACCCACGAAAATTTGTATTAGGCGACACGATAGCGGAGCCCATTATTAATTTTAATTTATTTCCGTATTAGGTCACTAAATTACTGTGTAACAAATTTATCCCACCGAAAATCTTGATCTTCCAGATGTCAACATTGGTACATCTGCAGAAACAGCAAACCGATTTGACGATAGGTTACAGGGGACGTAATCGCTACTGAGCAAATATTTTAGGGACAAGGTTGATGATCACTAGTGACCTACGAGGGGAGGTCAAATAGTTCAAAGAACGTGTATATATTGCCGCAACAAACCATGCATTTTATTATTATTTTTCAATATAGTCCCCATTTACCCCAATGGACTTAGCCCACTTTTCTTTCAGATTGTCTATACCTGTGAAATAGAAGTCTTCGGTTTGGTCCTGAGACCATGCCTCTGTGACAGCCTTAAGTCCATCATCATCAGGAAATCTGATTCCCTGTAAATGGGATTTTAAATTTCCAAATAGGAAATCATCACTGGATGCCAAATCGGGACTGTAGGGTGGGTGATTAAGTTGTTCGAACTTGCATTCACGAATCGCTGCTTGTGCAGTCCTTGACATGTGCACGGGACCATTGTCGTGAAGAAGCAATACCCCTCGGCTCAACTTTCCCCTCCTTTTTAATTTAATAGCAGCTTTCAGCTGCTTCAATAGATCAGCAAAGTAAGCCCCAGTGATAGAGATTCCAGCAGGTTTATAATTGATCAACAGAACACCCTTAGAATCCTAAAACACGGTGGCCATGACTTTGCCAGCTGATGGTTGGGTTTTGAATTTCTTCGGTGGGGTGAGCCAGGGTGCTTCCATTGCATGGACTCTTTTTTGGTTTCTGGGTCTCAATGATGAATTCATGTTTCATCACCAGTTACTTAACGTAAATGGAAGCTCTCCGGGTTATCATTATAAATGCCAAGAAGCTACCGACTTGACTGGAGTCTTTGGAAGCGATCCTGCACATTACGGTTTCTGGGGACCCATCTTGCGGATATTTTTGACATCCAAAGATGCTCGTGAATAACCGTGTATACTCTTCCATGTGAAATGTACCACTCCCTTCACTACTTCGACGATCATTCATGATGAGGGTTTCCACAGACGTGAAAATTTCCTTTGTGATGGCATCAGCTGGCCGACCTTGACCGTGGGTCATCCTTCAGTGAGGTGCGCCCACGTTCAAATTCAGCTGACCATTTTGCCACTGTGGGATAGGCAGGACCACTGTCACCGTACATCTCGGCCATTCGCTGGTGAATGTCTTTTGACATTTGATCCCTCTACTGTGAGGAACTTTATTACTGCCCTAAACTCAACATTTTGATTTTCTATCATTGCTTGATGGTCACCAACTTTGAATACTTTTGAGTATTACACAAATATGTTGTGACAAATACACTTGATATGTTTAAAATGGCGGAATGTTGTGTTGTCTAAAAAGGTAAAGAAAATGTATGTTACGCTTGACTGAATACGCTGTTCTATGGACTTTTTGACTTCCCCTCGTAATATAACCCCTTATTAGGTTACTAAATTTCAGGGGTGAATAAAGGATTTTTATCTGAGGTGGGATAATATTCATATTGAATCTATTTAAAGAATAATGTAAATATTTTGATATGCAAAAACATTAAAACGTGTTTTGGTGGGAAATCTCAACAACCTGTTTTAATCAGGGGATAAATGTATTCAGTTTTATTACAATTTACTTATACCCATTTTTGACTTTTTATCAGCTGTGATATAAATTTCTTTCATCCTTTTAAGTATAAAATCTAATTAATTAATCATTGTTATTCAGATTCCGTACACGTAGTGATAAAGTTTACTTTCCGCGCATTATGTGTAAAGCTTTATGTTTTTTAAGTGCTTAGCTTTTGTGCCATTTTTATATAGTGTTCATGCGTATCGCATTGCATGAAGCAATCCAGGTCCATGAGCATTTAGTTTTAATATATTTAGTGTTTTATGGTTAAATGAACCACTTCTGATATCGCTTATGAAGTTTTACGCGCGAAACACCTCATTTTACAATAAGTCAAGCTTTGTAAGAGAGCATCTGGATAAAGATTCCAGATTAACTTTCTTTTTTTCTGATTGTTTGCAGTTGTATTTCGGGGAAAACTGTTATTTTGTAATTACTAGTATTTAATTCCATCAAAAATTACCAAATTATTAATGTTATTTCATTTTTCTGTAATTTACTAATTCGTTGGAAAAAAATTCCTCTTATATCTGAAGACTAGCTTTTGTTTCATTAATTTTAACACAAAATCTGTACTATATGATGATTTTTTTCTTTATTCATATGCAGTTCTTGTTTAATCTGGAGAAATGAATAACGCCAAATAATTCAACTCCACATACAGTATATAGATGGCACCCTATCCCTTACTAGTAATAAATTTGGGTATATGTGAATGTCATTGTTGTTAAGTGTGATGCCTCTGTATCAAGGATTGTCCTGGATATATTTGACGTTCCATAGTTCCATGTTCCTTTCACACAATTTTGATTACACACGTGGTGGGTGTAACTGGTTAAACAGGAGGTGCTTACCCTTAAGCTTCTGGAGTAACCGGCCTCACTTCCCTGGTGAAAGTTCACGTGTTTAACCTGACTTGTCAATTCCAAAGTTTTTACTTTGCTTCTGGATTTTGATTCGGACATGGATTAGTGTGTTTGTTTTTGATCATCAGTATCTATGAGCTCGAGATAATAGATACGACTGATTCTGTCTTATAGTCGGACGTATACTTTATTTATAACAACCACAAAAAAAACATATTTACAGCTATAGAACAAACATGATGACCACGATGTTTCTATAAGCAATTTACCTTTTCTATAAACCAACACCTGCTTCTCTTGATTATGGTGTATTTGTTACACAGTTCATTAACGATTAATTTTTATTTCCGCTCGATTCATTGCGAATTTACACGAATAAAGACTTACGATTTACGCCACGTATGCCTATTTCCCATTCCTGTAAATTCCTAATGAATAGGGCAAAAATAAAAATCAATGGTAATAATTGAATTTTGTTAATTAAGTTCAAGTAAAATAACCAACGCCGAGATTGTTTTAGATATTTTAATGCAATACGTTTACAACAAATTGTGTGTATGGATACACCACAAACTTACGCCTAGGCTGGCTTGATTATGACGTAACTTGTAATGAAACTAGAAATCATATAAAGATAAAACAAAATATATTTTCTATTTTTTTCTTCAAAATTGTACTTTCGGCTAAATACTCAAGCCATCCTTATGTCAATGGTCAGGCAAGCCTTGCACTCTAGGCAAATTTTCGATAAAAATCTTGTTATTACATGATGTATACACCTTTGTCTAATTAGCCTTACAAATCATGATATTTAGTAAAAGGCTAGGTCACGCTCTTCCCATCTGTTACCTAAAAGACTAGTTTATAAGGTCGTCGCAGGATTCACTCCACACACACACACACACACACACATACCTGGACATCTACACACAGACACAGACACGCATCTACATACAAGGACACACACCTGTTACTTAGTGTGGAAGTCCCGCTGTAGATTGTAAATGCAGATTAGAGTTTAGCCATCGAGAAAACCAAAATAAAGTCAACTCACAACAACAGAAGAGAACTTCTTACCTTATTTCTTCAATACAAATTTGCTTCATCAAAAATTTAGAATGAAAGGAACATGGGACTATTCAGAGACATCATACTATAGGCGTTTTGATAAATATACTTCTTTTTTTAAATATTAATCAATTCCTTGGTATATAGAAAATAATAATTTATTTGGAAGCCCCGTTAGTTATGTCACCTAAAGCACTCGCTTACGTACAACAGCGCTTCTCACCATTTTGTTTTGAATCTCAAGCGGGATTATATCCTTGCAGTAGAGTTCATTTTCAGTCTTTTTCGTCCATCGTTGCCAGTTGCCTTGTTTCTTCTGTCATTCCAGAACTAACCGCCTTCGTATACGTGTAAATGAACGAATTCGTTTCTAAGCGTTAATCACCACAACTTTTCTTTATATGAAGTATTCCATTCCAACGCACTCTTAATACTTCAAGCACTGACTTAATTCAAATGCCTCTATTTCATTCAAGCACTGAAATAATGCAATGACGCTCGGTTTTCTCTTAAAAACGTCTTAACCTTTTTATTCAGCTTTGTACACTTTGTTCTTGCACACTTGTAAACTTTTAGGTGTTGAGTTTTTTTTGTTATTATTATTTCATTCACCCTGAATTCAAACGAATATTTTAAAAATTTCACAATAGTAAAATCAAGGTAACAAACAAATATACCAGTACAAAACTCAAAGTAAAAACTTTGAATTTTGGCAATTGGTCAAACTCCTGAACCAAAAATAAGAAAAATGTTTTAATATAGTAAATATTATTCTATATATTTGCATTTCCCAGTATTACAGAATATATCAGTCCTGTTTTGGTTTTTAATTATCATAACTGGTACAGTTGAATGATGAAGAACAAACTTGCTTGTACTTCCTACGAACACTTTCCGGAAAGTCTGAGCTAAGCTGCTTCTGTTGATAGCACCATTACCATTACTACCAAGGATAATCATATCAGCACCATGACATTCTGCTGTTTTCACAATCACTTCACCTACATGTCCATCTCTTCGTATTATGTGTCCGTGAATCTGTTGTAAAATACAAAAATGAGATTGAATCAGAATTCCATTTTCTACTTCAATGTGAGTGACTAATATCATAATATATGAACTAAACTGTTTCCGGAAATAACTAGCAACAACATGAATGAGATATTTACCTCCATTTTAAACACAAAACCCAGAAAACTATCTAAATATTTAGCGAGATGTTTCACAAGAAGGCAGTAATTGAAAAAACTTAACCTGTAAATATTACCAACCAACTCATGTATATATCAATATGTTTGTAAATTCATAAATGTGATGTCCATATAATGAATAGTGATAAAAAACAAACATACTAATCCATGTCCGAATCACAATCCAGAAGCCAAGTAAAAACTTTGGAACTGACAAGTTAGGTTAGACATGTGAAGTTCCACAGGGAAGTGAGGCCGGGTGCTCTGGAAGGGTAAGCACTTCCTGTTAAGCTAAACACACATACCAATTTATGTCCAAATCAAAATTGATAGGCAATGCAAAAAAACGTTGAAACTGACAAATTAGGCTAAACATGCGAACGTCTACAGTGGAAGTGAGGTAAAAAAAAGATTTACGGATTTTAAAAAAAATGCAATCGTATATCTAGTTAGTCTAAGAAATCGTAAATTTACGTTCTTGCATCCAACAGTTAGCAATCAAAAATGCCCTTTAAACGTTAGTTTAAAATATTTGTTTAAAAAAATTAATTGAGGATGCAATTATCATTGCTTAACAAACATATTTTTAAAAAGTTGGTCTGTCCACCCAGAAAGGATTAATTTACAGTGTTTGGTTATGTAGTAATAAAAAACAAACATACTAATCCATGTCCGAATCACAATCTAGAAGCAAAGTAAAAACTTTGGAACTGACAAGTAAGGTTAGACATGTGAACTTCCACTAGGGAAGTGAGGCCGGGTGCTCCGGAAGGGCAAGCACCTCCTGTTTAGCTAGCTACACTCGCCACGTGTTTAATCAAAATTATATAAAAGGAACATGGAATTATGGGACGCCATGAGTAGACCCATATATATTTCATACATGGGGGACTAGCTAGATAAAAGAGACGCGTTTACCCTTTCCCTGGCGAAAAATCATGTGTTTCATTAAATTTGCCAGTTTTCAAAGGTTTTACTTTGATTGACAAATTAGGATTTGAATATCGATTTGCAATTAGTTTTGCTTAGTGACTTGTGATTACAAATTACAATTGTTATTATTACATCACTCACAGAATGCCACAACAAGAATTATACCCCAAGCGAGCGTTACTAGAAAACTAATCTAAAGGCATGTAAATCCGATTAATTCAAAATGTCTAAATATGAATAACTTTAACACTTTCAAAAGTTTAAAATAAATTTTAAAAAGTCCGCTTACATAATTGAAATAAGCCATGGTTATGATCAGGCATTTACGTACAGAAGTTTCACCTATATGCAGTGCATGATTTGTTTTAAACAGTACAAAATGATCATAACGTAATCCCCCTATCCATTAAAATGCACGTTCACTTCAATAACAGATTCTTCTTATTAATGCAGAAAAATCTTACATTATATATTTTCTGTAACAAGTACTCTTTAAAGAAAATTGCAATATAAAATTAGATGGGTATATAGTGTTAAATCACTGTTGGCACATCGACAAAGTACTCGGGTCATTAAATATAGGTAAACTACAAAACGAATGGACTCAAAAGCTACCCCGCGATGCAAGTCTAATTCACGATACCGGTCTCACATCAAAATTAGACAAGCTAGATAAAGATATTTAAAACTGACAAATTAGATAAAATAGGTAAAAGAGACTGTGTCTCTACACACACCAAGAGTGAAATCAACATTAAGAATGAAAAGAACATGGAATTATGGAATTCATTTGAAACTCATACAATCAATGCAAGGAAAACACAAAACAAGTGCATAAACTAGGACGCACAAAACAAGATGTATTGAAACCACTTACTCGATGGGTAAATGGTTCTGTTAGCACAATTTATCCAGTTGTGTGTATATGGAGTTCCAACATTATACATTTTTTTACATTTACGTGAGGTAGATATGAACATTTGTTCATCAGCAGCAAGAGCGAAGTCCGAGGTAAATGTGGCTTGTTAAGGGTGAACAAATGTTCATATCTCCCTCACTCAAAGGCAATAAATTGTTTATCATACGGAAATTAAAGAAACCCATAGCAATTAAAAGAAAGTTATTACCTCGTTTGGGATGGTCATAAAACTTTCTCCCAGTTATTTTTTTCTCTTACCGAAACTCATCGGAGAAAAATGCTTTAGCGGCGACACCGAATCTATATCAATTACGTCATATCATTGCGAGTTTATGGTGTGTTCCCAATAAGGGATATATTACAGGGAAACTAGATCGCGTGAGGAAATATAATATTTTATCCCTGACAATTAACTGCGCTCATCGAATCAATTTTCAATATTTATGAATGAGTTTTAATAATCACGCTCGTTTTCAATAAATGGTCTTAAAAGTAAAAAATGCGTATAAATGTACATTCTTTCGTGATATAATTATAACGTCAAAAAGATAAAATATTCCATTTTTGTGGAATATTATACATGTAATTACATATTTTACCCTACCTATGACTAAAATCTATGAAAGTGATTAACTAAATCGAATCACATGACCAAGACAGTATCATTCCGTACATAGCCGCAGTGAGGCTCATACATTTTGGGTTAGAGTTACGTTCCTGTTTCTAATGTAAACGTCAACAAAAAATGGCGACCGTAGATCTTCTGCTAAAGATAGTAATTTAAACTCATAAAAGTGTCATTATGAGACATTGGAGGCCAGAGAAAAGACTGCTAGACTTCATTAGTATGTTTAACTTTAGTATCCCTTTTATTTTTTGCTGTAGTATTTTATTGCAGTCAGATAACTTTTTTTAAACTCCTTTGACTGCAGCGAGGTCAGCAACAAATTCAGACAATAGTATATTTCTGACAATGATACACAATTATTGCCTACTATAAACAATACACAGATAAAATAAAAAGCCCATTTCAAAAATAAAAAATACTATTTTCAATCACGGACTTAACACGTATAACGACATTCAACGAAGTTAAGAATCACAAAAATAAATCAATATAAAGAATGATAATATTAAACCCTGTATTGAACGAAAAATAAATACGTTTACAAACTGATATCATGTACTTGAAACACAATACATCATATTGATCAATGCCATTGTCATTACGATTATTTAATTTATATTTAATTATAATCCGAGGACGGGTAGTTGTAAAATCAGTTGTTTCGGTATGTGTGTGTGTGTGTGTGTGTGTGTGTGTGTGTGTGTGTGTGTGTGTGTGTTATATCCTTGCTATTGTAGAAGATAGAGTTATTTACCTAATGCTTTTTATACTTTAAGTTGACTTTTTCCGTCTTTCTAGTCAGATCACAACGCAATTCATTGTCTAGGTTTGATGTCTCTGTGTCCAGGATGGTCCTGGATATATTTGACGTCCATAGTTCCATGTTCCCTTCACACAATTTTGAGTACACACATGGCGGGTTTAGCTAACTAAACAGGAGGTACTTACCCTTTCGGAACACCCGACCTCACTTCTCTTTTGGATGTTCACGTGTCTAACCTGACTTGTCGGTTCCAAACTGTTTACTTTGCTTCTTGGTTGTGATTCGGACATGTATTAGTACAGTATGTTTGTTTTTTATTCAAATCCGTTACGAGCTGATCATATAGTAAGTATAAAAGTTTGTCAGTTCACATCCTGAAGTTAGTGGTTACTATCGGGTACACAGGTTACAAATTCTTAAGATATAAGAAAAATAATATTGATTGGAAAGAAAATGATCACTACTTAACTTCACTTTACCTCACTTAACTCTAGTTCATTTCTATAGACATGTACTTATTTATCACAACAAATATACTACTGTTTGTTCAGGGTTTTTCGGAAGAAAAAAACCACATTTTTATAGATTTTCAATAGGACAGAAACAATTCAATAATTTGTTTCTTTACATGAGCCGAGTCGTTACTAAAAATCAATGTTTCGGCTCCACACTTGCTCTATTTTTCAATTTATGCGACAAATTATAACTTGCGTGAGTGTTTATAATGTTAATTTTTTATAAAATGATAGGGTTCTTTATTTTATGTAGTGATGACAGAAGAGTTGAATATTTCCGTATGTTAGTGCAGCTAAAAAATGGATTGATTTTGGCATAACTGGGTTGACCTCCTGTTTAGCTAGCTACATCCAACGTGTGTTATCAAGTTTGAGAATAAAAGGAACATGGAACTATGGGATGTCAAATATAGCCATATTTATTTTGTTATACCGAGAACATGGAACTATGGGATGTCAAATATAGCCATATTAATTTTGGATACAAAAAATAAAAGGAACATAGAACTATGGGATGTCCTATATATCCATATTAATTTTAGATACAGAGACAGGGAACTATGGGCTGTCCTATATATCCATATTAATTTTGTTATACCGAGAACATGGAACTATGGGATGTCAAATATAGCCATATTAATTTTGGATACAAAAAAATAAAAGGAACATAGAACTATGGGATGTCCTATATAGCCATATTAATTATAGATTCAGAGGGTGAAAGGAACATGGAACTATGGGATGTCCTATATATCCATATTAATTTTGGATACAGAGGGTGAAAGGAACATAGAACTATGGGATGTCCTATATATCCATATTAATTTTAGATTCAGAGGGTGAAAGGAACATGGAACTATGGGATGTCCTATATATCCATATTAATTTTGGATACAGAGGGTGAAAGGAACAAAGAACTATGTGATGTCCTATATATCCATATTAATTTTAGATTCAGAGGGTGAAAGAAACATAGAACTATGGGATGTCCTATATATCCATATTAATTTTAGATACAGAGGGTGAAAGGAACATAGAACTATGGGATGTCCTATATATCCATATTAATTTTAGATTCAGAGGGTGAAAGGAACATAGAACTTTGGGATGTCCTATATATCCATATTAATTTTGGATACAGAGACAGGAAACTATGGGATGTCCGAGCATCTGGCCTCACTCGTCAGTTCCAAAGTTTTTACTTTGCTTCTGGACTGTAATTCGGATATTAATTAGTATGTTTGTTTTTATATATCCATATTGATTTTGGATACAGAGAATAAAAGAAACATGGAACTATGGGATGTTTTATATATCCATATTAATTTTGGATATAGAGACAGAACATTGATTATGGAGTTAAATTCACTACTTAACTCCACTTCATTCCTGTATATCTATTAATTGTGTAAATAGATTACCTTAGCAATGAGACATAGAATAACTTTACATAAACATTTCAAATATAAATTACATATTAGAAATGATCGCTAATTTCACTTAAGTTTTAAATAAACATTTCAAATGTAAAATTAGATACCAACACGATCGCAAAAAACACTTTAGTTTTAAATAAACATTTTAAATATAAAATATATAATTAAATGTCGAAACGATCAAAATAATGCAGTTTTTAAATAATCAAGATCACAGAAAACTTATATTTCAGACAATCAAAATCAATTTATCTTAATTCATGCAATTATGAATAATTGCTTGCTTAGTGAACCTGTCAGTTCAGTTCATAAAAATACACGCGCGTATCACATTAATGATTGATAACTGTTCATAGATGATCGATATCTTTAATTTATTGATAATTTACCTATATAATGCAATTTTTATTTTCAATAGATAAGATAATAAATGGTTTATTTAAGTGTCACATATCATAAAACATATCTATACATATACATAAACATTCTAAAACATATTATGATACCCAGTCTAAAAGACTTATGAGACACTATATGTAAAGTTATGTATTTAATTCTTGTGACAGTGACTCCAGTTAGGAAAGGTTGTAAAACTAAATAGTGGTCAAGGAACGTTACAGACCAGGTTTTATTTGGTATACCAACTATCACAAAAGCTATTTTGAACATAAACATGTATAATTTTGAAGTCAAATATATGGATTTTTTATATATAAGCGTTAACTAAAACATGATATTTTGACAAAAATATTTAGCAGCAATGCAGCATATGCACTTACACAAGAACTCTATTTAATAGAAATTGTTTTGCTAAAAAATTAATATATACGTTTAAAGACACAAATATGAGTTTCAAAATACGGTATTTAATTGAAACATGATATTTACAAAGATATTTATTACAATGTAGCATACACTTACAATATCATTTAAAATAGTAGGTTGCTGTTACAGTTATTATATATGAGACTAGAATTAAAGTCTTTGAAGTAATGGTTTCACTAGAAGCACTCAGTATATTCCAGGCTTCTCTGAGCTCATAAGTAGTCCCGTATCCATGATTCACTAACATAGAATAAAACAATGCATCTTTAGGAGTTAATTTTTCCACAATGAATTTTCTATTTTGCTGTGGCACTATTTGAAGTTTATAATTAATAATAGCAATATAAATATTATCAAAAATAAATGGTTTTGTATATGGAAACGCCGTAGATAAGTCTTTAGCTACATCAAATGACATAAGAGTACCACCGGAACTAACAAACGGTGGATAATATTCGAACGGGTACCGGGATACTGGTATTGCTGTTTTAGCTTTATCTGGCGAAGAACTGGGACGGTTCCTACGAACTGGTTGTTCACATGTTAACAAGTGACCCGTGAAAAAATGTTTTGCATGATTGAATGTGGTAACGTATTGTAACAGGGATTTCGTGTTCACAATAACGTCATCGTCAATCAGCATCACAAATCGAGCTCTAGGGCAATTCTTAACAATCCAGTCAATTCCGCCTATAGTTTTTAATGTATCGTTGAAATCGTTGTCAATAAAAGTCATTTGTAAAATGTCTCCAAAGCTTTTGTCCTCCATTTCAACATTGAGTTGTATTTTCTGGAAATTTGAACTTGGTAATGCAGTTAGAAATAATCTCTTTATGGATATTCTGCCTCCTAGTTTATTAAACACTTTTTCATTTCCCCATGTTTGTCTAATAGCCATCCGTCTTTGTAAATGGTTTGCAGCAGATTTGATCAAAAATAAAATTTCGATATTTTTGGAAAATAAGTCTTTATTATTACCTCTTGACGGTAGCCTGGTATATTCATAATGGAAAATGTTAATTGGTTTGTGTTTAGTTTTTCCAAATACCCGTATGTCGTATATAAGCTCTTTCAAATTAATTTCCAGTGGGTAAGTAAAACTGGAGAATGGAAGTTCCTTATCTCGATCCACGCCGTTGTAGTGGTAAAATAATCCTGAATGGTTTAATGTCCATTTCACTGGCACAGCCGTCATTTCGTATCCACATTCACCTCGATGCAAAGTAAGAAATTGATATAACGTGTACAAAAACAACACAAAAATTACGAATAATGATTTCAACTTATTTCGTAAGTATTCTAAATATAATGTAAATCCACTTGATTTCTCTGAGATATTTGACGATGCGTGGTGAATTCAGCATGATAACCATATAACTATCAATACGATCATTGATTTTTATAACAGAGTTTTAGATTATTTAAATACCCGTTATCAATGCAGTCGTTATTTATGCGCTACTAGTTTTTTGTAGTATAATCCACCTGAACTGACATCACCAGTGTAAACGACAAATCATTATTAAAATATCCTGAAAATTGCAAGTTTTGATACAAATTTCACTATACAATGACATAACAATGGCTGCAGGTAGGAATGCACATATGCCGTAAAGAGTCAACTGTACTCATACTTCTGTGTGTTCTTCTTTTTATACTAGTACAGACCATCACGTATTGTTAATAAGAATTGATCCTCGTCGATTTTACACACTCGGTAAACACAACATGTTTTTGTAAAAGACGTGTATGTTATAGGTTCACGTGGACTTAGATATTTTACTCAAATACGATAATCCATATTTTCTGAATGCGTCTGCTAAAAACAATCTATTGTTGCCTATTGTAACCCTTGAACTTATTGCAAATACACAAATAAAATCATACCTTCAAAACACCTCACAATATTGTATATACTGCGTACTATCTATATTTATGTATGCATCGCTGAGCATAATACAAAATTGTCCAATCTACATTTTTCAAATAAAAAGAAAAAAGGAATTCTTTACACATCTCGCGATATTTAAAAAAAACCCGTTTTAACACAGCAAACAATATAACTATGTTATTATTATATATCCCTTTTGTGCCTTTCTAGCTGGACTATTTTAAATGTGATTAGATGACATAATTATATTAGAATAGTCCTGATAATCACACCTGGAAAACGAGTTTTCTAAAAATTTGGACTGGGTAAAAAATTTATTTAAAATATTAAATGGTGAAGTGTTTTTTTTTAAATTCATTTTAGTTTAAGTTCAATTCGTGATGATTAGATAAACCAGAATTCTGTTTTTAAAACTTATGCATGCAAAGAAAAAAATGAGTAAAGATTTTTCATTTAAAATGATATATTGGTTAAGTCATTTCTTTTTTCAATATTTTATTTTTAGTGTAATTAAAGCGTTTTCAAATTAAAGATTTTCAGTTTTTTGATTTTTTTTTAAAATTTAAAACCGCATGCAATGATTTTATAGGAATACTGTAGCATACCTATATTTTCATTTAGATAAAAATGTAGTATATTGTATTTCAGGTTTTGCATAACTAGTGTGTTGAATAAATGGCGCCGCTTCAAGTTTCATCAATGAAATTTAAAATTAAAGGCTGATATGATATTTAAATACACTAATTACCTTAATACATTCATTATATATGTTCAGTATGTAGTGACAAGACGGTGACAATTTATTATTTTTATATAAAATTAGAAATTTCTAAAAAACTAAGGTAAACTCCCTCATGCAAAGTATTTCCTTAGCTTAATTTGGTAACATATATTTGGTCCTTTGGGTAGCTTTTCAATATCTTCAAAATAATTTTGGTTTCATAATTTGGGTCGAAGCACTACTGATGACGAATTGTATTCCGAAACGGCCGAAAAAATAAATACACGCGATATTAAATACGTTTACAGTACGTTTTAAAAGTACGTACAACAAAAATGGTTTTTGACAAAAAATAGTGAAAGATTTACCCGTCTTAAACCCCTTAATTGTACGTCCTCTTTTTTCATTGAAATGTCATTCAACTAACTATAAAAATTGAGACAAATGTAGACATGAACGAAATTCTTTAAAATGTTTGAGACGACTTATAACGGCATTATAATAAAAATAGTACCAGGTTTCCGATTTAAACTTTCTTTTACGAGTTGAAGTATATTCTAGTGAGTTTGAATGAGATATACGTTGCAAGTTCTGCTTCATATTTAGACTTATACATCAAGTTGTTGACAAAAGGATAATACAAGCCTACGATTATCAAGGACCTAAGCAAGTTATATGGTAGACTTGCACAAGTTTCTATATTAAATTATTAATTTCAGTATCTTGCCCCTTTAAAAATATTAAAGAGATCAACTGACAAAAGTCAATTTAATTTCAAAACCCAGGAATATAGACTTGACAAGTCCCCATATCTGTAATAGTTTTAAAGGGTCAAGATACTGAAATTAATAATTTAAAATAGGGACTTATGCAAGTCTAGTAATATGGCTGTCATCAAAATAATGTTGATATAACCATCATTACAACATTGTTGATAAGTTTGATGATGTCTCTTATCTAAAATTATTCTGGTCAAATTTGACGTAACACAGATCTTGTCACTCTTAATTTTTACTTGACATGTGACGGGTCATGTGACGGGTCATGTGACGGGTCAAACTAGCTAGACAGGAGGTACTTTCGCTTTCTGCCACCTTAACTCACTTCCCTGATCGACATTCATGTGTTTTACTTACATGTAATTTGCCAGTTTTCAAAGTTTTTACTTTGCTATGAAATTGTGATTTCTAATTGTTTTTGATAAGTAAATAAAACTCGTTTGCTTGAAATTGTGATTTGGACATAGACTAGTACGGTTTATAATAAGTAAATAAAGCCAGTCTCAAGTTCCCAAAGCAAAGTTAAATCTGAAACTGGCAACTTAGGTTAAACACATGAATTCTACCAGGGAAGTATTTGTATTTATATCAGTTACGTTCGAAGTATTAAAGGATCATTTGTAGGAAAATATATCCAATACAGTAAAATATGACAAAAATATTTCTAAAACTACTTGTCGAGGTGAAAAATTAGAATTCTGCTTTCTGTCAAAGGGATATTTATTTTCATGGTCATAGCGCGAGTTAAATACGGCCATGTATGGTAGGGAGGTTCGAAGACATGTTTCGTTTATGATTGATCTCAACCTTAACTGTAGAGTATACGAAAGTGAAAAAGAGCAAAATACAAAATTACAAAAAACATAAGGTAATGCACATTTATGGGTGTATAGATAAAAATACAAAGAGATCTTTGTAAGGACAATGGCAATTCTCTCAATTTTGTCTCTGGGCATAAAACAATTAAAATATTTTAAGCTGTATTAATGGGTGAATATTTGTTTAAAGCCACATGAGCATTTTTGAAACTATTTGCGGCTTTTATATGCTGTAACGGCAATATTTAGACAACGATATTAACTCTAAAGTTATAAAGGCCCATGGGAAAGTTGTGGATGATGTACTTGATGTTAGAGATTATCAGTGAATGGAATGTTGCTCACAAAAAAACTAAAATAGAAATAAAATGAATGAAATTTAACGTAGTCAGCATATACTTTTTACGGCGGTAGTTGTCTGTGTTACTTTATAGGTCACGAAAATATTATACTTTTGTATAAGCATGTATATTACAATGCTGTAAGCATTGGTACAAATATGGTTGGGGGTCATCGGTTCAAAGGTAAAGATCACAGGTACATACCAAAACTGAAATGACCAATTACAAGAAAACTATAATGTTATAGATATATACTAGATTGTTGTAAGTATCAAAACAAACGTAAAATTCATGTCCAAATCCCAATTAAAAGCAAAACAAAAAATAGACTGGCAAATTAGGTCAAAACGTAACTTCCTCCAGAAAAGTGAGACTCAATGCTCCGGAAGGGTAAGCACCTTCTGTTTAGCTAGAAACACCAATATGTGTGTAATCAAAATGAAAAATGAAAGAACGTGACATAACTTGTTCCTACTACGGAAATTTTTTTACAGCGAAGGAGTCCACTACGGGATATTGCAACCAAGGTATCTCACGCCCTTCAAATTTTTTTTATGGTCGCCACCACAATAATTAATAAGTATGAGGTTTCTGTATCCAAAATTATCCTGGTTATATAAATCACGTGTTATAGTTCCATACTTCTTTCATACCTAATTTTATTACACACGTGGCAGGTATGGCTAGATAGACAACGGGTGCTTACCTTTTCCTGAACACCCGATTCCCAGGTTGAAGTTCGCGTGTTTCGCTTAATTTACCACGTTCCAGAGCTTTAACTTTGCTTTTGCGATTTGGACATGGTTCAACATGCTTGTGTTTGATTTTGGTTATCTTACCTCAGCACGTTTAAGCTGTTCATTGATCTTTGCCAACACTAATTTGATCTCCTTTTCTTCTTCAGACATCATTTCAGAAACTTTATCAGAATTACAGGTAAAGAGAGCTAAAAGTAATAAAAATGTTAATATATATATATGACAACCTGCGTTTGTGTATTTAATCATATTAGCATTTTTTCGAAACACACGGTCTCGCATCAAAAATGATATGCTCGGGCGATATAACCAATCTTGTATACAACGTATTTGTTTGATTTAGAGATCAGTACATAAATCTTTAAATATATGAATGAAGTTAATTTTTGTTTTTATTATGGAAGTATGAAATAATTTGCACATTTGGACATATTGCACACTGGATAATTTGCTACGCGAATGATGTTACGTGTTCAATGTTCAATTCTTTCATACTTCCATAAAAAGAAAAATTAACTTCATTTCTTATAATTCAATTACAGAATTTTTTCAACAACAAATCAACATTTAAACAACAATATAGCCGTAGCAAGTAAAGAATAGCAATAGAATTCAAATGCCTCTGCGTTATCCATAATATCATAAGATGGAGTCATTGAGAGCAAAAGTAACAAAAAAATAACCAAACAAAATGGTTGAAACAAAGGAGAATTGAATTATTAGAATATAAATATATCTTAAAAAGACCTCATGTTTAAAGATCCCTTACCAGCAGTTGACGTAAATATAATTGTTATGTTAAAGGCATTAATTAGACTAAAGTGGGTTATGGTGTTTCGACACCACAGATCCTTTAGCTTATATCAAGGTGGTCATTTCTAGGCCAGTTCGAGGATGGAGCAAACCGCCTTAGGTAGGCAAATTGACAAACTTTCTCACAGTGATTGAAAATTGATCCTAAGCATTTAAAGGCGCCGTTATCCGTATACTGGCACTTTAGGCAACTCGATTTCTTAGGCCCCGATTAATTCACAAAGAACATGCATTATTTACAGTTTTTACAAACATACGTAGTTATCTTTTTATCGGCAATTTGGAGTGTTGTTGCATCACTGGATGTTAAATAGTTGGGATGTACTTTTTTATTTAACCACATAACTAGATATACTAGTATTGTCACTAAATCCATTGTCATCAAAAGTTCATCTAAAACGAACTATCCTATATATATATATATGTGTGTGTGTGTGTGTGGGGGGTTATTCTTAACAGTTTCCGACCTGGTCTCGCTTCCCTGGCGGAAGTTCACGTATTTAACTTGATTTTCCAATTTTCAAAGTTTTAATTTTGTACTGAGATTGTAATTTTGACATGGATTGATATTCTAGTTTTAATTATTTATAGTGCGTGTGTTCTCGGTTCCTAAGGGTATCGGTAAGTGCATTATTATACTCAAGTAACAATTCATAAATTTCTAAAAAAAGAAGATTATTTGATTAGGTCCTTAGATACCATCAAAACCACCTGCAAGCATAAATATATATCTCTATCTCTGATAACCTATAATGATTTTATTGCTTTTGAAATGCTAAAAATATACTCGTTAGGTTTTATATTGCGCTTTTATTAACTTACTGATATGAAGGTCGCGTCTATATTCTGGACAATGAACGACAACTACGTTATAATTCTTCTCGTGTAGATTTGAAACATACCCTGTATATAAGAAAAACAATGCTAAATGTGATTATATGTTTGATTCGAGTCATTAATTAACAATACAATATTCTGTGAGAGAATGACACTTAATAATTTTTCGCATTTTACACACGTCTTTAAAACAATAAACATATCTTGTTTACTTTTGAAAACGTGTTCCTTTGTAGAAATACGACAGTTGTAATGTCCCTTTTCATTATAGATAACAGTTTATAACCTTTCTGCTTCAGCTTGTTTCACCAAGGTTCGTGTGAAAATGCCCTGCTGCTCTATTTACAGAGTTATCATGTTTACATGTTCTGAATGCGCAATTTTAACAATTTAAAAAAGAAAATTTCAAAGTTCTCCATATAGAAGCATGCAGTGTTTAATAAAATGGAAAATTAAAATTTTTAAAATTAAAATCAAAATTTGGTAATTTATTTTAATATATTTATCTTACAGAATTAGACGGTTTTTTGTTTGCTTTGTGTGTGTGTGTTAGGAGAGAGAGAGAGAGAGAGAGAGAGAGAGAGAACGAGAGAGAGAGAGAGAGAGAGAGAGAGAGAGAGAGAGAGAGAGCGAATACAGCCAAATCTGTCTATAAAGGCCACCCAAGGGAACCAGTAGAAAGGGCCTTTATAGACAGGTGGCCTTTATATACAGGTTCAAAAAATACGAGTATAGAACAATTGGGATACAATTCTACTGGTCTTTTTTAGCAGGTGGCCCCTATATAGAGGTGGCTTTTAAGGCAGGTTGGACTAAATAAAAAAATTAATTTTGATATCGTCAATTTCAAATATTTTTCTCTACTGAACACATCGATGATATCGTCTACTTACAGTTAAAAGCGTAGTCAGAATCCTCACTACCATCCATGCCTATCAGAATTGTTTTTGGTATATTATAACTCATATTTTGTCTGTTACAACACGTGGTTATTTTTAAAAACAACAACTGCCAATTGACCTGTTCTTATATATATGTATGTTTAACCACTTTTTCACTCAATGTATCTATAGTATTTACGGATGTTTAGATTGTTTTGAAGAATTCATTTTCTTCGATACACTTAAAATTGTTTTCCTCGATTAACTTAAACCGCTGTTTGTATATTTGATCGTATCACCACAGACTCAATTCATTAAGGCCCTGATAGTATATTATTTTCTGTTTACATATACACTAAAATTAGCACAGGGATGTAAACATACAACCCATGGTACAGGCCCGTCGAAAGTTTAACACAGACATGTCGAAATTTTAACACTAAACAAATAATCGGCAGCTCATCTCGGTCCCTTGCTACCTATAAATCGACAGCTGATGTAGTATATTTCGTTTCAGCTTTTTTGCTATCAGATATCCATATCTCGGTCATTCAACAGCCGAGCGTCGACCCCTTTTCGTTTAGCTGTGTGTTTAACTCTCGACAGGTCTGGGCTGTAGGTCGGCAAATACTAACCCAAAATGTGCGATACACATTTGTGATAATCTTTACACAAGTAAATCACATAATAACCTACATATCGTGTCGTACTAGGCTTCATATTATAGCACTTTGTTTATTTATGCAATAGTGTTTCTGGATTAAGCCAGTGAAGCAATACAGGGTTTCTGTGTTAGGTAATCTTTGATTATTGTAAGCATTAATAATTTTGGCGTTTTGGTGCGTACGCAGATTATATAAGTCAATGAAGTAGTACACGGTTCCTGTGTAACATGCACTCTTCAATAATGGTAATACTTAATTAAACTGGCGTTTTGGTGCGTACGTAGATTATATAAGTCAATGAAGTAGTACACGGTCCCTGTGTAACATGTACTTTTCGATTATTGTAAATATTAATTAAACTGGCGTGTTGTTGCATAAGTACAGACTGCAAACTGGTGCAATGTATAAAGTACAGAAATGTTGGAAGTTTTAACATTGAAGAAAAGCACACAATAAAATCGAAGCTTTGCAACCGAGTGGCCAAAATAGATGGCTTGAAACCGAAAAGCTGCCTACAGACTGGTAGCAAATACCAAAGCTCTGTTGAGGTATGGCTAACCGTAAGTCGAAACTAGCTTCCGGTCCCATGCTAATTCGAAAGCACAGTGTTAAAACTTTCGACAGGTCTGTACTGTATGTAAACACTTGTATACTTTTATTACTCTGTAAATTATTTTCCTTTACACTAGTTTAATCTTGGATTTCGGAATGGACGAATTTGAAGTAGGAATTAGCCATTTTATCATGTGATTGACTTATTTTAAGGAATATGTCATGAACGATATGCATAGCAAACATAACGTTTCATGTGCAGGTACTTAGAGAAGAATTAAGTAAAAATAGAGTGGGAGAAACATCAAATTATTTCAATTTAACTGTAGATTCTTTAAAACGAGTAACAGATAAAAACAGAAACCAACAACTCCCTCGGCAAGCGAACTGAATAGCTTCCAAGCTTTAAGCTATGGGGTTAGCGACAGGCGCTTCAGACCATTTGGCCGACGATACCTCATATTTAATTAAGACAAACTGATAGTTAGAAAAAGATAAAATAAATTCAAATATTTTGGTAAATTAAAGTGTATCCAAAATCATCCTAGATAAATTTGGCGTCTCATAGTCCCATGTTCCTTTCACTCTCAATTTTGATTACAAGCGTGGCGGAAGTAGCTATCTAAACAGAAGTTACTTACCCTTACAGAGCACCGTCTTCGCTTTCTATGTTGAAGTTTAAGTGTTTAATTTAATTTACTATTGTTTGTCTTTCATGTTTAGGGACAGACATTTTCTTAAATAATTTTTATTCCTTTTACATTTTTGAAACCCAACATTCACTTTTTGTTATTAAAAATAAAAAGCGCATCAAAAATATTTTCGTGTTATTTTCAATTTTTACTAAAATTCGGCTGTAGTATGTCCTCTTGATGATCCCATATGCATATACTAAAAGGTTCAACAATTCAAATGTCGTTCACATTTTATCACCCTTGTATTTGACATTGGTTTTGACAAAATCATGAAATAGAAATATCGATTCCACCTGACATGAAGTATGTAAAAGTATTTAATTTGGAAAATCTTACTTGAAAATGGACAAACTTATTAAGGCGTGATTCATGCGTAAATATCTGTTCCAGAACATGAGGTCAAAAACGGATGTTTAATTCTTAGACCTTTGTAAATTAGCGGAATGATTAAACAATTTTTGTCGTTAGTATTTTTGTTTTTAAACATACATGTAGTTATTTTAATTATTTTATGAGAAACCCAAATGATAACACATCAGTTTTAGTTAAGGACTGTCTCTAAGTGCATAAGTATAAAAGACGAACAATAGTACTTTGCGATTGTGATTTGATCATGTATTTGCAATTTCTGATTCTAATGAAAATATAAGCACAATTATCGAGCATAATTAGTACAGTCCTGTTGAATGTTTAACACTACGCTAATGAATTAGTGCCTAATCGACAGCACATCTATTCTTTATTACTCTGAATATTAATATCCATCAGTATACATATCATGATCTAAAACTTGTAAACAGTGGTACAAAATGCACAGTGTTTTGCAACATGTAAATTATTTTCGTAAGAACATACCAAAATTACAAAGCTCTTTTACAGTATTCGGCTCCTTTATACAGTATTTACAATAAAAACAGAACCTGTTATGTGTGTCAACTTTCCTATAGCGCCCAACCTCTACAGCAAGATTATAACAAGATAAACGAATTTTTGCGATATACTTCTTAAGGGATGTAGGGATTCCATATATGGACAGGCAGTGATTAAAATTGATTATTTCGGTAGTATTTTCTCGATAGCATTTTGATCACTGGCTATCTATATCTCCGCCATTCGGCTTCGACTTATTTAAGTTAGCTCAGTGTTAAACTTTCGACAGGTTTGTACTATATGTCTGAATACAAATTTAATACATGTGATTATGTGTTGTTGTTGATACGCCATGGCCCGGTTGTCCAAAGATCCGTTAGCTAAAACCAATCTGAATAATTTTCAAGATACTCATGATTTTTTTAAGATGTCAGATTTAAAGAAAGGAAAGTCTTAGATTAACAATAATTGAGTTATATATCTTAAAATATTACCTTCTACACAATATAAAAATCTTCACTAATCGAGTGTTTATTCTGTGAAACATATAAAATATTGTATTCAATTACATGTACTCTACAATGCACATCCCAAATGAAGGTCATATCGGATGACTAAAATTGCAATAATAAATATAAATTATAAATAAATAAATAAATAAATAAATAAATAAATAAATAAATAAATAATATAAATAAATAAAAACAAGAAAAGTTGAAGTTTTTTAATTGATCTTTGCTTTATTAATGGTAAGTTGGTAACAAGAAATAGATATTATTTTCATGATATTCGAAAACATCTGCAAATATCTGCACCATTAAACAAACTGAAATATAAAAAAAGCCATTTAATAATACAAAGTTTTATGTAAGTGAATACAAAAATAAGGATAAAATTGAAAATAATACGCCGCATAGTTTCACAGTCCTTTAAATCTAAATTTTTATTACACATTTGGCGGATGTACATGTAACTAGCTAAACAAGAGTGCTTACTTTCAGTACACAACCTCACTTCCCTGCTAAAAGTTCACGTGTTTGCCAGCTTTAAAGGTTTTAACTTTGCTTTGAGATTGTTATTTAAAAATTGACTGGACCGTTTCCATTTTGATATATTAAAATCAATACAGAAACAAATAAGTTTTATGTTTTCAGGGGACCACTGGTTCTATATGTCCTTTACAGTCGAAAGCTATTGGAACAGAATTACTAGGATATGCATGTATCAAAGTTTACCGATTATATATCTAATGTATTAACAAGTAAGAAGCATTAACGTTGCTTTGGAAATATATTGACATTTAGTCAAACCTGCCTTAGAGCCCACCTCTATATAATGATCACCTGTCTTTAAAGGCCACTTTAAATTTTCTGGCTCCCTTGGGTTGCCTTTATCGACATGTTAGACTGTAATTTATTTTGGTTGTTTCAGGAAGAGATTTTACCGAAGCTTATTGCTCTTTGACTTTATTATTGGTTGCTCTACTGTGTTATTATATCTACACAATTTGGCCTTGTTGGCCGAGTGGCTTAAGAGAGTGTATTAGTACACCACATCTTCTATCACCGACCAATGAGGTAGCTCAGAGTGCTCGCTCCGTAAGTGGGGGGTCGTGGGTTCAAATTTCGACTGTGTCCACCCCAAGACTTGAAAGTGGGTAGTTACTCGGCGTCACGGTTCTTTAGGATGGGAACTAAAAATAAACAAGGTCCCGTGTCACGGCAGGTGTGGCACGATAAAGAAACCTGCTGTAAAATGCCATCAGTGCAACGCACAGGCAAAATTTCTGCACCTTCGCCTATAGCTGGAGGCGTCTCGATATAAGTGAAATATTTTTGTAGATGTAGATCCTAGTATGAATGTTGATGATTGTTTTCGGGCACTCTGGTTTATTCCACCGTTTCAGAACTAACTGCTTCCATGTTAGTGAAAATATTTGATTGGGGCAGAAAACACCATTGTTCCACTCAAGTTCCACTATATCGATACGTTTGCTAAGGGAAATAACTCATGGAACTATTCAATTAATGGTTGGAATTAAGGAAGGGCGGTTCTATGGGGATAGAACACGCACTTGGTTTGATAAGTATCTCAAGGGGAATAACTTACATTATGTAACTACAAAATAATATCTCAACCCGCATACAATTTGTAGGATGGCTGTATATGTAGGAAGGGCGGTTCTATGGGGATAGAAAACACGCTTGAATTCATGGTAATCATGTACTTTGATGTTATTTGAAATTGTACTAACAACATATAGTTACATAATTACAAACTACAAAACAGGCCAGTCGAATGTTTAACAAAAAGCTAGCAAACAAATGTCAAATCAGCCACTCGTTTACTATATCGAAGCTTCTTTTCTGCAGCTTATACACAAAAAGAACCTTCATTGCGCATTTAGGTTATAACAGATGCATATATATCTCTGTACTTTTACCTATTTATTTAACTGGTGTTTTAAAAATCATTCCGGACCATTGTCTTCCATTAAGTAAGCGTTGTACAAAAAATAGCCCCTCCATTGTGCATTGACATTTACATATTAAAGGTAAATTATACACTGTACATGTATTTTTGTAAATACATCGTGTTCGAATAGTGTTACTGGTATTTTAAACTAATTATTAAACCCATTATGACTGAAACACGGACCACAGGGCCTGTCAACGTCTAGGTTCGAATCCCACTCGGGCACACCTTAGTGCGAGCTTGCCGAAGGTAGATGGTTTTCCTCGGGCACTTCAGTTTCCTTCACCATTCCAGAACTGACCACCTCGATATAAGTCAAAACAACCTTGATCAGGGTACAGAACACCATTACTTCACGCCTATCCATCTACTGATTGTAAAATCCTATACATGTAGTCCACAGGATATTTTTCTTTGATTACACATGTGGCAGATGTAGCTACCTAAACAGGAGGTGCTTACCCTTCCAGAGCATCCGGCCTCACTTTCCTGGTCAATTTTACGTGTTAAACCTAACTTGTCACTTTCAAAAGTTTCACTTTGATTCTGGGTTGTGATTTGGACATGGATAAGTATGTATGTTTTTGATATTTTATCATAAAGAATTAACTTACCGTTGGTCCGGATTTCACTGGTCTTCCTTCATTTTTTTTCCAATACTCTAATAAAAGCTTAATGGCTTCTTCTCGTTTATCTATTCCTTTAGTTGGTATCTTCCACTGTATCAGAAGTTTTCTTGCTGATTGCATATCCGGTAAATTGAGAATGTCGTCCGTACATGTTATTCGATTCTCCATGTTTGTGTCCTCTCACTTTTACAAATGAATTCAATGCAATATTTAACGTTAGTTTTTAAAGATTTTTCCACTTTAGCTAATATTTAAAAGTTTTATACTGACACACTTCTTTTGTTAAACTTTGTCTAATGCAAACAGACATTTTCTCTTATTTTTCTTCCTGTTTCACTAAAGGTGCTGCAAGAGATAGGGGAATTTCCCTTCTTATTCTTTTATGACTTTACGTTTCAACAGAAAACACTCCAATGCCAATTGATTCAATTATATATCCGATTTCAAACTGGCTTCGACGAATCTCTTTGTGAAGAAAATTTAAATAAAAATAAAAATAAAACACTGCACCTTCGTATATTGAAAAAAAACCGTATTTAAAGCAAACGATTATGTTTCAAACATATTCAGTGAACCGAAGTTGACTGACACACATGTATTTCTTATACTGTCCTTGTGTAGGGATCCCATAGTTTTGTTTAAATAGTATAGTGTGCAGAGATGGGTTCTTATTTATTTCGCAAATATTTACACGTTCATGTTCTACTAAAGAGAAAACTATACAAAAATTATACAAAAGACTGGGAGATAATTCGAATGTTTATGTATGTGTGCATTAATTAGTGACTACTGCTGGAGACTATTTATTTAGAAATGTAACAATAGTTAAAATGACCTTGTACGATTCAATTTAACTGTTAAATTAGTATAAACTATCTAATTGTTACACCACAGACAAGATAAAACGTCTTTTAGAAATGTCTAAACACAGACAAAGTTTAAAAACAAGTATAAGGACTATTTCTGAAGCTAGAGAAATAACAGAGGAAGATATTTTGAAAATTGAGGATTATGACGACGCTTATGATTATGCAGAGGAATTGGGGGTCGACCTCAGCGGACTTAATGACTTGGAAGAAACAAAAGAGAGGTTGCTTATGCATATCAGAAAAGGAGAGACGAATCTCAAACAACAGGTATAATAGAAGAACGTTTCTCGCTCTTTCTCTCTCTCTCTCATATAGAACTTCAAGCATTTCCACAATATCAAACAAGATCGAATGATAAAAAACATACATGTTATTTAATCTCTCTCTCTCTCTCTCTCTCTCTCTCTCTCTCTCTTCTCTCTTATAGAACTTCAAGCATTTCCACAATATCAAACAAGATCTAATGATCAAAAACATACATGTTATTGAATCTCTCTCTCTCTCTCTCTCTCTCTCTCTCTCTCTCTCTCTCTCTCTGAGAACTTCAAGCATTTCCACAATATCAAACAAAATGGAATGACGAAATGACCAATAACATGCATGCCAGTCAATGTCAAAATCACAAGTAATAACGTTGAAACTTTAAAATTAAGTTAAACACGTTGCCTTCCACCAGGGAAGAATGGCCGGGTGATCCGGAATGATAAATTTCTTCTGTCTAGCTACATCCGCCATGTTTAAATGAAAGGAATATGGAGATTTGGATCTATGGGACGTCAAATATTCCCAGGTTGATTTTGGATACCGAGGCATGTATCATTCTCGCCAACAATAGTGTGCTTACGACTAAAGAAATTTTGAAGGCCTTAATACGCCTAGGCTTGTGTTATCCCTGTTGAAATAGATCTTGGACACAAAAACTTGAGACCCATTTCTAAGATTCAATAGATCAGGAAACAGTGAATCACCTGTGTATTAAATGTTTTAAATTTCCTTTTACGATATCTAATACTTCTGGTTTATTAATACAGAGAATCAAATATTTATCAAAAGTCCTTAAAATGTTAACAAAATAAGTAAACCTAAGAAGTTTGGTAAACATGGATTATTATATAGTCAGTTTAATTAACCCCGATGTCACCAATATACTCCGGACAATTTTGGTGTACTTGGGGTTTATTAGAGTTGGTTTACCTGTGAAAATTTCATAAATACTAACAGTCATTTTCATTTTTGTAGAAACCCGTATATAACTTAAAAAAAATATTTAAACTACAAGCCTGTCGAAGGTTTTACACAAATTGCAAAGTAACGAATTGGCACAAATTCGACTGTAGGTAATTTTATGTTACATCATGTCAAAGAGAAAAACCATGCTTCCGACTGATAATTAACCATCTTACTTGAAAGGAACACTTTGCAATTAATGTAACAATAAAGGGCATTTTGGAAATAAAGAATTCATATACATGTAAAATATTTTGAAGAATATATTATGTATGTGTATTGAAACTGGTTTATTGCAATGCAACTATCCATTGGGCGAGGCTAAAGATATGGAAGTTGTGTATATGGTACAACCGTCGAAATGGTATACAGGCCACCAGCCCCAGTGTATGTGCGCCGCGTGATAGAACAGTGCCCGTTGATAACATTGACGAGTGACATCGTGATATTCCAAGGTTAAAGCTGAAATGCTGTGTCACAAACTGTTCTTGAAACAATTATTTAGCATGCATAGCACAGAGATGTCTGAAATAAGGTTAAAACTATCGCATTACGGTAGGGTATAGCAAGTGCGTGCAGACCTTAACCATGCATGCATAATTTAACTTATTTAGAAAGAGTACTGATGGTGTTGGATGACCATATTACAATGCGGAAGAGCTTATCTAGTGTTGAACATCTGCAGATGTCACACACACACACACACACACACACACACACACACAGAGAGAGAGAGAGAGAGAGAGAGAGAGAGAGAGAGAGAGAGAGAGAGAGAGAGAGAGCAGTCACTACATGTTTTCAAATTCTTGAGTCGGACACAGTCGGAGACTCGGAGTTCAAACTAAGACTTTACACATAAGGAGTAAACACTCTATAAACAGAGCTACCATTGTGGTAAAATAGGGGGCCTAAAATAGTGAATTTGAATGTGTACAATGGTATATTGACTCAAAGCATTTTATCTATTCATGGTCTGTATATTGGCTGACAGGCCACATGTAGATGTTGATGTGTTTGAGAGAGAGAGAGAGAGAGAGTAATGTGTTAAGTGTAACATTTTGAAGATTGTAAAATGTCTGTGCACATGACAAAGGGATCTATACAACTCTCGACTTTGTACTTGCAGGCTATTTTCAAAGTTTGTCGATGTATTGTTTCCCCTTTAAACAGGAAATTATCTACCTAAATAAATCGATCTATTGAATTATTGAAATCGGTTTCCTGTATTTTATCACATTTTTATGACAAGCATTATGTTTTTGTGTATTTCACTTTGGTGCGTTTCTACTATTGTTTTCTGGTTTTCCCTGGTTTGTGTGAGAACATTTGTAAAAATTTTAGTCTCTAATTCTTATGGATATATCTGATTTTCAACAAGTTTACCTCAGAAAGCCTGTTATATTGTCTAAGCAGCACACTCCATTAATGCCTCTGTGACTATAAAACTAGCTACTTTAAATGAGTATTTGTGTTCCTGGTAGATCTAATCCTTTTCTCTATTTGTTTTATTTATTCATTATTTTTGGGGGTTAAAATAAGCAGTTTTTATTATAAAACTCTATGATTTAATGGCTAGATATCAAAGGGTGAAGGTTGCTTGGCTGTTATTTATGATTAAGCATAGCTGAAATGAACAAATTCAATGGATTATGATCTACCGCCTGCAGATTCCTTTTTTTGTGATTTGCGCTTATGTTAAAAGGGCCATAACTCCAAGAAAAATAAGCAAATCAACTCGGGTTGATGATATGACCATCTCTTATCGGTATGTTAATACTTTGCCTAGGTTTCGTGAAATAATGCCTCATAGTTTTGGAGAATTGGCAACTCAAAATATTTTAAAGTTTAGAAATAAAAGAAATTGACTATGGAGGATCGTAATTTGATTTCAGTTATGGTAAAGTTCTATTGAAATTTTAACACTACTGTAGGAACCACTGTGACTGTGACAGTGAAATTCTCTTTATATCCATAGAAAATCAAAAGTTTGATATTTTTCACTTACTTGTACCTAGTCGTAACAGGAAATTTGTATGCGCATCCGCGATTGTCATAAAGTATGTCTGTAAAAAGGAAAATGTTGGCGGTATGGGGATTTTACACATGCGAAAATGACGATGTTTACACCGGAAGTGATGTCCTTGGTGACGTTTTACGTCATATGCGCAACAGAAGCCGCCATTTGCATGGTTTTTCAACATGTTAAATCCCCATAGCAGCAACGTTTTTCCCTATGCAGATATATTTTGGGCTAATCGCGGATGCGCATACAGATTTCCTGTTACGACTAGGTACAAGTAAGAGAAAAATATCGATCGATTTATATGGATATAAAGAGAATTTCACTGTCACAGTGGTTCCTACAGTAAGTCAGCAAATCACCTTGGTTCCTAGTTAGCTACAGGTGTATTTTGACAGGTTCTATTTATGTCTCGGCAACTGTTTTGCCGCTAGCTTTTTCTATATATCACAGCCACTCGACAACCGAGCATTTGGTGATTTTCGTTGCCTAAGTGTTAACCTTTCGACAGGTCAGTACTGCACATGCATACGTGTACGCTTGTAATCATTACCAGTTGGTTTTCATACTAGTTTATATAATTTTTGAATGTATTTTATGATTAAATTAAAAAATGGTATATGACATAATATTTAAGTGGTTTTCAAATGACATGCAATGAAAGAAAAAGAAGTATGATTAATTAAATTATGAAATACTGGTATATCGCTAGAATAATTGCCTCTCAAGTTACGTAACCCACAGCTCTGTTAATTTAACTAATCAATGAAGTTTGTAATATACATTGTACAGAGTCGGGTTTGTGTGGAGTCCGTAAGGTGACATGTGTAAAAAATTATTTCTTTATTCTTAATTTCGTAATACTGTTTCGTACATACACAGTGGTTATTTCGTATTTTCGTATACTCGCAGTAATTTTTTCGAATATTTAAAATACTACATGTATTATATATTTTTAAATTACTAAATAACTTTTTTACACATGTCATCTAATAGGCTCCGTAGGTTTGCATTGGACTAATTTATCCATTGAACGGTGTTTATTTGATCCGACGAAAATTTTGGAACTTTATTCCTTCTAACGTCATTCAAATTGTTTTAAATAGAACATTTGAACAGACCTGTTTTAGATTATTTTTGGTCTTTTTGCTTTAAATAAATAATGTTGATATCGTGTTTTAGAGATTAATATCTTCAAGTTAGTTGTTTTGAATCAATCTCAGACCAGGAAGTAACGAAGTTATATATAAATGTTTAATGAAGTAATGGTGTACCAAGGACGGACTCGTTCTGACAATTATAACACAGTTAACCTTATGGATACGGAATAACATATTGTTTCCGAATTCACACACACACACACACACACACACACACACACACACATTTATAATTATGTATGTTATAGTATAACAATTTATTGGATAAATATTGTTTACACTAAACATTGTATTAGTAATTGTGATAATAAATAGTTTAAAATTTGATGAAATTTCAATTTTTTATTTTTTTTAACAAAAAGTGAGAACTATTTACATATCAGTAGATCTAGATCTGCTTGTACTACGCTAATTGTGCTACAGATCGTTATAATGTGATTATTTTGGGCAATGTGTCATTATTGCAAATGAATGGCATTTAAATATACCATTTATCAGCCTGTCAAAAGTTTAACACCGAGCTAACGAATTAGTGCCGATTCGGCAGCTCATCTCATCAACCCCTCGTTAGCTACATCTTAAAACAATTTTGACAGTTGAATTCTATCTCTTTGGCAGCTTTCTGTCTCTCAGTGACCGAGTCTCGACTCTTTTTTTTTTTGATAAGTGTTAAACATTCTACAGGTCTGTACTAAACCTTTATAGTGTTGGTTGACATGTATGCCCTTTATTTCCATCTATTTTGATGTAATTCAACTTGTTGTTTAAAATCTGTAGCGCTACAGATCATATCTGTTCTTGTTTAAAACCAAGCAATATTTGTATCAAAATGAAAATGCTGTATCAATTTTCACAAAGTTTATTATTAATTTTTTTGGGCACGTGGATTCAGATATTGCGCAACTGCAAATTTTAGTAGATTGTAGCCTGTTTCTTAATCAT
This sequence comes from Anadara kagoshimensis, assembly GCA_021292105.1. Lineage (NCBI taxonomy): Eukaryota > Metazoa > Mollusca > Bivalvia > Arcoida > Arcidae > Anadara > Anadara kagoshimensis. The sequence goes on along the minus strand of CM037862.1, from coordinate 24,203,571 downwards.
TAAAAAATATGGAAACATATCTTATGTAATTTTGAACGGTTACGGTTTGGTGTCATGATATATTGTTGCTTCGAATCGATTTTAATCAAATGTTTGTGTTCACAGTTGGGTATAAGGTATACTGAATTTAAATAGAGTCAGGTGATTATTCACGAGTACTTGCTTGTAGACTTGATTTTTTGTGTTTTATTTTTTTTAATGTTTTAAAGTTCTTTTTAAATTTTAAATTCAGTGTACATGCTAAGCGGTAAATAAAGTACATAATATATGTTTAAGTTGCACATAAAAGTGTCATTCAGGAATTGAAAGAAAAGGAAAAATAAGAAAGAAAAAAATTGATGTACCTGTGTACCTGCAAGCTATACACATTAATCATTTTTAATTTGTATGTTAAATTGACACTTTATTTAAATAATTAAAATCGACATGCATAAAAAATGGTGTTAAATGTAAAGGGAGACTTAAGAAAATGGCGATTAGGCAAACTTCAATAGATTTATTTTTAAAATCTGCACTTCCCATTTACTCAAACGTTAAGGCGAAATTACATAATTGCCACATATTGGTTTAAAGCAGACGTTTCAATAATCAGGTATGGGCAGAATAAAATTATATACTTGGACGAAACCCTGAAAAAAAATCAAAAAGTTGTTATGATAATTATACTCAAGCTTAATTTTTTTTCAATTCAGAGTGTTTAAGCCGTTATACTTTAAATTGTATGGCACGGATATTTAATAGTAAATAAAATACATGGTGTGTTAAAAAGAATTACTTTAAAATAAAATCTTAACATCATTCGAGAAATAATTGTTTTTTAACGTAATACAAACAAAATGCAGAGATTGCTCCAAATCATCAACAGCTTGTTTTAAATTTTCATTTTATTCGGCGATTTTGCTACTTCAAGTAAAGCCGTATGACATGGTATATAAAAGTAATTTTACTGTTGCCTGCCAAGTCGACACCACACCAATAATAACTAGAACTGTCTCTTGAGAGCCAAATACCCCCGTCCCAACATTGACCTCCTGACCTTGACCTTTGACTTATGCAGAAAAATTTGGTATGTGACATAACGTCTCATGTCGGTTTACATTTGTTCCAAGTTAAATCAAAATCCATCCATGGACAAGGAAGATATGGAGCGGACACGATATTGGGACGGGCAACCACACAGACAAACAGACAGACAAACAGACCGATGATTCCTATATACCCCTCTAAAGTTCGTTTGCGGGGATGGGGATACTTTGCGTATCTACAGTACAGACCTGTCGAAAGGTTAACACTGAGCTAACGATAGATTTGAGACAATTATAAGAGGCGTTGATTTTAAAACAGATTGAAAATGAAAACATTTTAGTAAGAATAATCTCTTAATTGGGTAATCAGTACACGTAACTTTGATATTTATACATACATTCGTATAATTAAAGTTACATCTATTTTGGCATCTGAAAAAAATATAGAAAGTTGGACAACCGAATTTCTTTTGTCTACCAAATACTACCTTAAAAACGGGAATTGTTAAGGGTTTTATTACCAGCTAAGATTAAAAGGAGAGATGTATTTCGAGGAGAATATAGGCAGATAATTGGGTTCGCCTGTGTACCACGTGATGTCAATGATGTTTGTGCGGAACTATTATTTCCAATGGATAAGGAATCATTATGATATTAGTTCACGTTTTCCCGTTAAAAAGACGTTTTTCGCAACGTAATCGTTTTCTAAAACGTTCCGCATTGAAACCAAGGGAAATTGATCACGTGGTACGCTTAAGAACTACATTGACCTTCATTTTTAACAAATGATTGCGGTTACATCTTATATTCATATTTAAAAAAGGAAAAGTGCGACGACGGAAATTTTTATCTATCTGTTGAAAGGGGAGACAATTGTAGTGAAAAATAATCTCTTGATTGAAAGATAAGTGACCTATTCATTTATATGAAAAAAAAATGAAAAGTTCGATGACGGATTTTTATCTTTCCATCATTTTATTATTTATCTCCAGGTTGAGGCCTCGATGATGCGAACGTATAAAGAGGATGAACAGAAAAGATTAAAGCTGACACAACTACTGAATGAAACAAAAGAGACTTTGGCAATTTTCCAAGTTGAAGCTAATCAAGAGAAGAAAGGCCAAAGAGGAAGCGCCGCTATTGAGGGACTCTTAAAGACAGAGGGCGCCACCACCGACCTCGCGCTTGATTTTAACTCAAGGCTACAATCGGTCAAATCTGGAGAATGTATGATTGTTGTATCAGGTAAGATAAAAGCAAAATAGGTATACACCGAAACATGGGTTTCGACATTGGTGGTTAATTTATATATTTTTAATATGTTGCGGTTTATGTCCGTAATTTTGGTTGACACAGATTAATCTTATTTTAAATAATGTTAACGCTAAAGTGCATTTAGTTCCGGCCTATCGAGCTAAGAAAAGAAATCGCAGCTCGACTGCCAAGTGTCCAAGGTGTGAATAGCAAGTCGCAGAAAAGCTGCAAAGTGATAGAAAACAGCTGCCGAAAAGCTACCTAACTATAGCTAACAAGAGGGCGAGACGAGTTGCCGATTTGTAACCTCGGTGTTTAACTTTCGTCATGTCTGAACTGTACTTTAGGATTTTACACTATCAAAGTTTATGATCAAAGCATGTTCCCAGAATGTTTACAGAGAATGTTTCCATAAGGATGCCTAATATATTTTACATTTGTATGCTTCTTGCAAATACGTCGCTTAAAGCCTTGTTTTTTGCCTATACCAGGTAAGCGATGAAATAAATCTTATGACAATAACGTTAAAATGATAATCAAAATAGAAAAAAAAAACCTTTTCATATGATCTGTTCTAATACTTGGGTTTGTAGCACAGTGTTAATAAAATCTTTCTGTATTTTACCAATTGTTTAATTTATTTGAAAGGTGAAACGTCTGCTGGTAAATCAACTGTACTGAATCTTCTACTTGGAGAAGACTTTTTACCAACGAATGGTCTTAGCTGTATGTCTGTTGTAACAAAAATTGCCTATGGGGCCAAGATGCGAGCAGAGATCATTTACGTTGACAAAAGACGTCCGTCAGTAAAACTTGACGACCTGAGCAAAGAAGATCTGAGAAATCAAGTTTATATGTAAAAACCCGAAACCGCGAGGGGCAACTGGAATAAAAGAGGTGAAATTGTATCTGCCATCTAATATACTAAAGGTATGCAAAAGAATTTAGATTGACTCAAGGCCACAACTATTCTAAACTAAGATTTTCCTTTAAATAAATCTGGCAAATTTGATACTGTAATAATTTGGATAATTATTAAGATATTCCCGCATATAAGGTGTCATTTTGAAAATTAGCCAAAGGTTATTACAACTACAGTTAATTCCAAAAATGCTGCCAAAATTTACCAGATTTAAATAACAATCTTAGTTAAGGAATAGTTGTGAAACTGAGTCAGGTACATTAATTTTGCAGATTAGTTTAAAGCGGAAACTTGGAGTAAAAGTTATTAGATTGGCTTCAGGAAGGATAAATGTGCCTCGATGGTTTTTCTTTATGTGCTTCGGATTCCTCCACGATGCCAGATCTGACAGACTGAGGGTGTTTCTAAATGGTTTGAACGCCACTTCCGTCATTATAACAAGATACCCAGTATTCTAAGTAGAAAGTTTTATATTTTCGCGGTCTAGACAGCTTGCCTGATTTTGTTTCTTTCCAGTGGTGACTTCTACGATAGCCTAATTGGTAGAGAGCTCGCTTCGTACATGAATGTGGGAGGTCGTGGGTTCGAGATCCGGCCGGATGTGACCAATACTTGAAAATGTAGTAACCGTCCTGTTGCCACTCCTTATTTAGAAATTAAAGTCAAGGGGTCCTTTGGAAGAGACCCCAGTATTATGGTAGGCGTAACACGTTAAGGAAACCACCCTGCAAATTACACTGAGCGCAAAGTTAAAAATTCAGCCATTTCACCAATAGCTGGTGACTTTTCAATATAAGTGAAATATTGAATGCGGCGTAAAGCGGCGTAAAGCCCCATTTAATTTGTATAGTGGCGTGTTCCTTTAGATTTGTTTTTGCTTCTTGGTGCATTTATTTCTTGCATGCAATATACAAAATTGTTTAGGTGTAAAGATACTTTAATGTATTTATTTGTTCTATTCTTACAGAGTGGATTAGTATTCGTTGACACACCTGGAATAGGTGAAAATGATGCAATGGACGAGGTGATAGCGCGATTTGTAGCAGCGAATCATATAATGGGGTTAATGTATGTCGTAATGTCAAGTAACGCTGGAGGAGTTCAGGAGGATAGGGTAACTATTATAGATATTGAAGTTACATGATCCTGAAAAATATACTTCTTTATCCAATATAATCTTTCATATAGACAGTGTTATTATAAACACTCCCTTTTACATGCAATTCACAAAAACTGGTCCCAGAAAAGTGTTCAGTATTATTTACTGTGTGCGTTCTTGGGCATGTTCAGTTGCTGTATTCTGTATTAAGTTGCTTGCACCATATAAAAATGTGGTTTGTAATAATTGGAATCCGTTGTATTTTGGCGTTAATAATGAAATGGGACAACAGTCTCATATTCCTTTTGTTTTCAATTTTTATTTCATAGAAGTTATTCTTCCTAAGCACCCGAAATCACCTTCCGAGTGGAAATTCACGTCTGTCACTTAATTTACCAATTTTTACGTTGCTTTGGGATTTTGATTAAAACAGGCACTGGTGATGTTTTGATAAGCAGTTACACATTTTACTCCTTAAACACTTCTTATTTTTTCGTGATCCACAGTCAGTATTATGATTATACAAATAAAAAAAGAAACATTCAAGATGCACGCCGCATATTGAATAGTCGTGTATGTGTTGTTACATATACACATGTACATTGATTTTCAGTTTAACTGGGCTATTTTCAGTTGAATTCTTAGTTTAAAATATTTTTTTTTGTCGTTTTGGTTTTTTTTATTCTTTTGATATTTGAGTTTGTGAATGGGGCACTTTCCTCTTTTATTTCTGTTTGTTCATATGTTTGCTTTTTATTTTCTACTTTAAAAAGACAAACATTTTAATGTTATTTTTTAGCTGTTAAATCTTATCAAATTGATTCTTGAACATCAAAAGCAGTATGGAGACGGTGATGGAAGTATTACATTTGATCCAAAAAGTGCAATATTTCTTTGTAATTTCTGGGACAAAGTTAAACAGGAGGAAGCAGGAATAGTGTATGACAATGCATTGGACAAACTTTCACAGTGTTGGCCAAATCTCTCCCCATCACAAGTCATTCGACTTTCTGCAATGAAGGCTCAAGAGGAATTGAAGATTGATCCTGATTATATTAAAGAGGATTTCAGACTCAGTCTAGAAGGCTTAAAAGACATTTATCAAAGAGCAGTCGATGCCAGAGTAAAGAAGACATACAAGTAAGTAGAATTAATATGCAAATGTATTATTTACCAAAAACAGTAAGGATTTGTGGAACACATCAATTATATTTTTGATTTTACAACTGTCTTTAAAACGATCTTCCTAAAAAGGAAGACAATGCACGCAAAGCATCTTTTCTGTTATTTAGTTCAACTTACTTTCAACAGCATTGAATTATTGCAAGGTAAAATATAAATGCTTATGTCTTTAAACGAGACTGATGATAAGAAAGGGTTATGACTGATGCATTTTGAATTGAGTCTTGCTCCAAAAACTCAAATGCAAATATCATGTGAATGAAGTGATAAAAGTCCAAAGGAGGGTCTGGTTAATGAACAAATCAAAAGTCTTGTAATATTTCAATTTTTTGTGTTTGTATCTTTATTGTTTAACACTACCTCTTTATACATCTCTGCTCAATATTATCATAGACTAAAATAATGTTATTGTATTTTAGATGGATAGAAAATATTTTAATTCGAAGTGGTCATCATTTGAAAACTCTAGTCAGAAGACTTGATGGATCAGAACGGGATTTGGAAGATAAAATGAAACAAGTATTTGTTAAACTGGAAAGTCTTCGAAAACGGTCGGATTGTGTTCTGGAAGATATGAATACAAGAATACGTGCCGAATCAGAAGACATATACAAAGATTTTCGAGAATATTTACGTAGCTCTGGGTCACGTATTGCCATTACAAGTTGGATTAAGGACGAACTGCCAGATAAAGATGACAGTAAAACCAATTGGTTAGGAAGTGAAAAATGAAATAGATACTTTTATCAGCATCAGAATAACAGACCAATTAGAAAAGTGGGAACAATCTACACAAATGGCAAAAAGGCTTGAAAATAAAATTATGCAAGATATTAAAGCACAGTTACATCTTTTACAAGATGATCTGACGGAGATTGAGGAAGACATTCAAGAGGACGATAACAGTAGCATATCTTCTGAGGAAGAATTTGCAATCTCTCAAAGACGACCAACCCTCTCAGCTTTCAGATCGCCACTTGAATCATCATTGGGCACGAGTGATGCGATTATACCAATTAAGATGTTAACCAGAGTTAAAAACCCAATGATCAAGTTTTTACGAGATGTTAGGCGTACTGGAATATTTGATGAGATAATCCTGGCTAAAAAGCTGAAAGAATACAAGGAAAATCCATGCAAAGTCGCGAAACATCGAGCAGAGAAAATACTAAAAAGACTCCTGGAAGAACATGGCACAAAATCTTTGTTACACTTCGTAGAAGGTTTGCTGGAAAGGCCAAAACAATATTTGATAACTCTTAAACAAAATATCCTTGCCCTTATCCAGTCGAACGAAGACTTGATGAATCACATTGCAATGTGTCGAGTAGATGCGTCCGATTCGCGGTCTTTGTACATAAGAATGATGGAGGATATGGAAAAACTCAGACGTCGATTAATAGAATACGGCCAAGGAAATATTTATGTAGATGACTTTATGGGAGAAGACATTTTCATTTCCGAAGAGATTGGATTAGGTGCGTCATCAACCTTTAAGGTATCCGTGTAACAATATTTAGGAAAACATGGCTTTGGAATTTTTGGTTATTTAGTTAGGAGGGACATTAAATTCTACTTATCTTTACACGCTGTAATCAATCCCGGGAAGTTATATAAACACATCATGTATTGATAATGAGAAATGATGATCTGGTCAGCTGAAACCAAATTTGGCCAGCGTATCAAATTTCAAAGACCAAAGAAAATTAATACAGCACATGTTCGGTATATATGAGGTGTATTGGAATGTGAGAGTTAGATAGGGATTACCCTCTGGACAAGACTAATAGGGATTACCCATTAGCTGGAGAGAGAGAGAGTTGGAGAGCCACTCTGTATCATCAGTAAAGTATATTGTACACCTCCTTTATAATTTTACATCTAGAATAAAAGTAGCATTTTACATCATCAACGTTTTAGTTATATTGTTACACAGAGACTTTAACAAGCGTTGATTTGGTGCCAATTGACCAGGACGAGCTATTCTGTTACCACGGGATACACAACGACGATCACGAGCCATTTTTTTTACACAAGATGTTTATTCGGAAATGTTTCAACTGTGGCCATACACAGCATTTGGTCAAAAGCTGCGACCAAAAGAAAACAAAATCGCCATCACAAAAATTGAGGGATTCCAGAAGACTGTCAAACTATCTCATAAGAAAGGAGCAGGAATATCTTACCAAAACAGTAGAAGAACTCAAATTTAAACTTTCCAACATGGAGGATAAATTCCAAAGAGTAATGAAAGAACTTGAAATTTTGAAGGACAAATCCAATATAATTAACAGCAGCCAGACTGTAAACGCAGTAAATACAAGTGAAATTGTAAATCCAAAACATTCGGAAAATTTCAGAGAAACCCTTAGCATTTGTAAAAACAACTCTAGATTGGAACTTCACCAAAACAATGATAACTACGCCATTTCAGAGGAAGCACTTGAAAAATCAGTATTGAACTACTTCTACCTGAATGGATCTCAATATATGACTTTTGAGGACATTTTGGACGAATTCAAAAAACAATTTCAGAGAAGCAAAATTAAACCTTCTGAAAAAGTGACAATGAATACAATATACGGGAAAGTCTTACAAAATGGATTTGTTAAAACAGTTAATGAAATTGCAGAAAAGTATAGACCAAAATGAACTTTTTCATATCAAAAGGAACATTTAAATTTTGTTTTTTTCTTTTGGAAAAATTATTCGTCTGTAAGTATTCTGTAATTTTTGTTGGTCAAATTTGTAATTACATTTTTATCTTTTTAACACACAAAATGATAATTTCTTCAGTTTCCTTTGAAAATGTATTTTTGATTTAGTTTTAGCAGTTTCAAAATTAACAAAAACGTTGTTTTTAGGGAATATTTTTATATGACTTTTTGTCAATATTTATGGTATGCAAGATATCCTTACTTTAAGTTTAAAGTACTTTAACTCCATACGTATAAATGATATATATATATATTTTTTTCAATTTCTTGATTTTGTCAAACTAACGATTCTATGTTTGAAATAGTTTTTTGGTGGATTTTTTAATGTTCTTTGTTAAGTAATTGTTTATTTTACAAGTTGGGTTTCATTTTTTTTAAAGTAAGATTGTACAATATTTGGTTTAGACAAAATGCTTTTTTCATATCATGGTTTATGTATTACGTCACAGAGATGGCAGCTACTTGGTTACTAGTAAACGGCGAACAGCATTAATGAATTTGGTTTTTTTTAAATAGTATTTTTCCTTTCATTAAATGTTGGTTTTAATTTTGATTCAATATCTGTGTAGTAATGCACCTCATTTTGCAATGGTTATCGCGATCTATGTTTTGATTTAATATGTGTACACAAGTTTTAAGAGTTTGATGTGAAAATACATCCAGTGTATGACGCGTTTAACGTCCACTGGCAAAGCAGTGTATTTTTTGTAGAGCGAAGTATGTAACACGAAAACAGGGTGTATTATGTCTGTCTACCAGACTACCCGTTATTGTGTAGGTTAATACTACTTCTGAGTTTGTCACTACAATTTATCTAATGTGTACACTTTTACTTTTTCATATTTCATATATATTCTAGCGTATATTATTCCCTTTTTTGGTATTTGTAGTATTTCATATATTTGTTTGTATAATCTTTTTATTTACACTTACTCGTAGTTTAAAAATATGAATACGAACATGTGTTGTAAAGCTATTTTTAGGAAAATATGGCTTTGGAATTTTTGGAATAAAATCTAAAATTATTCAATTTTATATTTCAAATAAGAAAGACACGTGTGTAACAATATTTAGGAAAACATGGCTTTGGAATTTTTGGTTATTTAGATAGGAGGGACATTAAATTCTACTTATCTTTACACGCTGTAATCAATCCCGGGAAGTTATATAAACACATCATGTATTGATAATGAGAAATGATGATCTGGTCAGCTGAAACCAAATTTGGCCAGCGTATCAAATTTCAAAGACCAAAGAAAATTAATACAGCACATGTTCGGTATATATGAGGTGTATTGGAATGTGAGAGTTAGATAGGGATTACCCTCTGGACAAGACTAATAGGGATTACCCATTAGCTGGAGAGAGAGAGAGAGTTGGAGAGCCACTCTGTATCATCAGTAAAGTATATTGTACACCTCCTTTATAATTTTACATCTAGAATAAAAGTAGCATTTTACATCATCAACGTTTTAGTTATATTGTTACATCCGACATGGTGTTAGATTCGTCATCAAGGCACGAACATATGAAGAAGGGGTTGCCACGTGGACTCTGGACAGCTGTTCAGAACGGATATGTTAGAAAAGATGGAAGTCAACAGAGCGTATCAATGAGGATCTATCTGCCATCAGCAAGAATAGAGTGCACCTATCCAGAAGTTGCTAGACTGAGGTAAGACAAATCACGATAGCTGTCTTAAAATTGCCATATTCTTAATGATCGTATAATCGCCAAGAGAAGTCATACAAAAACCCTTGTTTCTAAAGCATATATATTCATTAGTTTAGAAATGGGAGTATTATTGATATTTTGTCGATTTATGAATATTAAAATTGTTAATTTGGAAAGCACGTTGAGCAAAAACATTGGAGTCTACATGGCGTTTTATCTCTTAATAATCTCAAATTTTGGGAATGTTTAAATTTTATCTGTACTAGAGAGCTTGAGATAAGAGATACTACTAGTTCTACCAGCGCTGTTTCACATTTGGACTTTAACTTCAAATGTGAAACCCAAAAATGTTAAATTTGTAACTTTATGACAACCATATTGACTTCGACTTTTTATCGTCTAATTAATATCTCGTAGTTTCATCATTGAAACATTGGAAACAACTGGTTTAATTTACCATTCTACAAATTCTTTAATTTGTCAATGTTTTAGTGTGCTTTGACATTGTGAAATGGACATTGATAATTATGTTTGCTTTTGAATTTTTCTTTCTCAAAATATTTTCACAGGTGATTGCGCCGTAACTGTTAATTTTTTTGCAGTCAATAAATTTATGTTTTAGTTGTAATTAAAATTAACTTTTTTTTTAAATTTTGCAGCTCTTAACGGTCAAATAAGTAAATGGTATTGTTCGGCCATCAGATAAAGTGTGACCTGTTTATATCCTGAATACTGGGTGATTTGTGTTCTTGGTTGCCATGGTTGTAATTTGCCTATTTTTTATTATAGATGTCTCCATAATGAACATGTGGCTGAGTTTTTGGGAGTTCATCATTCTGACTCTCCCATACAAGCTTTTGTATACGACAATCATCTCAAATCCTTAAGACAGTTTATAAAGTCAGGATTCGGCAGCCTCAAAGAAGACTTGCCAAAAATTGTCAAGGAAGTTGCCAATGGTATTGAATATCTTCATAGAAAGAAAATGGTGCACATGGAACTTAACACTAATACAATAACGGTAGGCTTCAATACATTATATAACGTCGATTAGCGTTTTAGATTTATGTACAGGTTCCACTGAAAAAGTTAGGTTAAACACAAGAAATTCCATCATGACATGAGGCAAGGTGCCCTGGAAGGATAAGCATCTCATATTTAGCTAGCTACACCCGCCACGGTTTTAATCAAAATGGAGTGAAAGGAACATTAAACTATGGAACTAATACATTTAATTACCTAATCCCTAAAATGAATGTAATATAGTACTTTTTGTTTTTTTTATTCCTCTAGACAGATATAAAACAGAGCCATAGACAACACTTTCACAGGTCATTCCTGATAATTTTTGGTCAATAAATTGTCTGTTCCTGAACCACCCATGAGATTAGTGTCCAGGATTGTCCTGGATATATTTGACGTCTCAAAAATCCATGTTCCTTTCACACAATTTTGATAACACGCGTGGCGAGTGAAGCTTGTTAAACAGGTGATGTTTACCCTTCCGGAGCACCCGGCCTCACTTCCTTGGTTGAAGTTCACGTGTGCAACCTGACTTGTCAGTTCCAAAGTTTTCACTTTGCTAGTGATTCGGACATGGATTAGTATGTTTGTTTTTGATTCACTACCTTATAATGATCAAATGAGTAAATCAATAAATGACAAATAAAATACAAAATGTAGCTTTTATTGCAATCCGACCAAAACGAAACTATATCTCTATGTAAAGGGTATTTGGTATCGTGTTTTTGGTCAGGGCGCTGCTGGTGTGTGTGTGTGGGGGGTGGGGGGTGGGGGTGTTCCGGGGCGGACGTCTGGTGCTGTGAGCTTGTGACTGGTATAGTGTGTGGTTAGTAATAATTATATTAGATTTTCCATTCTGTATTGTAGGTAACATCAGATGGTGATGTTAAACTAACTGGTGGATGTTTACCAAGACGTGCAGCATTTCTTATTGATAAAAAGCAATTGAAGTTGGGGAGTTTGTCTATCTATCACCGGAAGTGCTTATGGGAGAACTTTATATTGCGTGCGCAGATGTATATGCATTCGGTTTATTATTGTTTGAATTATTCGTTGAAAGGCCCTTTCCATCTCAACGAAAATGGAAATTGGATCATTTTAGCGCAAAAGTGAATCCAAAAGAAATGTTGGCATTAGAAATGAACCTCTCGGATTTTTCTGAATCAACGAAAAACCTTATAACGTGGTGTTTGAATGTTGATCCAAGCAACAGGCCGTCAACTGAAATAGTTCTACAAAATGTTAAATCAATCGAAGAAGAAATGGCTGTGAGTAAACTTTCAAGCACAAGACATATACCACCTTACCACCCAAGGAAATCAAACACTGCATCAGGATACTCGGAGAGTCATCAATCTTAACCAAATACCGTTACTGAATAAAATATGAGTTGGGGTTCGGCGCTGTGTCACATGATTAGCACCCTTTCAGATTTGTAAGGCGCGTTTTAAAAAAACGTTCACGTCGCGAACTTCCGAAATAACATGTGGTTTTGGGAAAACGTCAACTCATGTAATTCCATTCTGCAATGAAAATAGTTTTTCTGCACAAACTTGTAACAGCGTCATTTTAGTGGTGTATCAGTCTTACTGGTTTCCGTAAACTGTCATCAAATTTAATACATTGACCTTATTTGTAGACAGTTGTAGTGACATGGTTACCCCATAAATGTAAAATACAATTGACGGATCGTCGACCACGCCCCAATGTTCCGACAAAGACCCGACATGCTCGAATGACACATAAAACAATAATAGAATCATAACTTGTGGTGCCAGACCCTAGTTCTAATATATTTGGTATAGAAGGAAGCTTGCCGAGTTCTGGACAAAATATATTAGAACGAGGGTTGAGATTTCCTTATCTGGCACTACAAGTAGTGATTGATTCTATTTCTTGCACCAGAAAGTACAATTTTTCAACTTAAATATATATCAACTTTCGATACCCCTCCCTCTGATTTTGTTGATAAATTTTTGCGGGAAAAACGGCGTGTAAGCTATCTTGCACAGGGGGTACAAGATGGAAATATCTTGCACCTCTCTTTTTATGGATTTTTCTATCTGGGGTGCAAGAATAAAAACTCTCTGAATGGGTAATTTGATGACGTCACTGACACTACTACATGTACGTCATTTGTTGTCGTGACGCTGCATTGGTACCTTTGGTGGCTATTGTCGGAACATAAAAGACATGGCCGGCGATCCGTCAATTAAGTGTAGGGCTGGAACACTCACCTTACGATACAATACGTATCTTGATATTTGATCTACGATAGGATACGTATAATGATACATGACTCTTCCAAGTATGCAAACATAAATATGGGGAAAATCTTTAATAATTAAAACAAAAAGTGAAACTTTTATGGAAATAATCACCAATTTGATATTTAAATACCAATGAATGCCTCCGAATTAAGATTTTTTGACATGCTGGTTTAGGTTTAGTATCATAAAGAGAGAATGGATGAGGTAAACTTCTAGATTGGAATTTCTTGATGCATTGTATGGTGTATATGTAAACACGTATTCTGGTATAGGTAAAAAACATTTACCTGTCCGCTTGACCTTTGATTTAAAAATCCATTATGAACGAGTAGATTTAAGTAATTGGAATCATGCGTGTATATTTCAGCTATATGATGTGAACACTAATCATGGGCAATGTGTATATGTATTAACTGCGAATCCTAATGCTACCTATGTATTGGATGGACCCTACTATTTGAATATTCTAATAAAAGGTCAAACGGACAGGTCAATGTTGTATGCCTATACATTTATATCGTTTGACGACATATCATTACAACCCTAATTAAGTGATGTTCATTTTTTTAATTATTTTACAACAAATGGCATCGAACTATAAAAAAGTACAAACGGGATTTCAAAGAATTTAATTTAATATCGGAAGATAATAATACAGTCAAACTTGTCTATAAAGGCCACCCAAGGGAACCGGTTAAAGTAGTCTTTATGGACAGATGGCCTTTATTTACATGTTCAAATAAATGGACAAAGAACAACTAGAATACAGTTCTATTGGCCTTTATAAACAGGTGGTCCTTTAATAGAGGTGGCCTTTAAGAAAAGTTGAACTGTAGTTCTTTGAACGGTTTTAACATGCACAATAATAATTTTTGTCAATCATGTTTTTAAATTTTCAGTCTGTGGTTTTTAATGTATTCACATTAAATTAGCACTTAATTTTGTAAAATTGAAGAGATAAATACAATGCCATCCATAAATAACAATTTTTGGGCAATGTTTTTTCATTAAAATCATTATGCCATATGTCTTTCAAAGATTTGAAATATTTAGGTTTTTGAAGTATTTGAAAGTGAAAGTGAAATCTTACATTAATGACCGAAAAGTATGCAACAAAGTTGCTTATCTCGACACATTTTTTTTAAGTTTTGAAATTATCAGGAAGGAAAAATAAAAAAAAATGTGGGGGAAAAATTAAGATAAAAACACTATTTTAGCTGAAACACATTCAGCTTGACTAGAATGATTTTTTAATGAGTTTCATTGTGTTAAGACATTTACGATGATACTATCAGTTTTAAACATGCTTAAAAATTTATGGATGGCAGTGTGCTAAAAATGTCATTTTTCCTAAGGAAAAACTGGTGTGTTGATACAGCTGTCATATACCTTTTTTTAAATTTAATCATAAAATACATTCAAAAAATGGTATATGACACAGCAATAAAATGAGGACACTCATGTTTTGATATTTAATTACATTATAATGATGTTTCTTTTTTGTTTGATTTTTCTCTTAAGATGATTAATTGATTGATAGAATGGGAGTTTTCCTCTCAGTCAAGAATATTTCAGTAATATCGAGATGTCTCCAGCCCTAGGTTAAATGGCGGAAAGTTTGGCCTTTACAGTGCGTTCGGGGCAGTGTGCAGAGTGGATTCGTTAATGTGACACGCGTGTCGCGACACAGGACATCGGAGTGAAAGGACCTTTTTCGAAGAAGCCTATGATTTTCATTTCACTGTTTTGCCAGAGAACAGTCACTACCTATTTTCAAGTCTTGGTCAGACCCGACCGAGGTTCGAACCCTTTTTTTAACTTCTATATACCGGAGTTTTTAATTGCATCTGAATGAGATTGCTTCTTTCCGCTGGCACCTGTAGTTTAAAGTGCAAGTATATTCAGATTTTAGTGACAGGGGTACTCACAGAAGAAGAAGAAGAAGAAGAAGAAGTAAACTTTTCAATGTTTTTTTTTTTTTTTTTTTTGTTTGATCCCCAATAAAAAATTTCTCCGATATCGAGGCTATCAGTTCAGGAATGGTGGAGTAAACTTGAGTTCCTGTTGTTAACGAACTTACAATCTTTCTCACAATAGGATTTGTCTTGAGTGGGATTCGATCGATTTGCTAATAGTCAATGTAACCAAGAACATGGAGTAAGATAATTAAATAAATAAAGAAGTCATATCAGAACCGAGGATATTAAATTCTTTGAATGGTTTCTTACGCCCCAATCAATAATGTTTTTTTTTGATACCAAGACGGACAGTTCAAGAATAGTAAAGTTAACTCAGTGCTAGGAGAAAACCATCGATTTTTGGTAAGAAAACTGCCAAACTTCTTCACATCAGTATCTGCCTCAAATGGGAATGAACCGGGATTTGAACCAAGGCGGTGAGAGTCTTTGTGAACCGTACATAAGCGCGCACTTAAAATGCCAAAAGGAAAAATGAAGTCCCTATTTTACATTTTCCTTAAAAGTAAAACAGTTTTTAAGACAAAACACATTCTTTAATAAAATGCTAAAATAATTGATAATTAAGAATGTGACTTTTGCAAATAAGTATCAATTTGATCGGAAGAATATTGTTTTTCGGGTAAAACCCAGACAAAATTCCTAACGTCTGCAGTGATATTTAGAATGGAGTTGGTGGGTACTTTATTCTTTTTCTCTGAAAATACACATTGCACAAAGGCAAAACTACCAAATTTCGGACTAAATAAAAAAATATAATGAATCTTTAATTTGACTTCGAAATGCTAAGAGTTACCTCGCTTTAATTGTAACGTAAATGAAAGTCGTAAAAACAGCAATCTTTACACCAGTGTGTCTATTAATTACGTAGGGATATAGTTACTAGCTTACCCATTAACAATAGAGCTCCGGCTTCCCACATACGGAGCTGCTAGCACTCTACCAACTGTACCGCACGTGGTGCTGCATGTGGTATCAAACAAACACAAACATGCACGAAGAATATAGTTACTGTTACACTGAACATAAATAAAAAAAATGTTTCGCTTGTTTTGACGAATTGAATGCTCTCGCCTAGTTTTAAATGAAACAAATGAAAATGTTACAATAATCAAAAAGGGCGAAATGTGCACAAAACTTATAAAATCAAGAAACAGTTGCACTTAGAATATGTTTATTGTGACATGTCAGAAATTCAATCAATAATGATCTTGAAGAATAGAAGTCATATATTTATTATACGAAAGTTATAATGTATAATGATAAAATAAATACAATGTATTCTTTCGTGTGGCCCAATTAGGGTTTCGTACATTGACATTCTAGCTGACAACTAATATATAATCAGAAATAGATTACACCCGGTTATTTTTTTAAATATTGAAGAACTGGGGATATTAAATTTTTCTTTGTAACATGTTTTTTCAATCCACCGACTTAATATGCACTTTAGCTTCACAAATTGTATAGTTTACAATTATCCAGCATTATTGAGACAAATTTTAAAATCTTTGTAATTATGTATAAAAAAAAAAAAAAAAAAAAAAAAACACTTCATTTACTCCGCATTTTCATATAACCTGTTTACTATGCAAGGAAGAGCTAATCAACCATGTGGTGTGTCCTGGATTAAGGCAAAATAAATGTATGTTTTGTTTAATGTTCTTTCACAATGTGTTCTGAATGTATGTTCGTTAGAAATCAGATGAAGAGAATGAATGTACATCGGTGAACGGAGTTAAGTATGCATTTTTCTATATGTTTTTTAAAAAAATCTATAATGATTTGTTACGTTCATCACGATACGCAATTTCGTTGCCGCTTTTTTCTTTTCTTTTTTCTTTTTTTAAAGTTTTCTGTATAAATTCAAATGCAAGTCGATTTGCAATTTGTTTGCCAATTATTAGTTAAACAGTGATTTATTGACCTTATACGGGGATATATCGACTCACGAAAATTTGTATTAGGCGACACGATAGCGGAGCCCATTATTAATTTTAATTTATTTCCGTATTAGGTCACTAAATTACTGTGTAACAAATTTATCCCACCGAAAATCTTGATCTTCCAGATGTCAACATTGGTACATCTGCAGAAACAGCAAACCGATTTGACGATAGGTTACAGGGGACGTAATCGCTACTGAGCGAATATTTTTAGGGACAAGGTTGATGATCACTAATGACCTACGAGGGGAGGTCAAATAGTTCAAAGAACGTGTATATATTGCCGCAACAAACCATACATTTGATTATTATTATTCAATATAGTCCCCATTTACCCCAATGGACTTAGCCCACTTTTCTTTCAGATTGTCTATACCTTTGAAATAGAAGTCTTCGGTTTGGTCCTGAGACCATGCCTCTGTGGCAGCCTTAAGTCCATCATCATCAGGAAATCTGATTCCCTGTATATGGAATTTCAAATTTCTAAATAGGAAATAATCACTGAATGCCAAATCGGGACTGTAGGGTAGGTGATTAAGTTGTTCGAACTTGCATTCACGAATCGCTGCTTGTGCAGTCCTTGACTTGTGCACAGGACCATTGTCGTGTAGAAGCAATACCCCTCGGCTCAACTTTCCTCTCCTTTTTAATTTAATAGCAGCTTTCAGCTGCTTCATTAGATCAGCATGGTAAGTCCCAGTGACAGAGATTCCAGCAGGTTTATAATTAATCAACAGAACACCCTTAGAATCCCAAAACACAGTGGCCATAACTTTGCCAGTTGATGGTTGGGTTTTGAATTTCTTCGGTGTGGGTGAGCCAGGGTGCTTCCAACTTTTGCTTTTCCAACAGGGTGCTTCCATTGCATGGACTCTTTTAGGTTTCTGGGTCTCAATGATGAATCCATGTTTCATCACCAGTTACTAAACGAAAATGGAAGCTCTCCGGGTTATCATTATAAATGCCAAGAAGCTTTCGACTTGACTGGAGTCTTTGGAAGCGATCCTGCACATTAAGGTTTCTAGGGACCCATCTTGCGGATACTTTTGACATCCAAAGATGCTCGTGAATAACCGTGTATACTCTTCTATGTGAAATGTACCACTCCCTTCACTACTTCGACGATCATTCATGATAAGGGTCTCCACAGACGTGAAAATTTCCCACAATCCCACGTTCAAATTCACCTGACCATTTTGCCACTGTGGGATAGGCAGGACCACTGTCACCGTACATCTTGGCCATTCGCCGGTGAATTTCTTTGGCATTTGATCCCTCTACTGTGAGGAACTTTATTACTGCCCTAAACTCAACATTTTGATTTTCTATCATTGCTTGATGGTCACCAACTTTGAATACTTTTGAGAATTACACAAATATGTTGTGACAAATAAACTTGATATGTTTAAAATGGTGGAATGTTGTGTTGTCTAAATAAGTAAAGAAAATGTATGTTACGCTTGGCTGAATACGCTGTTCTATGGACTTTCTGACTTCCCCTCGTAATATAACCCCATATTAGGTTACTAAATTTCCGGGGTGAATAAAGGGTTTTTATCTGAGGTGGGATAATATTCATATTGAATCTATTCAAAGAATAATGTAAATATTTTGATATGCAAAAACATTAAAACGTGTTTTGGTGGGAAATCTCAACAACCTGTTTTAATCAGAAGATAAATGTATTCAGTTTTATTACATTTACTTATACCCAATTTTGACTGTTTATCAGCTGTGATATAAATTTCTTTCACCCTTTTAAGTATAAAAGCTAAATAATTAATTATTGTTATTCAGATTCCGTACACGTAGTGATAAAGTTCACTTTCCGCGCGCATTATGTGTAAAGCTTTATATGTTTTTAGTGCTTAGCTTTTATGCCATTTTTATATAGTGTTCATGCGTATCGCATGAAGTAATCCAGGTCCATGAGCATTTAGTTTTAATATATTTAGTGTTTTATGGTTA
Source organism: Anadara kagoshimensis (assembly GCA_021292105.1). Lineage (NCBI taxonomy): Eukaryota > Metazoa > Mollusca > Bivalvia > Arcoida > Arcidae > Anadara > Anadara kagoshimensis. The sequence goes on along the minus strand of CM037862.1, from coordinate 24,184,515 downwards.
AATAAACCACTTCTGATATCGCTTATGTATTTTTCCGCGCGAAACACCTTATTTTACAATAAGTCAAGCTTTGTAAGAGAGCATCTGGTTAAAGATTCCAGATTAACTTTCTTTTTTCTGATTGTTTGCAGTTGTGTTCGGGGAAAACTTATTTTGTAATTATTTAATTCCATCAAAAATTACCAAATATTAATGTTATTTCATTTTTCTGTAATTTACTAATTCGTTGCAAAAAATTCCTCTTACTGAAGACTAGCTTTTGTTTCATTAATTTTAACACAAAACTGTGCTATATGATGATTTATTTTCTTTATTCATATGCAGATCTTGTTTAATCTAGAGAAATGAATAACGCCAAATCATTCAACTCCACATACAATATATAGATGGTACCCTATCTCTTACTATTAATAAATTTGGGGATATGTGAATGTCATTGTTTATAAATGTGATGTCTCTGTGTCAAGGATTGTCCGGGATATATTTGACGTTCCATAGTTCCATGTTCCTTTTACACAATTTTGATTACACATGTGGTGGGTGTAACTAGCTAAACATGAGGTGCTTACTCTTAAGCTTCCGGAGCAACCGACCTCACTTCCCTGGTGGAAGTTCACGTGTCTAACCTGACTTGTCAATTCCAAAGTTTTTACTTTGCTTCTGGATTGTGATTAGGACATGGATTAGTGTGTTTGTTTTTGATCATCTCTATCTATGAGCTTGAAATAATAGATACGACTGATTCTGTATCATAGTCGGACGTATACTTCATTTGTAACGACCACGAACAGCTACATTTACAACTATAGAACAAACATGATGACTACGATTTTTCTATAAGCAATTTGCCTTTTCTATAAAGCAACACCTGCTTCTCTTGATTATGGTGTATTTGTTACACAGTTCATTAACGATTGATTCTTATTTCCGTTTGATTCATTGCGAATGGACACGAATGGAGACTTACGATTTACACCACGTATGTTTGGTCACTATTCCTGTAATTCTCAATGAATCTGGCGGCGAAAATAAAAATCAATGGTTGTAATAATTTTTTTTAATTAAGTTAAAGTAAAATAACCAACACCGAGATTATTTTAAGTCTTTTATTGCAATCAGTTTACATCAAATTTTGTGTATGGATACACCACAAAGTTACGCCTAGGCTGGTTTGATTATGACGTAACTTTTAATGATACTAGAAATCATATAAAGATAAAACAAAATATTTTCTGTTTTTTTCTTTAAAATTGTACATTTGGCTAAATACTCAAGCCATCCTCATGTTAATGGTCAGGCAAGTTTTGTACTTCTAGGTAATTATTTAATAACGTACAGTCTGGTTATTACATGATGTATACACCTTTGTCTAATTAACCTTACAAATCTTGATATTTGGTAAAAGGCTAGGTCATGCTCTTCCCTTCTGTTACCTAAAAGAAGAGTATATAAGGTCGTCGCAGGCTTCACTCCACACACACATACCTGGACATCTACACACAGACACAGACACACATCTACATACAGATGACACACACCTGTAATTAATGTGGAAGTCCCAGTGTAGAGTGTAAATGCAGATTGGAGTTTAGAAATCGGAAAAACCACAATAAAGTCAACTCACAACAATAGAAGAGAACTTCTTACCTTATTACTTCAGTAAAACCTTGGAGAATGAAAGGAACATGGCACTATTTGGAGACATCATACTATAGGCGTTTTGATAAATATACTTCTCGTTTTAAATAAATATTAATCAATTCCTTGGTATATAGAAAATAATAATTTATTTGGAAGCCCCGTTAGTTATGTCACCTAAAGCACTCACTGACGTACTACAGCACTTCTAACCATTTTGTTTCGAATCTCAAGCGAGAATGTCCTAGCAGTAGAGTCATTTTCAGTCTTTTTTGCCAACGTTGCAGTTTTTCTGTTTCTTCTGTCATTCTAAAACTGACCTTCTTCGTATACGTGTAAATGAAAGGAATTCCTTCTAAGCGTAAATCACCACAACTTTTCTTTATATGAAGTATTCCATTTCAACGCACTCTTAATACTTCAAGCACTGACTTAATTCAAAATGCCTCTATTTCATTCAAGCACTGAACACTTTTAGGTGTTGAGTTTTTTTGTTATTAATATTTCATTCACCCTGAATTCAAACGAATAATTAAAAAATTTCACAATAGTAAAATCAGGGTAAAAACAAATATACCAGTACAAAACTCAAAGTAAAAACTTTGAACTTTGGCAACTGGTCAAACTCCTGAACCAAAAATAAGAAAAAATGTTTTAATGTAGTAAATATTATTCTATATATTTGCATTTCCCAGTATTACAGAATATATCAGTCCTGTTTTGGTTTTTAATTATCATAACTGGTACAGTTGAATGATGAAGAACAAACTTGCTTGTACTTCCTACGAACACTTTCCGGAAAGTCTGAGCTAAGCTGCTTCTGTTGTTAGCACCATTACCATTACTACCAAGGACAATCAAATCAGCACCATGACATTCTGCTGTTTTAACAATCACTTCACCTACGTGTCCATCTCTTCGTATTATGTGTCCGTGAATCTGTTGTAAAATACAAAAATGAGGTTGAATCAGAATTCCATTTTCTACTTCAATGTAAGTGACTTATATTATAATATATGAACTAAACTGTTTCCGGAAATAACTAGCAACAACATGAATGAGATATTTACCTCAATTTTAAACATAAAACCCAGAAAACTATCTAAATATTTAGTGAGATGTTTCACAAGAAGGCAGTAATAGAAAAAAAAACTTAACCTGTAAATATTACCAACCAACTCATGTAAATATCAATATGTTTTATAAATTCATAAATTTGATGTCAATATAATGAATAGTGATCAAAAACAAACATACTAATTCATGTCCGAATCACAATCCAGAAGCAAAGTAAAAAATTTGGAACTGACAAGTTAGGTTAGACACGTGAAGTTCCACCAGGGAAGTGAGGCCGGGTGCTCTGGAAGGGTAAGCACTTCCTGTTAAGCTAAACAAACATACCAATCCATGTCCAAATCAAAATTGATAGGCAATGCAAAAAACATTGAAATTGACAAATTAGGCTAAACACGCGAACGTCTACAGTGGAAGTGAGGTAAAAAAAGATTTACGGATTTAAAAAGAAATAGTTAGTCTAGGAAATTGTAAATGTACGTTCTTGCATCCAACAGTTAGCAATCAAAATTGCCCTTTAAATGTTAGTTTAAAATATTTGTTTGAAAAAATTAATTGAGGATGCAATTATCATTGCTTAACAAACATATTTTTAAAAAGTTGGTTTGTCCACCCAGAAAGGATTAATTAACAGTGTTTGGTTATGTAGTAATCAAAAACAAACATACTAATCTATGTCCGAATCACAATCTAGAAGCAAAGTAAAATCTTTGGAACTAACAAGTCAGGTTAGACATGTGAACTTCCACTAGGGAAGTGAGGCCGGTGCTACGGAAGGGCAAGCACCTCCTGTTTAGCTAGCTACACCCGCCATGTGTTTAATCAAAATTATGTAAAAGGAACATGGAACTATGGGACGTCATGAGTAGACCCATATATATATTTCACACATGGGGGACTAGCTAGATAAAAGAGATGCGTTTACCCTTTCCCTGGCGAAAAATCATGTGTTTCATTAAATTTACCAGTATTCAAAGCTTTTACTTTGATTGTCAAATTAGGATTTGAATATCGATTTGCAATTAGTTTTGCTTAGTGACTTGTGATTACAAATTACAATTGTTATTTATTAAATCACTCACAGAATGCCATAACAAGAATAATACCCCAAGCGAGCGTTACTAGAAATCTAATCTAAAGGCATGTAAATCCGATTAATTCAAAATGTCTAAATATGAATAACTTTAACACTTTCAAAAGTTTAAAATAATTTTAAAAAGTCCGCTTTACATAATTGAAATAAGCCATGGTTATGATCAGGCATTTACGTACAGAAGTTTCACCTATATAGCAGTGCATGAATTTGTCTTTTAAGCAGTACAAAAATGATCATAACGTAATCCCCCCTCTATCATATTTACATTAAAATATGCACAGTCCACTTCAAATAACAGATTCTTCTTATTAATGCTGAAAACAGCCTTACATGATATATTTTCTGTTACAAGTACTTACAAGAAAATTGCAATATAAAATTAGATATATCATCGTAGGCACATCGACAACATACTCGGGTCATTAAATATAGGTAAACTACAAAACGACTGGACTCAAAAGCTACCCCGCGATGCAAGTCTAATTCACCATACCGGTCTCACATCAAAATTACACAAGCTAGATAAAGATATTTAAAACTGACAAATTAGATAAAATAGGGAAAAGAGATTGTGTCTCTACACACACTAAGTGTGAAATTAAAATTAAGAATGAAAAGAACATAGAATTACGGAATTCATTTGAAACTCATACAATCAATGCAATCGAAAACACAAAACAAGTGCATCAACTAGGACGAACAAAACAAGATGTATTGGAACCACTAAATGATCCTGTCACCACAATTTATGGTATCCATTAGTGTGTACAGAGAGTGTATACATTTTTACCTTAACGTGAGGTAAATATGAACATTTGTTCTTGAGCAACAAGTCATGTTTCACTGAGAGCGAAGTTCGAGGTAAATGTGGCTTGTTAAGGGTGAACAAATGTTCATATCTCCCTCACTCGAAGGCAATAAATTGTTTATCATACGGATATAAAAGAAACCCATAGAAATTAAAAAAAGTTATTATCTCGTTTGGGACGGTCATAAAACTTTATCCCAGTTGTTTTTTTCTCTTACCGTTACTCGGAAGCAAGCGCTTGAACGGCGAGACCGAATCTATATCAATTACGTCATATCATTGTGAGTTTATGTGTGCTCCGAATAAGGGATATATTACAGGGAAACTAGATCGCGTAAGGAAATATAATATTTCTCTCCCTGACAATTGACTGCGCTCATCCAATCAATTTTCAATATTTATGAATGAGTTTTAATAATCACGCTCGTTTTCAATTAATGGTCTTAAAAATTTGTATAAATGTACATTTTTTCGTGATATAATTATAACGTCAAAAAGATAAAATATTCCATTTTTGTGGAATATTATAATTACATATTTTACCCTACCTATGACTAAAAACTATGAAAGTGATTGGCTAAATCGAATCAATAACCAACCCAGTATCATTCCGTACATAGCCGCACGTGCAAAAATACTGGATCAGTGAGGCTCATACATTTTGGGTTAGAGTTACGTCTCCTGTTTCTAACGTAAACGTCAACAAAAATGGCGACCGTTAAAAAGGTTTGCGGATCTTCTGCTAAAGATAGTAATTTAAACTCATATGTCATTATGAGACATTGGAAGCCAAAGAAAAACTGCTAGACTTCGTTAGTATGTTAAAACTATGTTATACTGACTGACGCCTCACCCGGTATGTTTACTACTGACCCTTTATCATTCCGTACCGGACACTTACAAACCATGTAACGTAACTTATAATACCAGTATTAAATTTTACAGCACTAGACGGTCATTTCGGAACAAAATTTCTCAAAATTATGCATACATAAATGTTTTCAAAATGGATGTTGAAAAGATTACCAAAGGACCAAAATTTATTTTATCAAATTTAGCTAAGGAAATACTTTGCATGAGGGAGTGTACCTTACTGTTTGAGGAATTCCAAATATTAACCTGCAGCAAATTTAGACAATGGTATATTTCTGACAATGATACACAATTATTGCCTACTATTAATAATACACAGATAAATAAAGAAAGATAAAACCCATTTCAAAAATAAAAAATACTATTTTCAATCACGGATTTAACACATATAATGACATTCAACGAAGTTAAGAATTACAAAAAGTAAAACAATACAAAGAGTGATAATATTAAACCCTGTATTGAATAAAAAATAAATACGTTTACAAACTGATATCATGTACTTGAAACACAATACACCATATGGACCAATTTCATTGTCATTACGATTATTTAATTTATATTCAATTATAATCCGAGGACTTGTAGTTATAAAATCAGTTGTTTCGGCGTGTGTGTGTGTGTGTGTGTGTGTGTGTGTGTGTGTGTGTGTGTGTGTGCGTACGCGTGTGTGTGTTATATCCTTGCTTTTGTAAAAGATAATGTTATTCACCTTATGCTTTTTATATTTTAAATAGACGTTTCCCGTTTTTGTAGTCGGATCACAACGCAATTCATTGTCTAGGTTTGATGTCTCTGTGTCCAGTATGGTACTGGATATATTTGACGTCCCATAGTTGCAAGTTCCTTTCACACAATTTTGACTTTACACGTGGCGGGTGTAGCTAACTAAACAGGAGGTACTTACCCTTTCGGAGCACCCGGCCTCACTTCTCTTATGGAAGTTCACGTGTCTAACCAGACTTGTCAGTTCCAAAGTTTTTACTTTGCTTCTTGATTGTGATTCGGACAGGTATTAGAATGTTCGTTTTTTATTCAAATCCGTTTCGAGCTGATCATAAAGTTAGTATAAATAGTTTGTCAGTTCGTATCTTGAAAGTTAGTGGTTACTATTGGGTATACAGGTTACAAATTTTTAAGATACAAGTAAATATTATTATTGATTGAAAAGAAAATAATCGCTACAAAACTTCACTTTATCTCACTTAACTCTAGTTCATTTCTACATATATGTACCTATTTATCACAAAAAACATACTACTGTTTGTTTAGGGTTTTGTTTTCGGAGAAAGTAAGAACTCTTTTTTTTTATAGATTTTCAATAGGACGGATACAAAACAATAATTCTTTTACTTACATTACTTACATGAGTCGAGTCGTTACTAAAAATCGATGTTTCGACTCCAACCTTGATTAATTTACCAATTTTTGCGATAAAATATAACTTGTGTAAGTGTTTACAATGTCAATGTTCTATGAAATGGTGGGGCTCTTTATATTATGTAGTATAGCTAGCTACAAGCCACGTGAGTCAACAAAATTGAGAATAAAAGGAACATGGAACTTTGGGATGTCCAATATAGCCATATTAGTTTTGGATACAGAGACAGGGAACTATGGGATGTCCAATATAGCCATATTAGTTTTGGATACAGAGACAGGGAACTATGGGATGTCCAATATAGCCATATTAGTTTTGGATACAGAGACAGGGAACTATGGGATGTCCAATATAGCCATATTAGTTTTGGATACAGAGACAGGGAACTATGGGATGTCCAATATAGCCATATTAGTTTTGGATACAGAGACAGGGAACTATGGGATGTTTTATATATCCATATTAATTTTGGATCCAGATCCAGAACATTGATTATGGAGTTCACTACTTAACTCCACTTCATTCCTGTATATCTATTAATTGTGTAAATAAATTACCTTAGCAATGAGACATAGAATAATTTTAAATAAACATTTACAATATAAAATTACATATTAGAAATGATCGCTAATTTCACTTAAGTTTTAAATAAACATTTCAAATGTAAAATAAGATACCGAAACGATTGCAAAAAACACGTCAGTTTTAAATAAACATTTTAAATATAAAATATATAATTAGATATCGAAACGATCAAAATAATGCAGTTTTTAAATAAACATAATCACAGAAAACATATATTTCAGACAATCAAAATCAATTTATTTTAATTCCTGCAATTATGAATAATTATCTGCTTAGTGAAACTGTCAGTTAATAAAAATGCACGTGCGTATCACATAAATGATTGATAACTGTTCATAGATGATCTTTAATTTATTGATAGTTTATCTATATAATGCAATTTTTATTATCAATAGATAAGATAATAAATGGTTTATTTAAGTGTCACATATCATAAAACATATCTATACATGTACATAAACATTCTAAAACATATTATGATACCCAGTCTAAAAGACTTATGAGACACTATATGTAAAGTTATGTATTTTAATTCTTGTGACAGTGACTCCAGTTAGGAAAGGTTGTAAAACTAAATAGTGGTCAAGGAAACGTTACAGACCAGGTTTTATTTGGTATACCAACTATCACAAAAGCTATTTTGAACATAAACATGTATAATTTTGAAGTCAAATATATGGATGTTTTTTATATATAAGCGTTAACTAAAACATGATATTTTTGACAAAAATATTTTAGCAGCAATGCAGCATATGCACTTACACAAGAACTCTTATTTAATAGAAATTGTTTTGCTAAAAATATTAATATATACGTTTTAAGACACAAATATGAGTTTCAAAATACGGTATTTAATTGAAACATGATATTTTTACAAAGATATTTAATTACAATGTAGCATACACTTACAATATCATTTAAAATAGTAGGTTGCTGTTACAGTTATTATATATGAGACTAGAATTAAAGTCTTTGAAGTAATGGTTTCACTAGAAGCACTCAGTATATTCCAGGCTTCTCTGAGCTCATAAGTCGTCCCGTATCCATGATTCACTAACATAGAATAAAACAATGCATCTTTAGGAGTTAATTTTTCCACAATGAATTTTCTATTTTGCTGTGGCACTATTTGAAGTTTATAATTAATCTAGCAATATAAATATTATCAAAAATAAATGGTTTTGTATATGGAAACGCCGTAGATAAGTCTTTAGCTACATCAAATGACATAAGAGTACCACCGGAACTAACAAACGGTGGATAATATTCAAACGGGTACCGGGATACTGGTATTGCTGTTTTAGCTTTATCTGGCGAAGAACTGGGACGGTTCCTACGAACTGGTTGTTCACATGTTAACAAGTGACCCGTGAAAAAATGTTTTGCATGATTGAATGTGGTAACGTATTGTAACAGGGATTTCGTGTTCACAATGACGTCATCGTCAATCAGCATCACAAATCGAGCTCTAGGGCAATTCTTAACAACCCAGTCAATCCCGCCTATAGTTTTTAATGTATCGTTGAAATCGTTGTCAATAAAAGTCATTTGTAAAATGTCTCCAAAGCTTTTGTCTTCCATTTCAACATTGAGTTGTATTTTCTGGAAATTTGAACTTGGTAATGCAGTTAGGAATAATCTCTTTATGGATATTCTGCCTCTAGTTTATTAAACACTTTTTCATTTCCCCATGTTTGTCTAATAGCCATCCGTCTTTGTAAATGGTTTGCAGCAGATTTGATTAAAAATAAAATTTCGATATTTTTGGAAAATAAGTCTTTATTATTACCTCTTGACGGTAGCCTGGTATATTCATAATGGAAAATGTTAATTGGTTTGTGTTTAGTTTTTCCATATACCCGTATGTCGTATATAAGCTCTTTCAAATTAATTTCCAGTGGGTAAGTAAAACTGGAGAATGGAAGTTCCTTATCTCGATCCACGCCGTTGTAGTGGTAAAATAATCCTGAATGGTTTAATGTCCATTTCACTGGCACAGCCGTCATTTCGTATCCACATTCACCTCGATGCAAAGTAAGAAATTGATATAACATGTACAAAAATAACACAAAAATTACGAATAATGATTTCAACTTATTTCGTACAAGTATTCTAAATATAATGTAAATCCACTTGATTTCTCTAAGATATTTGACAATGCGTGGTGAATTCAGCATGATAACCATATAACTATCTATACGATCATTGATTTTTGTAACAGAGTTTTAGATTATTTAAATACCCGTTATCAATGCAGTCATTATTTATGCGCTACTAGTTTTTTGTAGTATAATCCACCTGAACTGACATCACCAGTGTAAACGACAAATCATTATTAAAATATCCTGAAAATAGCAAGTTTTGATACAAATTTCACTATACAATGACACAACAATGGCTGCAGGTAGGAATGCACATCTGCCGTAAAGAGTCAACTGTACTCATGTACTTCTGTGTGTTCATGTTTTTATACTAGTACAGATCATCCACGTTAATAAGAATTGATCCTCGGGTCGATTTTACACACTCGGTAAACACAACATGTTTTTGTAAAAGACGTGTATGTTAAAGGTTCACGTGGACTTAGATATTTTTCTCAAATACGATAACCCATATTTTCTGAATGCCTCTGCTTAAAACAATCTATTGTTGCCTATTGTAATCCCTCGAACTTATTACACATGGAAAATACAGAAATAAAATCATACCTTCAAAACACCTCACAATATTGTATATACTGCGTACTATCTATATTTATGTATGCATCGCTGAGCATAATACAAAATGGTCCAATCTACATTTTTCAAATAAAAAAAAAAAGAAAAAAGGAATTCTTTACACATATCGGCGATATTTTTTAAAAAACCCGTTTTAACACAGCAAACAATATAACTATGTTATTATTATATATCCATTTTGTGCCTTTCTAGCTGGACTATTTTAAATGTGATGAGATGTCATAATTATATTAGAATAGTCCTGATAATCACACCTGGAAAACCAGTTTTCTAAAAATTTGGACTGGGTAAAAAATTTATTTAAAATATTAAATGGTGAAGTGGTTTTTTTTAAAATTCATTTTATTTAAGTTCAATTCGTGATGATTAGATAAACCAGAATTCTTTTTAAAACCTTATGCATGCAAAGAAAAAAATGAGTAAATATTTTTCATTTGAAATCATAATTGGTTAAGTCATTTCTTTTTAAAATATTTTATTTTTAGTTTAATTAAAGCGTTTTCAAATTAAAGATTTTTCAGGTTTTTTTATAAAAAAATATTTAAAACCGCATGCAATGAATTTATAGGAATACTGTAGCGTACCTATATTTTCATTTAGGTAAACATAACGTATATTCTATATCAGGTTTTGAATTACTAGTGTGTTGAATAAATGGCGCTTCAAGTTTCATCAATGAAATTTGAAATTAAAGGCTGACGTGATATTTAAATACAATAATTACCTTTATACATTCATTGTATATGTTCAGTATGTAGTGACAAGACGGTGACAATTAATTATTGTAGTATGAAATTTGAAATTTATCAAAAACTAAGGTATACTCCCTCATGCAAAGTATTTCCTTAGCTTAATTTGGTAAAATATATTTTTGACCTTTGGGTAGCTTTTTAACATCTTCAAAATAATTTTGGTTTCATAATTTCAAGCACTACTGATGAGGAATTTTATTCCGAAACGGCCGTCTAGTGCTGTAAAATTAAAACTGATATATGTAATATATAACAATGAAGGCTAAAACAAGTAATATAAATAACTGAATACTGTAAACGTATTTATTATCGCGGTGTACTAATTTTAGCTTATTTCTAAGTCGTTTGTTTTATGCAAAAATTTATACCAAGCAAAAATTATATTTTACTTATCATGTTATAATGCATATTTCAAAAACGCGAACATTTAATTAATGTCTAAGTTTTCTTTACCGAGAAAATAAATACACGCGATATTAAATACGTTTACAGTACGTTTTAAAAGTACGTACAACAAAAATGGTTTTTGACAAAAAGTAATGGAAGATTTACCCGTCGTAAACCCCTTAATTGTACGTCTAATATTTCATTAAAATGTCATTCAACTAACTATAAAAATAGATGAAGGAAATTCTTTAAGATGTTTGAGACGACTTATAAAATAATATCAGGTTTCCAATTTAAACTTTCTTTTACGAGTTAGAATGGAGGATGTTTATGTTATATATTCTAGTGAGTTTGAAATAAGAGATACGTTTCAAGTTCTGCTTCATATGTAACTGTATATATCAAGTTGTTGTCAAACAAGTAATGCAAGCCTAGGATTATCAAGGACCTAAGCAAGTTATATGGTAGACTTGCACAAGTCCCTATATTAAATTATTAATTTCAGTATCTTGCCCCTTTAAAACTATTACAGAGATCAACTGACAAAAGTCAATTTATTATCGAAACCCAGGAATATAGACTTGACAAGTCCTCATATCTGTAATAGTTTTAAAGGGGCAAGATACTGAAATTAATAATTTAAAATAGGAACTTATGCAAGTCTAGTAATATGGCTGTCAAAAATAGTGTTGATATAACCATCATTACAATATTGTTGATAAGTTTGATGATGTCTCTTATCTAAAATTATTCTGGTCAAATTTGACGTAACACAGATCCTGTCACTCTTAATTTTTACTTGACATGTGACGGGTCATGTGACGTGTCAAACTAGCTAGACAGGAGGTACTTACGCTTTCTGCCACCTTAACTCACTTCCCTGATGGAAATTCATGTGTTTTACTTACATGTAATTTGCCAGTTTTCAAAGTTTTTACTTTGCTTTGAAATTGTGATTTATAATTGTTTTTGATCAGTAAATAAAACTCGTTTGCTTTGAAATTGTGATTTGGACATGTACTAGTACGGTTTATAATATATAAATAAAACCAGTCTCAAGTCCCCAAAGCAAAGTTAAATCTGAAACTGGTGGCAACTTAGGTTAAACACGTGAATCCTACCAGGGAAGTATTTGTATGTATATCAGTTACGTTAGAAGTATTAAAAGATCATTTGTAGGAAAAGTACATCCAATACTAGTAAAATATGACAAAGATATTTATAAAACCACTTGTCGAGGTGAGAAAATTAGAGTTCTGTTTTCTGTCAAAAGGATTTATTATTTTCATGGTCATAGCGCGAGTTAAATTACGGCCATGCATGGCTTGGGAGGGTTCGAAGACATGTTTTGTTTATGATTGATCTCAAGCCTTAACTGTAGAGTATACGAAAGTGAAAAAGAGCAAAATACAAAATTACAAAAAACATAAGGTAATGCACATTTATGGGTGTATAGATAAGAAATACAAAGACAACACTTTTGTAAGGACAATGGCAATTCTCTCGTGTTATAGTTCCATATTCCTTTTTCATACCTAATTTTATTACACACGTGGCAGGTATGGCTAGATAGACAACGGGTGCTTACCTTTTCCTGAACACCCGATTCCCTGGTTGAAGTTCGCGTGTTTAGCTTAATTTACCACGTTCCAGAGCTTTAACTTTGCTTTTGCGATTTGGACATGGTTCAGCATGCTTGTGTTTGATTTTGGTAATCTTACCCCAGCACGTTTAAGCTGTTCATTGATCTTTGCCAACACTAATTTGATCTCCTTTTCTTCTTCAGACATCATTTCAGAAACTTTATCAGAATTACAGGTAAAGAGAGCTAAAAGTAATAAAAATATTAATATTTATATATGACAACCTGCGTTTGTGTATTTAATCATATTAGCATTTTTTCGAAACACACGGTCTCGCATCAAAAATGATATTCTCGGGCGATATAACCAATCTTGTATACAACGTATTTGTTTGATTTAGAGATCAGTACATAAATCTTTAAATATATGAATGAAGTTAATTTTTCTTTTTATTGTGGAAGTATGAAAGAATTGGACATTTTGCACACTGAATAATTTGCTACGCGAATGTTGTTACGTGTTCAATGTTCAATTTCTTTCAAACTTCCATAAAGAAGAAAAATTAACTTCATTTCTTATAATTCAATTTACAGAATTTTTTCAACAACACATCAACAATTTAAACAACAATATAGCCGTAGCAAGTAAAGAATAGCAATAGGAATTCAAATGCCTCTGCGTTATCCATAATATCATAAGATGGAGTCATTGAGAGCAAAAGTAACAGAAAAATATAACCAAACAAAATGGTTGAAACAAAGTAGAATTGAATTATTAGAATATAAATATATCTTAAAAAGACCTCATGTTTAAAGATCCCTTACCAGCAGTTGACGTAAATATAATTGTTATGTTAAAGGCATTAATTAGACTAAAGTGGGTTATGGTGTTTCGACACCACAGATCCTTTAGCTTATATCAAGGTGGTCATTTCTAGGACAGTTCGAGGATAGAACAAACCACCTTAGGTAGGCAAATTGACAACCTTTCTCACAGTGATTAAAAATTGAACCTAAGCTTTTAAAGGCGCCGTTATCCGTATACAGACGGTTTAGGCAACTCGATTTCTTTGGTCCCGATTTTTTTTTATCTTTATATCAGCAATTTGGAGTGTTGTTGCATCACAGGATGTTAAATAATTAGGATGTCCTTTTTAATTTAACCACATAACTGGATATAGTATTATTGTCACTAAATTGATTGTCATCAAAAGTACATGTAGAATTATCCAAATATGTGTTAATCTTAACAACAGTTTCCTACCCGGCCTCACTTCCCTAGGCCTGGTGGAAGTTCACGTGTTTAACTTAATTTTCAAATTTTCAAAACTTTTATTATGTTTTGGGATTGTAATTTTGAGATGGGTTGTTTTAATTACTTATAGTGTATGTGTCCTTGGTTTCTAAATTTCTAACAAATAATGATAAAATAAAAAAAACCCTTAAGATTATTTGCTTAGATCCTTAGATACCATCAAAACCACCTGCAAGCATAAATATATATCTATATCTCTGATAACCTATAATGTTTTTATTGCTTTTGAAATGCTAAAAATATACTCGTTAGGTTTTATATTGCGGTTTTATTAACTTACTGATATGAAGGTCGCGTCTGTATTCTGGACAATGAACCACAACTACGTTATAATTCTTCTCGTGTAGATTTGAAACATACCCTGTGTAAGAAAAACAATGTTAAATGTAATTATATGTTTGATTCGAGTCATTAATTAACAATATGATATTCTGTGAGAGAATGACACTTGTTATTTATTCACATTTTACACACGTCTATAAAACAATCAACATATCTTGTTTACTTTTGAAAACGTGTTCCTTTGTAGAAATACGACAGTTGTAATGTCCCTTTTCATTATAGATAAGAGTTTATAACCTTTCTGCTTCAGCTGGTTTCACCAAGGTTCATGTGAAAATGCCCTGCTGCTCTATTTACAGAGTTGTCATGTTTACATGTTCTAAATGCGCAATTTTAACAATTTAAATATAGAAGCATGCAGTGTTTAATAAAATGGAAAATTAAAATTTTCAAAATTAAAATTAAAATTTGGTAATTTTTTTTAAAATATATATTTATCTTACAGACGTTTTTCTTTGCTCTCTCTGTGTGTGTGTGTGTGTGTGTGTGTGTGTGCGTGTGTGTGTGTGTGAGAGAGAGAGATAATACATTCAAACCTGTCTATAAAGGCCACCCAAGGGAACCAGTAGAAGTGGCCTTTATGGACAGGTGGCCTTTATATACAGGTTCAAATAATACGAGTATAGAACAATTGGGATACAATTCTACTGGTCTTTATAAGCAGGTGGTCCTTATATAGAGGTGTCCTTTAAGGCAGGCTGGACTGTAAATAAAAAAAAATTTTTACATATTCAATTTTCAACATTTTTCTCTAATGAACACATCGATGATATCACATACTTACAGTTAAAAGCGTAGTCGGAATCCTCACTACCATCCATGCCTATCAGAATAGTTTTTGGTGTATTATAACTCATATTTTGTCTGTTACAACTATACACAGCTACACGTGGTTATTTTTAAAAACAACTGCCAATTCACCTGTTCTTATATATATGTACATGTATGTTTAACCACTTTTTCACTCAATGTATCAATAGTATTTACGGATGTTTAGATTGTTTTGAAGAATTCATTTTCTTCGATACACTTGAAATTGTTTTCCTCGATTAACTTAACCCGCTGTTTGTATATTTGATCGTATCACCACAGACTCAATTCATTAAGACCCTGATAGTATATTATTTTCTGTTTACATATACACTAAAATTAGCACAGGGATGTAAACATACAACCCATGGTACGGGCCTGTCGAAAGTTTAACACAGACCTATCGAAATTTTAACACTTAACAAATAATCGGCAGCTCATCTCGGTCCCTTGTACCTCGGACCTATAAATCGACAGGTGATGTATATTTCCTTTCAGCTTTGTTGCCATCCGCTATCCATATAGCGGCCAGTCGACAGCTAAGCTTCGACCCCTTTTCGTTTAGATGTGTGTTAAACTCTCGACAGGTCTGGGATGTACTAACCCAAAATGTGCGATACACATTTGTGATAATCTTTACGCAAGTAAATCACAAAATAACCTATATATCGTGTCGTACTAGGCTTCATATCACAGCACTTTGTTTATCTATGCAATGGTGTTTCTGGATTAAGCCAGTTTTCTGAGTTACGTAATCTTTGATTATTGTAAGCATTAATAATTTTGGCGTTTTGGTGCGTACGCAGATTATATAAGTCAATGAAGTAGTACACGGTTCCTGTGTAACATGTAATCTTCAATTATTGTAATAGTTAATTAAACTGGCGTTTTGGTGCGTACATTGATTATATAACTTAATGAAGTAGTACACGGTCCCTGTGTAACATGCACTCTTCGAAAATTGTAATCATTAATTAAACTGGCGTGTTGTTGCATAAGTACAAACTGGTATATAGTACAGAAATCTATGTAAATATCTCGGGCACTGAACAGCCGAACGTCGACCCCTATTCGTTTAGCTGTGTGTTAAACTCTCGACAGGTCTGGGCTGTAAGTCGTCAAAAACTAACCCAAAATGTGCGATACACATTTGTGATAATCTTTACGCAAGTAAATCACATAATAACCTATATATCATGTCGTACTAGGCTTCAAATCATAGCACTTTGTTTATTTATGCAATAGTGTTTCTGGATTAAGCCAGTTTTCTGAGTTACGTAATCTTTGATTATTGTAAGCATTAATTAGTGTGGCGTTTTGGTGCGTACGCAGATTATATAAGTCAATAAAGTAGTACACGGTTCCTGCGTAACATGTACTATTCAATAATGGTAATACTTAATTAAACTAGCGTTTTGGTGCGTTCGCAGATTATATAAGTCAATAAAGTAGTACACGGTTCCTGCGTAACATGTACTATTCAATAATGGTAATACTTAATTAAACTGGCGTTTTGGTGCGTACATTGATTATATAACTTAATGAAGTAGTACACGGGCCCTGTGTAACATGTACTTTTCGATTATTGTAAATATTAATTAAATTGGCGTGTTGTTGCTTAAGTACAAATTGCAAACTGGTACATAGTACAGAAATGTTGTAAGTTTTAACATTGAACAAAAGCACACAATGAAATCGAAGCTTTGCAACCGAGTGACCAAAATATAGATGGCTTGAAACCGAAAAGCTGCCTACAGACTGGTAGCAAATACCAAAGCTCTGTTGAGGTATAGCTAACCGGAAGTAGAAATTAGCTTCCGGTTCCACACTAATTCGAAAGCACAGTGATAAAACTTCCGACAGGCCTGTACTGTGTGTAAACACGTGTATACTTCATTGCGTTTTTATTAATTACTCTGTAAATTATTTGCCTTTACACTAGTTCAATCTTTGATTTCGGAATGGACGGATTTGAAGTAGGAATTAGCCATTTTATCATGTGATTGACTTATTTTAAGGCGTATGTCATGAACGATATGCATAGCCAACATAACGTTTCATGTACAGGTACTTAGAGAAAAGTTAAGTAAGAATAGAGTGGGAGAAACATCAAATTATTTCAATTTAACTGTAGATTCCTTAAAACGAGTATCAGATAAAAACAGAAACCAACAACTCCTTCGGCAAGCGAACTGAATAGCTTTCCAGCTTTAAGCTATGCGGTTAGCGACAGGCGCTTCAGACCATTTGGCCGACGATACCTCATATTTAATTAAGACAAACTGAAAATAAGAAAAAGATAAAATAAATTCAAATATTTTGGTAAATTAAAGTGTATCCAAAATCATCCTAGATAAATTTGGCGTCTCATAGTCCCATGTTCCTTTCATTCTCAATTTTGATTATACACGTGGCGGAAGTAGCTATGTAAACAGAAGTTGCTTACCCTTACAGAGCACCGTCTTCGCTTTCTATGTTGAAGTTTTAGTGTTTAATTTAATTTACTATTGTTTGTCTTTCATGTTTAGAGACTGAGCCATTTTCTTAAATAATTTTTATACCTTTTACATTTTTGAAACCTAACATTCACTTTTTGTTTTAAAAATAAAAAGCGCATCAAAATATTTTAGTGTTATATTCAATTTTTACTAAAAATCAACTGTATTATGTCCCCTTGATGATCCCATACGCATATATTAAAAGGTTCAACAATTCAAATGTCGTTCACTTTTATCACCCTTGTTTTTGACATTGGTTTTGATAAAATCATGGAGTAGACATGTATATCAAGTCCATATGACATGAAAAAAATTATGTATTTTTCTCATTATGAAGTATGCATATTCTTATGAAAATCTATAAGATATATAATATATATATAATCACGTATATCGAGCATAAACAGTACAGACCTGTCGAATGTTTAACACTACACCCACGAATAAGTGCTTTTAAATCGGCAGTCCATCTACATCTATATCTAAGCTATATATTGAAAGGCTTTCACAAGGTGATATATCTCTCAGTAGATTTTCGATCACTAGCTATCCATATCTCAGCCTATAGCGATTGGCTTCGACTTATTTTAGTTAGCTCAGTGTTAAACGTTTGACAGGGATGTGCTGTATCTTATCAGATGCGATGACTGATCAACACATTATGTCGCGTTGTTGGTAATCCACGGGCTGGTTTTCCAAAGTTCCGTTAACTAAACCAAATCGTTAACATAAATTGAATCTGACAAATTTTAAATCTGAATAATTTTCATTTTGAAGATCACTCTGAGTTTACTACATTTATTTATTTATTTATTTATTTATTTATTTATTTATTTATTTTTCCTTAGTGCAATGAAATATTGTCCAAAGCTGCCAGGTTTAAGTAATTGGAAATCTTAGTTCAGGAACGATTGCGAAATTTGAGCATGTATATTAAAATATTACCTTCTACACAATGTACAAATCTTCACTAATCAAGTGGTTATGCTAACAGAGCTTTGAACAGCCGAACCCTGATAATTTGTCGTGTCCGTGAAAATGGAACATTGCAAGTTGTGAACATACTGGACCGACTCGAAGAGAATTTTTGCTCATTCGGAGAAAATAAAAAAACATATTGTATTAGAATAGTCTATAATAAAAACCCCAATTTAAGACCGAAGATGAATAATTGATAAATAAATAACATTCCAATAATAATAATAAAAATAAATAAATAAATAAATAAAAGTTTATTTTTATTGATCATTGCTTTATTATTGGTAAGTTGGTAACAAGAAATGGATATTCTTATGATATTCGAAAACATCTGCAAATATCTGCACCATTCAACAAACTGAAATTAAAAAAACAAGCCGTTTAATAATACGATGTGAATACAAAAATAAATACGCCGCACGTTAGTTCCACGTTCCTTTGAATCTAAATTTTGATTACACATTTGGCGGATGTAGCTAGCTAAACGAGTGCTTAGTCTGAGTACACAACCTCACTTCCCTGGTGGAAGTTCACGTGTTTGCTAGCTTTAAAAGTTTTAACTCTTGCTTTGGGATTGTGATTTTAAAATGGACTGGTCTGTTTGCTTTTTGATATATTAAAATCAATACAGAAATAAATAAGTTGTATGTTTCCAGGGGACCACTGGTTCTAAATGTTCTTTACAGTGGAAAGCTAATGGAACAGAATTACTAGGATATGCATGGATCAAAGTTTACCGATTATATATCTAATGTATTAACAAGTAAGAAGCATTGACGTTGCTTTGGAAATATATTAACATTTAGTCAAACCTGCCTTAGAGCCCACCTTTATATAATGATCACCTGTCTATAAAGGTCACTATTAATTTACTGACTCCCTTGGGTTGCCTTTATAGTCATGTTTGATTGTAATTGAATTTGGTTGTTTCAGGAAGTGATTTTACCGAAGCTCCAAGCTCTTTCACTTTATTATTAGTTGCTCTACAATTTTACCATGTCTAATTTGGCCTTGTTGGCTGAGTGGTATTAATACACCACATCTTCTATCACCGACCAATGAGGTAGCTCAGAGTGCGCGCTCCGTAAGTGGGAGGTCGTGGGTTCAAACCCCGACTGTGTCCGCCCCAAGACTTGAAAGTGGGTATTGGCTGTTCCTACGCCAAGCACTCGGCTTTAAGAAATAAAAGTAACGGTTCTTTCGGATGGGAACTAAAAATAAACGAGGTCCTGTGTCACGGCAGGTGTGGCACGATAAAGAAACCTGCTGTACAATGCCATCAGCGCAACGCACAGGCAAAATTTCTGCACATTCGCCTATAGCTGGCGACGTCTCGATATAAGTTAAATATTTTAGTAGATGTAGATCCTAGTATGAATGTTGATGATTGTTTTTGGGCACTCTGGTTTATTCCACCGTTCCAGAACTAACTGTCTCCATGTAAGTGAAAAAATTGATTGGGACAGAAAAAACCATTGTTCCACTCAAGTTCCTTGTTCTATATCGATAAGTTTGCCAAGGGGAATAACTCATGTAACACGCACTTTGATTAATGGTCAGTCATTGATAAGTATCTCAAGGGGAATATCTCATGTAACTGCAAAATTAATATCTCAACCCGCATACAATTTGGTAGGATGGGTGTATATGTAGGAAGGGCGGTTCTATGGGGATAGAAAACACACTTGAATTCATGGTAATCATGTACTTTGATGTTATTTGAAATTGCATTAACGACATATAGTTACATAAGTATAAACTTCAAAACAGGCCAGTCGGATGTTTAACAATAGGCTAGCAAATAAATGTCAAATCGGCCACTCGTTTACTATATCGCGGCATCTTTTCGGCAGCTACTACGAGCGTATCAAATATTCGACAGATTGTGGGCCACAAGTTATCCATATTTCGGCCACAAAGACAGCCGCGCTTCAACTGCTTTAAAACCCCTGATCACACAAGTGCGCCTTGTAGATACTTACTGCATTTTTGTTAGAAATCTGTAGGAAGCGTTGCTCGGACAACTCATGTACTGTCCAAGTGTTACGGATGAACCGACGGACAGAGAGTAAGCATATAGTCCACTTATGTTAGGTACCACTGCGGTAACTCAGATCAGTTGGTAGAGTGCTCGCTCCGTAAGTGGGGGGTCGTGGGTTCGACTCCGGACCGGGTCTGACCCAAGACTTGAAAGTAGGTAGTGACTGTTCTTTCGCAAGCACTCGCAGTTCTTTCGGATGGGAACTAAAAATAAACGAGGTCCCGTGTCACGGTGGGCTTGGCACGATAAAGAAACCTGCTGTATAAAGCCATCAGCGCAACGCACAGGCAAAATTTCTGTACCTTCGCCTATATTTTGCGATGTCTCGATATAAGTGAAATATTCTTGACTGGGAAGTTAAACACCATTACTCAACTCAACTCCTAATGGGGAACGAATAAGATCTAGAACTAAACTCACGTCGTCCGATGTATCTTGTACTCCACATTGGACCAGTCACTATACACACAAATTTGTCGCATCCAATGTTGTACATTTGTGAATGCCGGTAACATTGACCGTTAGCTTTACATCCTATATAAACGAAAAAGTATGGTACAGACCCGTCGAAAGGCTAACACTGAGCGTATGTAAAGAAGTCGATGTCGAAGCTAGGCTGTCAAGTAGCCTAGCTATGGTTAGCTAGTGGCGTAGCTGCCGAATGGTTAGCTAATGGCTGAGCTGCCGGGGTTTGATTAAAAACTGCCGAGCTAACAAAAGGCATAAACGGCCTGCCGGCTGCCGATTCGGCACTAATTCGTCAGCTCATTGTAAAACTTTCGACAGGTCTGTACTGTGTAACATGTATAACAATTGTTAATTGATAAAACAGTCAAGTTTGAGAAATTCCAAAAATTCAAAAAAAAAAAAAAAAAAAAAAAAAAAAAAACACGATACACAAATGTACCATTTCCGCTTCCGGGTACGTGTCCGGGCAACGTGTTAATGTCACCTTTGACATAACTAATCGGCCAGGGAATATTGTAATGCATAAGTTTGTGTGTTTATGCGACACAATTTTTGTCCGCACCAGTTCTCCAATCAGGTATTAATGAAATTTTACATGATGCGTGAGACGCACGAGTGTGTTTTGTGGACTGTCTTGTACTAGCGAGCACTAACACTTAAGGATTCACCGAGCCATAGACAAATATACCATTTTCCCAAGTATTGTCACTTGGTAAACCGGTGGATACCCTGTCCTCTAATACCGAGCGCCAAGCGATAGAGCAGTATTTAAAACGTTATGCTGCTTGGGCTCGAACACACAACCTCATGTTCTGGAATCAAAAATGAAAAATGTTTTTTTTTTGTTTTTTTTTTTTTTTTTTTTAACGGCGAAACCTGTTAATAAACTAACCTTGTTGTACAGACGTTACAGCCATATGTATGGAATTGTTTAAATTCTTTTTAATACACTGTACCATAGCACACTTCTTTTCATCAAAAACCTGCGTCCCACCTTCCCGGAAATTACCATCTATTAAACAAACTACAAAAGAAAAATATGTTCAGTGCAGATTGAAAAAAAGAGTGGCGAGAGATACTTTTGTCTTGCAACCCCGAATACAAAATAGCTTACAGGAATTATTTTTCTCCGTAAAAAAATAATCAATGAGTTCAGAGATACAAACCATTATGTTGAAAACCTGTTGAATTGAGATAGAAGAAAGGTATTTTTAAGCTCAATCACTTTTTGTGGTGCCAGATAGAGAAATCTCGACCCTTGTTCTAATACACCTGGTATTTACTCTTCAATTGATTAAACAGAATCATAGCTAAACACCTTACAATCTGGATATCTTACAAATACAAATCTGTTTAATTGAAGATGGCCATCTAGATTTTGTCACTACGGAATCTTTAAACATACACAAGTGGCATTCCGTAGCAAGCGATTTGATATCCCTAGCCTCGTATGTTAAACAGTATTGTAAGCTAAATATGTATAATTATTACAATATGTGAGGTAGCTGTTCTGAACAACACATATCATGTGTTACATTTGCTACTTTGGAATGTATTATTTAATATATATTCAAAAGTAGCAGAAGTGTATAGGTCTGTATATAATATATCTGGTAGCTTTAATTTTTCTGAAAACTTCTGTATAGTTACCAGCAGGCAAGGATGAAACGCTTAAAATGAATCAGTACACTTATGCTTGTTGTTATTTAAGAGCAAGTGAAATGTACCACACGACGACGGAAGAGTTAAAAGTTGATATGTGGACTTTTAAAAAACGTAACTTTACAAAAAATAAAATAAAAAAGTGAAAGAAATAATTTCTACGGATCAGCTTTAACGAGCAATCATTAGCATGTGTTGTTTTACAATCATTGTTTCCAATTTATTTTGAGCGGTTTTTTTTATCATTTTCGTTTTCTCTACTTTGAAATACAGTACAGACCTGTCGAAAATTATACAGTAAGCTTACGACTGTGTGCCAAAACGGCGGCTCATCTCGGTCCCTCCTTAGCTACAATGTATATCTGGACATACAGCTGCTATCTCTTGAAAGGTTTTCAACGACATGCTGTCCATATCTCGGTCACTCAGTAGCAGAACTTCGACGCCTTTTTATAAGCTCAGCGTAAAACTTTTGACAGGTTTGTACTGTAAATGTCAACAGGCTTTCGACAGCTGGTTTTTACCCCTCAGAAGGTTTCCGGCTACAAGGTTACTCAGGAACCAAACTTTGATCCTTTTTGTTAGCTCAGTGTAAAACTTTTGACGGGTCTGTACTGTAAATATCAACAGCTTTTTGACAATTGCTCTCTATCCTTCAGAAGTTTTTCGGCAGCAAGGTATCCATATCCCGGTTACTCGGGAACCAAACTTTGACTCCTCTTTACAAGGGTCACCTGCTTATAAAGGCCAATAGAATTGTATCCCAATTGTTCTTTATATATATTATTTAAACCTGTATATAAAGGCCACCTGCTCATAAAGGTCACTATTACTAGTTCCCTTGGGTGGCCTTTATAGACAGGTTTCACTGTATTCGGTTTTTATATCTAAAACACCTGTCTAGTGCTGCGAAATTAAAACAGGTTTAGTATTAATTATATATACTCACATCCATTAATAATTGAGGTTGAAAACGCCTGTATAAAACCGTAGTTAACATAATCACATCGGTATTCAAACAGGAACTCTCCCTTTCTTGCACGCCATACGGCATCTCCCCTATAACATTTTCCTTGAGACCAACATCCTGTAATTCAAACATATACATATGTGGCAATTAGGACTCGAGTGGATTAATGCAGTTTTACGCCCTTATCCTGATGCTTTCGCTTATTTTAGTGATTGTGAAGATTTCATATTCAGGTCATGGCGCACCACACAGCCAAGGTTCGAAGGTGTGAAATTTGCACAGATCCTAGCGTGAGAAAGTTTGCGTTTTCTACAGTCAATCCGGCTATCTCAGCCTTCCCTAAAATATATATAGTAGCCTTCATTCTTGGATGGGGTGTAAAACGCCACAATTTTAACACACGCCACTACACTCTTCTTATTCATGGTCCATGCATACTAGTAGCACAAATTTTTGTACTATTGCCATCACTGGCAGCACACTCCGGACTTCCCCGCCATCTTTTTAATGACCGTCTCGATATAATTGAAAGAATCTGGAAACAAAATTATTCCACCCTACTTGCATGTACTAGTACATGTCGAGTCTATCGACAATGCAAACAAAGGATTTCTAAATGTAATTAACGCTAAATACACATGCGTAAATAATAAAAATAAAGGAGACAAATTGTGGCATAACGCGGCGCCGAATCCATCATCAGCAGTAACAAAAACGATACACAGCATTGACAAAATACAAATAATACAAATAATAATATTAATAATAATAATTATAATAATAATAATAATATATTATTATTATTATTATTATTATTATTAAAAATAATGTCATTTGCTGATTTTGAATTTTATTAAATAATGCATTCAAAATCAGCAGTTGTCATGTGCTGATTTTGAATGCATTTTTTTGATAAAAATTCAAAATCAGCATATAATAATAACAACAATAATAATAATAATAATAATAATAATAATAATAATAATAATAATAATAATAATTAGCATAAAAGACGCAGTGTCAAATTCATCATCAGCGATAACATAAACAATACACAAAAACGACAGAATACAGAAAAATAATGAGGACAAAAAGACAAACCTTGGCAGTAAGCAGCGCCCAATCCATTATCAGCGGTCACATAAACGATGCACAACACAGACAAAATACATAATGCAATTGTATTTTGGGTCATTTTCTGACTATGTACGCAGAGTAAAATAAGATGTTGCCGACAGAGAAGAGATTCAAACTATAATGAATAACAATTAAACATTCAGTTTTAGTCGGTGTTATTTATCTGCAATGTGCAATGTGTTTGTGACATTTATGGTAACGTAATTTTGCCAACGGTCGTTGCGTATTTTTTTAAAAGTTTTTAGTGGAGCTTCATAGTGTCATAGTCAAACACAAACATACTGGTCCATGCCCAAATTATAATCCCAAATAAGTAAAAACTGGCAAATTATGCTAAATTCCACCTAGGAGGTTAGCCTGGATGCTGCGCAACAAAAGGTAAGCACTCGTTGTCTAGCTAGCTGCACCCACCACGTGCAAAAAGTCAGCTATAACGTTGTATGATGTCACTGTATCCAAACTTATACTAGATTTATGGTTGAAGTCCTATATTTTCATGATCCTTATTCTCAGTATTTCAAATGCGATGGATGTAGCTAGCTAAACAGGAGGTGCTTACCTTTCCGAAGCCCCAAGCCTCACTTTCCTAGGGGACGTTAAAGTGTTTAACTCAATTTTCCAGTTTTCATAACTTTGCCGTGTTTTTGAGATTGTGATTTGAAAATGAACCTGTAATCCATGTACATGCAATGTGTGAACTACTAGTGGACCAATAGTTCCCAGTTATTAATTTGCTAATCCAATTAGTTTCTTTATAATTCTATTTAACGATACAAAAAGGGTTCATCAGTGTACACGGCCGTCTCGGTGACCCAGCGTGTTCATCTCGAGAGTGAGGTCTTGGTTGGGTCATACGTAAGCCTTTCAAATTTGAGGTAATACTTCTTCATCTGGTGCTCAGTACTAAGACGATAGACCTGTTTACCCGGTGTCGGTAAAATGCGACTTTAGACAAAGAGCACACTCGCATATCTCACGCATCTTTAAATAATCAACTTGTTCTTGTCGAAAATAGTTGAAAGAATTCTGATGCGACATTAAACAACATTAAAATAACAATCGTCAGTGTTCTCATGGATACTCAATATTTTTCGTACTGAGGTATAATACCTACTGGCAACTCGCATCAATTGACCTTTCCCGCTAAAACGGCGTTATTTTGGCAATGGGTGACGTGTTTCTATCTCATTCTCGCATCAGTTTCGTTTCCGGTTAAACGACGTTATTTCAAGATTGCCCGAAGTGCACGTTTTCTATCTCGTTCTCGCATGTTTCGCTTCCCGGTAAAAAACGGCGCCATTTCGAGAATGCATGACGTGCATGTTTTCCATCTCATTCTCGCAAAAGTTGACGTTTTCTGTTAATACAACTTTTTTCGTAAATGCGCTCTGCACAAATATTTAATGCTGTGGGCGCTTTACTTCAAATTATAGGTCGTCCACGATCTGGCAAAATATACCGAGTCTTTTTTTAATATTAAGGTAATTTTAAACTAATAAAGCGTGCACCGGCGTGATTGTCTTTCTTACACCTATATGCGTTTGTAAATCCGTCTGTGTTTATAAACACTCTGTCCTCAGATAGTGGACGTATAAGAAAACAACTTTGACCTGTCCGTTTGATCTTTCATTGGGAATATTCATATAGGAGGGTCCACCCAATAAATGGGTAGCGTTAAAGATCCAAGTGTACTCTATGGGGTGAGTATATCTCATGATGTATATACAAAATAAACACCTGTGCTCCCTATACATAGATAATTGGTCCATGATAAATATTTAAATGAAAGGTCAAACGGACAGGTCAAAGTTGTTTACCTATACTATAGTTTTACGTTAACAAACCGTATCACATTATTAACAATCTGAACACTGGGAACTTTAATAATCTTTTCCATCTTATGTCATCTATAGGCCTCCGTATACAGCTGTTGCCAGCTATGAAAGGTTATAAAATTTTAAATGAAATATTACACCAATCTTAGATTTCTGTTACCTTGTTAAAAAAATTAAAAATCTTGATAAAATGATAATATATGTAGATGTATCGATTATGCAATAATATTAATGGACCGTCGTGGACTGTAAAATAAGCGGGATGGTTAAGGACACACCACTTGTACTATAACCATATCACTTAACATTAAGGGCCACAATGCCTCTGACCACCTAGGTCCAAATCCAATTTTGGCTGGTCCTGGATGAGGTAGCTAAACTCCATGGCCGTCCGAAGTCTAGAGTTTTATAATCCAAAATTATGGTCCAAACATGCGTTAGTCTCTTTTTGCATCTTGTTTGGACTTATCTATCATTGACTAATATTGTGTCGCATTCTTACATTGGTTGTGCTAGCTGTTTCCAAGTACATTTTTAGTTTTAATGATGTCGCCTTGTACATCCTCCGTCATTCCAATAGACTACACTCTCTTGAACACAAGCCACGTTCATTGTTTGATTCACAGGAGATTTTTGTTCTACATAATATATGTGTAGTTTGTCTTATTCACAAACACACTGGTCCACGCCCAAACCACAACCCCAAAAGCAAGAAAAACTTTATTTTTAAAACTACCTATACTGGCCCATGCCGAAACTGCAACCCAAAAGCAAATATAAAGCTTTTCAAACTGTCGACACTGAATCCCCCAAAACATAATCCAAACACAAGTTAACAACTTGGAAAACTGGCCACAAGAACTTCTACCAGTGAAGTGAGACCGGGTGTTCCGTAAAGGTAAAAACACCCTGTCTAGCTAGCTTAACCCGTCATGTGTAAATCAAAACTGAAAATGAAAGGATCAAGGAACTATGTGACTTCAATAATATCTAGGGTAGTTCTGGGTATACTAGAGGCATCATACTTATCCACATTATTGTGACAACAGTAAAGTGTTAAGTTCGTTTATACTTCAATTACATGCAAGAGACACCACCAACACCCTAGCCCGCCATGCTATTGCACTTTTAAGAATAATGTTCGAGTTCTGTCGTTAATAAAACAACAGCTGTTTACGCAAGTGTAGTGATGGAATTTATCATAGATTTAACTCATAACTTTTTTCCTCATTATGTTTCATGCGGTATCATTTAAAACTATTTGACATAATTATAGCTATAGGCATTTGTCTCGTCTATAGTATGTCTATGTCATAATTTGTATATATCATTAATATTTTCTCTGTATTATAAAATTAGCTTTATAATTATTTTACTGTCAAATCGCATCCCATGGTTGTGCATGTAAATAAAAACAAACGTACTGCTCCATGTTAAAATCACAATTCCAAAAGCAGGACAAAAACTTCGAAAATTGACAAAAACTTTCAAACTGAACTTCTACTAGGGAGCTCCGGAAGAGTAAGCATCTATAAGTATGCCATGTGCTACTTTTGAATTTTTATGAAACCAAGCATTCAAAAGCAGCACATGACAAGTATTTGATGGATTAGATTATCACGTCCCTGTTGATGGAGATTGACTTTAATTTGCCAGTTTTAAAAGTTTTGCTCTCAGGATTGTGATTTGCAAATCTGTGACGGTCGTTTAATGCTGTAAAATAAAGTTTAGTAATTAGGTTTGTCAGAGCCCTTTGTGACATGGGTTTGTCAGAGCCCTCGACTATCACTAATTTGGTATTTATCGAAACCAGTTACGCGATATACCACTACCGCCAATGGGGATCATCACAAAACACCATGTTATATAATTAATTTCAGAAATTAACGCAAGTGTGATGATTTAAAGACTACTTGTAGACATTTATCACGGGCTTAACTCATAGATGATTTTTTTCTCGTTATATCTGACGCAGCATCATTTAAAACTATCTGACATAATTATAGCTATAGGCATTTGTCTACGTTATGTCTATGTCATAATTTGCAAATATTATTAATATAGTACAGTTGAATCTCGTTATCTCGAACTCGGATATCTCGAACTACCGGATATCTCGAACTTTTTTAAAAAGTCCGAACAGAGTTGTTCTTTATTAAACCAAAATCACTCCGGTTATCTCGAACTCGGATATCTCGAATTATCGGATATGTCGAACAATATTTTCGTCCCCTTGAATGAAAATCCTAGGAAAATTACACTCGTTAACTCGAACAAAAAATTTAGGAAAATTAAATTTGTTAACTCGAACAAAAAATTTTGGAAAATCAAATTTGTCAACGCCTACAGATTTTTTGGTAGAAAAAACACATTCCGACATAAATAAAATATTTGACTGTCGGCCTCGTGTTGATTTTAAAATTACAACATTGCACTGACCTCCCAATTTCCTTAAGCCCTTAATTATTATCCCTTGCATAAGCAATTAAACCATCAGGGAGATTAGCAGGTGTTATAATTACTGCCAAGCTGAACATGGCTGCCGAAAGCATTACTCAATACAACCGGAAGCTTGTATTCTCAGCTTTGTATGAAATTGATTATTTGTTATTTTACTCTCACCTCGCATCCCACGGCTATGCATGTAAATAAAAACAAACATACATGTACAAATCAAAATTCCAAAAGCAGGGCAAAAACTTTTGAAACGTAAACTTCTACCAGGTTGCTCCGGAAGAGTAAGCATCTATACGTGTTTGACAAATTCGATTACCACGTCCCTCGTGGAGATTGAATTGTGTAATTTTATTTGACTGTTTTCAAAGTTTTTTACTTTGCTTTCAGGATTGTAATTATGTTTCTGTGACGGCCGTCTAGTGCTATAAAATAAAATTTAGTTATAATGTGAAATGGGTTTGACAGAGCTACTACTTAAATGATTATCAAACAACACCATTTGTATTTCAGGGCACAAAAAATTCGGGATCAATACCTACGGAATCAGCATCTCTATCAATAGGGCATGAAAAATGGTACGTTTACGGAAACAAAGCAACTTACTCTACCTGTACACCAATATGTAGATTTATTATTCTATAATTATTATAATTATAATGATTCCCACAATGTTGATATATAAACTACGGTATTATTATATTTACATGATATAAAACTAGCCTAAATTATATATATATAATATATAGACATTAAAAGCATTCATAGTACAGGCCTGTCGAAAGTTTAACACAGAGTTAAGGAAAAGGGGACGAAGCCCGCTGCCAAATGCCAAGAGATATGGTTATCAAGTGACTGAAAAGCTGTAGAAAGACTGCAAGAAGCTACAGAAATCAGTTGAAATATAGCTAACGAAGGGACGAAATAAACTGTTTATTCTATTCTATTGTTTAACTTCCGACAGGACTTTAATGCAGCTATATAGCATCGAGATAATGTAAAAAATAAGTCTATTTTACAGATATACAAATATTTTCAGGATTGTAAAAATACCGCAGTTCATTGCAAAAATTCCTCTAACGTCTGTTGTGTCATCCGACCGGTTCCTAGAAAAGTCATGAACATCATCACATAATTGCATCTTTCGACACCTATTTGTAAGAGAAATCATTGCGTTAAATACAAAATACAGACATGTCGATAGTTTAAAACAAAGCTAAAGAATTGGGGCTGAATGGCATATCAACCATACAGTATCAACCCCTTGATACTTTTATCGCGACAGGTTTTTCGGCATCTGCATTCAATCTTTTTGGTAGCCTTTCCACTTTCCCATATGTTGGCCACCAGACAGCCAAGCTTCGATTCCTTTTCGTTATCCAAGTGTTAAACTTTCGACAGGTCTGTCAACTGCATTACACTGAACGGCATTTGTACATGTTTGATTGTCACACTTCAAAGAAATTTCTCGCATAGCGATTGGTTAACTTGCTGGGGTACATATATAAACGCACGCGACGTTTAGCGATAAAAGGGAAGTAACTCGTACATCGCAGACGTCTAGTTACGGTAAACAAAGATGGCAATTGGCGACAATGCATAAAATACGAAATGGGAAAGTTAAAATTATCAAACTAGTACCGCTTTGAAGAGTGACAAAAACGTTGTACATGGTTCTGGCAGGTTACATGGGCACATCAAATAAATCTTTGACGGGTACATGGGTCCGTGTAACCTGCCAAAACCCTGCATAACTAATTATACAAAGAGCATTTGATATCCTAAATATCCAACGATTCCAAAAATATGTCTGCTGCTATCATTCTACCTTAAACACAGTCAAACAACAATTTTACAAAGACCTACATTCGAGACAAGAACAGGTTTAGATTAATATTTTTCACTACAACTTGTCAGCTTATATTTTTCTTGGCTTTCTTGGACAAACTGTAATCAACCGGAAACAATGTTCGACATTATAACACTCTATTCAAAATCTCTATTTTGTGCTGCTAATAAACCAGGACTTTCAGATCCTACAGCCTGACGGGTCCTTCCGGAAACGAGTTAACAGCCGAATACGGAGGCGGAGGTCCAATAGCACCAGGTACATCTATGTCGGGCCGGAACAGCTTCTTAACACGCTAAAAGGTACATAAATATATAAACTTACAATAAAGTGTTTTATGTTTTGTCAAAATATTAAACATTTTTAATTTTTTTTTAATTTGTGACACAAACAACGGGTAAATTTTTAGTCACTTGTATTTCCAGGCCCCAGTTTCACAATCATTCCTTAGCTAAGATTTTCCTTAACTTAAATTTAGCAATTTTTTTAATCTCTTTTTGGAACTGTCGATGAATACTTTTGTCATAACTAAATTCAAATGTTTTAATCTAGAAATTATCTTAAGACTGACACCTTCTTCAAAATTAACAAAATTATAAAAGACTGAAAGATTTAAGTTAAGAAAAATATTGTGAAACCGGGGCCAGGAACAACAAATGACTAAAAATTTACCCCTTGTTTGTGTTTATAGGAATTGTTAATCATCTTTTAGAATTGATTCCATTTATAAGGAAAGTGCTTATGTGTACTTTAGATATTAAGTTTGCATCTAGATTTAATATCGCAAGAAAGGTAAAATTACAAATATTCTAGAAGGTTATAAACAATTCTTTTGCATATGGAAATGCTTAACAAATTTTTCTTTTATAAAAATATAAATTTTTCGTCATATGGGATTCATATAAGACGATTGATTAAGATATTCCGTAAACATGACATAGAAACGAAGTCTATGTTTCAGAAAGGGCACCGAAGTTTGTTTTTTTTAGATGAATCTGTATATGAACAATCACAAACAAACATGGACTAGAAAAAATAAACTACAGTCAAATCTGTCTATAAAGGCCACCCAAGAGAACCAGTGAAAGTGGCCTTTATATACAGGTTTAAATAATATTAATAAAGAACAATTGGGATACAATTCTACTGGCATTAATAAGCAGGTAGTCCTTATAAAGAGGTGGCTTTTAAGGCAGGTTTGACTGTACACCTTGACTGCAACTTTTACGGTACAAGTCAGAATTAAATGTCAATTTCAGCCGCTTACTTTGAGATCATGTAATTTCGTTGGGTCATAAATTCGCTGATTTGACTGATTTGATATTTGCATATTATTTTAAACTTTATGACAAACGTCATGACTTCAATTTTTCTATTGTCAACGTTCCTTTTCTATGCGGCAATATACCTGCTTCTCCTGCTTATGGTGTATTTGTTTCTCAATTAATACGCTATGGTAGATCTTGTTCCCACTACAGATACTTTGTACAACGAAGCAGGCTGCTTCCAAATATATTGTTGACTCATGGATATTGCAAGCCTATGCCTATCAAGGCCCTCAAAAAGTTCTGTGGCCGTCATCACAGTATTGTTGATAAGTTTGGTGTCTCTGTGTCCAGGATTGCCCTGGATATATTTGACGCCCCATAGTTCCATATTCCTTTCACACAATTTTTATTACACACGTGGCGGGTGTAGCTAGCTAAACAAGAAGTGCTTACCCTTTCCGGAGCACCCGGACACACTTCCTTAGTAGAAGTTCACGTGTCTAACCTAACTTGTCAGTTCCAAATTTTTAACTTTGCTTCTTGATTTTGATTCGGACATGGATTAGTATGTTTGTTTTTTGATTAATTGACATGTAAATTCGTGGGTCACGATATTCTCAAAAAAAGAACTGAAATTGGAACATCACGAAAATTGATGATGATGATAATGATGATGAAGGCAATGATGATGACGACGATGATGATAATGGTGACGACGGGGATGATGATGATGATGATGACAACGACGACGACGACGACGACGATGATGATGACAATCATTGTCAGAGTCTACATGTGACCTGTCGGTCAATTGCAATGTGCAGACCATGAAGAAATGTTGATGAGTTTACAATAATAAAAGAAAATTAAATGAAATGAGACTCACGGTATTAAAATCTCCCTCCGTCTTTAGAATTTTGTATATCATATATATTGGTATAATGGAGATTGATGACAACGCCATTAAACCACCTATACCATGTGCCCAGTTAGGGAACTCGTACTCCAGATATTTTACTGGTTCAAATTGGATGATTCTAAACAGTAAGACCCCCTGTATAAAAAGACAAAAATCTATATACAAATTATGCTGAACAATTTTCAATCTAGAGGGGGAAAGGGGTCATTGATGGATGAGACAAAAATCAATGCCAAAATATTGGTCGGTCAAAGAGTTGAGTAATGGTGTTTAACGTCCCAGTCAGGAATATTTCACTTATACCGAAACGTCGCCAGCTATAGGTGAAGGTGCAGAAATTTTGCCTGTGCGTTTCGCTAATAGCGTTTAAGTTCCAATCCGAAAGAATCGTGACTTTCATGAAGAGTGCTTGGCGAGAGAACAGTCACTACCCACTTTTAATTCTTGGGTCAGACCCGGACGTGATTCGAACCCACGACCTCCCACTTACGGAGCTAGCACTCTACCAACTGAGCCACCGTGGTCGGTTATAGTGTTATAATATCTTTGATTGAACACTGTATTCCAAGAATTGTGTTAACCTATACATGAACCTTGTTATAATGAGGAATTGTATTCCGAAACGACTGTCTATTGCTGTAAAATTAAAACTAGTATAATATGTAATTTAAACACCTGAGCTGGTATCGCTGCTGGTGGATTGTGCCCCAAAGATATCACAAACTCAGTAGGCAATAATTGTGTATAAATGTCAAGATATATACTATTGTCTAAATTTGCTGCTTCTGCTCTCTCTCTCTCTCTCTTTCTCTCTCTTTCCGTGTCTGTGTGTTTCATCACATTATGTTGACATTCCTGTATATTTTTCTATTTTGCATACTAGACCAAACTATCTACCTTAACGGTGGTTAGGTACTTTTTGATATTGCATTGCAATGGTAGCAACATCAACAAGTGCACCACGCCATACGCTCGCCAATGGCGTAGCCAGAAAAGAGTAAATGTGCAAGCCTGGTGCCAACGCGTCCACGCCAGGGGAGCCTCGGGGCATGCTCCCCTGAATATTTTGGACAATTAAAGCGAGTTTGGTACATTTTTCTGCATTCTAAAACATTATTGTTTCTTTTGAAAACCATATACCAAATTTGGAAGGATTGAAATGAAAAATAAAAAAGTTTTTGCATTTTCTATATTATGTTCTTTCTTGCCACTCAAAGGGTCAAAACTTCTGCAAAATGACATGCAACATCTTTACTTCTCCATATGATCCCGATAACTCATGACAAATTTCAAAACAAACAGTCTAAAACTACGGGACAAGATGCACCCACAGGAAACTAAACACAAGATACCAAAAACTAGATACAGAAAACTATAACTGCAATTCTGCGAAAAATTGAAACGTGACACAAAAAAACGTTTTATTTGTAAACAATGTTACTTATTGTAAAATCATACCTAATTTGAAAAGAATTAAATGAAAAATAAAAAGTTCTAGCATTATCCACGTCATGTTCTTATTAAGCACTCAAAGGATCATGACTCCTGAAAAATTCTATGCAGCATCTTCGTTTTACGATATGCATATCTTCATATGATCCCGATATCACATGGCAAATTTTAAAAAATAAATCTGTGGAAAACTGTGGCACTAGTTCAATACGTGTACATTCAAAATTTACTGGAGACATATGAGACGGACATCCAATTTCAAATGGCGTTTCTAGCAAACAAACAAAACAAATAAAAAGAATGATACCCACAGCACATATACCAGGTACAGTTATGGTCCAACAGAACTTCCAAAATTTACTGGGATAAAATCCAAACATACTCTTCAGACTCTCGTAGAATCTATCCACACCTATAAAAAAAGCAAAAGAAATGTAAACTAGAACTGTCTCTTGAGAGCGAAATACTCCCGTCCCAACATTTTTAAGTTTTCCTGCGACCTTGACCTTTTCGATATTACGTTCAAGGTCATGACACACCTTTAGACCATGAAGATTATTCATTTGAAGTTTCATGAGAGTAGTCCAAAGCATTGATGAGATAGGCCCGGAGACGATATTACACGTACAGACAGACATGACATGGTGATTCCTATATACACCCCTCAAACTAGTTTGCGGGGGAATAAAAAAATCAAAATGCAATGAAATCTCATTTTAATGCCACTCGGTAATTTTTGCCGTCTCGATTATCACACTAATTTGATATACAAATATCCAATTTACCTTCAACGTTTTCTTTACACGTTTCTTTAGATTTATAGGCATGTACCTTTATAATTTCTACATTCGACTAAACAAATTCCGGTAATAAATAAAGGTACGTTGTGCTTGTAATTTCATTGAGGAGTAAACTCGTAAAACACGGAAGGCAACGGAAGCTCAATATCTGGTATTTTTACAATGTATTGCTGTGAAGAAACGTCTTATTTTTACATAAAGAGCATTTTGTTTTGAGGTTTTAGTGGATGATTTCCTGGTATATTTAAAAGCATTGTTGGAGCATTTAATAAAAAACATAATACTAATCCATGTCCAAATCACAATCCAGAAGCAAGGTAAAAACTTTAGAACTGACAAGTCGGGTTAGACATGTGAACTTCTAGCAAGGGAAGTGAGGCCGAGTGGTCCGGATTGTATAAAAGTTTAAGCTGTACTTAATGTAAACTTGTTTCATTTCAATTTTGTTTCGTCATGATATCACAAACAAACAAGGCAGTTCATGTTCAAATCACATCATAAAAGTCATACATGTACTAGACGGGACTTTGTCTGCTTCTTTTTGTACAGAGGTGTAAGAGGCTTATAGCTCAGAACGTGCTCTTACAAATCACCGGCCAGCATCTCGAGTCTCAGACGTACAGATCCGAGTTTGAGAAAGTTTGCCAGTTTGCTTGCTGAGGATCAGATGTTTTCTCAGGACATTACGGTTTCCTTTAATATCCAAGAACTGATTGATTTGATATATAAGTGAAAAATCTTGACTATGACGTTAAACGACATTATTCCACATTGCTGTTTGTATAAGTCATTCTTATAAATATGTTTTATGTTATAGAGAGTGCCGATGCTTACCATATCCCCATGAAATAGCAATGCACTCAAAGAAGATCAAACAAAGTAGACACAGACCACTTGCTGAGTACGTATTGAAGATCTGGAATACATACATCCCTCCCTGAAATAATACAAAATACATTCATTTTTTAAAGAGTAAAGAAGTTTAAGTTGTAACAAAGTTAGCACAGACCACTTGCTGAGTACGTATTGAAGATCTGGAATACATACATCCCTCCCCTCCCTAAAATAATACAAAATACATTTAGTGTTTAAAGAGTAAATGCAGAAAGTTTAAGTTGTAGATCACTTGCCGAGTACATATTGAAGATCTGGAAAACGCACATGTACATACTTTCATGAAAGACAAATGTTTAATCAGTGGATGCATAAAGTTGTGTAAAAATGCAATGGTATCCAGACTTGGTAAAAACCTCAAAGAATACCCCACAAAAAAAGAACAGAAATGAGAAACGAAAGATTTACCTTAAATACATATGATTAAAGACATGTGGCGAAATATTTGAGATCGGGCTCATGATACAAGGGCAGGGGATTCGATC
This sequence comes from Anadara kagoshimensis, assembly GCA_021292105.1. Lineage (NCBI taxonomy): Eukaryota > Metazoa > Mollusca > Bivalvia > Arcoida > Arcidae > Anadara > Anadara kagoshimensis. The sequence goes on along the minus strand of CM037862.1, from coordinate 24,147,424 downwards.
CCAAACAGGAATGCTAGATATATCTTTTAACAATTCATTTCATTTCACGTTGTTCCGGTCCAACTATCTGACTAAAAAGTAGGCAAAGTTAAGGGTTAGCCTCGCGTCCTTTTTAGGTAGTCACAATCAACAATAGACCCCAGGCAACCCAAATATCACATCACAGATTTTTCTGTCTTATTGGTTTCGGAGAAGATTCTTTTTAAAGATTGCACTCCAATATCATCGCGCCGTAATTTGGCAGACAGTGCAATACTGTAAACAATTCTGAATTTAACGACCCCGTGTATACTTTTGACAGACTTTCATCGAAATTTGACCAGTAGTTAAAAAGCAGAAATTCAAAATGTTTTTGCAATGCAAACAAACACATCAGCGCTACGCAATAAGTTCACTTGACCTTTGGTCAGGTGAACTAAACTTTTGTATATCCGTGCGTCTTACCTCTGTAACCATGGATAATCCAACAAGGTAAGACAGAAAACAAATAACAGCTATAAATAACTCTCTATGTCTCCGTAGTTTGTGTGGGTACTCATCAATTAGTGCCGTGAAGAACCCTTCCATTGTACAGAACTGAAGAACAAACATTATAACAATTTATCATATACTTTGTAGTAATTGCGTAGTTTCTGCATACTTTGATACGGCTAAAATGACGTCATCAATATCACCGATCGCACGTGCCCGGTCGGAAAATCCGTATCACCGGGCTGATATCAATATCAGACCAGGTACTTGGAAACAGATATAGATTCAATCAACATATCATTAAGAAAATTTTGACAGCATCAAAAGGCCCTACAAATCTTCGTCTGATGAGAAATATGCGATGTCGGGATTGGAAGTATCAGTAATGTATTTGTCTAATTGCTGTCAAGTTGATTTTTGTTGTCATATAAGGCAAGTGTCTATATGAATTATTTGTTTTAAATGGTGAAATTTTAAGTATATAACAAACATAATAAAACATGATGAACTTTCATATCATATGCCATATCGGACCTCGATCAATATCAGACCCCGGGCTAAAACCCTCGGATATGCCACATGGTATGGATTCCGCCATGTATTATTCTATACTGAAAGAATATCATATAAATATGTGACATAGAAAAACTTTGCAATATACAGAACGGAAAAAGCGCATTATCACAGGAGAAGAATATTGTTTATTACTTCTTCAGGGAATGAAACATTTAATATGATGGTCACGAATCAACGTGCTATTTAATACAAGTTGTTTAACATGCGAAAAGGTTTGTCAGAATTCACTTATCTTATATTTATTTGCGAATTAAACATATGTTAGTATGTTCAATTAACAATTGAACTGTTTAGAAATGCGGTTCATAGTCGATATGAACGCAATTGATATGCAAGGCAAACTAATCATAACGCGCTAACATTGTTATATTTGCGTTTAAAACTATTTTCTTTTCTTTTTCTTGGTTCAAAATCATTTAGAAAATTTTGATTCCGCGCTTTGTCAAAAACGATTTTCGATTAACGGAACAGCTGATGGAACAGCAGATCCAACTGATAAGCTGTGCAGTTTGGCGCCAGAAATTCTAGGACAAAATAGTGCGTGGAAAAAACAACAAATTGCGTACAAAATTTCTACTAAATTGTTCAATTTTTTATTAAATACAATTATTTCGGTAATAAATAATCACCAAGAAAATAATAAACTTTATTTTTATGTCAATATAGTTCCGGTTTTGTGTATTTCATATTGTGTATTCATACGCCGATTGTTGTGAATGGAATTCCCGTGACGTCACCAAGGTAGATCTTGCAGTTCATAGCCGATATGAATGCAATTGCTCTGAAACCTTGTGTAGAAGACAGAAAACAGACAAAATATAAATATTTTCATGATATACACGTGTATAGTATTTTGAATCAAAATCAAACGCATACATACTGGTTCATGTTCAAATCGCAACCAAAGAGCAGAGTTTTTCTATAAAAAATCGCAAATTAAATTTAATTTAAGCTGTACGTAACTGATCATTACGTTTTATGATGTTTGCAAGTACAAAGTATTGCTCGTTTGGGTAGGTATTTGTTCTTCCAGGGAAAGGGAAGAAAGCACGTTTGAATGCATGTAACTATCAGAATAGTAAAAACGAAACATTGAATATTTACAAAACTTGATCATTATAAGGTTACAAACCTGACTGTCCATTCCAAGCATTATTAACATGAAGAAAAACAAAATGGCCCACAATGGCGATATAGGCAAATGTAGAACAGCATTCGGGTACGCAAGGAAAGCCAATCCTGGCCCTGTCGAAAAAAGAAATATAGCTTACGGATGCATTCTTCTGAGGGATTCAAAATTTCCTGCATTTAACGTTACCTCCTAAGCTGTTGGAAGTATACGACTGTAATCAATGGCTGATGAACAAAACCATATGGTTCTGTTTTATTCGCTTGGATCATATTAATATATCCGCATTTTGATGATAATATTTCGAATATAAGAAGAATATTTCACTAACATAACATAACCTGAGCAATAAATACACTGCTTCAATCCTAGTACACAATAGCCACACATAGATATACTCAATCAACATTGACCTGTCCGTTTGACCTTTAATTAAAAATGTTCATATAGAAGGATCCACCCAATACATGGGTAGTAAGTAGTAGGAGTCGCAGTTTATAATGTGTACGCAAGGTACATTCAAATTAAAGGTCAAGCGGGCAGGTCAATGTTGTTTACCTATATCATCAACATACATTTTCCTTTGAAGAAATTTTTTGTAAACACTCCTTATGTTATTCAGACCAATCACAAAACTTATGTAAAAGAATGTTTTTAAACTTACCGGAAGCTGCTACACTGCTGACTGGTTTATGTTGCTCATGCGCCATGAATCCGACAACAGAAAATATCACAAACCCAGAAAACATACTGGTGAAGCTGTTTAACATAGATATCATCACAGCGTCTCTACAAAAAAATAACACATGTTCATCTTCAGTAGGAGCGAGAATTGAGATTTTGTGTTACAATTTATCAGCTTTTCACGGCTTTGACAATGCGATTAGTGTTCATCTTCAGTAGGAACGTCAATTTCCGACAATTGGGATTTTGTCTTACAATTTATCAGCCTTTCGTTTCGTCGCTTTGATGGGATTAGTATTTGACAAGTTTGTTTGGTTTTTTTTTTTTTTTTTTTTTTTTTTTTTTTTGTGGCGTTTTGGCGTTTTTGGCGATTCTACTGCTTGATAAGAAGTTGATTTGACTGTCAGCATTACATTTACACTAGTTTATAACTAGTGTTTTGATTATGATTGGTCTGTATTTCCAAGTATAGTTTGCTTTACTGCTAAAGAGGTTTCATCTATGGTTGAAATCGTTTCTTCACATTAGTGTCAAGTGCTGTTGAAGCCTTTACCCAACCAAGAGCGAACACTCGACAGATAGGCACAAATGATGATCAATGCCACTGATTATAACAATCCCGAATAATGATTCGATTACAAATTGGAATCGGTACACTAAAACATCAAGAGTTGAGTTGAGTAATGGTGTTTAACGTCCCAGTCTAGAATATTTCACTTATGTTGAGACGTCGCCAGCTATAGGCGGAAGTGTAGAAATTTTGCCTATGCGTTGCGCTGATGGCATTATACAGCAGGGTTCTTTAGCGTGCCAGTGCCAAGCCCAACGTGACACGAGACCTCGTTTATTTTTAATTCCTATCCAAAAAAACCGTAACTATCATGCCGAGTGCTTTGCGAAAGAATAGTCACTACCCACTTTTAATTCTTGGGTCAGACCGGGCCGGGGATCGAATCCACGACCTCCCACTTACAAAAAAAAATTAGGAGTGGAGAAATTGTGTTTACGCTCTAGTCAAGATGCTTTCGGAGATGTTTGCTTAGGATTGTGAAAGTGAGATTCTAACAAAGACAATGCTTGTAATGTTCTTTGTTCTGTTGGTTGTATTGAGAAAATAGATAAAATCAGTGAACTACTTACTTGTACACATTATTGGAATACTGGTTATAACTTCCCAGTGCTATAAGCGACCCTAGACCCAAACCATACGAAAAGAAGATCTGTGTAGTGGCGTCTATCCATACCTAAACATACGAAAAACATGAACTAAGTAACAGTTTAAGTAAAGTATGGTATGTAAAGCAATCTGAGCTAAAATGATAACCACAAATTACTAATTCGTAACGTCCACGAAATGATATTTCTTAGAAACACGAATAAAGGAATGTGTTTTTGCTAAATAGTACTGTTTTCTAATATGATTTACCTACGAAAAATAATTACACAAAGCTATATACCACGAAAACTAAAATAATATTTAGAACACTTCATCTCTATTTTGTTTTGTAAAATGTGGGTTTTTTTCGAAAAGGGACACATCGAAGATTTGTACTCGCTTTTAAATGCTGGACGAAACACTTATTGATAAACTAGTATATCAGTTCCAAATTGATCAAAAGCCAAATTAATGGACCATATCCGATTTTACAGATCCGAATAAACGACAGAACGGAAGGACAGACAAGGTGATTCCTCAATTAAATGTGTTGGGGAATCAGTTTTACCTTAGATTCCTTCAGTTTTTCGATGTTTGGATAAACATAAAATTTGATTCCGTCCATTGCTCCAGGAAGAGTGACTCCTCTAACGAACAGGATAAATAGCAGTATGTACGGGAAGCTTGCTGTTAAATAAACAACCTGAAAAAATATACAGTGACGAATCAATTTATTGCCACAATTTGTCAAATTTTGAGAGCAGAATTCAGAGCAGAGGTTATATTAGGCGATAGACTTTGGATGGCTTTTCAAGAAAAAAAACGAAATGAATTGGTGTGGCGATAAATGAGGTCGCAAAGTTATCGAGGGACAGTAAAATGGAGCTTTACTGTGATCAACTGGTAAGAAATATTTTTGATGTTTATTTGATAGGGGTTAGATGTCCCAGTAAATAATATTTCACTTATATTGAGACGTCACCAGCCATAGATGAAGTAGAAGTTTTTTTTACCTTTACCTACTATCAGAGCAATGTTCAGGGGTGGTTATTTAGCGTGCTACGCCTATCCTGACATAGAGCATGGGTTGTTGATTGCCTGGAGAATGATCAAGACATTGAGTACCTTTTCTTGACTCTTGGTAAAACCCCGACTGTGTTCGAACCTGACAATAACTGCGCTACTGTCAGAGCCGGTCTGTTTTTGACAGTAACTAACGCTTTATTTCTATAGAAAACCAAATAAATCTGAATATAAATTGATATTATTCACTAACTTGTACCTAGTCGTAACAGAAAATCTGTATGCGCATCCGTGATTAGCGTAGAATATTTATACACGAATTAAAACGTTGGCACCATGGGGATTTAACATATTGAGAAACCAGACAAGTGGCAGACCCTGTGACGTAAACGTGACCAAGGACATCACTTCCTGTGTAACCACAGGCACAAGTAAGTAAATAATATCGTTTTTTATTCAGATATATTTGATTTTCTATGAAAAGAAAGCGTAATTCACTGTTACAAAGAGACCGGCTCTGACAGTAGCGTACTATAATAGTACTCATACTTCTAAGATTAATATTGTTTGTATACCAATTTGTTTTATTAGTATTTTTAGAAAAATGACAAAAAACAGAAATTTTCCAAATCACATGCCTTCTTCTCTTTATATTAATCAATTCAAACTTAATTATGAAGTTGATTTCCCGTCCATTTAACACCTTTCCATACATCCCAGACTGCCAATAGACACAGAGCTAGCTGCCAGCTAACCTCACCAGGCTGATCTATACCGTCCGTTATATGGAGGATATTTATTAATTAATTGAAACTTGCTAATAAAGTTACCTTCCCCGTCCACTTAACACCTTTCCATATACAGAAGTAACAGAGAACCAAACTGCCAAGTAACATAGAGCTAGCTGCCATCTAACCTCACCAGGCTGATCTATACCGTCCGTATCTGGAGGACATTGTGTCTGAAAAAATACATTAAACTTGCTAATAGTTATCACCTCTATATAAGGATCAAATGTGCACTAAGGACAGTGTCCAAAGTTCCTTTGCTTCATATTTCACCATTAAAAAATCTTAATAAAGACAACCTCTCTGTCGAGGACATTTTTAAACCTTTTTGTTTCATATTTCAACACAAAACGTCTATAAAAAGACCACCTTTCTATAACAATAGACCACTTCGGTTGCTCAGTTGGTAGAATGCTCGCTCCGTAAGTGGGAAGTCGCGGGTTCGAACCCCGACCGGGTCTGACCAAGACTTGAAAGTAGGTACTGACTGTTCTTTCGCCAAACACTCGGCATTACGAATTGGAAGTGACGGTTCTTTTGGATGGGTACTATATTAAACGAGGTCCCGTGTCATTGTAGGCTTGGCACGATAAATAACCCTGCTGCATAATGTCATCAGCGCAACGCACAAGCAAAATTTATGCACCTTCGCCTATAGCTGGAGAAGTCTCGATATAAGTGAAATATTCTTGACTGGGACGTTAAACGCCGTTAGTCACTAACTCACTCACTCTATAACAATAATTGACAGCTTTCCTGAATATAATAATGAAAAGCATTTTACCAAGATGTGTGAAAACATGCACAGTATATATAATGAATGATCAAAGAATCAATCTAAACAAATGTATTTTGGCCCTTTGGGTATCTTTTCAACATCTTGATAACAATTTTGGTTTCATAATTTTGGTCCAAGCACTACTAACGAGAAACTGTATTCCAAAAACCCGAAATTTAATTTTTATTGGATTTTTTCCCAAAATAAGTATAATTTTCGAACGGATAAATGGTTTTGGATTTTTTCCAAAAATATTTTCTAATGGAATTTTTAGTTTTTCCAATTGGAATTTTACAAAAAAAAAAAAATAGACAAAAAATTTTGATTTTTGTTGTTGTAATTTTTTTTATTTAAGAAAGATAGTATAAAGTTAAAAAATAATTTTCTCCTCGGGGTGGCGCTACTATGGAAAATAATCATTCCATAGTTGTCCGATCGCATGTTTTGAATGTTTAATGATAAAAAATAGTTAATTAAAAAAGTTTGTGTAAACTCTAAATAAAAATACTTACTCCCAGAATTCCCGTACAGGTGAAGTGAATCTTTCCTACTACAATTAAAATTACTAAAGGGAGATAATGCAGCTGTAATGTTGTCACCAATGGTTACATTGGCTGTTAGCGAGAAAGTTCCATTGGTACAGTTGAAGAAAAACATGTCATCTTTCTTGCATGCATCAGTATTCCACCAGTTAGCAAGTTGACCATGGTAATGTTGAGGTAAAAGAGGCAAATAGGTAGTATAATGCCCAGGCTAGGAGAATTATATAATAGATGTTCAACAGGCCGCCATGCCGCCATGACCGCAGCAGCGTAACCTACACCTGAAACAGACACAGAAATGGACATGACAAAACAGTGACAATGGGGGTGCGCCGCCGTACGTACACGTGATCAATACCTCTTAACGTTTGTGCGGAACATTTAGGAAAACGTCAAAGTTACAAATTCCCGGAATAACGTCGTTTTATGGAAAAGCGTCATATTGTTCGATTCCATGTTCATTGGAAACAAGCGTTTCACAGACACATTAGAAGGTATCACGTGGTACAACGGCGAACTCCATTGAGGGATCGCCGGCCACGCCCACCATAATCCGAGAGAGGTCGACTTGCTTGAATTACACGCAAAAAGAATGGAAAACTAGGCTTGAATTGTGCGGTTTAATGACGTTACTGACACTAAAACGTCATTAGTTGCCACGGCGCTGCTTTGGTACCGTGATGGCGGTCAGTGTCGGAACATTGTGGGCATGCCCGGTGATCCGTCAATTCGATGATCAGTTACATTCTTTTGTAATTTCAATCATTTATCACAAGGATGTCATGATAGCAGTGATCAGTGGAGGATCAAGGGGATACCCCTTTTTAGTCGCTCACAACAGCGTTTTGTGCATAAACGTATTATTCTGCCACTCCGAATTCAATGCAGATCAGATTACACCAGAATCAAGGATTTACACCATTTGAAAAATCAATTGAGATTTCCTCCATTTGAAACAAATACGGTAAATGTATATAGTTATGATTTTCATTAATTTTATATCACAATTTTAAATCATTATCATAATTATAAGATCACTTACTTACCTTTAAATATAGGGGTTATTTTCCAAACCCCAAGTCCACCTATACTTAACCACTGGCCTAACGCTAGCTCCATGAAGTACATAGGTATACCAGCAAATATAACGGCTAGAAAGTATGGTATAAGGAAAGCACCTGGAAAGAACAGATAAATACGGTATTTTTAATCTGTAATGAAAACTCAAGATATCTATAAATATAGGGGTCATTTTCAAGACCCCTAGTCCATCTATATTGTCTCGAAAATGTGTTATGAGGAAGACACCTGGAAAAAACAAATAAAAAACGATATTTTAAAATCTGTTATGAAAATTCAAGATAACTTTAAATATAAGGGTCAATTTCAAGACCCCTAGTCCATCTATATTGTCTAGAAAATGTGTTATGAGGAAGACACCTGGAAAGAACAAATAAAAAACGATATTTTAAAATCTGTAATGAAAATTCAAGATAACTTTAAATATAAGGGTCAATTTCAGGACCCCTAGTCCATCTATATTGTCTAGAAAATGTGTTATGAGGAAGACACCTAGAAAGAACAAATAAAAAACGGTATTTTTTAATATGTAATGGAAATTTAAGATAACTTTAAATATAAGGGTCATTTTCCAGACCCCTAGTCCATCTATACTGGAAATATAACGGCTAAATAGTATGGTATGAGGATTGCGCATGGAACGACAAATAGGTGTAAAAAACTGTAAAATCAAGCAATAGAAAAACCCTTTATAAAGACCTTATGTCTTTCATGCCAGTGTCCCAAGGTCCCTTTGATACATGTTGTAACCAAAAAGAACTTCAATATGGAGATTATTTCTGTCCATTCAGAAGACCAGTGTTTTAAGATCACCTAACAGAAACTCTATATTCTGGTAGAGGATTGTGAAAAAACCGCTTATTTTTCGATGTAGGGAGGACAACGTGTTCAAAGGTGGCAAGTTATGTGATAACCTTCTTTGAACTTTACTTTGTTAGAATCGGCTTGTTGCCAAGCAAGATTTCACCCAGTGGCCATTGTGGGGGCAGCTAAAGGTCAATGGGTGCAAAGTTCAAGTGAAAATGCCCATATTGACCTATACACAAATTCAAGGCGGCTTACAGAAATTTTTCTTTATACATTTAGTCTTCTAAACATGTAAGTGGTATCTTCAAATTAATAGAAAGTCCTATCCAACTAATTCAGTCACTTATTTTCAAAGTTTTCCATGAAAAAAAGATTAGACGCTTGCACAAATTTGACCTTTACAAATATGATTAATTGTGGCAAATAAATACTAGTATAAACACATTTGTGCATTTGAAAATGTTTGACAAAACTTTAGACTTCTGTTAAAATTTATTACTGAATCATATTGCCCGTATTTATTTAAGTATCCACTTTTTAAAAAAAAAGAAATCAAAGTACTGGTGGGACTGAAAGATTTGATAAGCTATTATGACTGTATCTGTATAATACTATCAAGTGTGTTCTCTTTTTCTGGTGGAAATATTAGTGAACTGTTGAAACACGAGCTATTTCCAGTGTCGCTTTCCATACCTGATACATCAGGACCCTTGTTATCTGCAGCCGACGAGCGGGATTTTCAAAATATCCCTGAGGAAGAAGTTTGCATAGAGACATTGCTACCAAAATAATTAATGGTCAAACTTTAGTTGTAGCACGGGGAAACGGAAAGGCATCAATACATTCGGCGAGTTAGGAAACGCACAAACTGTTTTTATCCACGCGAAAGATAAATGTATTAAAATTGATGTCATTATAATAGATATGACAACTAATCCATAAAAGGCGAAACCATCTAAAGATAAAAGAGGATCGGGTCCCAGTTCTGTTAGAAGAATTATTGATAATTCAAATGTCCCTCTGCCATCAAATTGGTAAGATGTTATCAGTCACCAAGAAAACAAATAGGATCTCGTAGTAATCCAAGACACTTCTTAGCTTAATTGAGGGTATCAGGGGGTCCAACAGACAGCATGTTTAATTCATACAGAGGAAGGAGTGTAACCGTTTTTAAAGCTTTACACAAGGAAGCCGATACTAGAATTGTTCCCCATGGTGTTGATGCTTACATGCAAGGCTATAAAAGAACAGTTGTTGTCTGTCGTGATACTGATGACCTTATTCTTCTGTTGTTTTTAAATGAGGAAGTATGATTCCAGACCGGGACATCTAAAGTTCGTCCCTGTTCATAGCATAAAATTATCACCTCTGGAGAGGAATAAGCTCCCAGTATTTCATGCAATTACAGACTGTAAGACTGTCAATTAACTTTCTGGACATTCTAAATACAGCATTCCGTGTTTCCAGGGAAAACACAGGTTTTCTTCCCACTCTTGCAAGAGGGAACTTTTCTAAACTTGTGAGTGCAGATGCCTGCCTTCATTGAATGTACCTAGCGATTATTTCTAATCTACGATGTAAACTGTTCCTCTCAGGGGAAACGTACAGTTGAAAATTTGCTTCCAATATCATATGCAACCGACCTACATATTCAACGTGTACACAATTAAACTGCTGTTTGGCTGCATTTAGTTATACTTGGTATTTGTTCCGGATCTCCCGTCACCTATAGGACACGGATGGTGCTAGTCTCACTAACTTGCGTACTGTATGCCTTTAACTCCCTGTGGAGGTTAGTCCATCGACAAAATCCCTCAAACTGGCTGTTCTGCGCAATTTTACCCCCTCTGTTTCAATTCCAGAATATTGTCTCAAGGTGTCTTTTATGCTTGTGTGTTCCATTTAAAAGTTTTGTGATGTTGTTGGCAGGTGTCTTGATGGTGTGACCTATCCATCCCCAATGTCGCTTTTGTGTTTTGTTTCAAAACGACCTTGTTTTGTGATCCACCATAAACTTTTTGTTACTAATTTTGTCTGGTCATTTGGCAACAGGACCAAGAACAATACTAGTTTTTATACTTAAATCTGAGTTTTTTCACAAATTAAACTTATTATTAATATTTTTTGCTTAAATCTTACTTTGAACTTTAACTTTTCTAAGACAATTACAGGTCAAAGGATCATGAACAAAACTTAACTTTTTGGATTTAAGTTAAGTATTTTCCTGATGTTCACGATTATTCTCGGACAGTTAAGTTAGTACGAGTCTGAATGTGATTTAAAATCAGTGTTAATGAGAAAATTATAAATTGATTGATTGCATGGGGTTTTACGGGCTTTTACGTATTTCAGTCATATCAAGACGTCACCAGCTATAGGTGAAGTGGCAGAAATTTTGACCTTTGCAGTGAACTTAGGGAAATGTGCAGGAAAAGTTCCTTAACATGTTACACCCGCCTTGGCACGGGACATCGGTTTTTAAGATCTCTCTCAAAAGATCTCGTGACTTTCGTTTCTAAATATCGAGTGTTTGGCAAAAGAACAGTCACTACCTTATTTCAAGTCTTGATCAGACCCAACTAGGGTTCGAACCCAGGACTCACCACATACGGGGAGTGAGTGCTATACACAGTAGGGTTTTTTTTTAATGAGAAAATAACCTTTACCAAAATCATGTCATGCATTGCTGAAATGTAAATATAAATCATGTTGCACTACAAGATGTACATGTAGGACATACAGTTTAAAGTTGGTGGCTGTATGCACTTGCAATGTGACCGTTGAACCGTTGATTGGTTGAACCTTTTGAATAATAATGACACAGATAGTGATATTGATGAATCAAAAGAAATCGTTAGAGGTGACTGATATATTCCAGAGATTCTCGTGACTATGCCTTGCCGATTACAGTACTTGCAGTACTTTGATTTTAAACTTTCAATAATTTTCAAATTTTCAGCTCGGTTTAAACAATATATTTGTTTTAATCACAGTCATGTATTTACAAAAGAATTATATTTTAGCATTTTGATTCATGCTTTGGTGTTGAATGTATACTTTTATTTTATTCTATCTTGAGGCTTGTGTCAGAATTTTGAAAAATAACATTGAAATATTTAAATTTTAGCCTAAACAGTCTCAATTAGCTTCCTAGTCAATGTTAAAGAAATACTATGATTACATGAGAACAGATTTATTTGATTTATTTAAATCTCAAAAAGTATATATTTGGACAGCTATAAACTAATAAAGATTATTTTTTGGAAAAAAAACACTATCTGACCTTTGACCTTTTATCTACTAAACCAAGGGTCGATCAGCTTGGCAACAGGTTGATTCTTGACCCCTAACCTATGATGATATAAGACAGCTATGTTGCCAGCTTTGAACACTCATGTCCCCCTATTGTGAAATTTCAATTTGTTTTCCACCAGACTAATATGAAGGCTATCACTTATTACGACCTGTGTTTGAAGAGCCTCATATTTCAGCCAAAAAAAACCTCTATATGAAGGTAATAACTTATAATGACCAGTGTTTGAAGATCCTTTGCCTCGTATTTCAGCAAAAAGAAGGTTATAATTCATTACGACCAATGTTTGAAGGTTCATCTGCTTCTATTCACGTTTCAACTAAAATTAACCTCTTAAAGACCATATGTCTAATTAGGCCTTATTGCTGAAATTTCAACCACAAACTCTATAAAGAATAAATATTGCAAACAAAATAAGCTCTGTATATATACAAAGACTATAAAGCCCACAAGTCCATTACTAATAATAATTTAAGGCTATTTTGCTTCATAATGCAATCAAATATATATATATTCTTTATATAAAAACATCCCACTGATGATCTTTTTATACAGGTTGTAATTTAAATTACATGTCGGTAAAACGTAATATGAAACAAAACAAAAGAACAGCATGATCTAGCTCAAACGTTCTGCAATTTTTTATATAATTACAGTAAGCAGTAATTATGGATATCACAATATGTGTGTCGGCTCATTATTTAGTACATAGATTTGGTGTTTGATATGCGTATTATGAGGTTTTGAAATAAAGATAATGTTTATGACAGGACAATTATTCCTGAACTGGAACTATACTGAACTGATTAAGGGATAGTGTTTGCGTTGGGAATCTCTAGCGTTTTTTTTTTTTTTTTTTTTTTTTTTTTTGCCATCAAGGACCATTAGACGGAATGAATCTTATGTATGTATAGAAAACACAACCCTTACCCTGTGTTAGTTAAAGGTCCATCATAGCCATATCTCAACAATTTATTGCATTTGAACGTTTCATTATTTAATAATTGCAGTAATAAATAAAAAGATCACCGACACTAAATACATATGCAGTACGCGCGATGGATCTCTCTCTCTCTCTCTCTCTCTCTCTCTCTTAACTAACACAGTGGTATTAAGGACAAACAGTCAGTTATCAGGTCTTTTAAAAAATTAGAGCAAGTGATGAAAACAAGATAACGGGCAGTGTATACATTCTTGTTTCTTTAGTGTGTGTTTTTCGTCTTTGGTGTATTCAATTTCACATTTTAGGAAAAAAACGACGAAACACGTTTACTGCAAACATATTTTTACAATGTCAAGCGAATGAAGCTTTTGACAGTCGTGTGAAAAAATAGATTAATTACAAATATACTAACACATGGGAAAATGTTAAGTCTTTTAAAATCAAATCCATCATTCCTACTTCCATTGACCTTTTGTAAAAACTACCATAATATTTTAATTTACCGCCGCGACTACCGATTTACAGAGAGCCATAACTGACATAATTATTATTATCGATATTTAATATTTAAAATGGTACAGATCATATAAATAAGTACAGACATGTCGAAAATTCAACACTGAGCTAACGAAAAGGAGTTTAAGGTCGGCTACTGGGTGGTCGAGTTATGGATAGTTTATGACCGAAAAACTGTATTGAGACCGCCGAAAATCTGCCGCCAGATAGGTAACGCTGATTCTGAGATAAGATGTCAATCGGCACTAATTCGTACGCGTAGTGTTAAACTTTCGACAGGCTGTACCATTTCGCAAAAAGTAATGTAACGCGCGTGATCCTAACGGACAAATCTGGGAACAGATGTAACTAAATGAATATTCATTTATTTTTATTAGCAAAAGTCTGAAAAATTGTAAATTATGTGTCATGTGCAAATTTTTAATTTTCTTTAAAATCAATTAGCACATGGTATTTGCCATATTCTTAAAAATGAGCCATGGATTCTCAATTTTGGATTAATCTCTAATAAGCACCTGTCAAATATCACAAAATAATGAAATAAAATATGAATTTTGTTTGGTTTTTACATAGAAATAACGTAATCAAAATTAGTACATGTGTCATGTCATTGTGCTACTTTTGTATGTATTATTTCATAAAAATCCAAAAGTAGCACATGACAAATTTACAATTACATGTACGTATGATAAATTTATGCGCTTCGGTTCCCAATACCAAAAGTTTCAAAATTCGCATACAGAGATATTGAAAAGCTGTATATATGCATTCTTTTTTTCTATGATATTGACTTAAAAATTATATGAAATACCTCCTCCATTTATATAACAAAGATAGGGAAATCTCCAAACATTTCCGAGTCCGATACAGTAACCCATACAGGCTAATATAAATTCCAATTTTCCATTCCATTGGTCCCTTTTATGCCCTTTCACTGGATTATGATTGTTTTCCACTTCCAGTCCTACTACTTTCTCTCCATTCGATGACGACAATGGTTGTAATTCTAAATTCGTTGCTTCCATTTTATAATTACAGTAACATTATTTGTAAAAACTTTTTCTCCTGATTTTAGGCCAATGTGAGGTCTATGACAGGATGTGACGTCACCAGTTACATGACAGTTGGTTCTTTTGAGAACACAAGTATGTCGTTTTCCTCTTGATAAAGGACGTAGAACGAATCGTTTAACATTCTTGCATATATGCGTACCGAGTATCTATGACAGCCCGCCTTTGCCAGATTAGTTTTGTTTAGACACTTGTTCGTAAAAGTTATGCAGTACATATACATTTGTTTGTTAATTTATACTGGACAGAGCTGTCAAACGTTTAACACTGAGCTAACGAAAGTGCAGTAAAACACATTTATAACATGGATACTTTATAAAGCGACTTAGTGATATTGTTAAAAAATAGAGTTTTATAGAGGAGCGATCGGGCCTAATATTTGACTATCCATGTATTCGTTGTAAGCGTGTTCTTTATACTCGTTCAATGTCAGCTACCGAGTGGCCGAGATATTGAAGCTAGTCACCAAAAAAACGTTGAAAAATACTGCAGAGAATTAGATTAAGAGGAGCTGAGATGAGCTGTTGTCTTTGCAGCCATTCGTTATACTGTAAACGAGTCCTAAGCCACACACGGCCTTAACTAGATAATTTATTTCAAAACATGACCAATTCATATAACATTACTAGTAATATATGTTGTAACATGCAGTTGTCTTCCCAAAGTAAAACGATACACCCGTATTTCCGCGAGGAAACATTTTTAAACGTTTCAGAAGTATTCATGAATAGTTAAGATTGTTTTGCGTGATTTTATTTTATTTCAATTTATTTTAATATTTGATGAACCAGAACCATAGCTAATGGTTTATTTGGAGTTGTTCATCTAGTCAGTAACTACAATATCTGCAATATATTATACGGACTTGGTGCTGCAGTGGTTTACAGTGTTTTTCGTCGCCAAGGTTCCAATTAATGTCGGAACAGATCATAGTCCCTCAGAAATTATGTCAGTTTGCTTATCGAAAGTCGGTGTTTTTCTCCGACATTTCGGTGTCCACCTGTACCATCCCTAAACTGGCGCTTCGATCTAAATGAAAGAATCTTGACTGCGGCGTAAGATTGCATTATTCATCCTTTTTCACGGCCATTCCTTTAAGAAAATTTCCAATTCCGGAGTGAGGTTCGAACCCACAACTCTTGACTTCAAAGCCAGTGACAGTACCACTTGACCATGTCCCATGTCCGCCCATCCATTCACACTCACTCCTAAACCAAGGCTTTCCTTGACGTAAATCTAGCTTATTTTTGCAATCTTTCTGCAAACTATAATATATAATATGTTATTAGCATGAAGCTATCTTCAAAAGAACACTTAAAATTCTAAATTCCTAAATATCTTGAAAAATATTAATATTTTGATGATTCAATTTTGTAAGATTTCAGTTAAAGAAAGTCTTGGTTAAGGAACTATTTTGGGCTGGGTCATTGCATAATAAACAAAAATCTTACCGCCGCCGTTCTTGTAACACAGGTAAGGAAATCTCCAGACATTACCCATCCCGATACACTGTCCGACACATGATAGTACAAATTCTATTTTACCATTCCACGTGTCTCTTATCGGTTCGTCCATTTTTAATTCAACAGGTCTCGCAATGGTTGGTAAAGACGCTCTATCTGTTTGTACTAAAACTGTTCTTTCATTGTTGACTTCCTTATGTCTTATAACCTCATTCTTCTCCATCTCCATTTTGAATGCGTAATCAAGTTCGTATTGTGTGTAATCAAGTTCGTATTGTGCGTAATCAAGCTCGTATTGTTGTTTGATCCACTCTGATGCAAGTTACCCTTTCTCTATTTACGCTTAAAAGGTTTTTGACGCAAGTCTTATTATCACGTAAGTCTTTTGAAAAAATAATGGCTAAGCTATTTTATCCACTCTTGTGCAAGATCCTAATTCTCTATTTTGAAACTTGTATGAAAATTTTATGAACCAAGACTTTTTTAAAAGCTTACGGCCGAACTATTGCATTCCCTAATGCAACTACCTATTTCTCTATATTCGTAACTAACGCTTAAAATGTTGTGATGCAAGTCTTTTTGCGTAATCAAGCTCACTCTGATGCAAGTTCATATTCTTCTATAGTCGAAACTTAAGCTATGGCAATTATATTGCAAGTTTATTTCAAAACACCAAAAGGCTAAACTATGATGCAAGTTCTCCTTTTTCTGTATTCTAAATTTATGTTCAAAATTTTATGGTACAAGCCCTTTTTGTGTTACCAAGCTCGTGTTGGTGAGTTCACTTTGATAGTAATTCCCTTTTCTCTATATACGAAACTGATGCTCAAAATTTTATGAAGCAATTCTTTTTTAAAATGTAACGCTTAAACTGTTGTATCCACTCTGATGCAGTTCTCGTTTCTCTATTGTCGAAACATGTTCAAAATTAATAAAGCAACACTTTTTAAAGGTAACGCTTAAACTATTGTATCCACTCTAATGCAAGTTCCTATTTTACTGTATATGAAACTAAAGCTGAAAATGTTATGAAGCAAGTTCTTTTTGCGTAATCAAGCTTGCTTTGTTATATCCACTCAAATCCAAGTTCTTATTTCTCTATATACTTATACTTAAAGCAAGGCTTAAATTTTATGATGCAAATCCTTTTTAACTATTGAATCCACCCAAATGCAAGTTCCTAGAAACTTAAGCCTAAAATGTTATGACACGTCTTTTTTATGCTAACGGTTAAACTATAATGACGTTACGACTTGTTTCTTAAATGTTAAATAATTTTAAAGACTCGTTGCTTTTTAAACAGCCTTACAGCTGTGTATAATAAGCCCTTTAACCCATAAACAGCAACTTTTCTAATACCACAGACAAAATTCAGAATAAAAACTTTTTGTACGTCATTTACAATTCGGATTGTTTTGCCGTTTAATAAATGCCCCAAAGCTTTCGATGACTTGTCACAAGTTGTAAAAGACATAAGTTAATTTACAAATTGTTTATTGCATTAAAGACGTTCAACAACCTGTTATTAATTCTTAACGGAGTAATATGCAATATAGTTAGCCTTCTTAAACTGGGAAGCAATCACAATTCTGCAAAAAGTAAATTGACAATTGATTTTGGAATAAAAAGGTTATGGACAGTAAAGACGGGAATATTGAAAATTGTTAAGAAAAGACTTAATTTGGTCTTATTTATTCAGCCTTATTGGAGATTACAGAGTCAGCTGTGTATATGATTAGGGCTAATATTGATGTTAAGCCATACAGACCTCTTATGTTAGAGAGATTTAATTATGTACGTGATGCCCATACAAGAGAGAATTGAATGTTACACAAATTCCACTAACCCTTACACAAGACAAAATTAAGTTTACACAAATCAAAAGTAATTTAACTAACCCTAACATTGACGCAATGTTTGTAACAATTGTACACCTTGTTTGCATACATCTTCAGTATTTGATAAATACAATTTACACTATTAGTGTTATAATGTTCTACAACTAGGGATTCTTTTAATACATTGGAATAATGGGCTTCAATGTGAAGTTAACACACAACATAAATATTCTTGCTTAAGAGTAACTTGCTATATAAAGTACAAATGAACCTAAACCACACGGTTGAATACCATTGTATTCACCTTCTGTCCGAAGCCATTTTATTACCAGTACAGTATCTCAATTGATAGAGTGCTCGCTCCGTATACGTATGTGGGCGGTCACGGATTAAAAAACCGTCAGGGTCTGATCAAGACTTAAAAATAGGTAGTGTCTGTTCTTTCGCCAAGCACTTAGAAATGAAAGTCGAGGGGTCTTTCAGGAGACCTTAAAACCCGATAATCTCATTTCGCTGTAGATGTAGCACGTTAAAGGTTCCTTCCTACACATTGACCTGAGCACAATGCAAAGGTAAAAATTTCTGCCACTTCGCCTAAAACTTATGACCGTCTCGATAGGGACGTAAGACCCCATTCAGCCAACCAATCATTGGTTTTATATTCAGTGTGTTTCAATGTGTGTCTTATGTCTTCTTTCAGTGTTTTGGGGGACGTGTTCTTAATTGTTTTGGCTATTGTGAGTACATTTTCAGCTACACTTCTTCTGCATTTCATAATTTATTAAGTGTAGGGGATTCGGTGGATAAATGGTTTTTAAGCAATCACAGCACCTCTCACTGCTTAAGTCAGAATCCCACTCGGGCAACTCCTTATATAAATAAGTTTATCAGTTCGCTTGCCGACGGTCGGTTGTTGTTTTTTCCATGAAAATCCGGTTTTTTCCAACATCCATAAACTGACAGCCTCGGTATAAATGAAAGATTCTTGACTGTGGCGTAAAACACAATTACTCAACTCAACTAGATATTGTAAATTGGAAAATTTTCGCGTTGGTTATTTTTGGCGAGAATCATCATTTTAGAATATTTGCGAGCTTTTATTTCGCGTCGTTAGATGATGGTCAGCACAAATGCAAGTAAATTTATCAGCACAAATGCAAGTAAATTTTATCAGAAACAGAATATTCGCGAAATTTTTATTTTTGCATCTTGTTATTCTAGCGAATTTACGCGAAAATAAATCGCACACTAAAAGTTTTCGATTGCCAGTATATCAACTGTACAATATGAAAGTTCAGTTGTTAACCTGACCAGGTTGACCAATCGGATTTATTTATTTGTCCAGATAGGTACATTTGTACTGCCCATGGTTGCCATTTAGGTACTTTTCAATCGTTAAGTGTTTGATTTTTGTACAATTTCCATACAAAAAGTCTAAATTTTTAGTATTTTTTAATTAAATAAATGGGGAAGAACCGTCTAATGGGACCTTTTTTTTTTCCGTTTTTATGGTACAAATCCGTCGAATTGGTCAGACTGATTTTGACAGAACAGTATTTTGGCAAACGAAAAAAAAAAAACGGAACAGTGAACAAAACCACATAAATAAATAAATAAATAAATAAATAAATCGTATGAAATTAGATTTTTAATCTGTGATATTTAAACAACAATATTTTTAAAAATGCACCAACACAGTACAATGAACAACGTGAAATTCAACAATTTCAAAAACAACAAATAACAATAACGGGTTTCAACAACTAATCTCCATAAGTAACACACACACACACACGCACACACACACAAACGAAAAAAAGCCATATCTATTTCATAGTGTAACCGGCACACAACATTACCTTTTACATCTGAATTTAAAACTTATCTCGTTCTAAGGACATCAATGCCTCTCTTGTAGTATGCAGTACAGAGGTGACAAAAGTTTAACACTAAGCTATCGATAGTGCCTAACTGCCAGCTCATCTTGGCGAGGGTTAGCTATATCTCGAAAGCTTTTCGGCAGCAGCTAACACTTTCTTGGCAGTTATTCGGCCACCAGCTATTCATAGCACAACCTCTCAGCAGTACTAGTAGAGCTGCTCCAATAGGTCAGTGTAAAACGTACGACATGTCCGTACTGTAAAAGTATATAGCTCCATAGTATTTCGGGATAGACTCTCTCTCTCTCTCTCTCTCTCTCTTCTCTCTCTCTCTCTCTCTTAAAAACAGGATCTTTCAGTTTGACAGTTTAAATATGACCCCTGATAAATATTAAACACAAAGATCACTTGTTTTCTGATAAAAAGTCACATGCACCATATCGGTTAAATAGCCTATGGAACTTTCAATTTGACAGTATTTGATATGCCACTAAACATGAAACACAAGGATCACTGTATAAGCCATGTCTGATAAACAGCAACATTAAGTTGGTTATATAGCCGGTGGAACTTCAAGAATAGCTCTACAGTCATGTGGTTTGATTTTAAGTATTTTGTGATCACGTAAAGCATTTTCAAATGTCTGTTTTTTATGGAATTCCCAGTACATATAGTCATCCAGGTTGTTTTGTAACTCATCGTCTGTAGGGTAAGGGTACACCTGCAAGTGAAGTATAAGTTATGACATTTATATCATTATCTTAATAATCATGTTAAACTAAGTGTCTTAATGTTCTTTTAATTTGAAAACTTGAAGAAAAAAAAACAACTCAGTTTTGTTTTAAATAACAATATTTAACAGAAGGCATGGGATTATAAATATCTATTGGACTATTCGTGGAGTTTGCGCATTCTTACTTTAGCACGTCATTTCAGGACTATTTGGACTTTAATAGTTTATTGAAAATAAAAACGTCAATGACAAGAAGACAGGATATTTGAAATTGTTCATATTTCATAATGGCCGCCATCACAATATTGTTGATAAATATAATATCTCTGTATAAAAAAATTATCCTGAATATATGTCATGTCCTATAGTTACATGCTCGTTTCATTTTTTAGTCTACACATGATGGTTTGTAGCGAACAAGATAGGAGGTGTGGTATTTCATATTTTAATATGGCCTTTAATCCATGTCTCCCTATAGCTGGCGACGTCTTGATATACATGAAATGTTCTTGACTGGGGTGTAGAACCCCATTCATTCATTCATTCATTCATTTTATCAATCAATCAATCAATCAATCAATCAATCGCGTTTCAGGCTGGAAGAATCAGATCGGCTTTCACGGTGACAATTACCTTATCAATAAGCTGTATCCGCCTGTTGTGGTCTAGATGTTCTAAGTATAACTTCTTGTTGATCATTATAACCTCTACACCATTACTTATTAGACTAAAACTCCCTTGTTCTTTAAACAAAATATCTTCCAACCCCTGATAAAAAATAAATTAGCACTGTAAAACTTCTGTACATACTTAATTTGGAGGCACATCTAGAAATTACGAAAATTTGGGACAGGTCCCAGTTTTACAATCATTCCTAAACGAGATTTTTCTAGAATAAAATCAAGTAAACTTTGGCAATATATTATTGCCTTACAGATAAAAAGTTTCATCACCATTCGAAAATTTATGCAATAAGCTTAAATTGATCTTCAGTATGACACTTTCTACCCATCGATATCTTGAAAACTAACATAATTATTCAAATTTCAAATTTACCAGGTTAAGATTAAATTAAGATTTAAATTAAGGAAAATCTTAGTTAAGAAATGATTGTGAGTTATTACTAACAACTCCCACATACATAACGCATTAAATAAGATCTTCTATTGCGAGACAAAAGTGTAAATATAGAACTGTGAATCGCTATGTTTTCGTTAAATTTAAGAAAGTGCAAGTGAGGTTTGTGCTCTTAACTTACAGTGAAGGAATAGTTAATAATGCAACCACTACGACAAATACTGTAGCTCATTTAGTAGAGTGCTCATTCCGTCGGGGTTCGAACCCTACCCTGGCCTTACACTAGAAAATAGACCGTGACTGTTCTTTCGCCAAGCGCTCGGCGTTTATAAAAAAAGTCACATGATCCTTCAAAAGAGACCTTAAGCCCGATACCCGTGGCACGGTAGGCGCTGCACGTTAAAGAACTCCCATACATATTGCCTCAAGTGTACTTCAAAGTATGACTTGTCATATAAGTGAAATGTTCTTGGTTTCCACATAAAGCCTAATTCAACCAACCAACCAACCAACTAAACAATCAATCAATGCAACTACTACATCAACACGATTTGATTGACAAATATAACATGTTGATGTTCTATATGTGTATATTTAGTTATAAATAGAATGTACCAAAATATCAACTCACAAAATGTTGGCCTTTGGTCAGTGTTCGAACATTCACAAATCTTGTATCCTTCTCCCTTCTATGTACTCCTGATTTTATCTACAATTAAAGACAAAACATTAAAATATGTCTACAGTTGCATTTAATGAAATACAACCACTACTGCGGTAGTTAATTTGGTAGAGTGTTCGCTCCGTAAGTGGGAGGTCGTGGGTTCGAACCCTGACCGGGTCTGACCCAGACTTGAAAGTGGGTAGTGACTCTTCTTTCGGCAAGCACTCGCCATTACTAAAAGAATGGCACGGTTCTTTCGGATGGGAACGCCTCGATATTATTAGTGAAATATTTTTCACTAGGACGTTAAACACCATTGCTCAACTCAACTCAATTCAAATGAAATAGAACACATATCTCTAAACAATCTGATTATATTTTGGTTTTACTATTCGTTATATGAAAATATTTTATCTATATATAGTTTTTAAATATAATATATTTATTATATGGCCAATGAGTTTGCCCTTTTCTAATTTGCTGAGAACACATATTGTCTGGTCAAGCTGGGCTAACGACATGCATAGGTTACCAGCAGAGATACCAGTTCACTGGTTGTGATTAATACTAAACATTAGAAATCTTAATGGCGTCTTTGCCTTCATCAGGGCATACAACTCTCTCTCTCTCTCTCTCTCTCTCTCTCTCTTCTCTTTTGGTGTGTGTGTACTTACTTGATCTATTGTAGATGCTGTTGGTGGTTTAATTTGAACTTGTATTTGTGTACCTCCACCATAGCTAGTTGTTTTATCGTCATCATCGTGTGATTCCGGATGATGTCGTTCTGTTATAAAAATTAATGAATGAAAGATGAAAAAAATAATGCAGATATAGAAATTGTCTGCTGATACCACAGAAATCAATATCCAGGGCAACCAATGACACGGACACAAAAACGGACAACAAAATATGATCCTAAATAGAACAGTCAACAAGGATACAAATTAAAGTTAATGTGCTTTTAATGCTGAAAAGGTTGCAAATGCATGCCATACCCTTCGTTCCATCTCTCAGCATATTGTATAAAGAGTGTCTTCAAGAGATTTTTAAAAAAAAACCAACATAACTGGCTTTGGTCTATTCGACCATTTAAATTGAATTTAAATAAGTCAAAAAATTAAACTAGCATAATTACAACATGGTTTATAGAGATAGAACATTTTATTTTTGTAAATACAAGTTAGAGTTCATTTTGAACGCACGAATGATGACATATGATTTATGATATAATTTACTTGTATTCGCAAAAATAAAAATAGGCCAATACATTGAAATTACAAGTTTTGCGAAAATTAACTGACATGAACAATTTCCGATTGACAGTATATAAAATATTTCTTACCTTTTTCTGACCCTAGATGATGTATAAGTTCTGCTTTTGATAAAAGTGGTCCCTAAATATAAAACATGACATGTAAGTATGTGCTTATTATAAAATGCAGTCCTTTTGAAAAGTTTCACACTGAGCTAATAGTGAATTATTAACAGTACAGATTCGGTAGCTAATGTCGTTCCCTCGTAATCTATATCTAGACAGTTTTTTTGGCTATCAGCTATCCATACTTTAGCGGTGCTTCTTCAAAAAATGACTCCTTTTCAGCAGCTCATGGATAAATATGTAGTCCGGAACTGTGGGTGTGTGGTTATCCGTATCAAAGAATTGGACAATCTTTTCGTTGATACTCAACTGCAACATGGTTATTATTTTTTTAATTAAATAAAGTATTCAAATTATTTGAGCACTGTCATGGACTAATACCTGTATTTTATTCTTTAAAAATTAAAGATTTCAATTAAAATTTGGAAGATGAAAAGAAAAAACCATACGCAGAAATCGAGGCCCGATCTGAAGGGTTATCTGCCCCTACATTAGAAGTCGTCCTATACTGACCATCTCAGGTGTGATATACTTTACAGTTTTAAAGGTAGTTCAGTCGAGCGTGACCTGTTAGATAATTCCAATTTGGGAGAGCGATAAGTGATTATAGATCAACAAAAATCCAATCGGGGTTTTATGTCTCTGGCTAAACGCAGACGGATTATAATCAGTATTTAGACACTAATGACCTGAATGCATCTCGTAATGAAATGATGAAAAAAAAATTAACATGCATATGTACTAGCTTATGGAATATTTGCACGAAATAATAATTTTATAAATGTTTTAAATACGTTTTGTCGGGGTCTTATATGCTTACTCCAAGTTTAAATGAAATTAAATAAATAAATAAATAAAAATTGATAAGATGTTTTCTCAGCATCAACAATGCAATCTAGCAGAGATTTAAATAATAAATCTTCGTTTTTTAAAACATTTCATTTTAACTTGATTATAAATAAATAAATAAATAAATAAATAAATAAATAAATATAAATACTATGATTTTTCTTATGTTTATTTTTTATAACTATATGATTTGATATTCATCTAATTGAACCGACAAATACAATGCTGAATAGTTAAATATAGTAAATATTTTATTTATTTTATTTTATTTTATTTTATTTTATTTTATTTTATTTTATTTTATTTTATTTTATTTTATTTTATTTTATTTTATTTTATTTTATTTTATTTATTTTATTTTATTCATCGACCTGAACTGTGAAAAGAATGCAACATAAACCTGGCACTGGTAAGGACAAAGCCATGTGTAACGTTTTGGAGAGAGAGAGAGAGAGAGAATTATCACTCTCAAGTCACAAATATTGTTCAATAAATATGATCAATATACAATAATATTACTTTTTATTTTAACAATCGGGACATGATTGGGACATGGTCAAAATGCAATATAATATTCTGAAAGTTCACGAGAACTTAAAAAAATCTGAACATAACGTTTCTATTGAACAGTAGGGGCTCAAGCGTGACGGTTTACCTACTTGTTTCATTCATTAATTAATTTCCCAATCAACAAAAAATCGAACCTTACCCATCACTTTACCTAGATCATGTTATTTGTGTCATGGCAGGCAATTAACATCACTAGAGGTAGTGACTGCGTGGTGTTATTATTTTTATTATTTATTATTATTATAATTATTATTATTATTATAATTATTATTATAATTATTATTATTATTATTATTATTATTATTATTATTATTCAATGTGATGTATTTGAATGATAATTTTATCACGAACCGTTTGAAAATCTAATAAATATTAGTTATAAATTTATTTTTCGTCACTCTGTTTTGTTTATTTGAGTATAATTAAAACAATTTTAAATCCGTTCAATAGACAATTATTTAAATGTAAATGTTAAATTTAACTAAGTCATCTTCAATGTTGTTTCCTAATAATAATAACATGGCTGGGAATAATCATGTTGTATTTCATTTAGGGTTAAATGTTTTATGGCATTGATTACTTTTGAAACTTGAATAAAATAGATATTATTATTATTATTATTATTATTATTATTATTATTATTATCATTAGTTAAATAAAATAAATAAATAAAAATGTGCATATTTTTTCTGAACTTTTGTTATTTTAACGTCCCATACTCTATTAGTTAAATAAATAAGAATTATAATAAAATGGAAAATAAAAATGTGCACGTTTCATTACTTCCTATTTTTTCTCACTTGATTTAATTCTTTAATAATATTTTAAATAGAAAAGGGCACAATGTTGTATTAGATCCAGTAGGCTAGTATTTGACCATGATAGTCTATACATATCCATAGTATATACATACCGGTAGTCTATCATATTGGCACTTATCCACTGACTGAAATATTGATACAAATATTGTACCACCTAATTAAAAGTGGAATGGATTTTTTTAAAGATACCACAAAGATTTTTATAACTGAATTTTCATCACGATGTGAACTTTCATGAAAACCAGACATTTTCACTTTTCCATATCTTTAATAAGAAAAAAGCTGTTTATAAAAACAGTGCTGTTCACTTTCTAATGAGTTTCATAGGGAAATTAAGTAAAATGTCACCATATTTTAAATCAAAAAGTGGAATGGATTTTTTTCAAGATATTTTAATCATTTTTATATTTGAATATTCGTGACAGTATGTATTTTTCACTGAGAACCAGACATTTTCAGAAAATAATATTGTTATTGGTGAAATTTAAATTTGAAAATCGGGTATATCTAGTTCCCATTGTAACTTAACGGGCTGGCGATCGCACAGGTGACTTAATACAGGTGATGAGATCATCGTCTTAACGCATCAATGGTTTACGGTCGGACCTCGATTTCTGTACATGACTAAAAAATGTGAAAGGAGAATTTTTGATAGTGCATGTATTTACTTGTAAACAAAAACCAGCCAAGTGTTATACATCATACATGTTTGTGGTGATAACGGTAGGGGCTTTCGCTTTAATAGTCTGGTAGAGGATTTTGAAAAAACCGCTTATTTTTCGATGTAGGGAGGACAACGTGTTCAAAGGTGGCAAGTTATGTCATAACCTTCTTTGAACTTTACTTTGGTAGAATCGGCTTGTTGCCAAGCAAGATTTCACCCAGGGGCCATTGTGGGGGCAGCTAAAGGTCAATGGATGCAAAGTTCAAGTGAAAATGCCCATATTGACCTATACACAAATTCAAGGTGGCTTACGGAAATTTTTCTTTATACATTTTGTCTTCTAAATATGTAAGTGGTATCTTCAAATTAATAGAAAGTCATATTCAACTAATTCAGGCACTTATCTTCAGTTTTCCATGAAAAATAAGATTAGACGCTTGCACGAATTTGACCTTTACAAATATGATTGATTGTGGCAAATAAATACTAGTATAAACACATTTGTGCATTTGAAATTGTTTAACAAAACTTTAGACTTCTGTTAAAATAATTTTACTGAATCATATTGCCCGTATTTATATAAGTATCCACTTTAAAAAAAAAAAGAAATCAAAGTACTGGTGGTACTGAAAGATTTGATTAGCTATAATGACTGTATTTGTATAATACTATCAAGTGTGTTCTCTTTTTCTGGTGGAAATATTAGTGAACTGTTGAAACACGAACTATTCCCAGTGTCGCCTATACCTGATACATCAGGACCATTGCAGCCGACGAGTCGGATCTTCAAAATATCCCGAGGAAGAAGTTTGCATGGAGACATACTACCAAAATAATTAATGGTCAACCTTTAGTTGTAGCACTGGGAAAACGGAAAGGCATAAATGCATTCGGCGAGTTAGGAAACGCACAAACTGTTTTTATCCACGCAAAAGATATATAAATGTATTAAAATTGATGTCATTATGATAGATATGACAACTAATCCATAAAAGGTGAAACCATCTAGATAAAAGAGAATCAGGTCCACGTTCTGTTAGAAGAATTATTGATAATTAAATTGTCCCTCTGCCATCAAATTGGTAAGATTTTACCAGTCACCAAGAAAAAAAATATGATCTCGTAGTAGTCCAAGACACTTCTTAGCTTAGCTGAGGGTATCAGGGGGTCCAACAGACAGCATGTTTAATTCATACAGAGGAAGGATTGTAACCGTTTTTAAAGCTTTACACAAGAAAGCCGATACTAGAATTGTTCCCCATGGTGTTGATGCTTACATGCAAGGCTATAAAAACAGTTATTGTCTGTCGTGATACTGATGACCTTATTTTTCTGTTTCTTTTAAATGAGGAGGTATGATTCCAGACCGGGACATCTAAAGTTCGTCCCTGTTCATAGCATAAAATTATCCTTTCTGGAGAGGAATAAGCTCCCAATATTCCATGCAATTACAGACTGTGTCAATTAACTTTCTGGACATTCTAAATACAGCATTCCGTGTTTCCAGGGAAAACACAGGTCTTCTTCCCACTCTTGCAAGAGGGAACTTTTCTGAACTTGTGAGTGCAGATGCCTTTATTGAATGTACCTAGCGAGGATTTCTCATCTACGATGTAAACTGTTCCTCTCAGGGGAAAATACAATTGAAAATTTGCTTCCAACATCATATACAACCGGCCTACATATTCAACATGCACACTATTAAACTGCTGTTTGACTGCATTTAGTTATACCTGGTATTTGTTCCGGATCTCCCGTCACCTATAAGACACGGATGGCGCTAGTCTCACTAACTTGCGTACTGTATGCCTTTAATCCCAGTGGCGGTTAGTCCATCGACAAAATCCTTCAAACTGGCTCTGTTCTGCGCAATTATACCCCCTCTGTTTCAATTCCAGAAACTTGTCTCAATGTGTCTTTTATTCTTGTTTCTTCCATTTCAAAGTTTTGTGATGTTGTTGGCAGGTGTCTTGATGGTGTGACCTATTCATCCCCAATGTCGCTTTTGTGTTTGTGTTTCAAAACGGCCTTGTTTTGTGATCCACCATAAACTTTTCGTTACTAATTTTGTCTTGTCATCTGGCAACAGGACCACGAACAATACTAGTTTTTATACTTAAACCTGAGTTTTTTTCACAAATTAAACTTATTATTATTATTTTTGCTTAAATCTTACCTTGAACTTTAACTTTCCTGAGACAATTACAGGTCAAAGGATCATGAACAAAACTTAAGTTTTTGGACTTAAGTATTTTCTTGATGTTCACGATTATTTTCGGACAGTTAAATCAGTGCGAGTCTGAATGTGATTGAAAACAGTTTTAATGAGAAAATTATAAATTGATTAATTGCATGGGGTTTTACGGGCTTTTACGTATTTCAGTCATGTTAAGTTGTCACCAGCTATAGGTGAAGTGGCAGAAATTTTTACCTTTGCAGTGAACTTAGGGAAATGTGCAGGAAAAGTTCTTTAACATGTTACACCCGCCTTGGCACGGGGCATCGGTTTTTAAGATCTCTCTCAAAGGATCTCGTGACTTTCGTTTCTAAATACCGAGTGTTTGGCAAAAGAACAGTCACTACCTTATTTCAAGTCTTGGTCAGATCCAACTAGGGTTCAAACCCAGGACTCACCACATACGGGGAGTGAGCGCTATACCAATTGAGCTACAGTAGGGTTTTTTTTAATGAGAAAATAACTTTTACCAAAATTATGTCATGCATTGCTGAAATGTAAATATAAATCATGTTGCACTACAAGATGTACATGTAGGGCATACAATTTAAAGTGGGTGGCTGTATGCACTTGCAATGGGACCGTTGAACCGTTGATTGGTTGAACCCTTTGAATGATAATGCCACAGATAGTGATATTGATGAATGAAAAGAAATCGCTAGATGTGACATATATTCCAGAGATTCTCGTGACTATGCCTTACCGATTACAGTACTTGCAGTACTTTGATTTTAAACTTCTAATAAATTTCAAATTATCAGCTGGGTTTAAACAATATATTTGTTTTAATCACAGTCATGTTTTTACAAAAGAATTATATTTTAGCATTTTGATTCATGCTTTGATGTTAATTGTATACTTTTATTTTATTCTATCTTGCAGCTTGTGTCAGAATTTTGAAAAATAACATTGAAATATTTAAATTTTAGCCTAAACAGTCTCAATTAACTTCCTAGTCAATGTTAAAATACAT
The DNA here is from genome assembly GCA_021292105.1 of Anadara kagoshimensis. Classification (NCBI taxonomy): domain Eukaryota; kingdom Metazoa; phylum Mollusca; class Bivalvia; order Arcoida; family Arcidae; genus Anadara; species Anadara kagoshimensis. The sequence goes on along the minus strand of CM037862.1, from coordinate 24,117,402 downwards.
GAAATGCTATGATTGCATGAGAACAGATTTATTTGATTTATTTAAATCTCAGAAAGTATATATTTGGACAGCTATAAACTAATAAAGATTAATTTTTGGGGAAAAACACTATCTGACCTTTGACCTTTTATCTACTAAACCAAGGGTCGATCAGCTTGGCAACAGGTTGATTCTTGACTCCTAACCTATGATGATATAAGACAGCTATGTTGCCAGCTTTGAACACGCATGTCCCCCTATTGTGAAATTTAAATTTTTTTCCACCAGACTATAAGCAACTACCATGACAAGGAATATGAAAAATGGCATGTACTACTTTTGAATTTTACTGAAATAATGGATTCAAAAGTAGCACAAATTAAGCAACTCAAAAGTGTCCATGGCACTTCTTTACCTTGCACCAAAGTGCCATGTTGTGCCAATTTTGCTAAAAATTGACATATGCTACTGTTGAAATGTATTATTTTCTGATCATTCAATGTAGCACTATTTTCTGTCCCTTACCTTTGCAACAAGCTCCCCTAAGTCTACTAGGGACATTCTTCGTTGATGAGCAGTAGTATCACCAATGATTTCAGTAAGAACTGATCCGGTTACGGACCCAACATCTTCCATGTCCAAATCTTGTATATTACCAAGTGCTCTCGTTAGTGTAGTCTGATTCATAAACTGAAACAAACAGAAAATGGTAAAGACAAACCTGCATGTTTGACTTTTCATTAGGAATATTCATATAGGGTTCTGTCCAATAGAGTGGTATAGGCAGATAACATTGACCTGTCCGTTTGACCTTCCATTAGGAATATTCATATAGGAGACTCCATTTAATACATGGGTAGTGTTAGGAGTTAATACATATACACACTGCCCATGATTAGTGTTCACATCATAAAGACGAAATATACACGCGTGATCCCTATTACTCGTTCATAATAAATATTGAAATCAAATGTCAAACGGACAGGTCAATGGTGTTTGCCTTTAGTATTGGGGTTCACAATTAATACATATACAATACACGTGTTGACTACTTGAAAATATTGTATCCCCTTATAAAGACGAAATAAACAGTTGTGTTCACTATACATAAATATACTGGTCCTTAAATTAATATTTGATTTATAGGTCAAGCTGACAGGTCAATGTTGTTTGTCTATAACATTGGTAGTCCCAACAAACACATTGTAAGGATAAAACAGGTAGTGTATACACTTTTCAAGATAATCAAAAACAAACATACTAATCCATGTCCGAATCACAATCCAGAACCAAAGTAAAAACTTTGGAACTGACAAGTGTAGTTAGACAAGTGAACTTCCAACAGGGGCGTGAGGGCGGGTGATCCGGAAGGGAAAGCACCTCTTGTTTAGCTAATTACATGTTCTGCGAGAGGAACGTGGAACTATGGGGCGTCAAATATATCCAGGCCAATCCTGGACACAGAGACATCAAACTTATCAACAATACCGTGATGACGGCCATAAAACTTTTTGAGGGACTTGATAAGCCTAGGCTTGCAATATCAGATTTTATTTTCAGTGCAAAACAAAAACATGTTTTAAACTGAAACGAACAGAAAGTTGTAACATTTATAGTTCAAATACAAACATTGCAAGGTTTGTAAAACAAACTATGTTTCAATGCTAAAACATGTTACCAAATATTAAAAAATGAGAGTCAAATGCATTTTTCTGTTTGGTCATGGCTAAACTTGATTATTATATATAATTAATGCCATATACAATTGTGTTTACCTCGAGAATCAAGATACTGGGACGTCAACTATTTGACTGTGTTATTGGTGAAAATTTTAAGTTAACAGACAAGATGAACATCTACAATATAACTCCGTAACTCCGAAAATCGTCACACTATTTAAGAATCTAAAATTTATTTGTTTAATATTTCCCCCATAAGCCTCCTCCTTCCGTGTATCGCCAACGTAAGTGGGAGGTCGTGGGTTCGAACCCAGACCAGGTCTGACCCAAGACTTGAAAGTGGGTAGTGACTGTTCTTTCGCCAAGCACTCGGCATTACGGAACGAAAGTCACGGTTCTTCCGGATGAGAACTTAAAATAAACGAGATCCCGTGTCTCGGTAGGCTTGTCACGATAAAGAACCTTGCTGTATAATGCCATCAGCGCAACACACAGGCAAAATTTCTGCATTTTCGCCTATAACTGGCGACGTCTCGATACAAGTGAAATATTCTTGACTGGGACGTTAAACACCATTACTCAACTCAGCTCCTTCACTGTACTGCCAAATTCTGACTAAACAAATTGTGGCAATTTTTACAACACTTGTATTGCAGGACATTTTTTGTACATTTTAAGTAATCGATGATTTTCCGCGACTTACGTCTTTGTGCAGCTGTCGGAGTTCTGCGTACGCAGCATTTGTGGCAACGTTAATTTCCGGTAACGCATAATAACGTAAAGTCACGTTTTCTTCTTCAAGTCTTCTTATTTCCTGATGATGAAGAAGCTGGATTTGTTCTTCGTGATTCAGGTTTCCTCCAACATTTTTTGCCATATCCTCCACTGCAGATAAATGAAATTATGAAATTAGAAAGTTGTGAAAGAGGCATTGTTTTACGAATGTATCATATTGTTTAATCTTTTTTATTTAGGCATGGTTGTTTAAATTTCATTAGATTCGTAGAAAGTGTTGATTGAATTCAAATTCAGTTGAGCAATGTAGGTAAACAACGACAAATTAAACTTGATTTTACTCAAGGAAAACCCTAGCTGGAATGAGATAATTCGGACATCGTTTTCCAACCATGAGTACCTCGAAGCCTTCGTTATCTACCCATGGATACCTCAAGGTCATCATTTTGTACCACTGGTTCTTACCTGGCATTGTTTCCAATTCGAAAGCGCGACCTCCTGAATTACTAAAACCTGGAGCACCAGTCTCACTTCCCTGATGGAAGTTTACGTGTTTAACTTAATTTGCACCAGCTTTTAAAGTTTTTACTTTGCTTTTGAGAATGAAGTTTGGAAATGGACCGGTATGTTTGTTTTCAAAGTCTTATACATTTGGAGTTTTCGATGTTTTACTGAACTTACGTTGTTCTTTCCAAAGTTTCTTCCTCTTTGGTTTTGCCTTTGGTTTGTTGTAACTAACATCTTTCAGTTTCTTCAGTAAACTACAACTACCCTGAAATATGCAGTGACAAAAGTTACCCCAAGAACAACAAAGCATGTCTGAATTTCTAATTATTTCTAAACCCGTTTTAATTTCGCAGCACTAGACGGTTGTTTTTCAAGATAAAACTTCTCAGTCGTAGTGCTCTGACCATAAGTGTGGAAACCCGATCAAAAACATTTTACAATTGTCCAGAAAATCTTCAAATTAAATGTTTGAGACCAAAGCTAAAGATGTACATTAAAACCTGCTTTAGTGACAGCCTTTATATAAAGCGCACCTGCCCATTTAGATCACTGTCTTCAAGTCCCTTTGCTTCATATTCCAACTAATAATAATCTATTTAAAGACCACCTGTCTAAAAAATCCACATTTATTGGGTCTCGAGGTTGTTCTATATACCAGTATACAGGTTTACTGTGTATGTAGTCAAGTAGATACAACATGTTTAAAATTTCATATTAACAATTATCCCGATTTGTGTATGTCCTTTTTTGGACTGACTTGTTTTGGCTATTATTACAATTGACGTGTCGCCGACCACGCCCCCAATGTTCCGACACTAGCCGCCATCACGGTACCAATGCAGCGTCACTGCAACTAATGACGTACTAGTGTCAGTGACGTCATTAAATGGCGCAATTAAGGCCGAGTTTTCCGTTGATACGTCAATTTACTTGTATTGTGGCATATTAAAGACAAATATTCCTAAAATATTTACCGATTTAATTACAAAAATCCAATCGTTGTTCTGACTGTCATGTACCAAAACAGTACCCCTCCTACAATGAAATAAATTGATATTTAAAGCAATGTAAATTACAACCTTACAATAAACAAGAAATCCTACCAAAAGCATTCATATATAGTCCATAAAACTACTTGTAACAAAAATCCAATAAATAAGTCAAAAGTATTTCACTTATATCAAGACGTCACCAACTTCAAGTGAAGTTCAATGCATTTCGTGATACAGGGTATCATTTTAGGTCTCTTCGGAAGGACAACAATATTTTATTTCTAATTATCGATTGCTTTAGAAAAGAGCAGTAAAATACATGCAAGCCAGAAACGCACCCCAAAAAGTATGCTAACACTAATTGACGGATCGCCGGCCACGCCCAAATGTTCCGACAAAGGGTCGACATGCTTGAATTATACGCAAAAAGAATGAAAACTCGGCCTAAATTGTGCGTTTTTATGACGTCACTGACAATAGAACGTCATTAGTTGCCGTGACGCTTCTATGGTTCTATGATGGCGGCCAGTGTCGGAACATTGTGGGCGTGGCCGGCGATACGTCAATTGTAAAGTGTACCTAAAAGCATATGAAATCATAAAGAAATAACAACATGTGTGTTCATTCCAAAGCTATATATACTTAAGACTGTTCTTAATGCCATTGTCATACTATGAAGTTGACAACAACAAAGCAGGATAACTTTATCAACATCCAAACACTGCCACCTTGCCTAGCTAATTGACTATGAAGAAATCATTAGGAAATAACAAACATGTGTGTTTTGATCCAACGCTATGCTTGAAACTACTCTCAATTTATTAAAACCATACAAAACCATAGACAGTAACGTTATACAATGTAGTTGACAACAACAAGGCTGTGTGGAAAACTATAATTTCATGAACATCCCACCGCTGCCACCATATAGCTTACAGGATGTGGAATCTTGACAAACACCAAACATGTGTGTTTAAATTAAAAGCTTTACATCAGACTGCTCTCAATTTAGCAAAATTTATAAAAACCACCGAAATTGACAATAAAACGACAGTATGGAAAACATTGAATTAATAAACACCCCTTCGCTGTCACCATGTAACTATCATGCTATGAAATCATAAAGAAATAATAAACATAATTATGTGTTCTAATCGAAAACTTCGTGAGATTGTCTTCATTAAGTAACAAATTACAAAACCGCAGACAGTGACGTCAAAAGATTTTCATACTCTGAAGTTGACAATAAAAAAAGCAGTATGGAAAACAATGACTTGATCAACATCCCACGCTGCCACCACGTACTTACAGGCGACTATGGTCTAATTGAAATATACAAATTTTGAAGAGAGCTGGGTTCGGTGTAAATTTGGAACTGACACTTGAAATAAATAAGCAAATGATTTTGGAATCAGTGCTGGTCCAAAAACAAGTTCAAAGAAAAAATACGTTTGAAAACAGTTTTACAAATACAGTTTTACCTACTCCAATGTCAAAAGACATAACATAAATAATACATACTTGAAGAAACTAAATATTGCAGAACTTGGGTGATCTGCCAATTTCTCTATTGGCCATCCATCAAGGATATTTAGAGATCTAAAACAAAAATGGTTAAATATGGTTTTTATTCGATATAACAAAGTAATTGGTAATAGATGTTACTAAAATTTGAAAAAAAACTTCTTGAATATTATATTTTGAAAAAAGGGTTTTATTCGAATATATAATTATAAAAAATTGATCTCAAAATCATCAAAAATACTAAAACTACTCTATTAGTATTTGATCAGTTTGCATTTCCTATGCAATTTGTAATTCATTATTAGTACATGAATAAAATTCCGATCGGGTCTTTGCATCCAAATTATTATAATCCATTTAATTTTGTGAACCATAACTCAAAATTGAATCATTCATTAACAATAACTGTTTTCAATATGCAAAATGAATGAACAAAAACAACACAAACTGCCAGAGTAGACTGCCCTTACATTCATTCAATAAATATTCATCCCTGACGATCATGTTTATGTGTGATAGATTTAAAAATTCTTCTGAACTTTTTTATGCCCCATGATATTAAACCTATTTATTTTCCGGAAACAATTGTGTTTCTCTTTATAAGTTTTGTATCTAATGACACTTTTTTTAAAATCTGAAAGAATTTTTTTTAAAATTACGGCATGACAGTGTGACTCTTACTCTTACCTGAGAAAAGGGTCTTTAGGATCCCTTAAACCTCCTGACATAAATACGTCTACAAAGTCCTGAAAACAGATAAATAAATATATTTTTTGATTAATAAAAAATATTGCATGTAATATATATGTAACATATCATAACATGTGATCATAATTGCATCGTAGGCATATCGATCTTCTATTTTCTAAAAACACCACGTCTTTAGTTCTGTTGCTATTCAGCTATGTATCAAATTTTAAACTATAAAATTTAATTTTTGCCATTAGCGTTGTATCAATACTGTGTTTAATATTTATTTCAACTAAGCACTGATAGATAAAGCTGTCGTTCATACACATATTGCTCATGGCTGTAAACAAAATGCACATATAATTTAAAAGATTTATGTGCAGTTTTACCATAACAAAATTGAATATATTTTAAAAACTACCGTACAGACGTGTCGAAAGTTTAACATTGAGCCAATTATAACGAACAAGAGTCGAAGCTAGGATACCGAATGTCCAAGAGATGGTATGCGCAGTTTCCGAACCGCTGTCGAGATGAAGTCTACAAAGGGTTGAAATAAGCTGTCGATTCAGCACTTATTCGCTAACTCGGCGGTAAACCTTTAGATATGATATCATTACAGGACTGTTATTGATATTAACATTAATTCTAACATGACCTGCGTTTTCCTTCATATGAAACATGAAGAGAGCCAGTCGTGGTATAACAAACGAACGATATACCCATCGATGTTCCGTCTTAATGACGTACTCCCTTGCTTATCTTATGACGTTGTTAACAAGCACGAATATATCACTCAGTGGCAAAGCCAACTCGTGATATATTCTTCTGCATGTGAACTCCGGTCAGTGTATTATTCGACGATATACCACGGGTAAATGTTGATTATTTAAATTTTATGATTGAATAGAAATTATGGTAATAAATACTCACCGAGTCGGACATGACTAGTAATTCAATTTTTTCCCGCGAGATAACTGTCGTCTGCCGTAAAGATCTTGTCATTATCGCCTGTTCCCCAAAACTATCTCCTCGATTTAAGAACATGACTGTTTTGGAACGTGAGGTCTCTGGATCAAACGCGGTCACTACAGCTGTTGAAGGAATAAGGTATAGAATTAATATATGATCTTGTATACAATAGTCAGTATTCAAAAGTGCAATGAAAAAGTTGGAAAAATCATTATTTATTTTTAGATTTTGAGCAAAATAAAATCATTCAAATGTGCGAAAAACATAATTTTGAAATTAGGGTCATTCTCAAAAAATGTAGAAATTCCACAAACCAAAATAACGATAAAAAAATAATTGAATCCCGTCATTTCATTGGTTGGAAATCAATATTTGAAACATAAAATTTCATTCTGAGAAATATGCACACAAGACATTGGTTCTTTTTGACAGAATATCAAATTGAATTTAAAATTGTGCTTCATAATGTCCTCTGGAGTAACCATCATTTATGTTTTTGCAAATATCTATATTTAAGCAGATTTTAAATATAAAACCTATTTCTATACATGAATAACAAACTAGCTGACATATCATTTAAAATTTGAGACTGTATTTTTCATTTTAACACTTAAATAACAATCTTAAAATCTCGAAATGATAAACTAAAAAAAATGCAAGAACGGAATTTTATAATAAGTTACTGCCTTTTTGTGGCACGCGTTCTTTACTGGTTCATAGAAAAGTACTTAATACGTAATTTATAATTAATTATAAGTTAACAAAATTTATTTACATTGTGCAAATTAATGAATGAATAGACCATGGCAACACCACAGACATTTAGAAGTTATACCAAAGACAAAAAGAATAACACCAAAGACAGCCATTTAAAATACTGAAATTTCAATGCGTGTTGGGGAACAAAAGTAAGACAATACATCTTACATTATATTCTATCTCTCAAAAATGGAGTTTGAACAGATATTTGAATAGAAAAATTAACATTCCTCAAGATTATCCAATGTTTACCAATTGTTTTGTTAACACCAGAGACACCTTTGTAACACCAGGGACAATATTGTAGTATTTTGACTTGATGATCTTTTATTTAATCTTAAAACTCGCGATTTACCTAGTAAATTAAAATAAATAAACAAACGATTGAAATATAAAATCTCCTTGTAAAGTACCATTTGGTGTCATTTTATATATTGGTAACACCACAGACAACACCAAAGACAGTTGATCTGTCGTATACCACTTTTTTAATCATAAAATACATTCAAAAAGTGGTATATGATACTGTCATATACCACTTTTTGAGTGTATTTTATGATTAAATTAAAAAAGTGGAATATGACAGACCTACCAAATAAAAATGCTAAAGTACACTTAAAGTGCACGCTCACAGATCACAGTGCTTCTTATCTCACAGATTTGAATCCAACTCGGACAGACCCTAGTGTGATCAAATTTGTCAGTTCTCATGCCGGATGTCAATGGTTTTTTCCAGGCACTCTGGTTTCCTCCAGAAACTGACCGCCTCGGTATTATTTGAAAGAATCTTGACTGTGAAATTTCAAAATGTAGCAAACATCAACAATCACAGTAGGATTTTAACGAAAGTATCAGCAGCTATATCAGTCATCAAACCTGCTGTTGGGTTATGTCTGCTTCTCGGTAGCTATATCTGTCAATGTGTCTGCTTTCATCTGTCTGTTTCGCAGTAGCTATATCTGTCAATGAGTCTTATATAGGAAAATCTGTCTATCTGTAGCTATATCTGTCACTGAGTCTGCTATAGGGAAAATATTTCTGTACCGGTAGCTATATCTGTCACTGAGTTTGTTATAGAGAAATATGTTGTCTATCCGTAACTATATCTGTCACTCAGTTTTATATGGTCATCTGCCTGTCTATCTGTAGCGACATCTGTCAATGACTTTGCTATAGGGTCATCTGTCTGTCTATCTGTAGCTATATCTGACACTGAGTCTGCTACAGGGTCATCTGTCTGTCTATCTGTAACTATATCTGTCACTGGGTCTGCTAAAGGGTCATCTGTTTGTCTGTCTATCTGGAACTATATCTGAGTTGTGCTAAAGGGTAATCTATCTGTTTATCTGCAGCTTTATCTGTCACCGAGTCTGTTATAGTGTCGCCTGCTATATCTGGCATAGAGTCTACTAAAAGGTCAGTCTGTTCAACTATTGCTTGGTCTGTCTAAATATGTCCTTTGGTCTCGTGTAGCCACATATTTCACCGCATCTGTTGTGGAGTCATCGGTCTGTACAAATTCTCCTGATTTTGCATCAAATTCTGTAGTAGGTCTATTTTTTTAGTGCATCTGTCTTAAATATTGAATGCCCCTTCGCAACGACGTGTCTATGTCTCAATATCTACCGTGTGTCCTACTGTCTGCGTACTTACTGTGGTTTTATTTGTTTTCGCTTTTTAGGTCCACCCTAAGGATCTGTTTTACTCTGTCGTAAATCTATGACATTCTTTCTCTTTCTTATTATATCTTGTCTGTGAACAACTCGCTGGCGTTACTTGTTTGTCTCTGGTGTTACTTCATTTTCAATATGATATCTCTGATAACATAGCTCAAAATCAATTGCTCATGGTAAGCGAAGACTTATATGAATCTGGAATATGTGATAGCCACCGTGATATAACTTAGATTGTATGTATTACATAAAACAATTCAAAATATATACCAGTAGTCCATGGTGTTACTAATTGTGTCACTGGTGTAACTAACATTTCAAAATTCAGGAATATACAAATCATTTATTACTTTTACAGCAAAAGAACAACCCAAGAACCTTATTTACATTAAAAAAACAGTCAAAATAAAGGAAATTTACGTATTTCTGACAATGCATATATTATTAAAAGTATAATTAATATAAAGTCCCTGGTGTTACATTTTTGTCTTTGGTGTATCTAAAAATTCTCATCATACGTAAATAGATAATTATTTCTGTAGTTCGACGAATTATAACTAAAGGATAGGTCAGTTGCTTTTGCTCAAAATATACATAGTTATTGTTTGCTAATTTCTACTAGGTATAGGAACAATATACAAAATAAAAGTCCCTGGTGTTACCGTATCCAGTCATTGGTGTAACCAGAATAGAATAACAGTATGATAACCGGTCATCTAATATTTTCTTTCACCATAATTGTACAACTAAAGGTATGCCAATGTCTTTTAAACATTTGTTTTTAATATTTTTGACAAAATTACAAAAAAAATCCACTTAATTAGTTTTAATGTCTGTGGTAACACTAAATTGTCTCTGGAATAACCAATTTCTACAGTAATACCAAGGACAGTTACACAATGGACATATTTTCAGATATTAACGCATGGTTTAAAAAACAATGCCTCCTTCAGCATAAACACATGCTACATCTGAACTTTGAACGTTGCCAAAACTTTAGAAAGGTGTATTTTTCTTATTTCTTTCTTGGTATTGTATACACAACGGTAACACCACAGACTTAAAATAAATCTACTGTTAAATGTAAACTAATCTTTATCAATTTTTACTAATTATGTTTTTACTGATGTTTGATTTTTGTCCAGATGCTGAATACATGATGTCTGCAGACTAGGGAGCATATACCATCTTTTATATGCAAAGAGCAGTAACTCGTATATATGCACTTTCAGTGTTTGGTAACACCAAGGACTGTGCAACATTGTACACACTATTTATCCAAGAAAAATATCATTCGTTGACATATTAAACTGAATAATTCGTCATATTTAGTCAGTATACGTGATTATCTAATGGCCAAAACCCAAATTTGATTTATAAATCAACAATTAAATAAAGTATTTTGATGACAAACAAAAAACTTGTGTCGAAAGACAGTAACAAAGTAACAGAATCACACCTCAAATGATTACACAATTTTATAAAGTATAACTATTTATCAAATATTTTGAGAACATTTTACAGTTCCGAACCTGTACAAACTATTTTAGCCTTTAAATTGATAAAATTTAAAACATATCTGCATATTTATTGCTGGTGACATGAATTTCTACATTTTTGAGAATGACCCATTAATGTTTAATATTTGAAATTAATATTTCAAGTCTGGCAACTAAGTTTAAAATTACAAGGACTCAACCCCAAATAGAACTGAGGTAGTTTTCATTGTTCCCCAAAACTAAATATACATGTAATTATTTTAAATTCGTTATTTTATAAAATTTCGAAATAAATTCATCTTTACCTGATCCTGACAAGATGAAATAAAAACACATTGGAATTCTACCCTCTCTCACTATTACGCGTTTAGCATCAAACCTACAAGACAAAAGCAAAGCTACGTGTAGGTGGAATACGAGTACAATGTCTTTTTACTTTCACAAGGACAAATGGCATTAAATATAAAACTAAAATATGCGGATTTTGCTTTCTCTGGAGTAGGGTAAACAGACAGTAGTCTGTAAAGACACTATTATGTTATCTGTCATGTTTCGTTTCAAAGGAAAATGACATTAATTTTGTTGTTAAACGGGCACTGATAAACGTTTGAAAAACATAAGCGGGATATTTGGGTTTTCTCAAAGGAAAATTGATATTTGTTGCTATTGTTTTTTTTTTCACTGATTGCGTAAGGGTTTGCTGTTTATCATGTTATATGCCATTGGATGTTGTTATCATTCATGAACCGTGTTTGAAAAAAATATTGTATATTTATACAAAGCATTGGTGGTAATCCAAAAATGAACATTAAGTGTTATACTTATATAAAATGAAAATGTACTTACGTTTCATACCAGCATTTTTCTGATATTAGTTTCTGCATATGGACCGGATACTCTACTATAGACTTATAGTTCCTTAAAGCTATCTGGAGCTGAAAATAAATAAGCACATCCATTTCAATGTTTCGATAAGCCAATTATTTCTCTCATTAAACATTCATTATATGAATCTCTCTCTCTCTCTTTCGCCCAATTTAATACTAGTATGTTGTACTAGGGTCAGATCCCACTAGGTAAAGATCCATTTGTCAGTTCCTTTTCAGAAGGTCTGTGATTTTCTCAGGCACTCCGGTTTCCTCAACTGATACCGTTTCTGAATTGACCACTTCGATACAGTGGAATCCATTGACTAGGGTGTAAAACACCATTACTTCACTCCCTATCTTTCTCTCTATGTACATTAAAGGCCTATCGAAACTTAAACACTAAGCTAACGAATTAGTGCCAAATAGACAGCTCTCCGCTTATACTGTAAACGTATTTATTTTCGCGGTGTACTAATTTTCGCTTATTTCGCGACCGTGTTTTTTTTGCGAAAAAATTAATACCGAGCAGAAATAATATTAGGCTTTTTTGTTATAGCGCATATTTCAAAAACGTAAACAAAAACTACGTCGAAATGTCTAAATTTCCTATACCGCGAAAATAAAGACGCTTACAGTATCTGGACAGCGTTTCAACAGCTGATCAAGATATCTATCTCTAAGCTTTTTTTACCACTAGCTGTACAAATTTCGGCAATTCTTTTGTGCTTTGACACCTTCTCGTTATCTCAGAGTTAAACTTTCGACAGGTCTGTACTGTAGGCGTTTGTGGACTTACATAATGTACGTCATCACTGGTTCTTTCTTTAGGTGGTTTCTGAAGTAGTTCACGAACTTTCTTTGAAATGTGTGCCTTTAAATAAAAATATTTTAGTTAACATATACCAAGTAAAACGTCTTAAATATATAAAACATTCTCAAAAGACTGTTTCATAATTTATTTGAACTTTGAAATTGACAAACTAAATATATGTATCGCATCTTATGTTCTGGCATGAAATAGTGTTTCAGTTGATAGTGTGTGCTCACCCGAAAGATACCGAGTAGATGTCTGGAAATATTTTTCTACAATTAAAGTTTAAATATTCTTAATGGAAACAAGAAAAGAAGGTGACGAAGAAAGAGATTATGGTGACCATTTTGACGGCGACGGTGGTGTTGGTGGTGATAGTGATGGTTGTTGTGGTAATACATGTAGTGGTATTTGTGGTGGTTGCGATAATGGAGGCGATGGTGTGATAGTATTTATGGTGGTATGGTTGTGGTGGTGGCCGTTACTAACCTCCTTAGATGCTTTAAAGTCAGACACATCAAACATCAGTTTTTCTGTGGATTCAAATTTAGCCAAAGCGTCAATAGAATCATACTGGCCCAATATCTCGTTCACGCTAAATTGAAAATAATAAATAATAATTTGAGCAGTCTAAAGAAAGAATCAGCGATGACAAACATTTTTATCCTGATATTACCCATGTAGGTCTACTACATATTCTTGAAAGTATATTATACGTATGAATCCAACACTGAATTAAAAAAAACTTTCTCGGCAATAGTTTTATTGCAGATGTCCAACTGTCGATAGTCATAGGAAACAAGAAAATATTATTGATAGAGCATACAGTGCAATCCTGTCAAAAGTGTGAGATCGGGCCAACAAAAATGAGTCGAAAGTCGGCCGTTGAGTGGCCGAGATATTGACACAGCTAAAACATATACTCACTTCTTTGAATGTATCCTCCAAGCACGAAGAAGTATAACTAAAAACTTTGCCAATTTAACAAATTTGTTGCCAAATTTTCCCTGAAAATATAAAAATTGGATTGTCAGGTTATTATTTTATATCACCATGCAGAACGTGGATATCAAGGACATTGTAGTATATATGTCCTAGAAAGCATAACATTTTCTACCAACAACAATTCAGTTAACATTGTTGGCTCTTATAACATGTGCGTCATATACCATGTTTTAAAAAAGATATCATTGCATATGATATGCATTGAAATAAAATTCTACAATAAATGTGAATACCGGTTTTCTTTTCTAAATTTGATCAAAATTTCTATGTTTTGTTTTTTTTTTTAATTTTATTATTTAAGTACATTTTAAAATAGTATTTGCCATGTGCGTTAACTAGTGTTTCACAAAAATTATCAAACAGCCAAGAGTGATGCCATGTGCTGAATTTGAATTTTTATTAAAATAATTTTAATAAAAATTAAAAAAATCAGCACATGCCAGTGAGAAGAAATTAATGTAAACCGCATGTGTCAAAAAAAAAATTTCAAAGGGATGCCCAATTCACAAAAGCGTTATTCACCATCACAACCATGTTCTTGATGACACGAAACTGCGGTTACCTTAAAGTTATTGTAGATGTGTTTTTTCATTATCGATAATGTGCAACAATGCTATAGCAAGCAAGCACTGTTTACCGCAATGATGAGAATAACAGTATAAATGCTGAGGGATATTAGAAATGTATTTTAAAAAGACAATTATGCACAAAGTTATTAGGATATGAACTACATGTATATCATAATTATGATAGATCGTTTTATAATAAATGCAAGTTCATGTTAATAGTAATTGAAATGTCAATGGGTTTTTATACTTGAGTATAACACCATGACTTTATCATTTATTTTCTATAATGCATTTTTGTCAGAAACTCCGAGTGTTAATAGGTGCATACATCTAAAATAATTAATAATTAACATGCTGATTTGATTTTTGTTTATAGATAAATTTACACTTGTAATCAAACACAAACATACTACTAGTCCATGTTACTGTAAACAATAATTTATTCAATAAATTGTTATACAGTCCATCCAGCCTTAAAGACCACCTCTATATAAGGACCACCTGCTTATAAAGGCAGACAGACTTGTATCCCAATTGTTCTTTATTCATATTATTTAAACCCGTATATAAAGGTCATCTGTCCATAAAGGCCACGTTAACTGGTTTCATTGGGTTGCCTTTATAGACAGGTTTGACTGTATATGAATTCGTTAACAATTGGTAAATGCCATTATGTCAATCTGTCTCCAAGAATAATAAATTACAAATAATTTCATGTTCAAATCACAATCCCAAAAACAAAGTCAAAACTTTGAAAATTGGTAAATGGCGTTAAACACGTGAACTACCATCAGGGAAGTGGGGCCGGGTGCATAGGAAGAGTAAGCATGTAGACAATCCCGAATTAAATACTATGCATTTGACAAACGCTGGAGTCACCAAAACATGCTACAACAAAATACGAGGCCGTGGCATGATAAAAATAAATTTCGTCTTGTAATTAATACTTATTTATTTATTTAATCAATTTACTAATTTATTATATATTCATTAATTTAGTTATTTGATATTTGTAACTTCATGTTGATTTATATATATTAATATGTTATATTCAAGAAGACTGGTTTATATAAGAGTTTAACTTTTGTTATGGAATATTTTATTGTTTATATTTGTGATTTTGTATCATGTATGTCTTCAAAAAATAATATTTTCTAAACTAACATAATTAGATCACTGATTATACGTTTCTAAATTTGGAAGTCAATGACAATGAACATAATATCAAACTAGAAAAACTGTGAGCCACAAGCTCACAAAAAATACCCCCCGCTTCCCCCCCCCCCCTAAAAAAATCCATCGGATCAAATTTTTATATAGGAGGTGCACATCTACTTTATATCACAAAGATTGTGTGAAAGTTTCATGAAAATCCATTGAAGGATTTAGGAGGAGTTGCGGATAAGAGGTACCCTAAGGTGTAACGGAAGGACGGACGGACGGACGGACACCCCTATCACTATATACCCCCCCCCCACTTTTTAAGCGGGGGGTATAAACAGTGGTATGGTTTAAATAGTTTTAGTGGTAAGGTTGAGGTTGAAGTTTTTCGAGAGTACTTGCTTTTACAGCCAGTGTTTCCACAAATGTAATAAAATAACTTTTTATATGAAATAAATTTCTTATATTTAATAAATAGCTACATTGAAAAGGTTACGCTGTCAAGTTATATTAATGGAACCAATAAAATAGCTATTATTATACTGTAAACGTATAAATTTTAGCGGTGCACGAATTTTATAAATTTTCGCGTGATAATACAGTAGCGTCAATCCAAATCTAGCGCCAAATCAAATATTTAAATACGATGATAGTGCACAAGACGATTGACGCTAATTCAAATCCATGTCAATTTACCCAAGATCATATTTGCGTTAAAATGTGTAAACGCTAAATTAACGCATTTACATTGATGCATTATAGAAACTGCCAACGCCTAATGAGGTCCGAACTCTCATTAGGCGCTGGACTCCATTAGGACTTTAAACAGTGCGCATATTTAAACAATTCTCTTACCCTTTTACGCTGTAGCTTTCTACGGAAAATTCCAATAGACTGACTGGCAAGATCTGCGCCGGAGAGAGAAGCCCGGGTTCTGAGACTTGGTTTGGGATCATCAGAACCCAATGGCTTCAACATCCCAATGGCTTTTTGCATCGATTCCTTTTGTTCCTTAGATAACTCCTTTTCTGATGAATAGTCCGGTGTGGTGTGGCTGGACCGTTCTGTGCTTGGTGTTCTTCTTGAGTTCCTTCTAGATTTTCTGTTCAGACTGGGGCTCCTGCTCTTATCAACAGGTTGTGATGTTCGTCTATATTGAGGCCTACTCAGTCTCGTTATTCGTGTTCCTTCTAGCAATCTCGTGTTCAAGCTTTGTCTTTTTCTCATTGCCATACTTTCTAATATTCTGATCTCGTCACTGTTGTCTTGGTAAATAGTATTCTTTTTCGGCATTTGCATCCCCATGGCGTCTAATGTCTGAAGCATTTTAATTTTTCTCATTTCGTGATCGGTGACTATGGGTATATCAGGACTCTCGCTACAACACGATGACGTTCTTCTTCTACCGATATACAAAGAACGTCGTCGCTGAAAAGGGATGTCTCTAACTTTAGTGAAGACGTCATCTTCTGAAGTATCCTCATTCGAAACAGTTCGTCGGAATTTCCGCAATGCGGGGATGCTGGCGATCTGTGAAAGATCATCTTTAATACTTTCAAGCATCGAATGGCGTCTTCCGAACTTGGATTTCGTATTTCCTCTCTCCGAATAGAACCCAGTAACAGAACTCATCCTGCTATCAGCATTGTAGCTTCCTCTGTCGGTTTTGTATCCGGCTAATGAACCTCGCCTACTTCCAGCATTGTAGCCACTTCTGTCAGTATTAAATCCAGTAAACGATTCTCGTCTGCTGTCAGTTTTGTCACTTTTTATACTTGATACTGATCCCCTTTTGTGACCTAACTGTGATGCTTCACTTAATCTTTTTTCTTTACTTTGCCGTCTTCTTTGTCTCTTTTTGGTATTTTCCTCGTTTTCGCTATCACTGGCCTCAGCGTCTCCTTCAGTGTCGGTTCCAGGTAAAGCGTTCAGATGCGACACTTCTTTAACCGGTCCCAGAGGTATAAACGCTGGGACCGCCAACGGTAATTTCGCTGCTACCACCGACATCTTATGTCACAATGTCGCCCAAAAATCCAAATTATCTTCTACAAATGTCGGATAAACATCTTGTACGTGTAACAGCTGTACATAATATGTTGTCCAAAATCATTAACTTTGACCGTTATTATGAACCAAAAAAACAATCACTTGATCTAGATTTAAATAAAATCCTTATACTTTATAACACTTAATCAGATTATCTGGATTAATCTTGTAAGATTCTGGATTAACGATTATTTCATTATTTCAAAAATAAACGACACTTGAGATTAACATATTTATAAAATGAATACATGCCAAACGACAAATCACTTGTACACTAATAACCTGTATTTCTAAGTTTAAAGCTAGACGTTGGCTTATAGGAAACAATATTACTAAAAAGTTTTTGTCTTACGAATTAAACACGTAACCTACAGCACAGGCGTGTCGAAAGTTTAACATTGGCCTGACGCAAACAAGACGAAATCCGGCTGCCGATTGACCGGGGTCTAGTGATATATGCATAGGTAGTGAACCGAAAGCTGTCGAGAGATAGATCGCAGCTGCCGACCGAAAAACTGCCAAGTTAAAGCTAAAGAGAATTGGAAGTGAACTGTCGATTGGTTAGCGTAGTGATAAACTTTCGACATGTCTGTACTGTATGAAAAGGTTAGGTTATATATACAGTATAGACCTGTCGAAAATTTAACAGTGAGCTAGCGAAAAATGAAGTCGAAACTCTGCTGTCGAATGGCTGAAAAGCTCTGCTGACGAATGGCTGAAAAGCTCTGCTGTCAAATGGCTGAAAAGCTCTGTTGTCGAATGACTGAAAAGCTCTGCAGTCGAATGGCTGAAAAGCTCTGCTGACGAATGGCTGAACAGCTCTGCAGTCGAATGGCTGAAAAGCTCCGCTGACGAATGGCTGAACAGCTCTGCAGTCGAATGGCTGAAAAGCTCCGCTGACTAATGACTGAAAAGCTCTGCTGTCGAATGGCTGAAAAGCTCCGCTGACTAATGACTGAAAAGCTCTGCTGTCGAATGGCTGAAAAGCTCTGTTGTCGAATGGCTGAAAAGCTCTGCTGTCGAATGGCTGAAAAGCTCTGTTGTCGAATGGCTGAAAAGCTCTGCTGACGAATGGCTGAAATGACCGAAAAACTTCAGAGATGTAGAAAACAGCTACCGTGATATATTTACGGAGGGGTCGTTCTGAGCTTTACATTCGGCGGTGCTAATTCGTTAGCTTACTGTTAAACTTTCGGTAGAACTGTACTATATACATATTAATAAAATTATTTATTTAAAAAACCGTAAATACTAATTTGAATTTCACTGCATGAGAAATCGTGGTTTATTGAAAAATAACAGTGCTGTGTCTATGTGATATTAAAAATTTATTACAATAATATCGAATCATCTCTGCCTGACCGAACGTTTTCAAAACTGGGTTAATTTTTGTAATAAGGGTTGGTTATGATACAAACATGTCTAATGATGTGAATTAATCGAGTAAAAACAAATTAAATTGACTTATTACAGAGACATGGTTTAAATAATAAACCAGTAAAAACAGTTAGTCCATGTTGGTAGGTAATAAAAGCTAAGACTAAACATTAAGGTCACGCAATATATTTTTATAAATAATGTAATATGCTATTTTTATATAACATAAAAAATGGACACGTGTCAATTTATTTGGCAAACAAGATATAATTCGTATCCAGACTAGAGAAAATTATCAGTTATCATTTTTGTTATTTTTTCACGTATATTCTTTCTCTTTTACTGCACTCCATGCGCGCATCGGCATAAACTTTTGATTTTATGTAAATAACACATGACATCAAAATTGTGACCGACACAAACCACGATTCAAATTGATTGATCGACTGACTGACTAACTGACTGATTGATTGATTGGGTCTTTCCGTCTCATTCAAGAAGTATTTCATTCATATCGGGACGTCACCAGCTATAGTTAAAGTGATGACAATTCTTTAATGTGTCAGATGTATACCATGGCAGATATAATCGGTTTTTAAATGTCGAGTCGAAGGACAAGAGTTCGAACCCGACTTTCCACACGCATGGCTAATACTACCGTAGGGGTGACTGGTGTATAGAATCCAACAGTTAAAATTATATGGGGCATTTTGTCATCTTCGGGTCCTCGAGATGAGATGAACAAGTCTCGTGCTGTAAGCGCGTTTAAGAAAAGGAAAACCCCATTTCAATACGCATTGTGCACTGGGCACTTCACTTATTCAATGTAGCTGGTAGTGTCTCATAAATGACACTGGTACTTATTTCTGGTAGGTATAAAAACCGAATGAATCAATCTCTTTCTCTCATTATGTAGATTGTTCAAAACAAAATCGCCTTAAAAATATTTCCTAGTATTTTATTTGTGTATCAGCGCATTTGTCTTTATTTCACATTGATCGTTTTACAGTTTAACACCTATCAAAAGTCCTCTAATGCTAAAACTAATATAATGGACTTATGCACCTATATTCGTTTAAAATAATCCCTATTTATGTATGTGTACATGTGTCATTGTTTCAAAATTAATGTCCTCAGTAAAATACATGCAAGTCAACATAAGATTAAACTCCGGGGTTATATTAAGTTTACTACTACAAACTCTTTTTTTCTGGATAGTTGAATAACTTACAAGTTTGCACTCTTACCGTGTTTATGTAAAAACGTGTACATATCTTGCATTAACTTGTGCGTCCATGATTGCTCTGGGTATATTTGGCGTCCAATAGTTACATGTTCCTTCCACCCAATTTTGATTACACAAGTGGCGGGTGAAGCTAGCTAAACAGGAGGTGCTCACCCTTCCGGAGCCCCCGGTCTCACTTCCCTGTTAGGAGTTCACGTGTTTAACCTAATTTGTCAGTTTCAAAGTTTTTACTTTGCTTCTGGGTTGTGATTCGGGCATGGATTAGTATATTTGTTTTTTGCCTTCTCCTCTCTCAAACATTGACGTATAACTTATGAAAGGAAGAGGGTTGTCTTTCCGATGCACCCAGCCTTGGCGAAAATTCCTGTGTTTAACTTGAAATGACAGTTTTCAAAGTTTAAACTTTGCTTTTCGACTTTTGATTTGAACATTGACTGCTTTGGTTGTGTTTGTGTGTTTAATTCTATATGCAAATGAACTCTCTATCACAGTTTGTAATGGACAAAATTCTATTATTACACGGGACAATTTCCTTTTGGGTACCCAAAAATTTGAAACCCAAAAAAGGGTTTACTGAAACTAAATTGCTGTTATACTGTGTACTTACACCGAACCTTTTTCAGAGCACATTGGTACGTTGAACATCTAGATATACAAGTTACCAGCAAATGTTATATTCAATAAAATGTTACCGCAAGATTTCGGTTGGATAATAAACAGTTTGCTGTGAAAATGGTACCACTTCAAACTCTTGCGTCCGTAATATTCTTCAACAATTACCGGGAAGGGTTTTAAAATAAACCGAACGCGTTACAGTAAGACAAATATTGACCGGAAATCCATCTTTTGGTGCTACTCATTACAAACAGAAACTATCGGTTTTTGTGTTTTATATAACGTGACTGAATTTCAAGGCAAACGACACCATAATTCTGAATGAAAGAATGGCCAGAATCCATATTTACAAAGCCAAGTACAGATGCAATTTTATCGTTTAAGATCATGGCTTTACTGAGAAAGTTAAAATATTACATACATGTATCGTTAACAGTCCCTATATACGATGTTAGTGTTAGTCCCAAGTGGGATTAAGTATTTATTTATTTTGTATGTCATGCCAGATCAACAAAAGCACTTGTATACGATCTTATTGAAATGTTCCAAGTCCCAAGTGGAATTAAGTTGTTATTTATATTGTATGTGTAATGCCAGATCATTTTACGTGGTTCAAATCAATATGTCCAGAGCATTTAGTGATAAAAACCTTCATAAACCAGTCATCTGATGCAGAGATACTAAACAGGATCCAATACGCAAACTACTAGTACAGTCCAACCTGCCCTAAAGGCCACCTCTATATAAGTGCCACCTGCTTAAAAAGGCCAGTAGAATTGTATCCAAATTATTCTTTATTCATATTATTTGATCCTGTATATAAAGGTCACCTGCCCATAAATGCCACATTTGCTGGTTCCTTTGGGTGGCCTTTATAGACAGGTTTAACTTTACTTTCAATTTTAAAATACTAGAATTTGTGCAAAAAATAACAAAAACAAGAAGGGCGCCTCATAAAATTTAAACTGATGACTTAAATCATTTCATTGCCAACTTTCTTTTTCTATACATTATTATGTCTATATTTGATGTCCATAGTTCCATTTTTCTTTCATTCTCCATTTTGATTTTACATAAAGTGAATGTAGCTAGCTAGACAGTGATGTTTAACATTCTGGAGCACTCAACCTCAGTTCTTCAAAGTTTTCACTTTGCTTTTGTGATTGTAATTTAAACATGGTATGTTTGTGTCATGTTTGATCAATACGTAGGTCACTAGGTCAAATCGTAGAAAAAAACCTTGTTAACACTCTAGGCCGACTTACCCTACTTGTTCGGTTTGGATTCGAGTTAACTCCCTTAACACGATTAACACAACTTGGACAAATCGAAGTCGGTCCAAGAGTCCATATTTCTTGCCCAATCTTCATATAATATGTCCAGAACGATGTTCGGGACTAAAGCTAAGTCATAACAAACGTGTTTGATCAAAATGTGTGTGTGCATGCATGTGTGTGTGTGTAGGTGTGTGCATATGCATGTGTGTATGTGTTTCAAATACAAGACAAAACATTTTTTGTTATTCTGTTTATTTTTAAAACTGTTTATTATAAGCAACTTTAACAATATTTATTCACTGATAATAACTCACATACATTTACTGACAAACAGATCCTTATCTTCATCATAAAATATTCAAAATATCCCCTAAACGTAATTCAATACTGGGTTTATTAAAATTTACATATTTAAAACTGCCCCTAAACTTAACTTTAAACTGGGTTTATCAAAATTTTAATATTCAAAAATGGCCTTAATTTAACTTGGTAGTGGCTCTATCAAAAATTTAAATATTTAAAACTGCCCCTAAACTTAACTCAGTAGTGGGGTTAACGAAATTTAAAACAGAAATATCAGTATTAAAATTTTAACAGCATGTTAAACTAAGTTTATCTGAATTTAAAACAAAAAAAATTAAATTTAAAATGCATGTTACGTTTAACAAAATATTTTGGCATAAGCACATTGCAATTTCAAATAATAAAATAAAGAAACGTAAATTAAAATTTTGTTTTGGCAACAGTATTTTCAAATTTTAACAGAGAAGTGGAGTGTGTCCAACCCAAAATGCATCTTAATTAGTGTTCAAAATTCAACAGATGTATGCTTTGATAAGTATGAATTCAACAGATGTATGCTTTGATAAGTATGAAATGTGTTTAAAATTGTTCACTCTACTGTGTGTTCATACATGTGTGTTGTATATGTGTGCATGCATGTGTGTTGTATTTTCCCTATGTTGTCTTTGTATATGCATGTTCATGTATAGGTAAACAACTTTGACCTGTCTGCTTAACCTTTCATTTAAATATTTATAACGGACGAAGTACTTCCATGTATAGGGAGCACAGGTGTTAATTTTGTATACATCATGAGATACACTCACCTCATAGAGTACACCTGTGCTTTGTGTATGTATTAACTTGGATCTTAACACTACCCATTTATTGGTTGGACCCTCCTATATGAATATTCTTAATGAAAGGCCAAACGGACAGGTCAATGTTGTTTACCTATAAGTATGTGTATTTGTATTGTCACTATGTTATGCTTGTAATCAGGTAAAATTATTCACTTCATCTTAACTAGATTTCTTTTTTTTAGAAATAAACATTACCTCAATCTAACTAGCATATAACATAATAAAAGATCATAAAGGAATGACTTCTAGCATATAAATAAATACAAACATCCTACCTATAACAATATACATGTATTCTAACGAGATACTAAGTAAAATCAGTACATGAGCCTAGTTTCACAACCATTCCTTAACCATTTTTTTTTGCATAAAAAGTACAAATTTGGTGAAACAAAAGTACACAGTTCAAGGCCCAGTTGTTCAAAGCTTGTTAACTTATGTAGGTGGTTTGGAAAAATTGTGCTTTGTGTATTAGGCAACACTAATTTTGTTTGGCTAAATTTACTACCGAATAAAGATAGTTTCAACTGGGGAAAAAATTACTCAAATTTCCCAATTTGATCGTAAAAATTCCTAAATCAATAGTAATATACTAGCATGCCAAATTAGTTAACATTACCCACCAATAAATTCACATATTGTCACAATATAATGTCTTTGCCTTGAGGAGCCTAGCCATTGCACGTACGGTATGTCATAATGTAGATTGCTATGTTTCAGAACTTCAAATTTTCCCAATCTTAAAGGCAAAAGGCAATTTTTTTAAAGTAACAAAATCACTGGGCAAAATTTGTTTTTAAATTTATGCTCAAAGGTAATGCTTTCAATTATTATAGTAAAGTAGAAGAGATTTAAGTCTACATTTTAAATGGCTGTTATTGATGTCTTTTTATTTTTTGGCATTGCCAAGTTAAGGAATGATAGTGAAACAGGCTCTGTACTCAAGTTTAATGAACTTTAACCAGTGAAAGTGATGGAATAAAAACAAATAAAATATATTTATGGTATTTATGAAATAAAATTTATCTATATTTCAACTCTTGATTTATTTAATTCAACAAAACAGTGAGACAAATTTTGGCATGTAAACAAGTAAATATATAAACAAGTCTTTTACACCTGATACAAGAAATTGATACTAAGGTAAAGGGGAGTAACTCTTGTCAAAAATCTTAAACAGCTCACTGATTGTACTTGAGTGGCAAATTGTGTATGTATTTTTAAGATCAACTAAAAATAATAATACTAAAATAAAATATTTAGAAAGTGCACAATGAGTAAAATTTTAAGCTATTTACTTAACAAAAGAAACAGAGAGTAAATAATTACTAAAGAAAACTAAGGAAAAAAAATGGGAATGGGTAATTTCATTTAAAAGAAATATTATCAAGATAGATTTTATTAAAAGTGTAAACAAAATTAAAATAATTATATTCATACATAAGTTTCTAAACATCATATGCATTTGAGAGCCTGCATATAAAAGTTCATTTATATAACAATCATTGTTCTGAAACAAAATTTACACATCAGCCAATCATAACAGATTTAATATAAACCTGTATGGTAAAATGTACAACAACAACCAATGACAACAAGTTTTATATACAACATTTTGATCTGCATAACACCTCCATAACTTGTTTTATTTTTTCAACACAACAGTTTAGTAGCAACAACATGTGAAAGACTCTTGGCTTATAAATACTTCTAGCTTTATTTACAACTGAAATACATCGGAACCAAACAGAAAAAGATTAAACCAAGAGAATCAGATCATAATTGCTTAATGAGTAAAAGTTAGTAGAAGACACTAATCCAAAGTGAGTTAGCTCCCTCACGTGCCTTCTTCTTAAGTAATTTAAGACTCTTGGCTTACAAATACTTCTAGCTTTATTTACAACTGAAATACATCAGAACCAAACAGAAAAAGATAAAACCAAGAGAAGCAGATAGTAACTGTTAAATAGTCACAAGTTAGTAAATCCAACCTGAGTTACCTCCCTTGTGTGCCTTCTTCTTAAGTATTTTCCTCCAATGTCTGGAGCACCATTTAAATTAAGATAGTGGCATAGGAGAAAAAGAGGTTCTCAATTCCTACCTTCAGATTTCAATGAGACTTCAAAATGTTCACTTCTGCACTGTAGAATAAGGAATTACTGGTATTAAGATGAAGATTTTTGTGGAAAATTTATTTGCAAGATAAAATTTAAAATTTAGATGTTCAATATGGAAATATGAAATATATATGAAAAATTAGAAGTGAATAACCCGTATTTATACACATGTATGCAAGCACCCTAGAAATCCACAAACATAACTGACACAGGTGGAACAGAACACCTTTGTCAACTTGAAACAAGAATAATAACAGCATAGCAATAACGGCATAGCACCAAGTTGTACTTGTTTTATCTAGTGAAAATTTGAATCGCTGGAATCCTCAGCTGTGAAGAAATAAATCGCATGTAGATGTTTCCTGATACAGCAGTATCACCAGAGGTGTACAAGATATGATTCATTCATTAATATATACAGTAAAATCTTGTTACAATTCCCCCTCCTCCATAATTTTGGCATCTTGTTTATCACCACAGTTATTTGAAGTCTGAAAATCCACTTCTTTCATATTTTTCTAGGTATGCCTCCCTCCATTCATTGCTCAAACCCAGTGATTTCCCTAAAATTTTTAGCAGGGGGTACATTTAATTATCCGACAGGCCAAGGGGTCAAGGGGGGCGCTTAGGCCAAAAACGATTTTCAGGTCTTCTGAAGGCAACTTTATGAATTTTAACTGGCCATTTTGAAGTTTTAGGCGGTCAAATCTGCCTGTTGCCAGCCCTTAAGAAAAACACTGCAAACCCTTTATAACGCCATGGAAAATTTGACTGAACAAAGGGTGGTGAGGAAACAAGAATTTACTGTATATAAATTTCAGCTAAACCCATGACAAAGATGATCTCAAAGGGGGGGGGGGGGGGGGGGTTGGGTTAACATATTGACAGTTGCAGTAAAATGATAGTAATCATTTATATTGATTAAAAAGCCCAATTAGGAAAAAATAGATACTCATATTTTAAAATTCAAATACAAATTTAAAATAATAAAATCTATAATACTATGTATAGCTACACAACCCTGACAAAGTAAGTAACTAAAAATCTACAAGTAATGTAATTTGGAATGAAAAAATATTTTTACCCAGCATATAACTACATGACCAACTTCATGCTGAAAAGAATGTGACACAAGTGAATAAAATGACACTTGATAGTAATGTAAGAGTGAAGATGATTTAGAGGAAAAAATGAAAAAATAGAAGAAATCTGAAAAATAAAATAGAGAAAGTTTAAAAATAAAAGTTGACATAGTATACATCATTCACAGAGAAAAAATAAAATGAAATTGCTAGAATTTCACAAAAATTAATTATTAATAGATGATATGATACATATATTCTCATGCATAATTTTTTCCTTTAAATGTCAAACAAACTACTTGTATAATGAAGGCTAACAACAATAACTAAAAAATAAAAAAAAATAATGCATTTTAAAAGATCTGATTGACATGACATTTTTAATCCCTGTGTGTGAAGAATTAATTGACAGCACCATCATTATCTTTGGTATAATCCTGCCTTTAAATGATGCATGTGTCTTTATAACTAAAATGGTAACTTATTAATCAGCTGATTTCATAAAACAAAAAATTAATTCAGGCCACACCATATTAAGTTTTAATTTTTACAGATTTAAAAAAAAGAAGCTAGCAAGCAATTACAAATTGAATGTATTTTTTTCTAAAAACATTTACTTTTATTGGGTCAATTGACACATTTTTTCCTATTACTGTATCCAATGTTTGAAAAACTGGAAAATGACCCGTTTCTAAATTTGTGTACCCTGGGTCATATTCTCATATATAGTCCTGGTGTGGAAATTTTCAAAAAAAAAAAAAAAAAAAAAAAAAAAAAAAAAAAAGAAGAAAAAAATGAACACTAGCTTAATTTACCTTCATTCCAACAAAGGTGATGTTGAAAAATTTTTTATCAAGGAAATAAAAAATAGAAATTTTGGACAAGAAGAAAAAGATTTGAAACTGAATTAAATTATTTTCTTAATTCTTATTTTAGAGGCATGCAGGTCTGACACACTAAAAATTAATTTGGCATGACCTTATAAAAACTTGTAGAGGTTTAACATTATATTGCAAAATACATCTATATTTTATGAATGGTACATTCCTTGAAAAATGTACTGGTCAAAACAAAAATAATACAAGCAAAACTATTTTTTTGTTTATAAACAAAATTGGAATGCTATATAAATATCTATAAAATATTTTGTAAACAAATTAAAACAAAATTAACCAAAATCTGTTTTACTATAAACTATAAAGGTCCCCATAAATTATGGTCTAGAAATTAAATTCTCTAAATACAGTAAAACCTGTACATCAATGCAACTCATGGGTCCAAAAGTGTCACCACTTGGTCCAAAAATGTCACTAATGGGTTCAAGAGTACAGTTATACGTAGAATAAATGTGTTTTAAGCCTAAGTCAAGTTTTTTCCTGTATGTCAAGGCTAAAATAATTGAGGAAACCAGAGTACCAAGAAAAATACAAGAATTTCACAGTACTTGTATCCTGGACAAGTAAGACTTTTAAAGACTGCAGAATGTAAGAGGATGAATCTTGCTAGAATTACATTATTAAAAACAAAGGTCAAAACTTGGCAAATAAATGTGAAAATTAAGAAAATTAATGAAGATGGGAAATAACTTTTTGAAAATTAAAAACATAAGATATGTTTCCATTTTAGTAGCCAAATCACCATTTGCTATTAATATCTGAGACGTTCTATTGAAACAAAACCTTTTTAGCAAATTTGTGAAAAAAATACTTTAATAAGAACTATATTCTCACAAATTTTGGAAATTTGGCTACTAATAACTATAAATGTCTGGAAATCTAGTTATAGAATTCAAGGGTTCATAATTTTTATGTGGGAAAGATTTGAAATGATAAATAGAGGTACCATTAATAAAATGAATACCGGTATATTGAAATAGATGGACCAGACTTTTTAGAAATTATGATATGTCTTTTCTGAAAAGATCCAGAATATTCTTAAAAGATAAAATAAATCGACATTGAATATTTGAGCCAAAGTATAGGACAAAAGAGTGAAAAAATACGGACGTTTGAGCGACGAAGTAATGGACATTTGAGCGACAGAATTTTGACCCATTTGAGTGAAATTTTTCTTTTAACAATAAGAATTTTCCCCGATGCCATCATTGAGTGCTGCAGATTTCATCTTGCATGGTGGCGAAAAATTCAGAAATTCGGGCTAAGTACAGAATGCGGAGTCTGAAGTAGGAAAATGGCTAAAGTCATTATTTGGTATTGCTTTTTCTGTGCCCATATGAGGTTGAAGATTCTTTAGCAAAAGACCACATGTCAAATGCACCTGATTACAGAAAATGATTACTTCACAGATACATTAGAAAATATATATAATTATATACGAATGAGTAAATTAAAACTGTCGCTCAAATGTCCATCGCATAAATACAGGTACCGGTAATATTTAAAATCTGTCGTTCAAATGTCCACTAAAGTCGTCGCTCTAATGTCCACTGAGAGTTTTTAAATTTTGGCTCAAATGTCCTGAGCCCAAATAGATTGTACTACACTGAGATAACATGTGAAACACCATAACAGGATTAAACAACCTTTAAATAATAATAATGATAAAATTTAATAATAAAGGAAAATAATTCAGTGTTTAAAATAAAATATAGTTTTAAAATAATTTATAAATCTTTTAAAAAAAAATAAAATATTCTAGACAAAAGAAATTATATTTACAGTAAACATAGTTATTTTTTGTGTGGTGGAAATTTTCACGAATGGAAAAAATTATGACTATTAACTCTCGATAAATTTATGGCAAGTCATTATTTATATGCTATTTACCTCAACAATAATCAAAATTGTGGGGGAAAACCCCTCATGTAATGCCAGCAATAGCTATGTTTCCATTCCTGATAGCTAAAATTTGCATTGGCAAAGAAATTCTTTCAGAAAATAACATATTTTAGCAAATTTGTGAAGAAAAATGCTTTTAAAAGGACTTTATTTTACAAATTTTCAAAATTTGCCCAGTAATAATTTTGAAGTTGTGGAAACCTAGCACATAGGATTTCACAAAAATTTCCACTCGTGAAAATAACCACGTTTACAATATAACAATGGCAGAACAGAGACTTAACTAGAGACATTATATAGCACCCCTTTAATCACCGTCGATGTATATCAAAAAATCGTTCTTCTATCGCTTGAACAAATTTGTCCCTCATTTTTGATTT
The DNA here is from genome assembly GCA_021292105.1 of Anadara kagoshimensis. NCBI lineage: Eukaryota > Metazoa > Mollusca > Bivalvia > Arcoida > Arcidae > Anadara > Anadara kagoshimensis. The sequence continues at coordinate 24,087,892 of CM037862.1, read as the reverse complement.
AAAACTTTCATACCACAGAATTAAGTCCCGCCTTCTTTTGGCTTTGTCTTCTTGACTTAGTAATAACTCTTTATTCAAAATACTTGTCAATTCATCCCAGCTTTTTATATAAATAACAGGTGCCCTTTCTTCTTTGAGCAAGCGTAATGGAACCATTTCTGAAACACTAGATTTCCCACAATTCCCTGGTGTCATAACATCCTCGATGATCGGAATGGAGCCGTATGATATGGCCTCGTATATTCTGTAGCACTCAGTATTTTTACCAACCGGATTAAGAGTTAAATCACTTTTAGCTAAAGCCCTGAGATAATCCTCTCTTGTATCTTCTGTTTCTTGTGGAAGCCACCTAAATAAGGAAATAAAATTTAATTAAACACAGTTGGTATACTGTATTAGATTTCCACACTGGTAACTGTGAGAGATATACTGGAGCTATCTTGGACAAGGATGAATATTTTGCTGTCCACAACATTGGAGATTCAACAAGCTCTTGATTTGAAAATATTTAGCTGAGTTTGAGATATTTGTCTGTCTTACACTGTTACTGGTGTAGGATTCTATTTCTCACTTTCTCATTTGCAACATAAAAGATGATTTGTAAACAAATATTTGCATCAAATGTTCTGTTTTAATGCCAGCATAATATTAGTTAAATTTTACAAGAATTACCTCCCTTTAGTTACACATTTATACATACATGCGTTGCTTTCTATCCAAATCAAATTGTTTTTTAAATTTAAAATGAACATTTCAGTATTTGTATTAGCATCATTCAGACATAATGTTAGCATTTTTTTTACAAGAATAGCCTCCCTTTAGTTACAAATTTGCATACATATAAAGCAATTTGCTTTAAAAGTTAAAATGAATATTTCATTATTGTATCAGTATCCTAATGCAAGGTTAGAAACCAGACAAAATTGAAACTTAATGAATTACAAATTTGTATAACATAAATTTTCCATCAATAGCTTATAATTTGACATTCCAACATGCCCTTGATCACTCCAAGTTCAAAAGAGATGAATACCCCCTCATTATATCTGAATAACTAATGCAATATCCTTCTTCTCTTAATGTTTGATTGATTGGAATATCCCATTGCATAATAACACTAATGAATTGATACACATCATTTTTTAAAAAGCATAAATAAAGCATAAATATTCAGAAACTTCAAAAGCTTAACTGACAGGCTACTTTTTTCAAATGTCTATTAAAAATTTTAAATCATGTTCAGAATACAGTTTTGCGGAATTTAAGGTTTTATACAGCTGCATATTACAAAAGAACACTGATTTGTTATTGATTGGTTCGTTGAATGATTTACAAACTCAGTAGCCAATAATTGTGTATTATTGTCAGAAATATACTATTGTCTAAATTTATTGCTAGTTAAAATTTGAAATTCCTTAAAAACTAAGGTATATTTCCTCATGCAAAGCATTTCCTGCGCTAAATTTGGTAAAATATATAATATATTTTGGTCCTTTTGGTATTTTTTCAATATCTTGAAAACAATTTTGGTTTCATAATTTTGGTCCAAACACTAATGATTAGGAATTGTATTCTAAAACGGCCGTCTAGTGCTGTAAAATTAAAACTGGCATACATTACATTACTTCAATGTTGTAACTATTCAAGATGTGACATTTGTTTGTTTTTATAAATCTCAAGTTCATGTATGTGTTTTCTCAATTGAAACCAACCAGGTCAAAACCATAACAGACACTTAAAAAACTTAACTTTTTATATAATTGTTGTAGTAATGTTTTCTAGAGTGTTTTGTCCCAGCAATTTGCTATGGAATCAAGTTTATTAATCTCTAAAGATGGTTTATTTATGTGCCAGGTGTGTACATGTTTTATTGTTTGCCTTGTACTAAGGCACACTCAGAGTGACTTTAAGATGCAGACAAGCATACCACTCCCCCAGTCACATTACACTTATACCAGGTAAACCAGCAGTAGTATCTCAAATTTAAAGTTTTATGTATAACCTTGTCAGGGTTTGAACCTATGATCTCTAGAGGTAGATACTCTACCGATGAACTACAGAGACGGTTTATATAATTGTTGATCCGATAAAACACTTTATGCTCACACGATTTCTATAAAAGTGATTTGGTGCCATAAAAATTTCACGGTATTCTTTTGTGAGACTGTAGGTATGCAAGTAAAAGCCCCAATTTTTGCTTTGTCATGTACACATCCACATGATTCTACCTTTGAACTGTGTTTTTTATTTTCGTGCACAATTTTTTTTATAACTTGTGAATTATGCAAAAATTATATGTGCACAAAAAATTTCATGTTTTACAGTACATGACTTAAATTGGCTGGGGTTTGAACCAACAACCTCCTGTTCTCAGGAGGGACTCTACCACTAAATGATTTGAGTTATAACTTACTCTGTTCTGGCCTTTATACAACAAGGAGCCATTTTCTAACAGCAAGGAAGCAGTATCTCAATTTTTAATGTTTTATGCATGACTTGGCTGGGGTTTGAACCAACAATCTCCCTATCTCAGGAGGGACACTATACCACTACATGATTTGAGTTATAACTTACTCTGTTCTGGCCTTTATATAACATATATTACTGTAGGTTCCATTTTCTAACATTTTCATCAGAAGTTCACGAGAGGAATTTTTATATATGGTACCCAGGAAGTTACAGACATACTTCCTATGTGTAGCCGTCGGTAAATATGCACTGTCTACTTTTGGGAAATTACGATATCTGAAAATAGAAAAAAAGAAAAGTCATATACAATTTACAAGTAAAACAGATTATGCCTAATTGGTATACTGGTATAACAGTTTAGAAATGGGAGAAGATTATGGTAACATTTTGATGATAACAGAAACTGTATTTTGGAAATTTAACACTAACAGTGTTTACTATCTTTTGAACAGGATGGAAGCACAATGTGGGGTATGTGATGTGGTAGAAATAGGGAGGACATACTGCAGGGTAAGATAGAAACACCTCACTACAAGGTAAGAATAGTGCCATGGGGTAGAAATACCCCACTTTAAGGGTGGTGCACACTGCATGTATATGTGTGTATCAATATTGTCTAAAATATATGTTTAAATGCATTGGACTACCGGTATTCAATTTTTGTTTGCTCTAAAGTAAAATAATTTCCTAATTTTTAGCTCTGCATGCTGGTAGTTTAGCTCTAGTTTTAAATGTGGGACCTTGGTAGCTGAGTGGTCTATAGCCCACAGCAACTAAACATCAAATCCCTTGAAACACAAAGTCAAAAAGTATGTTTGTCATTTCCCTTGCTGAAGACCAGTGGTTTTCTCTGGGCACTCAAGTTTCATATATGAAATGACTGCTTAGATATAAGTGAAAGAATCTTAACTGGGGTGTAAAACTCAATTACTCCACTTCATTCTCCAGTTTTACGTGAAATCCATAGACAAGACATGGAAATAAAGAAAATGTCAGAAGTTACTTACGTGGCAACACCTAATGGCCATTGATAAAAGACTTTATTGTCTATTTCTGGACTATCATATACAAGAAATACAAATTTGACAATTCCACCATTTATTTTCAGGTACGGATGGATCCAGTCATTTTTACATTCTTCATTTCCCAGTAAAACAACAGCCACATTTTTCAGCTTGGGAAGATTTGGAAGAAAATTGAGCCACTGTTGAGAATAGTTGATTTTGGTTTCTTCTCTACCGTTTAGAATCAGAACTAAATTTTGAGTTGTTTTGGGAACTTTTGATATAATTACTCCAGGGCCTGTTCTAAACCTACAAGTATAAAATAGGAAGATTGTACATTGGTTAAAACATATTTTATTGTAAGTCAAAGGTTGGATGTAAATAAATTATGATTTATAACTGCATATAAATTTAAGTAAGAAAAAAAAGATTCTGGAAACCAGTTGGTTGGTTGTATTGTTGCTTAAAGTCGCATCAGAATTTTTCAGGTATCGGCAGTGAAAACAAGTTTATCAAACTTTCACTATATTGACTTCGATCAACTTTAAGGTGTTAGCTCACAGTTTTATCATGTGGCAAACAAGCATACAACTACCCTTAGTCACACAATGGGCAGTCAATACTCTTGTCATGTTCATTGGTGTATCTATCCAATGTCCTTAATAAACTTCTATTTCTGTATATTTAAAAGTTTATATACATGTGTATCATGAACAACAAAAATAAATAAAGTGCTTGTAACAAATTAATAAGCCCAACAAATTCTTTTAGGGGCTAACTAAAAAGTCCCACTAACACCTTTTTAGGGTCACCATAATATAAATTTAGGTGCAATATACAGTGTACCCTTTGACATCAGAATAACATTAGTTACAAATAAATTGGACATCATTGATTAATCTTATCACCAATATATAGAACTCAACAAATTGTTTAAGGGGCCAACAAATCTGACTAACACCTTTTAGGGTCACTATAATTTAGATGCATTATAACGCAACCTCTGACTTTAAAGTAACATGTTACAAATATATTATATATCATTAATTCATCGTATCACCACACCAGAAAATGGGACTCAACAAATTCGTTTAGGGGCCAACAAATCCCACTAACACCTTTTAGGGTCATCATAATTTAGGTGCAGTTATAGTAAAGCACAGTTTGACTTCAGAGTAACGGCAGATACATTATACATAATACATCTTATCTATCACCATAAATAGGACTCAACAAAATTTTTTACCAGGCCAACAAATCCCACTAGCACCTTTTAGGGTTACCATAATTTAGGTGCAATGTACAGTGTACCTTTTAACATCAGTTTACAAATACATTGTATATCATTGATCCATCTTATCACCAGTAAATAGGATTGAGCAAAACTTTTACAGAGCCAACAAGTAACAAGCCAACAAGAGCCAACTAACATCTTTTAGGTTCACCATAATTTAGGTGCAGTTATAATAAAGCACTGTTTGACTTTAGAGTAACGGCAAATACATTACATAACATTGATTCATCTTATCACCATTAAATGGGACTCTAATGCTATTGCTTCTTAAATTCACGCTTCAACATCTTGAATGTTTAATCAAATCAATGGTGAAGCTATTTTATCCATTTTCCATTTTAAAAGCTTATATAATTCACACTTGATAATAGCTAAGCTCGATCAGTGCATGATACATCAACGTTAAAGAGAAACAGGTTCTTTTTATTTCTGTTTGTGTTATTTCTTCAGAATGTGATTATACCGGTAGTGAAAAATAAAAGTATTGCATGTACTTTTATTTTGATGCTGTTAGTTTGGTCCCAAGCAGACTGTTTAGTAAGTGCAAAGTGTCCAAGTGTCCAACCTACTAGATTGTGCTTTTTGCTCTTATTAATGTCAGCTCAATATGTATAACCATTGATGGATTATTGCCGCTTTAGAAATGTACAATAAAACTTGATTGTTTCCATTCCATAAAATTTTATGTAAAATATTAAAAATATTGTTTTTACAGAAATGTTCAAATAGCTTAATCCTGCCATTTAAACCTTTTTCAATCAAAATTGAAAATTCAATGGAGGGTACAAATGAAAGTACTTCCAAAGCCTGAATATAAAGACTCCTAAGGAATGTATGGACAGGTTCTTTTTGGGTCAAAATATAGGATGCAAAGAGACCTTAAAACCAGTCGTACTATATACATATATTACCGATATAACAGATCACAGGGTCTCTCAAGTTTAGGTTTGAATCCCACTTGGGACAGATGTTTTTGAGAAAGAAAATTTGTCAGTTCAATTGTTGAAGGTTATTGTTTTTTCTGAGTGCAATTTGAACTTAATCAGCAACAGGCACTGTAACCCAGTGCTTTAGATCATATAGCCAGAAATGGCAAATTGTCACTAGTCGGACAACAAGACCACCTGGTCACCAAGGTCTATGCAATTCCAGATATCCTTACTTAAGTCATATGATAGAACCACTTAGTCACTGATTGATTGATTGATTGATTGATTAATTGATTGATTGAATGTGTTTTATATCCCAATCAAGAATATGTTACTTATATTGAGCAATCACCAATTAACTGTAGGTGAAATGGCAGATATTTGCACTTTGCAGTGCGATTAAGGCAATGTGCAGAATGGGTAATCTTCAAGATGCAACAACACAAGGCTTCAATTTGAAGTTTTGTTTCGAAAGACACTGTGACTTTCATTTCTAAATGACAAGTGGTTGGTGAAAGTACAATCACTAACTATTTTCAAGTCTTGGTCAGACCTTGTTGGGTTTGAACCCACATCTTCCAACAAACGAAGTGAACACTCTTCAAATTGAGCTACCCTAGTGGCACTTCAGGTCATTGAGGACAAAATATCTGAAAATGACAAACCTTCACCGGTCAGCTGACAATTAGACTTACAAACCATTATACCTAATTCATTTTTCCAATGGAATAATGACATTTTTACATGATACTTTTGTATTCATTCTGTTTGATCATCATACTATAATATCCAAGATTTTAGCAATCTCATCAACTCCATTTTATGCACTACCTTGAAGTGCATCTACATTACAAGAATAATAATAAATTATTTAAACCATCGCTCATCAAAGAATTTACACCTATTGATGTAAGAATTTTCAGGATTATGTGATTTTAGAAGCTGATTAGCATGCATGACAACTGAATACCTGTGTGTTGTAAAAGCATATTTTACAATCAGGGATTCAGGAAACGAAGATAGAATTAAGAACTTTATGTCTGTCTCAATGGATCAACCATTAGCTTATATTGTGTAGGGATGTAGATAAAAGTGAATGAGATATCTTTTTGATCTGCTTCTTTTTCTTTTTTTCCCCACAATCTTTGGAACACATTGTGAACTACAAGATGTTTTTAATTTGTTTGTTTTCCCCACAATCTTTGGAGCACCTTGTGAACTATGAGATGTTTTTATTCTTTTTTCCCCCACAGTCTTTGGAGCACCTTGTGAACTACGAGATGTTTTTACATTAATCTGTTTGTTTTTCCCCCACAATCTTTGAAGCATCTTAAGAACTTATTGGAAAGTCTAACACCTGAATTGGTTAAACTGAATTAACTTAATGCGGCTTAGGTCTCTAATATTCTTTACATGTTTTAGTACATTTTGCATTTTGTTGGAAAACTCTGGGTTACTGAATGTTGGAAGTTTTGGTTTTCCCTAGTTTTTTATTTATATGTACAATTTTGTATTTATTCAGGGATTTACCAGGGTCTTTTGGGAAAAGGTCCTAAACTAAAATTTGGGAAAAACTATCAACTTTTTGGTCCATTTTAGAAAACTTCGACATCATTTTTGATGCCACACTGACCTCTTCATCCCCAGAATTGGAATCGTTACTTTCAGCCACCGGGAATTTATAATTCTCATGTTCACTTGTTGAATCAGAATAACCTTTTTCTGTCGCTAAGTGTTTATCAGTGCTTAATTGATTTTCGTTTTCATTTAACAACAAAATTTTCTAACTGGGAATTGTTTCAACCAATTTTGGGAAAAATTAATGTTTTTCCATTGGGAAAGGGGCCGAATTTCGGCCCTAAATAGACCCTTGATAAATCCCTGTTATTATTTTGATTGCTTAGTTTTAAGGGTACTCCAGTCTCCTCCACTATCTAGGAACTAATAACCTTGTGCAATTATCATTTGCAATTATCTTGACTTGGGCATTATTTATCATAAACCATTATCATGATTATAAAGTCACCTCCATTACCACTCACACTCTACCTGAAGACATTTGTACAGCATAAGCTGAGATTTAATTTTTATTCCTTTACTCCAGTTCCCTCATTATTCAAGAAACCACTGAGGTACCTCAGTTGGTAGAGAGCTCCTCGCTTCGTAAGAGGGAAGTTGTGGGTTTGCACCCTGACTAGGTCTGACCCAAGACTTGAAAGTGGGTAGTGACTGTTCTTTCACCAAGTACTCTGCATTACGAAAAGAAAGTTATGGTTCTTTCAGATGGGAACTTAAAATAAACGAGGTCCTGTGTCATGGTAGGCTTGACAGGCTAAATAACCCTGCTGTATAATGCCAACAGCGCAACGCACAGGCAAAATTCTGCACCTTCTCCTATAGCTGGTGACATCTCAATATGAAGTGAAATATTCTAGACTGGGATGTAAAATCCCATTACTCAATTCAACTCCACTATCCAAGTACTGACCACCTTAATATTATTTGCAATAATCTTGACTGGGGAATTAAAATAAACCATTTAGTCACCTCTACTACCACCCACACTCTTCCTTAAGACATTTGTAAGACATAAGACAAGACTTATTTCTTTCTGACAGGAAAAGCTAAAAAAAAAGTTGTTATGTTTCAGTAATGTTTAATAAAACTATCTATATATGTATCTCCTGATGATTTTTTATTGATTTAACAGCGCCGATATTAATATTGATCTAGCATCACCTTGACTACAATTTACCGCCCATAAGTGGTTTAGTTGCGGTCAATTTTTACAAAAATATGTCAATTTGCCATGAACAGTTACTAGCAAATTTAGTATTGCCAGAGTAGATATACTGCATCGTATACATACAGGTCTACACTGGTGAAACAATTTCAAATGGCTAAACTAACGACATCCAAGATCCGTCACCATAAAAATATGGGATCTTTTTGTAAGAATTAGTAACTGGAAATCATGATAATAAGAATTTTCCTTTATCACAGAGAAATCTGTTTCCATGAATATGTTAACAATTCTGATATGGATGGAATATAGCATACAAGTTTAGGAAATTAGGGAAAGAAACTTCTAAAGACATAAAGAAATCGTATAAATTAATGATTGACAAGTATTATAAAACCATGAAAATTACTAATACATAATAGTAAATCAAACTACTGCACAATGAACAAAATGAAAACAAAACACAAACAGGCAGAAATTTTTACTTTTTATACACAGAGCAATGTGTAGGGAGAGTTTTTTAGCATGCCACATCTACCCTGATATGGAGCATCAGTTTTAAAGGACTCAATCTTCAAAATAACCTAGGAATTTCATTTCTGAATTTCTAAATGCCAAATCTTTTGTTCAAGTCTTGGTCAGACACAGGTTGGGGTTCGAACCCACAACCTCCAATTCACCTATTGCTGGCAATATCTTGTTATACCGGTAAGCAAAATATTCTCAACTCGAATATACAATCCATGAATTGTATGTTGAAAATGTTACTGAAATAGCTCAGAATTAATACTAAATATACTTTTCTCATTACAGGGCAAATTCATTTTCTGGTGATGGTAGATGTGGCCAGAATTTCAGAACCTCAAACCTTGTTCATTGATTGAGCACATATACGCCGTTATAAATAGAAATCCACACTTGTTGGAAACTGTTACTGCAGAAAGTAAGGATTAATACTTTATATTTTTCTCATTACAAGGCATAGGTAGATTTGCCAAGAACATCAAACCCCAACATCCCTGTTTTTTGAGTGAGCACATATACACCATAATAGATAGAAATCCACTCTCGTTTGAAACTGTTACTGCCGAAAGTGAGGTTTAATACTTACATTACAAGGCATATTTATTCTGGTGATGGTAGAATTGTGGCAAGAACATCAGAACGTCAAAGCCCAAAGTCCTGTATATTGAGTGAGCAATACCACACTTGTTTGAAAGTGTTACTGCAGATTAATACTTTTATATTTTTTTTCATTACAAGGCATATTCATTCTGGTTTAGGTAGACATGCCAAGAACACCAGAATGCCAAACCCAGACATCCCATATATTGAGTGAGCACATATATGCCATAATAAATAGAAATACCATACTTGTTTATAACTGTTAATGCAGAAAGTGAGGATTACATGTAATACTTTATACTTTTCTCATAACAAAGCATATTCATTTTCTGATGATGGTAAGTTATTTTCTGGTGATGGTAAGTTTTTCTGGAATCAATAGTTAATTTACTTCAGACATTTTCTACTGTTTACTTATAAGAAGAATAACCTAATTCACTAGATCATCAATATAGGAGACTCTATATTACATTAAGTCTTGTATGTTTTTCAAACTCATTCTATCTTGTACTTAATAACTCTTCTCATTGCTATTCCAGAAATACCAAATCCTCTTTTCTGAGAAAGTCTTCATTGTTGGAGTGGTCTATAGAACTCAGCACCTTTATTTCTCTTTCTGAAAAGGGGCCTTGGTGGCAGGTTGGTCATCATTGGACATCAGCACTCTCTTTCTCTCTCTCACTCTCTCTATGTATGAAGAGAAATCTCACTGACAAGGTTCAAATCCCTTTCAAGAAAGTGTGCAAGAATTTGGAAAAGTCCAAGAGTCCTTTTTGGTCGAGTGGTTTATAGAACTCAGTAACTTCTCTCTCTCTCTCTCTCTCTCTCTCTCTCTCTCTCTCTCTCAAACAAGCTCTTCTCATTGACTAGGTAGTTTCAGATCCCTCTTTAGACAGTGTGCAAGTGTTTGTAAGTTTGCATGTCGAAATCAGTGGTTTTCTCTGAGTACTCCAGGTGATTAAACAATGATGGCGATAAATTGAGGTTTGACTGCATACTATAATAATCCATCTAACATCCAATACCCCAGGTATATAATAAATCCTATTTTGAATATGGCAGCTCAGAATACAAATCTAATATTCCAGTTGATACTGTGATATATAAAATCTTAACGATCTACCAGATTATAATTAGATTTCATTAGTTACTACAGGGCCAAACCAGTTTATATAATAAAATAATATATAACTTCCATTTTACTTTTATTGAGGAAGATTTAAACCACATTGGATTATAAATACCTACATGATATATCGACGATATTGAAGTGGATGAAATAATTTAATATTAGCTGTTGTCCTGGGACATTTTGCCCTTACTTAACAGTCTTCTTGGGGCTAAACTAACAACACCAAAATAAAACAAATTTATGTTCAAAGCATCATACACACACATATAATTGATGGAGGCTTTGAAAAAATTATTAAGAATTTTTCTTTCATTTATAGAAATCAAAGCTTTATGATATTTCATCTTTCTATCTTTATTTTTTTTCAATTTCTATTTTCCTATTTCTTTTAGATAAATTTAGAACTTCATGCTAATTTCAATCCTTTAATGGTCCTGGTTTCTGCTCAATATTTATTGCTTTTGAAGTCTGACTATACATGTAACAAAAACTGATAAATGTGTATCAAAATGTCCGATACTAATGCTATCAATGATATATGACTAACAGGTACAGTACAGACCTGTTACAAGTTTAACACTGAGCTGACGAACAGAAGTCACAGTTCGACTGCCGAGTGGCAGAGATAGAGATAGCTAGTGGCAGAAAAACTGCCCTGCCAAGGTTGATAGTAGTGGTTAAGATATAATTAACCAGTGGCCTAGATGTGCTGACAATTCAGCACTAATTTGTTAGCTTAAAGTTAACTTTTGACAGGCCTGTACTGTACTGTAGCTGAGTGCTCACTTACTGATCACAGTGCCTCTCACCACCTAGGTTTGAATCCTACATGGGACAGATACTAGTGTGAGAAAGTTTGTTAGATTGCAGTGTTTTGTCTGGACACTCTGGTTTTCTCCACCATCTATGAAATGACTGCCTGGATATAAGTGAAAGAATCTTGATTTTTTGTGCAAAATTCTACTATATATTCCATTCCACTCCAAGCAATAAGACTGTTTCAAATAATTGTTTCATAATGTCAATACATGCTAGTTTCCTTAATGCTGAATGTTTTTGCAACCAGATATTTCAGATGCATACTAGTTAAAACAGAACACTTACACAAGCCTGATACCCAAAAGGTATCCACCATTTACAATTATACATTAAAACATTTTGTCAACCTTAATTGGCCCGGAATTGCTCTTCAGAATGGTGCCAATTTTTGACCCAAAATTAAGCACAATTGACAGCCTCAGGTATATATGTTTATTACATATCATTATATTATACTATGAACTCAAAAAAAACTTACACTTATTCAAGTCCCCATGGATTTTACCATTCTTTCAATTTGGGAAATGGACCCATTTTTGGTCCCATTTAAATATATTGACAGCTCTGGGTACATTTACTACACATCATTACACACATTCTAGGGCCTCAAGAAAAATTTACTCTAATTCAAGTTCACATGTATCTAACCAAGTATTGAACCTTAGAAATGGGCCCACTTTAGGCCCAAATTAATGAGATTGATAGCCCTGAGTACATTTATTACACATCATTACACACATTCTAGGTCCTTAAGAAAAAGCAATAGATATCGCATAATTATCAGTTTCTTTGAACATCAAAAAGGAATTTATTTTCTAGTTACAGAAACATCAATATAATCAATTATTTTCTAGAAAATATGGTGATTTGTTCTGATGTACACTTGTATTTATCAATAATGGTCATCAAAGTTAACGTAATTTGACATGTGATGAGATTCTGATTAACCTTGTACAAAACCGTGTGTAAACTATTGGTTTTAATGTGATGGAGGGGAGTAATGGCATTTTATGCTGTTTTATCATGTTTATGTTGAGATGGTCAGTTCTAGGATGGTGGAGAAAATTTTCTTGCACCCCAGATAGAAATATCCATAAAAAGACAGGTGCAAGATATCTCCATCTTGTACCCCCCTGTGCAAGATAGCCTACACGCTGTTTTTCCGCAAAATTTTATCAACAAAATCAGAGGTGTATCGAAAGTTGAAATTGATTTAAAATTGAAAAATTGTACTTTCTGATGCAAGAAATAGAATCAATCACTACTTGTAGTGCCAGATAAGAAAATCTCAACCCTCATTCTAATATATTTGGTCCAGAACTCGGCAAGCCTTGTTCTGGACCAAATATATTAGAACTCAGGTTGAGATTTCCCTATCTGGTACCACAAGTAGTGATTGATTCTATTAAGCATGCATAGAGAAGACCATCAACTTCAGCAAGCAAAATGACAAACATTCACTTCTGGGCAGCCAGAGGTGTCATGATCTGTAAACTCACACTTCAGATACTTGACCTTTAAGAATGAACTGACATTCTTTCTAAAACTGGAATCTGTGCCAAGTGGGTGTCAAACCAGTAGGTGGTTAGAGATACATTGTACTGTGGCCCATTAGCCCACACTTTGGCCACTTTTGGCTATTAAACCCAAAGGAGGTAATCTCCTGCCCTGTGAAAAACCAATGGCCATACAGGCAGGTTTTGAAAAAAAAAAACCACCTTTCCTCTACCAGCAGTAATAGAACTCGAACATGGAATGGAAAAAATGAAGAAGCAGTAATAGAACTCTAACATGGAATGGAAAAAATGAAGAAATAAATGTAATGTAGTTTCATGATACCAATGCAAACATGTGAGAATGTGTTCCCAGTACATAAAAACTAAAAATTATTTGATGAAATGATAATGACAAAATAAAAAAAACATGTGCAAAGAAAGAACAGTAATGAAATAAAAAACATGTGCATAGAAATAACAGTAACAAGTAAATATTGTGATATAAAATTCAAAAACATGTAAAATATACTGGGGAATAAAGTTATGAAAAAGTATGATGCACTTCAAAAGCATAAGAGATATGCTCTGAATTAGTTCCATAAATTGTTATATTATCTGTCAGAAAATAAAGATAATTTATACATTATTAATGATATTCATCATAAGGACAAACATATTTATATAAATCTTATACATAGATCCAATTTTCATTGGAATGGATAGATGTAAAACAACTACAGCAAACATTGATTCATCACCACAATTTGCTCTGAAAATTTTGGCATTATTAAGGGGTTTGGAGGTAAATTGATTCATTGAAAGGGGGCTTATGTCTCATTCAAGAATATTTCATTTATATTAGGATGTCACCAGCTATAGATAAAGTGGCAGACATGGGTCTGTCACATTGGTACTTAAGCTCCCTTCTAAAAGACCTCAAACTGTTCATTTCTAGCTGATGCTGATTGCTTGGCAAAAGAACAGCCACTATCAATTTTTAGGTCTTATTGTGACCTGTTTAGGCTTCAAAGCCAAGATTTCCCATATACTGAGCAAGCACTCTACCAACCAAGCTAACATAGTGGTAATTCAGGAGGTAGTTATAGTACATTTCTACACCAGTGCCTACGCTCAACTTGTAACTAATTAAGGATCACAAATAATTTTTATATGTCTTAAAATAACGAATACTCCCTGCATACAGTCACTGTTAACATGGTCAAGCTGAGCAAGTTTTTTTTAATTAACTTCAAATAAATCAGTAACATTTAATAACCAGCTAGTCTGTATGTGTGTAAGTAAAGCTTGTAGGAAAAATATAATTATACAAAAACAGTGTGGTATAGACAAACAACATTGACCTGTCTTCTTGACCTTCCATTAGGAATCTGAATATTCATATAGAAGGATCCATCTTATACATGGGCAGTGTTAGAATTTCACATTTAATACATTAACCTAATGCACATATTTACAATTTAGATGTCACCTGTGTTCCCTTAACAAAACCACTGCAGTAGCTCAGTTGGTACAGTGCTCCAGGGCTCAAAGTAAGGGCAAAGTTGGGCGATATCTTCGCCCTGTTTCAAAAAACTTCACCCTAAACTGTCTGACAAGTTTATTAACACCTCAAGGCGCCTCTGTATATTCCATGCATACAAAGGTAAACACTGCTCGCTCCGTAAGTGGGAGGCCGTGGGTTTGAGCCCCGACCAGGTCTAACCCAAGACTAACCAAAGTGGGTAGTGATTGTTCTTTTGCCAAGCATTCAGCATTACGAAATGAAAGTCATGGTTCTTTCGAATGGGAACTTAAAATAAACAAGGCCCTGTGTCACAGTGGGCTTGGCACGATAAAAAACCCTGCTGTATATTGCCATCAGGGCAACACAGAGGCAAAATTTCTGCACCTTCACCTACAACTGGAGATGTCTTGATATAAGTGAAATATTCTCGACTGGGACGTTAAACACCATTACTCAACTCAACTCAACTCAACTCCACCTTATACATGGGCAGTGTTAGGATTCTGTATTTAATACATTAACATAATGCAAATATTTACAATTAGATGTCACTTGTGTTCCCTAAACAGAAATATACTTGTCAATCATAATTTTTTTATATTAAAGTAAAGTAAGAGCAATGGTGTTTAAAGTTCTAGTCAAGAATATTTTACTTATATCGAGGCGTTGCAAGCTATAGGCGAAGGTGCAGAATTTTTGCCTGTGCATTGAGCTGATTGCATTATACACCAGGGTTCTTTATTGTGCCAAGCCTACTGTGACATGGGAACTCCTTTTTTTTAAGTTCCCATCGGAAAGTACAGTGTTGTAATGCTGAGTGCTTGGCGAAAGAACAGTTACTACCCTCTTTCAAGTCTTGGGTCAGACCTAGTCAGGGATCGAACCCACGATCTCCAACTTATGGAGCGAGCACTCTACCAACTGAGTTACTGCAGTATATTATATTAAAGTTCAAGCAGACAGGTCAATGTTGTTTACCTATAGATAATTAGAAGAAATGACTTCTTATTGTCCAATAATTACTTAAACATGATACAGTGCTCAAACAGTAATATTAGCTGGTATTCCAACAAGTCCTGGAGTACGTAATTAATTTATGGTCCAATCAAATTACAATACTCAATGAACTAATTGGAAGATATTAAGTACAGAATTCTATACTGGTTGCAATGTACTGAAATACCCTTAAAGGCATGCAAGATGTTTTCTAAGTTGTAAACATGGGGTTCAATCCAAAAATATGTTGATTAGGTCATTCTGGTCCAGTTCTCTTAAAATACTGGTCCAATTAAATCACAATGGGACCCAATTGAATAAAATTGATTACCTAAGCCACCTGGTTGCAAACACAGTGTTTAATCTATAAATGTGGTAAATGGTCTAGCTGATGGGGGTCATCTTGGCCCTGACTCTTTAAAACAGGAGTCAATAGTGTTTCAAAAAATATTTGACATAATCACATTTCTTGAGACATTTTTTTGAAAAAGTCAGTATTTAATTGAAAGAACAATATTAATGAGAAAAGATCAAAGCAAAATTTGATTTTTTCAATATTCAACTAAGACTAAAAAGATGGGCCAGTGTGGAAGCGCGTGGCCTAGTGGTTAAGGTGTTGGACTCATGATTCGAAAGGTCGTGGGTTCGATCCCTGGACCGGGCGATGTGTTGTGTCCTTGAGCAAGACACTTAATTTCACGTTGTTCCAGTTCACTCAGCTGAAAAATAAATGAGTACCAGCAAAATGCTGGGGGTTAACCCTGCGATGGACCGGCATCCCATTCAGGGGAGAGTCTTGTACTCTCAGTCGCTTAACGCCACCAAAACCAGGATAAGCTCCGGCCTGATGGGACAGACTTTAACTTTTAAGTGTTGGCACACAGACATTTTTTGAGGGTCCAATTGCACAAAGGCCCCTTCTAGATTGGACACTGCAAATATCAAGTTATCTTATCCAGGCTTGTCAACTTTGTAAATAAACATACATGTATATTGCAACTTAATCTTCATTATTATCAACAATTAATATTGTTATGGGCTCCCAAAACAACCATGTCATTAATGAATCAAATTTGGATTAAACAACAAAACATTATATTATAGACGATATATAACAAGTTCTGAATTGCATAAAATAGAAGAAATTTAGCTAAAACTGAAAAATATACCGGTATTGATTCATATGTCATGTGATCAATGGTATTTATAGTCATATAAATGGCATTCCTCTCAAACTAAGGAAATTAGGAAACGAAAACAGGAAAGAATTCAAGCTATTAATATTACCAGGTAATGGCATGCTACTTTTAACAATTCAAGAGGTAATGCAAGGTTGTGTATTGCGTGCCAAATTACCGTAATGAAGAGTGAAGCTAGTCTGTGACAGTTGTCAAAGAAAAGCACAATCTGAAAGTATTTAATGACAATTGCATGAAGTAATGTAGTTACAACAAAATAACATTTTCATGTTAAAATTAAAACGCTAAAACAATGTTTGGACAAGTAATTTGAGGAGCTATTTCATAAAAAATTATAATAAATATTTTGTACTAATATGCACCAACCCCAATCATATTTCAACAGGGACTGAAATATAATACCTACTAGTATCAGAGGGTCTGTAAGTAGATTATACATATATATTTTCATTACTAGCCGTGCATATTTCCTATATCTTCCCGTTTAAGACTTTAGGCATTCATAGGACTATAAATACTTCAACTACGTCACATAATTTACATATTACGCAGTAAACATTCGTGTGACTCTTGCATGTTCAATTTATTTGTTGAAATGCTTGGAAATATAATCCTAGAATTGAACGCAAATTAACCCTCAAAATGAATTCCAGAGCAAGACAAACTGGTCATAATGCTCTATCACACATTATTCAGTTTGTCATGAAAAGGTTTGGAATTCATATTTACTATGAACCCCATTTCAAAACAGTTCAATTGTTAAGAATATTTATTTAAGATAATGCTTTATTAAGCAATGAACAAACAACCCTTACATGGTAATGCTATCCATAAAGCATATTTGTTTTTTTACTTTACTTTATAATATATTTTTAAAAATCTAGTTGAAAACTTCAAAGACTACATCACACTCTTAATTTTATAGACTTTTCTGAATATCAATCTAAACAAACTTAGTTACCATGGCAACAGTTTTGAATTTCATTAACTTCAAACGAACCAGATTACACATTAGAGGTATATAATTCTATAGGACTTTTTTTTCAAATGTCAATCAAACAGTTACCATGGCAACAGTTTAAAATTTCCTAAAAAATCTAATTAAAGATTTTAAATGAACTAAATTGCACATGAAGTACTTAATTTCAGACATTTACTTAAAAATGTCAAAGAAAACATTACAGGTTGCCATAACATTACAGGTTGCTATGGCAACCTGCAAGAAAACAATGCCTAAAAGTATGTTTATATATATGTATATGTGCATGTAGATCTTAATTTTATAGATGCTTTTTTTAAAAAAAATCTCTGATAAAAATTAAAAAGTTTCCACGGCAACAGGAAACGTATCAAAAAGTATATATAAAAAGTTTCATCCATGTGTGATCGAGCCAATTCATTAGTTGAAAAAAAAAAATGGATGATTGAAAAAGTTCATGATGACAACATCTTTGTAATACCTTCTAATACGACTTTTCTCTGAGCTAACAAATTAGCTCTGTAATCGAGTTACGAAACATTATCACATTAGAAAAAACATTTTTCAGTAAAACCATTCCCTGTAATTTCCTTCCGATAGTCTGTCATCAATGTCTGCTGTCATGATATGGTTCATGATGCTTCATTTACCGAACAAAAATGTCGATGTAGAAACCCGAAATTCAGTTACCGATATTTCTATAAAATTTAATTATCTTCTCGCCTTTCAAAGGATATTTTCATCATTTTGCAATTAACTTTTTCATAAAGGCACGGTATCAATGACATTAAGGCATCCATTAGACTGTTTTGATGCTTTTTTTATAGGAAAATAGATTTCTTGCTTGCTGATAATAGTACAAGTTAACCGAGAGATATACACATAATGTCTACAGGGAAGAATGGTGATTTATGACAAAAAGAAAATCTGTTAAAATTACGTCAATTATTTTCAAAATACAGTTACTTAAGCTAAGATAATACTTGCATTAACTTCAAACAAACTGAATATATACATACAACCCTCTTAAAATGAGTTTTGAAATAATACATTCTGTTGTTCTTAATAACTCTATATACAGTTACAGTCAAACCTATCTATCACTGTTGCCCAAAGGAACCAGTAAAAAGGGCTTTATGGGAAGTTGGCCTTTATATACAGGTTTAACTTATATGAATAAAAAACAATTGGGATACAATTCTACTGGCCTTTATAAGCAGGTGGCCCTTGTATAGAGGTGGCCTTTAAGGCAGGTTGGACTGTAATTTACTTGATAAATGAGGCCTCAATGGCGGCTTCGAGACCAATTGGTCTAAAGTGCTGTTCCTCTCATTGCCTAGGTTCCAATACCAACTGGACAGATCCTGGTGTGAGAAAGTTTGTTTGTTCACTTGCAGAAGAACAGTTTTTCTCCAGGATATTGTCAGTGACATCCGACTCTGATGGGCAAAAATCACATACAATCAAGTGTTTCAAATCTGTCTGCTTGACCTTTCATCCTCTGTATAAAAGAGATACCTTGAATGAACTATTCCTGGAACATCAACTATAAATCTGTGACCCCCTTGTATTATTACATATTAGATTTTCTTTTAAAAAGGCTTAATAGGCCCTGTACTGCTCACCTAAAACAAGATGTCATAGGGCTTAATGCTCATCTAAGGGGTGTGTACATATCTCATGCAGAGGTTCAATGGTAAATTACATCAATAAACTAGAACTGTCTCTTGAGAGCTACATGTCCCCAACCCCCCAATATTAACCTCCTGACCTTGACATTTGACTTATTGCACATAAATTTGGTTTGCAACACATCATCTCATGTTGGTTTATATTTGTGCCAATTTTGATCAAAATCCTATATACCCCCTAAATTTCGTTTGCAGGGGGTATTGAAAGAATGTTTAAATTTTCAGCAGTTAGGGCTAATATACAAAATTTTTGCTAATTAATTAAGTGTTGTGCATGTCATTGAACACACAGGCCCTTGCATGCATGCTTTTCCATGCCATAAGCTCACCCTGAGCTAAAAAAAAAGAAAAACCAGAATGAGATATCAAAAGAGTTTTGACCAAGGGGAATAATTGAAAATCTATTGGTGATAGGTTTTTTTGTATCAGTGCTTATACTGTAATTTCATTCAAAAATAATGCAAGCCGTAATATTAGCATTGCTAAAACCATAAAGAAGACATGTCACAATTTGAATATTCTATATACATATAAATACACAATTACTTTTCAGCCTGTTTCATCTGGAGCAGATTAACATCATAATTCTATATTACAAAATGATGAATAAAAGATGTGAATTTATTTCTTATCAATAGGTGGTGAAATGTTCCAATTCTCAGTCATTGGGAATTCTAAGCAGACAAGATGCTTACATTTTAATCTCAACATGCGGTATAATGGTCAGATCCATAATGATTTAAGAAGCATTGAACTGAATTAATCAACTGATAAGGCATTGTAAAACATTTGTAAGATGCTGATTTACGGGTTTATTGACAAGCCTGTTGTGTTTTTATGGAGGATTAGAAAGATCAAACAGGAAGTCGTAAAGATGGAGAAACCTTTAAAAACAACACTTCAATAGAATATCTCTGAGCAGAATCTAAAAACAAAACTTTAATACAGCCGTAAAAAAGAGAATTTTTTATTTTATTTATGTACTGTAAAGGTTTTAATTTTAAGCATTGTACTCATTTTAGGGATTTTTGAGATGATACAGTGAGGCTAATTAAAATACAGTCCAACCTGCCTTACAGGCTACCTCTATACAAAGGCCACCTGCTTATAAAAAGTAGAATTGCATCCCAATTGTTCTTTATTCATATTATTTGAATCTGTATATAAAGGCTACCTGCCCATAAGGACCACTTTTACTGGTTCCATTAGGTGGCCTTTATAGACAGGTTGGACTGTACACTGACAAATTAAATATGATTACAGTGCACAAGTGAATCATGGAAGCTGCACTCATTCTATTCCATGTGAATTTACCCAAATTATAAATTGCACTAATTTTTTTTTATTTGCTCCAGTCACATCTAGGCAGTCAGTTCAGTTCAGGAATGGCATATGAAACTAGATTGCCTGAAAAAACCACCTACAGTAGGCAAGCCTACTGACAAACTTTCTCACATTAGCAAGAATCTATCATAAATGGAATCTGAACCCTGGCGATGAGAGGCACCGTGATCAGCAAGCACATTTTTTTTCACATCACTTGGCCACTAAAGTTAATACATCTACAGTGTATCTCATTTCAGGAATTTTGCTACTTTTAAGAGTTTTTCAGGTAAGACGGAGACAGCAGGTGCCTCTAGTATAATGAAAGTGGAACCAGCCAATTATATGATGTATATCAATGTATAAATATATCACATATCTCCATTAAGATGATTTTCTTAATTGGAAACACAAATATCCCATGGGACCATTAAACACTATAAGAAATGATGATGTGTAGCTATTTACGGTTCCAAAGATCCAGGTATAGTGATTAAGAATTATGAATCAGCCAGGACTATCAGAAAAAAACCATCATATCTTGTAATAACATGCACACTCTGTCCAATTAAAACTTTGACCAAAGTATCACTGTGTGCATGTGTTATATCGAGCTTGACTTTTGATCAGAGAGGCCACAGTGGCCTAATGGATAAGACGTCAGTCTACATTACCTTGGTCTCTCATCGCTGTGAGTTCGCACCCTGTTCAGACCACATGTGAAAAAGTGAAATTCCTTTTCCGTTGGCCTTTACTGATTCACCTGGTATCAGTATAATGTGACTGGGAGAGTGGTATGCTTGTCTGTGGCGTACTGACTCTGTAGCATGTTAAATTGCCCTTAATGCACGCTGGTACAAGGCAGACCATAAAACACACTCACATTACACAAACTTGTTCATAGATGAATCCATAGTGATTAATGAAATAGCTCTGATGCTACTTTAAGCAACATTCAACCAACCAACCACAATTAACCATAAAGTCATACTCATACTTACTGTACAGGTAAAAAAATAATGATTCCAAAAAATATAGAATCATGCGGAAATGAAAACATGACCATGTGAAAAGAATTGATCAAAGGCAATGTGCCCGATTTTTCCTATTATAGTAGTTTTTCAATGATGCCATTCGATGCTCATTCAATGTGTGTAGTAAGATGAAATGCTCTGCTCATGTTCTGCAATCTACTTTCCCTCTGTATATTTTGTTTTACCTGTATAGGTAAACAACTTTGATCTGTCAGTTTGACCTTTAATTTTAATATTTATCATGAACGACAGCATTTATATATACAAATCACATGGCTGTATTTTGTATACATAATGAGAACACTAATCACTTGTCTTGTGTACACATTATTAACTGTGACTCTTACTTCTACCTATGTATAGGATGGACTCTTCTTTATGAATATTCTTAATGAAAGGTCAAACAGACAGGTCAATGTTGGTTGCCTATACTTGAACACCAATGTATAACTTTGTATTAAAGGTCTTATGCACATCTGAGTGCTAAATAAAGCCTACTTGACCATGTTATATAAATTTCACACTTATATAGAGAACTAACCTGAATTCAATATCTGCTATGTTCTTCACCCCATAACTCCAAACTCCCCCTAATCTACTCGCTAGTTCACCATTAAATATATGTTCCCAAAGATAAAAACCTGAAATAAATGAAAGATACATGAATATACAATGTGTGTATGTTAAAAGCAGGGAGGACATCTGAAAAATCCACATCTCCCCTTTCAATTCACCATAAAATATATGTTCCCAAAGATAGAAACCTGGAATGAATGAAATATACATCAATATACAATGTGTGTATGTTAAAATGCTTTTTCCTTGGAATTTTTTAGCATTGTGGTAACTTTTTTCTGGAATCCTAGTGCCATTCGTACCTAATTTTCTGGAATTCCAAAGAGATCTGTAAAATATTTCTGGAATTCCAGGGTCATCCTTGTCAAATTTTACTGGAATTTCAAGGAGATTTGTAAAAAAAATTATGGAATTCCAAGAGGATTTGAAAAATTATACTAATTTGACCTGTCCGCTTGACCTTTCATTAGAAATATTTATATTGAGAGAAACCATCCATTACATGGGTAGTTAATACATGAACACTATTCGTGTTTAGTATTATATTCAGACAAAATACAAACATGCTTTCCCTTATATAAATGCACTTGTTCAAAATAAATATTCAAATTTAAAGGTTAATGGAACAGGTCAGTGTTGTTTGCCCATATGAAAAATAATATTTGCAATAATATTTGCGTGACATGAGAACATAATTCTTTACAATATTCTAAAAAACTGAATAAAAATTATATTGCATTGTTTCTTTTGATTTAATTGAATTCAAGGAAACAATATCAAGACATTAAAATATCATTGTGTATTTCCTTTGGGCAAGTAATATTCTGGTTTGTTTCAAAATATTGATTTAGCTCAAGGAAAAACTTTAATAAAATTAAAGTAATTTTATCATTTTATGATAGGAAAAGATATTCCCAAATCTCTAAAATTGTCTAGCTTATTCTGTAATATAATATATATGGATGTTATATCACTGACAAATATCCACTAAATCTCAATACAATAGCCAACGGAGACGTAACAGTACAATATATTGTTACTATGTGGGTAGACACATTCATATTTTAATATTTTCAACTTCATATAATTCTTAAGAGAATTGTCATAATGCAGGTTGCTATAAATAAGTTAAAAAAATACCAGAGAATATGTCAAAAATACACCAGGGGCCTTGGCAGCATAGTCAGGTCTAAAGCACAGATCACAGCATCTCTAATATACTGTCTAGATCCACCTCCCATTTGGGTAGATCATATTGTGAGAAAGATTGTCGTCAGTTCACAAGGAAAACGTTCAGTCAGTTCATAAGCAAAACGTTCAGTCAGTTCACAAGCAAAACGTTCAGTCAGTTCACAAGCAAAACTTTCAGTCAGTTCACCAGCAAAATGTTCTGTCAGTTCACAAGCAAAACGTTCAGTCAGTTCATAAGCAAAACGTTCAGTCAGTTCATAAGCAAAACGTTCAGTCAGTTCACAAGCAAAACTTTCAGTCAGTTCACCAGCAAAATGTTCTGTCAGTTCACAAGCAAAACGTTCAGTCAGTTCATAAGCAAAACATTCAGTCAGTTCATAAGCAAAACGTTCAGTCAGTTCACAAGCAAAACTTTCAGTCAGTTAACCAGCAAAGCGTTCCGTCAGTTCACAAGCAAAAGGTTCAGTCAGTTCACCAGCAAAACGTTCAGTCAATTCATAAGCAAAACGTTCAGTCAGTTTACAAGCAAAACATTTAGTCAGTTCCCAAGCAAAACTTTCAGTCAGTTCACCAGCAAAATGTTCCGTCAGTTTACAAGCAAAATGTTCAGTCAGTTCACAAGCAAAACTTTCAGTCAGTTCACAAGCAAAACATCGGTGGCTTTCTCCAGGCAAACTGGTTTTCTCCATTATTCGAGAGAACTGACTATAAGAATCTTGACTCCATACAACAGCCAACAGAGACGTAACAGTACAATATATTGTTAATATGTGGGTAGACATATTCATATTTTAAAATTTTCAACTTCATACATGTCTTAAAAGATTTGTTATACAGCATGTTGTTGTCAATATTTTATACAAAGAATATTTCATTTACAAGAGGGGTGTCTGAGTGGTCTGAAGCATGCACTTCAGTTAACTCCTTCAAATTTGGTGTTTGTTTCAGTACTCTGGCTTACACCATCATTCCAGAACTGACTGCATAACAAGTGAAAGACTCTTGAGTGGCAGAGTTCAAGACTCACAGGGTTCGTACAGACATTTGGACTCCAAATTTAAGGACTTTTTAGGGTCTTTTCAGGACCTTTTTTTTTTTTTTTTTTTGCAAATTTAAGGCCTAATCAGAGGTTGTAGCAAAGAAAAAACCATATTGGTGAAAAGGCAATTAAATCAATAAAACAATTACTTACATGTCCATAGTAACAACACTTGAAGTGGATAAGGTTGAAGTTGGGCGTTTGGAAGGGCCACTGGTAAATTAAATTGCTCCTTTCAAGTAACTTATTAATTAATATTATTTATTTACATCAGTCTATTTGCAACCACTTAATATCCAAATACAGACACCCAATTGGCCAAATTCAAGGGCTTTTTAGGGTCAGACTTGTTTTTAGGGTCTTGTTATGGCAAACCTCAAAATTTAAGGACTTTTCCAGGCCTGTACAAACCCTGACTCAATGAAAGTGTGGTGCATTACAAATCATTACACCACTCCACTCTACAATTCTCTCACTCATTAACAACTACTGATGATGAAAACAACAAACACATCAATTTAACAAATTACTCAAGTATGAAGTTGGTTTTGGATACTCAGGTTTTCCCCACCATCCCAGACTTCAAGACTGAAGTGGCACATAAAAAAGCATTACTCTATTTCATTCTATTCAATTCATCAATTACCCAGATGATGAAAACAGCAAACACATAAGTTTAACAAATCACCGTATCATATCACCACCGTTAATCATTATTAAACTAAGGTTGTCATATACATATTTCATGTCTTCAAATATGCAATTAAATTTTACTGAAGATGGGAACTAGCATTGGATTACACAATTAGTTGTATCATATACTTTTCAATAACTGCTCATTTAATTTTTATTATTTCAATATCTTTAATTTTACTGGAAAAAGTCTAATTTTTTTCTCCTTACATAATTTCAACAGTATGATAAATTAATATCTCATAAAACATTTTTTAGCAAATATAATTTTTTTTACCAATTTAATAATATTTTATAGCATATTAGAAATTTGTTCAACAATTATACTTTTTTTCTTCATTTCATATGATGTTTTAAAGCAAATTAACCATTTTTCAGCAAATACATATTTTTTTCCTTCAATTTTTTACATTTTATATCATAATACGAGTAAAGAGTTTGCAGCAAATCCAATATATTTTTCAAGATTTTATTTTAAAGCATTTTCTTTCTTAATGTTAAAGTGGCATAATATATATACACAATATTTAATTTTTTGCTAAGATGGCACAGTTCTATTTGCTTTATGTTGGTGGCATTAATACACACAACATATAAATTTTTGCCAAGCTGGCTCAGTTCTTTTTGCTTATTGTTAGTGGCACTATTACACACACAGACATGACATATAAATTTTGCAGAGACGGCTAATTTCTTCGGCTTAAGATCTGCCGCAACATCATAATAATCTTTCTCGCAATTGGTGATAATTGTGGAACACAACAAATCTCTAATCAATATTAGTTGTGTCAAAGTGTGAAGTAAGATGTCTTAGAACTCCAAGGAAATTTGATTTTCAATTTTCACAATATCTTTTGTTTAACATATAAATGGCATTTTGTCAGCTAGCAACTACATTATATTTTTTTTTCTTACAATTTTTATGATATTTTTGTTTAATGTTTAAGTGACATTTTTTTCAGCAAATACATACATTCATGATATATATGTTTTCCTATTTTATGAATCTTTTGCTTCATGTTTAAACGACATTATAACACACACAACATATAAATTTTGCAGAGATGGCTAATTTCTTTGGCTTAAGATCTGCCGCAACATCATAATGATCTTTCTCGTAATTGGTGATAATTGTCGGAAAAACAAAACTCTAATCAATAATGATCGTGTCAATGTGTGAAATTAGATGTCTTAAAGCCCCGAGGAAATTTGTTTTTCGATTTTCACGATATTTTTTGTTGGACGTTTAAATGGCATTTTGTCAGCTAGCAACACATCATACAGTCTAATCTGTCTTAAAGGCCACCTCTATATAAGGGCCACCTGCTTATGAAGGCCAGTGGAATTGTATCCCAGCTATTACTTATTCATGTTGTTTATACCTGTATATAAATGTCACCTGCCCATAAAGGCCATTTTTACTGGTTCCCTTAGGTGGCCTTTATTGCCAGTTTGACTGTATTTTCTTTCAATTTTTATGATATTTTCTGTTCAATGTTTAAATGACATTTTTTTTCAGCAAACACATACATTCATGATATATATATATATTTTCCAATTTTTATGACTCTTTTGCTTAATGTTTACGTGGCATATTATACACATAGCATTTAAATTTAGCTAGATAGCTTAAATTCAGCCGCAAAACATCATAATGATCTTTCCCGTAATTGGTGATAATTGCCAGAACAACAAAACTCTAATCAATATTAGTACATTCGTACATGTCAATGTGTGAAGTAAAATGTCTTAAGAGCTCCGAGGCATTTCCACGCCGACTTCTCATTTCTATCGAATTTCTGTCACACAGAATTACATACACTGTCAGCAACAATAACCAACATTCAAAATGTAATCGGTTGCCATTTAAAATGCTGAGTGCTTTAATGTAATTCAATACAATTAAAACGGCATCATTACTGCAACTAATGCCAAAATTCCATTTTTCAGTTTTGTGTTCCGTCGTCTTAACTTCCAAAATATTGATCTTATATAAAGCTTTGTAACAAAATTAGGTCAAATTACGTCAGTTTAAATTTTGGCTTTTTCAATCATCTGAGACAGAACAAAAGACGAGACACAACAAAAGACCACATCAATAAAAGAACAGTTCTGACTTAAATGCATTATGATTAAGGAAAGTTTCAGACAATGTAATTAACCTCCAGATTAATTCAGAATTGGTTGGCCCTCAGAGTAATCAACCTGCCTGGCGCACCTGGCAGTTTCATAAAATGTAAGCTGCAGGTTTTCACAACTAGCCCAGTCGAGCAACAAACCTGATCTAGGGTGTTTCAAAAGTAATCAAAGTAATCAGAATTACAACATGTAGTTCTAAGTCATCAACCTGCATACCTTGTTGTTTCAGACAGAATATTCAGACTTGGCAATCAAAGTAATCGACCTACCTGGCAGTTTTGGACAATATAATTTATACAGGTGTGCAGAATAACCCAAAAGTAATAAACATGCTCCTGGCTGATTCAAACAGTATTCAGAATTATAGTGCTCATACTAATCAACCTGCATGCTTGTTCTAGACAGAATTCAGAATTTAGACAGCATGTATTTAGAATTGGCCCTGAGTGGTCAACCTGCTAGCTGGCTGTTTTTAGAAAATATTCAAAATACATGTAAACCAGCAACCTGCCTGTCTGTTTTAAGCAATATTAATTACTAGTACCAGTATATGTTCATTTTTTGTAACAAATTCATACATATTATATACACAGTGTGTATGTACAACCATCAGTATCATGTCGAGTCCTTTTTTCGTAGTCGTATCACTACGAGTCACGCTTGCGCGACGAGTAGTGATACAGCTACGAAAAAAGGACGAGACCTGATACGAAGGGTTGTACATACACACTGTGTATATGATATTTTTATCTAACATTTCTTATAAGGTCATCAAAAT
This sequence comes from Anadara kagoshimensis, assembly GCA_021292105.1. Classification (NCBI taxonomy): domain Eukaryota; kingdom Metazoa; phylum Mollusca; class Bivalvia; order Arcoida; family Arcidae; genus Anadara; species Anadara kagoshimensis. The sequence continues at coordinate 24,059,718 of CM037862.1, read as the reverse complement.
AATAAAAACCCAATACTTTATGCGAAAAAAATACATTTTCCACAGAAAACCACTGAACTATGTTATGACATGTTTTTGTAGTAATGATGTCATTGTTTACATTTGACAAATCGGAGATTCCCCAATGACGTCACAATGAGAAGTGCACGTATACTTAACCGCCAATGTTGTATCACCACACTGTGGTGATACAAGATTCTGTATCACGCGTGTTCGATAAATCTTGTATTTCATCAAATACAGACAGAAAAACTAGTCTAATGTTAGATAAAAATTTGTATTACATATTGTAGTCAGTAAACAGCAAAATTTATCTAAAAAAGTTTTGCTTATGTGGGATTGGAAAATCTACTAAGGTGGTGGGGAACAGTGTGATTTCTAAACTAAAAGTTGGACTGGCCAAACCAGATTTAGAACTGTTTAATATATCCCAATATATGAAGCACAGGCATATATGATTCTTATGAACCTGAAGCTACCAAATTTGCCAGCATTAGAATAGAAATGACTTGTATAGAAACCTATCATCCTCATGTAATACTGATTAATGCATAATTCCGTTAGATGAGGAAATATTGGATGTCTATGATCGAAGTTTTCATCTTGTATCTGGTAAATTAAGTGCCTAGACTTTATACAACATCTAAATTGATGATAGGATGGATTTGTTCATTCAAGCATGCAATATGCAATTTGTCACCTAATTCTAGACATGCTCGGTGTAATTTCACGGACACAGTAACGTTTTTTAATCTGTAAATTGGTGACAACATAACAAACAGTCTTCTAAATGATCTTTTCTACCATAAATGACTTTTCTTATAATAAGGAACAGAATCTGACAGACGAAACTGTCCTCATTTTCTATACCACCAGATGAAACGTTTATTGATCAGGTCCAGTTTTACAGAAAGAATCTATGCTTTTCTTAAGCTCTTTCATTGATTAAATATCTCAATAATAATTTAGTCTTATATCTAAGTCGCTTGATTACATTTCGAAAATAACTTTATAAGTATTTCCTTGGCTATTTACAAAAACCGAAATTCAATTAATTGTGTTACATTGGCGGTAATCTAGCAAGTATTGGAGCGAGCTTACCATTTCCTCACTTTTCTTAACACCCAATTAAATAACTATTTGAAAATTTGGTTATGTCTGGTGTAAATTTGATAAAGTCACCAGTAATCTAATTACAAAACCTTTCAGAAGTTTATTGAACTAAACAGATTTTACATAATTGGGTACTTGAGTTAAAAACACAGACTGAAAGTATAGAACCTAGAATACTTAATATTGCCTCAGTGCTCCTACAATTGTCACCTACTGGAGCATTGTGAAGCATGGACTAGATTAAACTGTCAATGCTTTAAGAACAGCTAATAGAATCTCCAAAACACGTCTTTGGTCATCCTAATGGATCTGAAATTTTTAGTGTACCAACTTAAACTTGTTTTAGTACTTTAGGTACAAACAATACAATCTGTGCTTAGTAACCAAAAGCTGCCCTAGCAGTTACAAATACTTCATGCCTATATATTATACAGAAACTGTTAAAATAGCTTCGAGTTATCCAGAGCTCTGAGATGAACCTATATACAGTCCAACCTTTATATACGGGCCACCTGCTTATTAAGGCCTGCCAAATTGTATCCAAATTGTTCTTTATTATTTGAACCTGTATATAAAGGTCACTTGCCCATAAAGGCCCCTTTTTCTGATTCCCTTGGGTGGCCTTTATAGACAGGTTTGACTGTATTTAGGGATTATACTGGTTGTAAAGTAAGGGGTTAGGTGGAAAGTCCCACAAAAAGTACTATAAAACAGCACCGCATAACTAGTATAATTTTGCTATTAGGTTTAAAGAGGTTAAGCAGGTTGCTTTACACCACTTGGCCATAAGGTCTTGATTGCCAGGTGACCTTCCTATAGATGTTCTTGAAATATGAAGCAAATAGACATCTTGTCTAAATAAACAGGTGGTCTTTATATAAGAAATGACATTCTGATCATATATACATGTATATATATATCTATGTTCGCCTACATCGAGATTTGGCATAAGCCACACTATCTTGCATTACCTCTTGAAATACCATGAGCAAAAATGTCATTTCTTATATTTACAATTCTTTCTTTCAATAAATATTTTGTACCTATATTTGTTTCAACTCATGGCACTATTTTTTCTATACCTGCTCATGTGAGAAAGGGTTTTTTTTTTTTTTTTTTTGTTTGTTGTGTTTTGTTTCACCATGGGAGATCGGTGTGACCTTTAGTGATGTCATAACCAAAAGACAATCACATAACGTCACCCTGTGGGGAACATAACGTCATTTTGCGGGAAAATTCATATGCATCAAGGGTCATGACCCCTATTGTCTTTCAATGGGAATTGCAATACAATTGCTTCAGCATGTTTCATCGAAGAGAGATACAGTCATATTGTAAATATATAGAGGTGGAAATTATATCCGGTTCAGATTTTATTGTGTTCAACATTAATCAGAAATTTGTTACACTTATTTTAGTTTTTATAAACTTATATTGTAAAACATTTAAGTAATTAATGATATCTGACCTTAAACAAAAATAATACTTATATATACAATTGTAACAGATGTCAGAATCATTGAAGCTTTATGACACAAACATATTGATGCAGCATCCTACTGTAATATTTGTCATGGTTTAATATGTATATTGATATGAAAAAAAGTTCAACTTCTAAAAGTCGATATACCAGTAATAAAAGAAAAAAAAACAACTTTTGAAAGTGATGAAAAAGAAAGAATCCTGACAGGGATGAAATACATATAGTATACAGTCCAAAGGCCACATCCATAATAAGGGTCAATTGCTTATAAAGACCAGTAGAATTGTACCCCAGTTGTTCTTTATTTATATAATTTGAACCTGCATATAAAGGTCCCCTGTCCATAAAGGCCACTTTTACTGGTTCACTTGGATGGCCTTTATAGACAGGTTTGACTGTACTCCAATCTATTCCCTGTATCCATTTCACTGATTGATAGATTGAATTGGGTTAATTAAATATGCCCCAATAAAGAATATGTCACTTATAACTGGACATCACCATCTATAGGTGAAGTGTCAGAAATTTTTACCTTTGCAGTGTGCTCAGGGCAATTAGCAGAGACAGTTTCTCAGCATGCTGTGCCTTCAATGAAGTGGACATTGTTTTTTAATGATTCTTATAAAGTTAAAATTGACTTTCATCTTTCATTTCTAAATGCTGAATTGTTTGGTAAAAGTTGAAAACCTCTATAATACATGCAATGTGAGTAAACTTAATTAATTGAAATAGTTTAAAAAATTTTGATAAAAGGTCTTGTTTGTAAATCTAAATTAAAATTATAACCCTTATTTAATTTTAAACTATGTGGCAAATTACTCTAAAATTGAACACCCATCATGACAACTTAAAAAAAAAGTTTCATTTAACACTTGAAAAAAAAAATCCATTAATTTGTAAATCTAATATAACAACTCTCATTATTGTCAGTTTCAATTACACACAGTTTCATCCAAGATAGCCAGTGTTGCTAGCCAGACAGGAGGTGCTTCTTTTTTTCAGTATTTACAACCCACGTGACGACTGTTGAAACAATCGCACACACTTCTCTGATCATATTTGGTGTCTTTATTTTCATGTGAGTTTCTTTTCTTGCCACTGTAGCCTGCTTGTTGGTGTGAAATTTAAATTAAATGGCTACATCATCGGACAAGACTGAACATTGGTAGCAATTACAAGAGCAATAACTATCTAGATTTTTCATTATCAGCAGAACGCTTAAGTTGCCTACCTAATGACTAGCATTTCTTACAAGCGCTGTAATGATCAAGAATGAATGTAAACAACAACAGGGCAACGTGACTACGGATGGTTTTGCAAGATTTTTTCAAGACACCAGGTGACAGTCAAAAATAAAATTCATTGGTCTTCTGAGTGTTTAAATCTGAGGGGCTTTTCAGTAAAATTTCTGCAAAGTCCTGCTTGCCAAATTACTAGTCTCGGGCTTCGGGCTTGAAGAATTTTCAACCCCTGTGCTTACTCTTCCGGTATACCCAGTCTCACTTTCCTAGTCAAAGTTTACATGTTTATAACTTAATTTGCTAGTTTGCAAAGTTTTTACTTTATTTTTGTGTTCCGATTTGAACATTGGCTGGTACAGTTTGTTTTTGATTTGTAAATCTAATACAACAAATATAAAATCAATGTCCCTAATGACAACCACAAAAAATACATCGACTAGAGTCCTATGAAAATAAATCACCATTTAGTGTGCACACAGTCACCTGAAACTAAATAACTACATCACCTTACAATTCAAATCTCACTTTACCAAAGATGGATTGTCAACAATTTGATCAGCGATGTCATGTCATTTCACCTTGTTCTGAATGTGTTTGACACTTTGGTGTTGTGGATCATTTCAAATTTCACTTACAACTGGAATGCTTAATCCCTGGACATTGAAATTAATGATTATCATGAAACGAGACATTAAATTAACAACATCGTGAAATAAACATGACACCTGATGTTCCACAGTTGTATATTGCATTATGTAACCATGGTCTATAAATGCATTTCTAATATAACACAAAACAACTAACTTCTATATAAATTACTCCTGGGAGGTTCCCTGTGATTAAAAACCCGAGCAGGCTTGAATTAAATCCACACATGATTTAATTATTTACAAACAATGCATCTTGCGATCAAGAAAAATGAATTCATTATACAAACCTTATAAAATGACATTTGAGCCACATCAATATATCACAATTTCAGCATACATTAATCAGTAATACAGGTCTTTTCTTAAGCAAATTGGGAATTTTCAATTTGACTCAATTTGGAAAATTACCAACCTTAAAATACTATATCTGCTCTCATCAGTAGGTGACAATAAGCTCTAAGGAGGAAAAGGAAATTACACCTTCAATTATGAAATGACATTTTAGCAACATCATCAATATTTCAAAATTTCTGTATCAGTATTTTTTAAAAAAAAGTTTCAATTATGACACAATAAATGTGAGCCTGAGGTTGTTATCAAATATCTCATTTTAACATTACAACACCAGTATTTTTTTTAAAACAAAATCAATTATGACGCCATTAATATGAAACTTCTTATCAGCAAGAACTACATTAGAGGAATAGTTGACAGACTAAAATTATTAATCCAATTACAAGTACACGTATAATAGTTAATCTCATTAATCCTTCTTCCCACTTAGATTGTAATGCACAGTTTGTATATATCAAGAATTTAAAATTCACATGAAACTTGAAAGTAATTTGGACACCATGCATCACTCCGAACGATGAAAAAAGACTTCCGCAGGTGTTAATTTTTTTAATTCATTTTAAATCTTATTAAAGCATTATAAGATATTCTTTAGAGGGATGGTAATTTTTAGCTCTTGACAAAAAATTAAGCTTTTCAATATACAGATGCAATAAAATACTGATATAATATAATTATGTGAATGAGGAAAACATTAATATGACCACTCCACGAGGATACACAAATTGTACTCAATCATTTTACGTCTATTTTAATCAATATGTCATTCTGATGTTGGTTCTAAGATTGCAATACACAAGTATTTAGGTACAAGTACAGTTTGGGTATTTTCCTAGATTTACTGATTGACGAAGGTATTGTCCTAGATTTACCAAGCTATTTTCCTAGATTTACCATGCTATTTTAAGTTTTACTAAGCTAATTTCCTAGATTTACCAAGCTATTCTCCAAGTTTAACCAAGTTATTTTCCAAGATTTATCAAGCTATTCTCCAAGTTTAACCAAGCTATTTTCTAAGATTTACCAAGCTATTTTCCTAAATTTACCAATTAAGCTTAGTTTTCCTAGATTTACTGAGTTAAATACTATCCAGGTTTACCAAGTTAATTTCCTTAAGATTTATCAAGGTATAAAAATATTTACCAATCTATTTTCTCAGATTTACCAAGATATTTTCCTTAAGATTTACCAAGATATTTTCCTAGATTTACCAAGATATTTTTCTAAATTTACAAAGCTATCTTCTTATATTTACCAGGCTATCTTCTAAGATTTACCAAGCTATTTTTTCTAAATTTACCAAGCTATTTTCCTAGATTGACCAATTAGCTTAGTTTTCCTAGATTTACTGAGTGAAATACTATCCAGGTTTACCAAGTTAATTGTCTTAAGATTTATCAAGGTATGAAAATATTTACTAATCTATTTTCCCAGAGTTACTGATCTATTTTCTCAGATTTACCAAGATATTTTCCTAGATTTACCAAGCTATTTTCCAAGTTTTACCAAGTTATTTTTCTAAATTTACCAAGCTATTTTTGGAAGATTTTCCAAGATATTTTTCTAAATTTACCAAGCTATTTTCCTAGATTTTCCCAGCTATTTCCATAATATTTTCCTAAATATACCATTCAACCTATTTTTCTAAAGCTATTTTTCCAGGATTACCAAGTTATTGATCTTAAGATTCACCAAGGTATGAATATCTTTACCAATCTATTTTCCTAGATTTACCAAGCTATTATCCTAAATTTATGTAGTTATTTTCTTAGATTTAGCCATTTTTTCCATGACATACCAAGCTTACAATTCAATGTCTTTGACAGCCAAATTTTCATGGAAATGAATATTTGTTTTAAAAAAAATAGGTTACAGTGATACATGTAGTACTAAATGTGTCAATAGCTGTAATTGCAAAAAAGTCAAGTGAATCTGATTTTATTCATTAAATAGGAATTATTTCACCATATGCCCTACATTTCCTTTTGTTATGTACATCATTTGCAGCATTAATATTGAGACACCAATCAATCAATCACTTTGTAAAACTGTAAAACTTAAAAAGGACAAAGTTTATCGAACGTAAATTTCAAATATTTCTCATTTGTTTTGTGTCAAATGTAAATTTCAGATATTTTGAATTCAGATTAATTATTCTAAAAGCACACTCATGAATTGCTTCATTACATTCAAATTAAAACTTCAAGAACAAAGCTACTGAATGTGCAGAGCATTTAAATTAACCGTTTTGTTCTTTGAATAAGATTTTTCAAATGTAAATTTCAAATATTTCGCATTCAATTTAAATTCAGATTAATTATTCTAAAATCACACTCATGAGATGCTTCATTACATTCAAATTAAAACTTCAAAAACAAAGCTACTGAATGTGCAATGCATCTAAACTAACCTCTTTGTTCTTTGAAGCATTATATATTATTTCAGAAAAAAAAAAGTTTCATAATTTTTTTGACAGATCAAAACAATTTATTCTTAATGATTTTAGAGTTGGGAGCTACAATCTGATGTTATCTCTGGACACAGAGAATTATTTCAGGGTAAAATTATTATTCATGAGCAATAAACTTTACATTAACAAATTTCTAAACTGCTATATGTATCTGATAGGTTAAATGATGCTGATTGCTTTTTGATAATATTTATATTTTACTGACACAATGGGCTTATATGTATGAATAACAAGTTGTGCAGGCCAATTTTGAGAGAGAGTTCTTTAAGCAGAATCAAAACGACTGAACCTGGCATGAGGAGAGGCAGAGGCCAAAGCCAAGAATAGAGCAGAGTGCCGAGATCTTGTGTCGACCTTATGCTCTACTGGTAGTGAAGAGGATAGGGTAGAGTTCTTTAATGTGTCATACCACTGCAGTAGCTCAGTCGGTAGAGTGCTCGCTCCGTAAGTGGGAGGTTGTGGGTTCGAACCCCGGCCGGGTCTGACCCAAGACTTGAAAGTGGGTAGTGACTGTTCTTTCGCCAAGCACTAGGCATTACGAAATGAAAGTCATGGTTCTTTCGGATGGGAACTTAAAATAAATGAGGTCCCGAGTCACGGTGGGCTTGGCACGTTAAAGAACCCTGCTGTATAATGCCATCAGCGCAACGCACAGGCAAAATTTCTGCACCTTTGCCTATAGCTGGCGACGTCTCGATATAAGTGAAATATTCTTGACTGGGACGTTAAACACCATTACTCACTCACTTTTTAATGTGTCATGCCTACTGTAAAATGGAAAATTGTTTTTAAAGGTCTCTTCCAAAAGACTAAATGACTTTCATTTCTAAATGCTGAGACACTGCTTGGCTAAAGTACAGTCACTACTAATTTAGATCCAGTCAGGTTTCTAACCCCGATCTCCCACATACACAGCAAGCACTCTACCAACTGAGGTACTGTAGTGATAAAGGATAATATAAGGTTATGAGGTTTTTATAAAGAATTGGTGACAGATTGTGAGCAGGTATAGTTTCTGGATAACATTGAACATTTGAGCAAAAGGATAGGACAAAAGAACGAAAATAAACAGACGTTTGAGCGACAAGTAATGGACATTTAAACAACAGAATTTTAACCCATTTGAGCGAAATAAAAAATATATGGTAGACATATAAGGTTATGAGGTTTAAAAGAATTGGTAACAGATTGTGAGTAGGTATAGTTTCTGGATACATTTTTGATTATTTTAACTGTTATTAAGTTTGATTAAACTGTTTTCCTAGATTTAAAATACATGATTACGCAACAACCCATCCAATTTTGAAAATGTAGAAATTCAAATTAAATTTTTGTTTTAAGGTGCGAGATGGAAATCCAAATTAATGAAGAAATGTTTTTAGGAATTAATTACTTTGTTCAAAAGCAAAGTTTTATTTCTGCATATGTATCCACCATTGAAGGTGTGCCTGATATATTGACAGGATAATTCAACTGACTTAATTGTTGTTACGTAAATTTCGTTAACATCCAACAGTTCCATGTTCCTTTCATTCTCAATTTTTTTATTACACAGAGGTGGGTGTTTACAGCTAGCTAAACAGGAAGAGGTGCTTACCCTTTCAGAGCATCGGCCATGATGTCATAAAACCCCTTTGTAACACAAATTTTGATAGAACAAATAGTGGCAATGAATTCAGGTTTTACTCTACTTAAAAAGACAACAAGTCAATTTCAAATTTTTTTTTCCAGGCAACCTCACATTTTGACTTGATCATACAAACACAGACTGAACTCAAATACAAAATCTATATGATTTATATCTGTAACCGTCTAGATTGATGAGGGCGATCAATTTTCCTGTTATGAGTGATTGTTATTCCATTTGGAATTCCATTAGAAGGGGCTCTAATGTGACATTGGTCCCATAATAATAATTTTGTCCCATATAAATTCTATCTTAAATGAATCATGTATTTTTTTCAAATAAATATATCTTTGTTGTAATATTGCCCCCCCCCCCCATCTTTTTTTGAAGGCCTGCAACATTTCTCCATCACAACAGTAAAACCTAGTCATAATGACCTTTGATAATTTTGCAACTCACTTTAACCCACACTATTTTGAAGTCCCAAAATCCATTTTTCTTTGATTTTTTTTATAATTTTCCCTCAAATTATTACCAAACCCCTTTATAACACAAATTCCGATAGAACAAATGGTGGCAATGAATTTAGGTTTTATTGTACTTAAAAGACGACAAGTCAATTTCAAATAATTTTTCCAGGCAAGCTCACATTTTGACTTGATCATACAAACACAGACTGAACTCAAATACAAAATCTATATGATTTATATCTGTAATCGTCTAGATTGATGAGGGCCGATCATTTTTCCTGTTATAAGTGATTGTTATTCCATTTGGAATTCCATTAGAAGGAGCTCTAATGTGACATTGGTCCCATAATAATAATTTTGTCCCATATAAATTCTATCTTAAATGAATCATGCATTTTTTTTCAAATAAATATAATTGTCTTTGTTGTAATATTGCCCCTTTTTTCGAAGGCCTGCAACATTTCCTCCTTACTACTAGTACATTAAAACCTTGTTATAGTGACCTTTGATCACTTTGCAAATCACTTTAATAAATACAGCCACACTATTTTGAAATCGAAAATTCATTTTTTTCTTTGATTTTCTTTACAATTCTCTCTCAAGTTGTTATCAAATTTCTTTATAGAACAAAAGGTGGCAATGAATTTATGTTTTACTGTACTCAAAAGACAAGTCAATTTTAAATATTTTTTCCAGGCAAGCTCACATTTTGACTTGATCATACAAACACAGACTGAACTCAAATACAAAATCTATATGATTTATATCTGTAATCGTCTAGATTGATGAGGGCGATCATTTTTCCTGTTATGAGTGATTGTTATTCCGTTTGGTTTACGATTGTAAATTGGGTATAAGTAGTATTAGAAACAATTTCGATTACGACAGCTTCCACGACGACGGAGCGAAATATATCATAATATTGCTGTAATCTCTGAAATGTAAATACTAGAAATAAAACAGAAAATTGTCCTTTATATCAAGTTTGGAATAAAGTAATAAAATATGGCTGACCATATTGGCGATTCTGTTATAAGTAATAAACTATGGCTGGTCATATTGGCAAAGTATGGTAATAAAATATGGCTGACCATATTGGCGATTCCGAAGTATGGCAATAAACTATGGCTGACCATATTGGCTATTCTGAAATATGGTAATATAATATGGCTGAACATATTGAGGGATTCGGTATGAAGCAATAAAATATGGCTGAACATATTGGAAAGTTAGTATCAATGATAAGTAATTACTTGAAATAAGCAATGGGCATCACCCGGGTCAAACTTTAACCAAATTAACTGTCTGTAATGACTATACATTATATATACATACATAGATAAATCAATATGTGGGAACATTATCTCTGGAATATTATAAACTGGACAGCTATCTGAATCTATGTGAATATACAAGTCTTTGTTAACAGTTATTGTAAGTGAATGAGTAGAGTTGTTTTATGTCCCAAGTCAAGTTTCAGTTATATTAAAATGGTCAGTTCTAGGATGGTGGAGGAAACTGGAGTACCCCAAGAAAACTACTGGACATCTATATGAATATATAAGTTTTTGTTAACACTTATTATGGGTGAGCGAGTAAAGTTGTCTTATGTCCAAAGACAAGGTTCAGTTATATAAAAGTGGTCAGTTCTAGGATGGTGGAGGAAACTGGAGTACCCTAAAAACCATTGGACAACTACTTTTAGCTTTGTATGAATATATGTCTTTGTTAAAACTTATTATGAGCAAGTGTGTAATGTTGTTTCTTGTCTCAAAATGTTTTTGCTTATGTTGTGGCGGTTAGTTCTGGGATGGTGGAGGAAAGTGAAGTATCCTAAGAAAGCCACTGGACAACTACCAGTTAGATATATATGTATATAAAAGTTTTTGTTAACTCTTATTATGAGTGACTGAGTGGATATTTTTTAAAAAGTCAGTTTAGATTCTTTCACTTCTATTGAATTGGTCTGTTCTGGGGAGGTGGGGAAACTGGAGTACTGAGAGAAAACCACTGGACATCTACCAGTTAGATCTATATGATAATATACTTATTATGAATAAGTGTGTAGTGTTGTTGTATGCCCCAGCCAAGATTACTTTACTAATATTGAGGCAGTGGGTTTTGAGAAGGTGGAGGAAACTGGAGTACCTGGAGAAAACCACTGACCAACTTCCAGTTAGATCTATATCAATATATAGATATATAGATAGATAGATGTTTTACACCCAGTGGGTTGAGGAATCTGGAGTACCTGGAGAAAAAACTGACCTTTACCAAATGAACTGACAAACATGTGTTTTTATATTCTGACACCAAACATGTTGTGAAACCAAACTAACTTAAAAAAATAGTTAAAAATAACAAATATATACATAAATAAAATAAATGAGAAGAGAGAGAAAAAAACAAAAAAAAGATTTGACAGAAACACATATCAGTAACTCAAATAGGTATTAAGGGCAATTATTTTTGTTGCTTTTTTTATTGTAATCAAAGACTTGAGGCACATACTAATACATGGAATTGTCAACTGGAGTGGAGTGACTGGAACAATGATGTTTTATGACCCAGTCCAGATTCTTATACTAACATAGAGAAATCTAGTTCTGTAATATGGTAGAGGAAACTGAGGTGTCTAAATAAATCTATCAACCATCACAAATAGAACTAACAAACTTTTGCACTATCCAACCTATCCAGAGCAACATTTGAAACACAAGCAGTGGGGGTTACCAAGTTGAAATGTTCTTATGTTTAGTTTTAAGAGCATTGAACTATAATGGTTTCCATATTTTCTAAGTGTTTAAAAGTGTTTAAATCCAAAATCAGCACAAAGAAAGCCTCAAGGAGCCAAATCTTGACTTTGAATCACTACAAATGAATTACAAGCTACTACATATGTTTTTGAGCCACTGTGTGTTAAATGAAAAAAGGAATATGTCCAAAATAGACTGGCCAAACTTATTTCTGTTAACAAATGCCCATAAATTGATTGTAGTTTACTTATAATGTAACCCATCAAACTCATACCAGTTGAAATCTAGAAGCTCAATCCATCCAAAGGCCAAATTAATTTGTCTAATTTACATTTCACAGTAAGCCGTTAGTTAAAAACCTAGCTTTTATCTCTTATGTCAAAGTTTCAGCTACTTTTATCTTAAGCAATTAGCTGTTTTTATGAATTATCTATTCTTAAGTAGCAATAATTCCAGTGATAGTGAAAATAACTGATTAACAAAACATACTGCTCTCTCCACAGACCTCATTTATCCTCATTACATAAAACATTTGTTATACAGACACAGTAAGGATTGATCTTTTAAGACTCTGAGCATTAGAAGAATTTTCTTAAGTTTTTATGTTTTACAACAAACATCTTACACCAGGATATTAACAACATACATAATTTCTTTAATTCTTAAACAAAAAATTCTCAGTGTAAATAAACCTGATTCTAAAAGCCACCAGTTAATAAAATTCTTAAATTCTTAAGCAAAACATTCTCAGTGTACATAAACCTGATTCTGAAAGCGGCCAGTTAACAAATTTCTTAAATTCGTAAACAAAAAATTCTCAGTGTTCACAAACTTGATTCTAGAAGGGGTCAATGTGGCCATTGAGAAATAGAAAAAATTTCTTTTGTTTTTTATGTTTTACAACAAACTTCTTACACCAAGAAATTAACAACTTCTCCATAATTTTTTTAATTCTTAAACAAAAAATTTACACTATTCATAAACTTCATTCTAGAAGGGGTGATGGAGCAATTAGTTGATTTTCTTTAGTTTTTTATGTAAAGACAAACTTCTTATACCAAGAAATTAACAACTTCTCCATAATTTTTTTAATTCTTAAACAAAAAATTTACACTATTCATAAACTTCATTCTAGAAGGGGTGATGGAGCAATTAGTTGATTTTCTTTAGTTTTTTATGTAAATACAACAAACTTCTTACACCAGGAAATTAGCAACTTCTCCAAAAGTTTTTTTTTAATTCTTACACAAATTTACAGTTTTCATAAACTTCATTTTAGAATTTTAGAAGGCGTCAAGGGGCATTGAGAATTAGACAAATTTTCTTTTGGTTCCATTTTTATGTTTACACAAAGATCTTAACTACAAATTAATGATTAAGACATTTTTTTCCTTAAATTATTAAACAGATTTTCAGTTTTCATACTAGAAGCGGTAATAGGGCCATTTAGCATTAGAAGGTTTTTTTATATCAAATTTATGAAAAAATTCTTTCAAAAAGACCTTTCATGTACTGTAAAGATATTTAATTTCATTTGTATTTATTTTTGTGATATAGGATATTTAGACATTTTTCACGTTTTTGAAATATGCAAGCTATTCGCTTGATGCTTAAATTTCCGCACAAAACAAACGACAGTGAAATAAGCGAAAAAAAAGTACACAAAAATAGATAATTCTTTACAGTATTTTCACAAATTTTGGAAATTTGATTTAATTGGTTAATGTTAAATTTGTGGAAACATGTATAATGCTTTATTTTCTAAGACTCAACATGTCAGATAGATGAGAGATTTGTTCTTGTACAGAATAGTTAATCTTGTTATTATTTTTTACCTTGGAATGAGGTCAAATAAGTTGTGGAATTGGGTCAAATCAGTTGACAGATTCATTGCGCATGATAATTGGATTTAAGATCATGTTTAAAATGCTGTTCTGCATCGTTCTTTGCAAAGGGTAATAAAGAATGCATTAGGTAATGTCAAAATCACTTAACCTCGTAGAGTGCTTCTTTCAAATAAAGAGGAATTTAATTATTTTCTGTCTTTTTTAATGTTTTGTTTTATTGGAGTCTACTTTAATTTGAATTTTTAATATCAACATGCTACAAATATTCAGACATGTTTTATTACCCGACAGCGATCTGTTTTACCATTAAGTTCATTTGTATCTTTGTAATTAACTAACCAATGAACTTCAACATTTCAAAATCAGAAATTAAAATGCCTTTATTGCATGCAGAAATCTGTCCCAAAATCCATGTGATAAAGTTTTGTAATTAAAGCACTGAAAGTACTGTCTGCAAATAAAGTCCATGAACTTCAGCATTTCAAAATCAAAAATTAAAATACCTTTATTGCATACAGAAATCTGTCCCAAAATCCATGTAATAAAGTTTTGAAATCAAAGCACTGAAAGTACTGTCTGTAAATAACAAGTCCATGAACTTCAACATATTAAAATCAGAGACACATGGGCAAAGGAAATGCACTTTATGGTATATGTTGTCCTAAAATACATGCAATAAAGCCATTTTATCAAAGTAATGAAAGATAGTATGTGGGAAGTTGCTGTTTGAACCCAAGTTAAGCCAGGGTCTGATAAAGTCTTAAAATTAGTATTTGTACTACTATTTTTTCATCAAGCATCAGAATTGAAAACCATGGGGTCCTTCACGAGAGATTATGACCTGAGTAATGGTTAAGGCATGATATACTAAAAACATCCATGTTCATTGTGATGAGTGCACTGCAAAGATGAAAAATGTTCCACTTCACCTATCGCTGGTGACATCTCAATTGAATGTATTTAGGTGAAATTCAATATAAGTGAAACATTCTTGACTGGGATCTAACAACCCATTCAATCAATCAACCAACTATAGTATCCTCTCTATCCATATAACCACTGCAGTAGCTCAATGAGTCAGTAGAGTGCTCGATCCGTAAGTAGGAGGCTGTGGGTTCGATCTCCGGCTGGGTCTGACCCAAGACTTGAAAGTGGGTAGTGACTGTTCTCTCTCTAAGTACTCAGCATTACAAACTGAAAGTCATGGTTCTTTTGGATGGGAACTTAAAATAAACGAGGTCCCACGTCATTGTAGACTAGGCACTATAAAGAACCTTGCTGTAAAATACCATCAGTGCAACGTACAGGCAAAATTCCTGCACCTTAGCCAATAGCTGGTGATGTCTCGACATAACTGAAATATTCTTCACTGGGACATTAAACACCATTACTCAACTCAACTCTCTGTCCATATGTGCATAAACACATTCTAAACAAATTATAGACTTTCCGATTGATACATCTTTAACAAACAGGAACATCTTGTAAATAATTACATAGTTAACAATAAAATATAGAAAGCCATTTATCAGTTAATGATACACATAAAGTCTTTATCTGTCCGCTAAATGCTTATTTGCCTGATTTCTGAATATCAAATATTTGATGAAAACAAATTATTGATATTGTTTGATGGACTGATAGATTAATTACACGACACAAATTACTTACTGACAATTTATTGCTGTACTAATCTTTACTGATAATCATGATTTAAATAAGCCAAAAATATGTCCTCTCTCTCTCTCCATTACATTTAATCTTAATGAAAAAGTATTTGAAAAATAATTAAACTGCTATAAATTGCTCTCTCTCTCTCAATAACTCTGTTGGCATGTTTTGTTTAAAAAATATTTGAAAATGCTTAAAATTGTACTATCTCTAGGTTCTTCCTTTATCCTAGAACTAACTGTCATTATATAAGTGAAAGTAAAATAATCTTCATAGGCATGTACAACACCATTACATTAATCCATGCAACTCTTACCCTAACAGTTATATGTTCATGTTGATGGGTTTTCAAAATACATTCCAACCTGCCTTAAAGACCACCTCTATATAAAGGCCACCTGCCTATAAAGGCCATTAGAATTGTATCCCAATTGTTCTTGATTCATATTATTTGAACCTGTATATAAAGCCCACCTGCTCATAAAGGCCACTTTTACTGGTTCCCTTGACTGACCTTTATAGACAGGTTTGACTGTACCGGTAATACAATTAAAATTATACAGTTACAGTTAATAACAATCTGTCATATTGTCACAAAAAACAAATAATTTTTTTTGACTTAAATATATATCTAAATTTTTATTTAAATGCTCCACAATTGACTGATAATTAACTTAAAATTATATCTAAAACAAACTTATGATAAACAATCAAATCTGTGACAGAAGTGACAATGGTTGTCATGGCAACTGCCAACAGCTGCCATGACAACCTTCACATATATCTTGACATCAAATCTCTTTAGGAAGATACATATTATATTATCAAATATCTCAGTCAAATACTTTGTAGTAAATTAATACATGTCTTGAAAATAAAGACAATATAATGGCATAAAATGAAGACAAAATGTTTTGTAATCTTTTCATGTAAAATTTATTGGTTTTTCAAATACTGACTTTAAAATTATTGATCAATTTCCCAAATAAATCATAACTGGATATTGTAATTGGATTCGTTAGTTTGAAAATTTATTTCTTCATAGAAGATCATTTTTATAATCTTGTCATGAAATGGTACTTATAAAATAACTTTATGTTTCCTTTAAGATGTATAATCATAAATGGTACATTGTATATCATATTAAATTGAATTTATATTTCAATTGATTTATCTATATACTTAGAATATGTATTTATTTAGTCATTTATTTATTTATTTCTATTTATTTATTTATTTATTTATTTATTTATTTATTTATTTATCTTATTATTATTAAAATGAATAAATGTATCATAATGCTTATAACGGCAACATTTTTATTTATTTATTTATCTATCTTATTATTATTATTATTATTAAAATGAATAAATGTATGATAATGCTTATAACGGCAACATTTTTAGTTTTCTCAAAGGTTTAATGACAGTGGCCATACTAATATTTTACTATTATTATTAAATATGATGTCTCTGTATCCAAAGATATACTGGATATATTTAATGTTCATTTGTCCGAAGTAATCCTTTCATTCTCAAGTTTGATTTCACATGTGCAATAGCATTAGGCATTCCTTGCCAAAAGTGCATGTTTTTCACCGGGCACTCTGGTTTCCTCCAACATTCCTGCAGTTGACTGCCTCGATATAAGTCAAAGAATCTTGACTGCTGGGTTGAACTTCATTAATCCACTCTACTCCATTAAGAAGGAAAGACTTAGTTTTACCCAGTACAATGCATTTGGTTACCAGACGTTTATATGGAAACATAGCTGTTACTTAAGACTCTTGGAAAAAAATCCATGAGCTGGCTATATATAAGAGAGGATATTGTTACTTTTTATCCATTACAGATCCATGATCTGGCTATAAGAGGGGATATTGTTATTTTTCATTCATTACAAGACTTATTTACTTCTGATAAAATATCTACAACACCATAGCAGAATATAAATATAATTAAAGTTCTTTAATCAATATTAATGTCTGACTTGCTTATGGAGTCAACATTAGACAAAATCAAAAATCTGAAAAAAGATATATATACATCCCTATAGCTGCAATCAATATGAAATCGGAAATTTTGTTAAAAAATATATTGAAAGCTGCAAACATTTATATGAAATCAAGACTGACAAAAAATTAGATCCTAATAGCGGCAAAAATTTATATAAAATCAAGAATCTGAAAATTATCCTAATAGCTGCAAACATTTATATAAAATCAAGAATCTGAAAATTATCCTAATAGCTGCAAACATTTATATAAAATCAAGAATCTGAAAAAAATTAGATCCTAATAACTGCAAAAATCTATATAAAATCAAGAATCTGAAAATTATCCTAATAGCTGCAAAAATTTATATAAAATCAAGAATCTGAAAATTATCCTAATAGCTGCAAACATTTATATAAAATCAAGAATCTGAAAAAAATTAGATCCTAATAACTGCAAAAATTTATATGAAATCAAGACGCTGAAAAATTATCCTAATAGCTGCAAACATTTAGATGAAACGTACCAAAATATCTGAAATTTTTTTTTTACCAAAAGCTTCATTCATTTATATACTGATAGCAAATTTAACAGTTACCCGGTATATGAAACCAAAAATCTGAAGGGAAAAAAAATCCAAAAAGCTGCAAACATTTATACTGAACTGAAAGTTTGGAAAAAAATCTCAATAGCTGCAAACATTTATACTAAACTGAAAGTCTGGCAAATATACTGATAGCAAACTGAACAGTTATCCAGTATACAAAACCAAACATCTGAAGAAACAAATTCCGAATAGCTGCAAAAATCTGAAGAAGAAAAGTTCCCGCAATAACTGCAAACATTTATACTAAAATGAAAATCTGAAAAAAAATCTAGATTATAGACTAAGCTGCAAACATTTAAATGAATGGATAAATCTTATAATAACCGCAAAAAAATCTACATACTAGTAATATAGCTAAACATTGGTCATTTCTGAATACAGTCTAACTTGTCTATAAGGGCCACTCGGGGGAAGTTGCAAAAGTGGCCCTTATGGACAGGTGGCCTTTATATAGAGGTTTGTAAATCCAGTTATGACATCAATATAAATATTAGTTAGAAAAATAGTGAGCAGTTCTAATCTATTTATTTTATTTGTTAAAATTTCCGTTACAAAAAAGGCATTAGCTAATTTTAACAGAATAATTTCTTTGAAAACAATTAAAGAAAAATCTTCTGACCACACTATTTATCAATCTTTGAAAAAAAACTTAAAAACCACCAAGTATATACACATATCTTAAATAAAGACATGTTTTCTTTAATAGGTAGGAACCAGTAATGAAAACAATAGAAAATAGTATAGGTATCATAAATAATAAGAAGTAATAATCTATTCTCAGTGCTTTATGGCTTCATTTGTTGACTTGAGGATAATTGACTTAAGAATTTTTTAAGTTTTTAAAAAAGTCTCAAAAACATAATTTTTAAAAATTCTTTTCTTATCAACATACAGATTTGGTTATATGTACTTAGTTTAATGATCAATGGTTTAAAGTTAAATAATCAATGTTTAAAATCTAATTTTAGCTTCAAGATTTTTAAAAAACTACATGGCTTGACATTTTTGTATAAACTTTTAGAAACTATAACAAAACTTGCCAAAAAAGGAATAAAAAGTGGCCTTTATAGACAGGTTCATGAGCCATTTTGTACTAAAATAGGGTGGCCTCTGGCTCAGTTGAACAGTGGCCCTTATATAGAGGTCAAATAAAGAGTAAAATGGCTCGGGAGGAATTGAAAGTGCCCTTTATAGACAGGTGGCCCTTATATAGAGGTGGCCTTTAACACAGGTTGGACTGTACACTCTAGAAAATACACAATGGATAAAGATAAGGGTTATAAACATAGAACTTAAGAACCCAAATATAACTGGAGAAAGCCAAACCTCTGTAAGATAAAGTAGCTGATTACAAGTAAATAAGTATTTATCTGCAAGACAATAAGAATGGCATCTGAAGAGATTAGGAATGGGTGTTAAAGGCTTAGAGTCAAGAATATTCCATTAATAAGAAAGTAGCAAATTTACAAACTTCTCTGGAATGAGTCAGGCTGGTGAGTACAGGCCTGTCAAAAGTTTAACACCGACCAAAAGAAAAGGACTCGAAGATTGGCTGCTGAGTGTCAGATACTACTAGTATATGGCTAGCTTTTACCAAAAGAAACTGCCAAGAGATAGATAGCAGACGACGAAAAGCTGTCAAGATATAGAAAACGAGAGGCCAATATGAGCTGCCGATTTGGATGTTTTCGAAGTAATTAGTAGTAAGTTTAGTGTTAAACTTTCGACAGGCCTGTACTGTAGCTTATAGTCTGGAGGAGATCAAACTAAATGTTGTTTTATATGTTCTCATTTAAATGTTTGGTCATTCTTATCTACAGCATTTAAACTCAGATCATTTATTATTCATTTAATGGGATTTACAATCAAGACAGTTTAGATCATTTTATTTATGTCAATCAAGAAGTCTATGCTATCTGTAAAATTATATTAAAGTTGGAAAATTAATTATGTCTTTTTAATGCATTCTAGAAGGGGGCCACAGGGTCCTTTATTTTGCCAAATTAAGGCCCCATTTTTAAGGCCTTAGTTGGACCATTTTAAACATTACATCAACGCAAAAATGTTGATGTAATGGTGTTTTAGAGAATAAATGTTTGAAAATGGTCCCTTTCTGAAAAATCCTAGAATGATGCAATGACATATACTAAGTAATCCTATAAAACATGTTCTGGTATTTATGTTTAGTACAATGAAAACCGAGTCGATCTCTAGTTATATGCGAGACATGGTGCTCTGTAAGATTTGTGGGCTTCTTGATGAATGGAGTAGCGTAATGGTGTTTAAGGCCCCTAATCAAGATTCTTTCACTGATATCATTGTGCCCAGTTCTGGGATGGTGAGGGAAACCAGAATTAATCTTTGGAAAGCAAACTAACAAACTTTATGACACTACATTTGGTCTAAATGGGATAACGTAAGCTAGACAGCGAGCGAGACACTGTGGTTTCTCCTTGATGAGAGGACAGAAGTGTGAATTAATGGTGTTTAGGTCCAGATCAAGATACTACATGTATTACAAATGTATCAAGAGAGTGAGTAACGGGATGGTGGAGAAATCCAGAATACAAGCTTAATCCTGAAGTGTAAATGCAACTTTAGACAGTACTATATATATATATATATATATATATACAGCAATATTATCCAAAGACATAAAATTGACATTTTAAAAAAGTCTGCTTTGTGTAGGCAAGTTGAGACATATATATCAACCTGGTGTAGCCATAAGCAGATTTTGGTGGCAGAATTTTGCCTCCACATCGCAGACAAAACATCAATTTTCTTTTCATTAAAATCGACGTAATAAAATGCCAGCATTAGAACTATATACTGGCACATTCGCTCTCATCTAATCAGTAAAACGCCATACATCATGCAACCAAAATGGACAAACCACAGAAGACAAAAACAATAAATTCCAGGCACCAGACAAACAGCATTGTGTTAATATTCAATTTTTACGAGCGCAGAAGTACATCTGGTTGTTAAATTCTAATAGGGATCTAATACTGTTAAACAAAGCAGGCATGTAACATGTTGTATAAACAATCAACTTTACATAAGTCGGCCATAAAGCGTTAATAGAAAAGCTAAAACAACGATAAAAATAACGATAAAGCTTTAAGTTCAATGAAAAATATTAAGCTTTAAATGTGTTTTGCTAATAACTTACAAGTCTAGCTTGCTGTGCTTGTAGAGATCTATAGGTGCTTTAGCTGAGATACATTGTATAAAAAGGCATGGTATTACAGCTTCATTTTATTTTGCTATTATATTACGAGTCTAACTGTATTGGTGCCGTGATCTATATAACCTCTAAAGCAATATTGTATGACATAAATGGCCACAATATTTAAATTAATAAACCAAGCAAATAGAAAACTAAGATATAAAACATTTTGTTCTGTCAAAAAAAGACAAATAATTTTGCAAATGGGTTTCTGAAAAAAAAAACTCCGGGGAATAAAACACAAAGATAGTGGCACCAAGCAGTGAAATTGGTCTTGTAGATTTTTTTTCTTTTCTTTCTAAAGAAAGTCATTTTCATAAACATAGCGTTTTCGGAAAATCTTTCCCCGATGATATACATATTAATTTTCTGTCAGTCTATTTACATTCAGCGGAATAAGGTTTGTAAGATTTTATCCAATTCTTCTACAACTTGATACATTTGTAAAGTTACAAATCTGACAGAAATACAACTTTACCATTCCCAATAGTCATGCTTGTCAAAATATCCAATCACATTTTGAGCGTGAAATATAACCATTATCTGATCGAATTGCTGTTAATACTACAAAACAACAAGCATTAAATTGCATAATTTGAATACTGGAAAATAAGATAAATATCATATACATCTATAACAACATTACACGATTATATCACAAATTTACCATATTTTTTTTATCACTTCTGATATTTCAATAAGGATAGGACAATTGGAAAATATCATATTTCTATATAAAAATTTTGGAGACTTTCTTTTTTTTTTAAAATGGTGTTATACTCCCAAGTGGAAGCGCGTGGCCTAGTGTTTAAGGCGTTGGACTCATGATTCGAAGGTCGTGGGTTCGATCCCTGGACCGGGCGATGTGTTGTGTCCTTGAGCAAGACACTTAATTTCATGTTGTTCCAGTTCACTCAGCTGAAAAATAAATGAGTACCAGCAAAATGCTGGGGGTTAACCCTGCGATGGACCGGCATCCCATTCAGGGGAGAGTCTTGTACTCTCAGTCGCTTAACGCCACCGAAACCGGGATCAGCTCCGGCCTGATGGGCCTAATGGCTCGGGACAGACTTTAACTTATACTCCCAAGTGAAGACTTTTTTAAAAAATATTTCAAAGTGATCCTTTCAGGAATGGTAAATGAAACAGAAGTGCTCAGGTAAAACTTTCAACCTCCCACAAGAGAGATGACAAAACTATTCTTACACTAGTACCGGTACCTGTACGGAATCCAATTTCAACCTAGGTGGTTTGAGGCGCTGTGATACACAAGACCACTTGCTTGTACTTTGACATATAATTTGAATACTGGAAAATCAGATAACAACCATATACCTTTATAACAATATTCTACCATTATATTACAAATTTACCATATTTTTTTTACTGTTATTTGGTCTGATATTACAATAAGAATAGGAAAATATCACATATGAAAATTCTGAGGACTTCTTTTGAAATAGCGTTTTACACCCCAGATCAAGATTTTCTCACTTTATTGAAGCTGTCATTTCAGAAATGGCAAAACCTTAGTGCCAAAAAAAACCCAATCCTTTTGATATTTGGCAAGCAAACTGACAAACTTTCTCACACTAGTGAGTGAGTGAGTGAGTGAGTAATGGTGTTTAACATCCCAGTCAAGAATATTTCACTTATATCGAGGCGTCGCCAGCTATAGGCGAAAGTGCAGAAATTTTGCCTGTGCGTTGCGCTTATGGCATTATACAGCAGGGTTCTTTAGCATGCCAAGCCCACCATGACACGGGACCTTGTTTATTTTAAGTTCCCAACCGAAAGAACCGTGACTTTTTTATTTTGTAATGCCGAGTGCTTGGCGAAAGAACAGTCACTACCCACTTTCAAGTCTTGGGTCAGACCCGGCCGGGGTTCTCACACTAGGATCTGTCCCAAATGGAATTCAAACCATTGCAGTGTAAGGGGCACTGTGATCAATAAGCTGCCGCGCCCTTAACCACAGCTACCAAGGTCCACTCATATAGTACATGACTATTAATTTAGAAATTCAACTGAAACCAATTTAAATTACACATGCCTCTATAGTTAATTTTGACAAGTGTCTAAATAAATGTGATGATGACTTATTTAAATGACTTAAAAACTAATTTATAAATATTTATAAATGCATACAAACTATACCCTATCCATATTTATAAATTTAAATTTAACAATGCAATACAACAGGTGTGATATATGCCTATTAATGCAGACAGTAACATATTCAATTCACCAGTGAAAATTGTTACATGTGTGTGTATGTAAAGGTATTTTCCAGTAAATAAGCCTCTACATTAGATTTATATTACCAGACAGACTTTTCCTGTAATGCTAGGATGAAATATTTGTCTACTGCAAGAAAAACAAATTAATATTTATTTTTGTTCCTACATGGAATTCTTTCCATTTGATATCAGAATCTTATACAATACAAAACAAAATTTTAAACAATATTATTATATAAGATTTCTATGAGTTCAAAAAGTTTTCTTTTATTCATTTCCATCATATAATAATCTGATACTTCTTCATATCCTCGGAGGCAAAGTGGTCTAAAGTTTCACGGATTACTGCTTCTTTTACTGCCTACGTCTGAATCCCACTATAAGGACAGATCCTAGTGTGAAAGACATTGTCAGTTTGCTTGCCATAGGGCGGAGGGTTTCTCTAGGCACTCATTCCAAGGGATGTTTTCAATATAGAACCTTCCATTGACGTTCATATAAAATTGACTCTTTCTCTTTCTATCTTTTTCTCTTTATGAATTTTGATGCAGATTTTCACTCTCTCTCTCTCTCTCTTGAAATCAAGAGCAAGTTGAGCAAATATACAGAGATAGCATAATTCTATCACGAGTTCAAAGAGTTTTCTTTTATTCATTTCCATCATATAATAATCTGATACTTCTTCATATCCTTGGAGGCAAAGTGGTCTAAAGTTTCACGGATTACTGCATCTTTTGCTGCCTACGTCTGAATCCCACTATAAGGACAGATCTTAGTGCCAAAGACATTGTCAGTTTGCTTGCCATAGGGCAGAGAGTTTCTCTAGGCACTCGGGTCTTCCCAGTTTGATTGCCATAGGGTACAGAGTTTCTCTAGGCACTCAGGTCTTCCCAGTTTGATTGCCATAGGGCAGAGAGTTTCTCTAGGCACTCGGGTCTTCCCAGTTTGATTGCCATAGGGCAGAGAGTTTCTCTAGGTACTCAGGTCTTCCCAGTTTGATTGCCATAGGGCAGAGAGTTTCTCTAGGTACTCAGGTCTTCCCAGTTTGATTGCCATAGGGTACAGAGTTTCTCTAGGCACTCAGGTCTTCCCAGTTTGATTGCCATAGGGCAGAGAGTTTCTCTAGGTACTCGGGTCTTCCCAGTTTGATTGCCATAGGGCAGAGAGTTTCTCTAGGTACTCAGGTCTTCCCAGTTTGATTGCCATAGGGCAGAGAGTTTCTCTAGGCACTCGGGTCTTCCCAGTTTGATTGCCATAGGGTACAGAGTTTCTCTAGGCACTCAGGTCTTCCCAGTTTGCTTGCCATTGGGTAGAGAGTTTCTCTAGGCACTCAGGTCTTCCCAGTTTGCTTGCCATAGGGCAGAGAGTTTCTCTAGGCACTCAGGTCTTCCCAGTTTGCTTGCCATAGGGCAGAGAGTTTCTCTAGGCACTCAGGTCTTCCCAGTTTGATTGCCATAGAGCAGAGAGTTTCTCTAGGCACTCAGGTCTTTCCTGTTTGCTTGCCATAGGGCAGAGAGTTTCTCTAGGCACTCAGGTCTACTTGAACTGACCACCTCAATAAAAGTGAAAAAGTGTTGACAGGTGAGTAAATCCTCCATCACTCCATTCCATATAGCAAAAAACTTTTTTTTTTTTTGTTAATTCCAAGGGATGTTTTCAATAAATAGAACCTTCCATTGACGTTCATATAAAATTGACTCTCTCTCTCTCTCTCTCTTTCTCTCTATGAATTTTCGATGCAGACTTTCTCTCTCTCTCTCTCTCTCTCATGAAATCAAAAGCAAGTTGAGCAAATATACAGAGATAGCATAATAATCTATCACTAGTTAACTACATTGAAATTTTTGAAGGCATGAACTTGCATACTAGTAAATATAATTTTATACCTGTAAGATTACAACACTCTATAAACTTGACCATAAAAATTTTTTGATGCAGACTCTCTCTCTCTCTCTCTTCTCTCTCTCTCTCTCTCTCTCTCTCTTTGGAGAAAGAGCAAGCATTCTTTTCAAGAAATAAAACTAACTGTGTCTCTCAAACAGTTTTAGATGTAGAATTTTTCTCTCTCTAGCATTCTTGTCAAGAAATAAAACTACATGTATCTCTCTCAAACATTTTTGGATGCAGAATTTAATCTCTCTCTCTCTCTCTCTCTCTCTCTCTCTCTCTCTCTCTCAGAATAAAAAGAGAAACCATTCTTGTCACGAGTATGCAAATATATAAGAGATAACATTATTCTACCACTATTCTGAGGGCATTAACTTGTACACTTGTATATAGAGAATTTTATACCTGTAGATTTACAATACTAAATGATATCTTGACCATTAGTTGATAAATGACCAGTGTGTAATATATTGGTCTTATCAATCTGTGGGTAATTGATGTGTATTTGTATTCTCAGCAGGGTGGCAGTATCACATACTGCAGTTGTACAGAATTCTCTTAATTATCTGACAAGCAATCTGTAAGGTTTTCAGTGTACCAGAGTTTCTTATGGATTATCATGTATATATGTGTGATTATTGGCCAAATAGCTCTGATAGGCAATCTGGGGCAATCTGAGCAATCGACAAAGAACCCACCATGCTTATTTCACAAATGTTTGGTACATGTACAACATATTAATGCATAACAACTGACAGCAATCTACAAAAGAACCGACTATACTTCTTACATAAGTGATTGGTATGCAATAATGCATTAAATTGTTTTGCAATAGTTGAACAATAATCTGTGAAGAAACTGCCACGTTTCTTGCACAATATGTTTGATATAAAATATGTTGGTAATGCATATCATTATTGGGTAAATAACTGGTCAAGCACTCACCATTACGAAAGGAAAGTCACGGTTCTTTCGGATGGGAACTTAAAATAAATGTGGTCCTATGTCATGATAGGCTTGGCACGATAAAGATCCCTGCTGTATAATGCCATCAGCACATCGCACAGGCAAAATTTCTGCACCTTTGCCTATAGCTGGTAATGTCTTGATATACGTGAAATATTCTTGACTGGGACGTTAAACACTATTAATCAACTCAGCTCAACTCTGACAGCAATCTGCAAAGAGTTTACCTATGCTTCTTGCACATGCAATCAATGCCCGTTTGGTATCAAATAATGCATATAATTCACTTGGCAATTATTGACAGCAATGTTTTATTTACACAAGTGTTTGGTTTAACATATTAATGCACATAAGTACTAGGCAATAGCTAAATCTATGACAAACCATGATTCTTACAGGTACACATTGAGTGTTTTGCATAACAAATTGGGCAAATCACTCTGGTAGCAACTCGCAGAGAACCCACCACACTTCTTACACTAGTGTTTGGTATAACATTAATGCATATACATGTATTATTGGGCATTAAATGTAACAGCAATTCTCAAAGAACCCATCATATATACTGCTTCTTTCAAGAGTATTTAATATAAAATATCACTGTATATAATCATTGTCCAATAGACCTGACAGTCATCTGAAAAGAATCCACTTTCCTTCTTACACAAGTGATTCAAATAATGCATATAATTATTAAGCAATAGCTAAATCTGTGAAGAACCTATTATGTTTCTTGTATAAAATAATGTATATCATTATTGGCCAATAACTCTGGAAAATGAATATCAATTCTGAAAACACAATATGGTTCCTCGTGGGGATTCAGAAATTTAAGTACAAGATATTCAATCTTGTTAATATTTGCACATCAATAAAACAGTCAATCTATCAAGATTTTTTTTAAAACACTGCTGATAAAATTGCAGAAAATTGAGAAAATGTCAAATGACAGCAATTTTAAATTTCATTTTTTTCAAATAAAATATGAACTATTAAATTACTCTTGCTTAACTAATGCTGCATTCAGGTTTCCACAAATTATTATTGTAGTCAAATTTCTAAAATTTCTGAAAATAAATTTCTTTTTTAAAATATTGTTTAACAAATTTGCTAAAATACATGTAGGTTACTTTTTGTGCATGACCATTGGCTATCAGGAATGGAACTATTAAAAATTTTTCTGTTCAACGTTTTTAAATACTATATGCTGAGTTTCCAAATACCAAATAATTTGACATGTTAATTTTTCAAAATATGAGTGATTAAGTGAATTTTGCCGAAAATATCACATTTTGACAATCAGTAAATTATTCTGTCAAAAAGGTATCAAGTATAAACATTGATTTGATATTGTGCTTATCAAAATCATGGAATAGCCATTCCCAGATTCTAGAGAAAATATTTATATGTCACTATAATTTACTTCACTGTTGGTTAGTTGCAGAAAATTTGACTTGTGTGCAAAAAATAAGATTGACAGAAAGGAGTTTAACCTCCTAGTTGAGAGTGTTTCACTCAAATGGAGGCATCATGAGCTAAAGGTGAAGTAGCAGACATTTAGACCTTTGCAATGTGTTCAAAGCAATGTGAAAGGAGGATTCTTTACTTAGTCTTTAATGTGCAATATGTCTCACTGTGCACATTGTCCTTAGTGCATTGCAATGGTAAAAATTTCTGCTACTTCACTTATAGCTGGTGACATCTCAATATAAGTGAATAATTCTTGAATTAGACGCAAAGCCAAATTCAATCGATCAATAATTCCCTGTCAATTTCACAAGCTTATTAAGAATCAATAAAAATTTTAAAAATTGCTCTCCAATTGGTGCAACAGTGATGAAAACTGCATACTTAAGTTTATGACATTTTAATGATCAAATGGCAAGACCTCTGATATAGATTACATTATATTAGGACAAATTAATGTCTGAAAAAAGTTAAACCTAGGGTAATAAAATATATATTTTAATACTGAACTTTTGAACTTCAATGTCTGATAAAATAACCAATAAATGTGTTAAGGGTGGGTATTACTCTCCTAAAAAGTCAATTTATGCACTGAAATCTTAATAATGGCTTTGATTTCCCAACAAAATGTTTTTTGCCATTGTTCAGTGACCTTTGACCTTTTAGCTATTTATTCTGTAAATGACACTAAAAATACATGTTAATAATAAAAGTCTCTACAGGTATCGGAAGTGTGAATATTAGATTTTTTTAAGGTCAGACTTCCTTTTGTAAACCCCCCCCCCCACCCCCCCACCCCCCCCCCATTGCATTTTATACTATAAAAAAATAAAAAATTATTTCCAAAAAATGTTCAAAATCTCTTGAAAATGGTTTCATTCTGTTATTTTTACTCTTTTAATCAAAAATTTAAATTTCAGTGGTTACAGGTACAAATTGAAATCTTCCCATTCTTAAAGTAACTGATTAATGAAAGAAAAAACTTCAAATTGAAAAAAATGGGAAAAACTGCAATATGCAAATGCAATTCAAATCAAGTATCGCTGTTGGATCCTACAGTGAGAGAGATTGTCAATTTGCTTGTTGAAAATTGGTAGTTTCCTCTAGGAACTCTGGTTTCCTCCACTATTACTGAACTGACCACCTTAAGTGAAAAATCTAGAGAGAGGCATAAAATACCATTAAAATAAATAAATAAATAAATAAATAAATAAATAAATAAATAAATAAAGAATACTATCAAAATATTTTTTAAAAAAAAACACTTTTGAGAACTTGTGTGTCAGGATGATCTTAAAAAGTTCTATGCTAAGTTGTATATTGTTATACACCTTCTTGTTATTGAAACTGAAACATAAATATTTCTATTCAAAATAAGTGTTGCAAAATAATCTTATTAAAATCTAGGATAAAAGTTATAAAATGGAAGTAATAAAAAAGGTCAACATATTAGTTATTACAAAACACATAAAAAGCTTCAAAAGCTCAAAAGGAATAAAAAAAGCTGTGACACAGGCCATTAAAAGGTACAAAGTATAGATGGCAGATCATTGATGGATTTTACAGGTCAACTGAGGTAAATTGAGGTCACCTGGTGACATGGTTTTCAGCCACTTAGATTTGATAATTGAAAGCTCTATACAAATACTGTATATATATATAGGGATATTTTCATATCAATTGATTTTCATAAGAATGGTGATTTTACCATATTCATGTACTTAAATTTACATTTATGATGTTTAATAGAGTGTTAAACTGTTTGAGACCAAATGAAGTTATAGGACTATAATTACATTTGCTAATGTGACGTCACTCATCTCATGCTTACACATTTAGCCGTGACCTCATTGATTGGCTGTTCCAGCAATTAGGATTGCATGCCGTACACAACAGTGTTTTGCCGTGCAAAGCAAACTAATCATAATGCGCTGATGTCCGTTCTTTATTTTACTTTGCATGGCAATGAAAGTTATTGCACTATAAATGCGATTTCTGAACAGTTCAATGGTTCATTATTTTCATGCTTTCAAAAGATGGCCAGTCACACGAATGGTCATTTCTAGCTACAGATGATGGTCAATGCAAATGCTAGTGAACTATATCAAAATTAAATATTCACAGACATTTTATTTTCATGTTACTTTTGCAATTTATATGAAAATACAACAAATACAAAAAATTCCTGATTTACATTATTCTATGCATGCAGGGATTTATCAAGGGCCTATTTAGGGCCGAAATTGGGCCCCATTCCCAATAGAAAAACATTGATTTTTTCCCAAAATGGGCTGAGAAAATTCCCAATTAGAAAATCGTACCAGATACATAGCTGAAGTCTGGTCATAAATGTGGCTGCTTTTCTCAATCTTCAATCAACTCAATACACTAAAAGCATTAGATTTAATCATTAATGGCACCAAAAATGATGTCAAAGTTTTCCCAAAATGAGCAAAAAGTTGATAGTTTTTCCCAATTTTTAGTTTAGGGCCTTTTCCCAAAAGACCCTGATAAATCCCTGGCATGTCACAATAGACAAAACACAAAGTTGAAACCCTTACCGTTCATTTCAAAACAAAGCACTAGGGAAAGGTGAGGTCTAATTTCCTTTCACACATTTTTGATTACACATGTGGCAGGTGTGCTACCAGTAGCTAAACAGGAGGTGCTTACCCTTCCCGAGCACCTTGCCTCACTTCCCTGTAGGAAGTACAAGTGTCTAACCTAACTTTTCAGTTTAAAAGTTTTTACTTTGCTTTTGGCTTGTGATTAGGGCATAGATGTTTGTTTTTGATTACAGCATGTACAGGTGTGAGAAATTTTAATATTAATATTTTGTCACTTGTCTTGATTCAGGTAAATATGTAAAAATATTCACTTGTGAAGTTGTTAGTGATAATCATGACATCTTATAAAACTTTAATGTCACATATAAAATCATGGCATTGAATACAATAAATGGACCTGAGTGTAAATGAATACTGATAGTCAAAAAACAACATGTAGTGCTAAAATTGGTTTATAATGAAAGCTATCAATATTAATACTTTATATGCATGTTAATAATACTGCAATAATTGCCTATTAAACCTAAACTGTTTGTGTCCAACGCATCTTATCACATCTCATCCTGATTTTCTCTTCTCTTGACTACAGATCTGTCCAAAGTTTAACATTAAACTAACAAATTAGTGTTAAATCATCAGCTCAACTTGGTTCCTTGTAAGCAATACCTGCTTTTCCTGCTTATGGTGTATTTGTTTCCCAATTAATATGCTATGGTAGAGCTTGTTCCCACTAGGGGGACTTTGTACAACGAAGTAGGCTGCTTGCAAATAAATTGTTGACTCATGGATATTGCTTGTAAAGGCCAAAAAAGTTTTATGGCTGTCATCACAGTATTGTTGATAAGTTTGATGTCTCTGTGTCCAGGATTGCCCTGGATATATTTGACATCTCATAGTTCCATGTTCTTTTCACACAATTTTGATTACACACGTGGCGGATACCGGGTGTAGCTAGCTAAACAGGAGGTGTTTACCCTTCCGGAGCACCCGGCCTCACTTCCCTGGTGGAAGTTCACGTGTCTAACCTAACTTGTCAGTCCCAAAGTTTTTACTTTGCTTCTGGGTTGTGATTTGGACATGGATTAGTATGTTTGTTTTTGATTGGTACAGTCAAACCTGTCTATAAAGGCCACCCAAGGGAACCAGTAAAAGTGGCCTTTATGAGCAAGTGGCCTTTATGTACAGGTCTATCAAAAACAAACATACTAATCCATTTCCGAATCACAATCCATATTATCTTTATTCATATTATCTATACAATATGAATAAAGAACAATTGGGATACATTTCTACCAACCTTTATAAGCAGGTGACCCTAATATAGAGGTGGTTTTTAAGGCAGGTTGGACTGTACCTGTTATCTATCTCTCACCAGCTTTTTGCAACTGGCCACTTGCTACCAATACTTTGATCACTCACCCGAGTTACGAGCTTGGACACTTTTCTGTTACATAGATATTTAACTTTGGACAGGTCTGTACAGTAATTACTGCCAGTATCATATCTTATCAGGTGACATTACAGCTATTTAAATGAACAGTAAAATAATCTGGCAATTAAAGTTTTGTTTTTAAATAAAATGAGCCAGCTAGTATATGTATTCATAACAGAATGCATTGGGCCAGCTATCATACTGTTTGTAAAACATAGGTACTTGTTGCAGTTTCAAATTTAGAACAAAGAGACTGTGTGTACTGTTTGTTAACATAATGTGAAACAAAACTGCAAAAACATTGTGATATATATAGATTGTATAGGAAAACAAAATTAACCTGTCTGCTTGACCTTTAATTTGTATTTTTCTTAAAGATGAGTATACAAAAATGTATTTGTGTATTATAGGGAACATGCCAGGAATGTACGGGTTTACTTCATCTATGAAATGGGAAAAATCATTTCCAAAGAGTAAAAACATGCATTAACTGTGAATAGTATTTAGTGGATCATCCTTTATAATTTGTCATAATGAAAGGTCAAGCAGACAGGTCAATGTTGTTTGCCTTTACAAAGTTTACCTAATGCACAAGGAATGCAAAATTTGTGGCATCCTAACTGAGCTTGACCTATGACCCTAACACGACATCAAAATGCACTATCTCACTGATAACAATATTACATAACACGGCAAAGAAAAACAATTGCTCTTATTACATAAATAAAATGTCACTTTAACACATTATTTATGTTTTATGCCTCATTCTGTTATAGATTGCATTCTTACACAATAGATTTATCTCAACTGTTACTATATATGTGGTCTACAGAGAAAATGGCAATTAATAGAAGAGAAAAATATATTTCCATTCATGGTAGCCAAAAATAAGAATGGCAACTAATTTTTAAGAAATTGTTTGAAAAAAGTAAGCAAACAGCAAAGGTGCATTGAGAAGGAAATTTCGCTTCCTCACTGGATTGGAAACACAACAGTGAGACACTTGAATATTAGAAGTGAAACGATTCACCACGGTTTCGGTGAATCACGATATTTTCACTCGGTTCAATTATCGATACATAACATCCGGATTTCGGTTCAATCCAGAAGTTGATCCAATTTGTATTTTACGCTCGCCATAATTTGCCAAACACTTTGGTAGAATTTCTCTGATTGGTCAATTGCTCCCCAAACTGCCAATGAAATTGCGCCAGATATTAAATTACTTATCAGTTATCACATCAACTTGAAAGCATGGCTTGCTTATCAGAGCATGAGAAAATATTTACTAGTTTTAATGAAACCATCCCACTTACAATACAGCCATAGGTCTTAACAGACGTAATTATGTATCAAACAGAAATGAATCGTATAGCGACCTATGTATCGAGATAAGTATCGTATCGTGGAAGTGGTACCGTGTATTGTTTCAGCCCTATTGAATATCAATGTGTTAACCTCTTGGCTGCAAATATTACAGTAGAACAGCTAGCTCTAAAAACTCAAAGACCTGCATCCAGATGAAAGATTTGTTTAACTACCTTTATAAACCAGACTGCACAATTTATTGGATGCATCCCGTCGCAATATGTTACTAGATTCCGAAATATATTCCAAAAATTTATTTCAAATGTGCACATGTAACTAAATGCATTACCCATCTCAGAATACATATCTCATGATAAAACAGATATATTCCTTTTAAGTTCATTTACCAGGCGCACTATTTCCGATGTGTTCTATTTCATAGTAAAGAAGCCCGATCTTGGCAGAAAGCGATAGCAATGTTCGCTTTCACTGTCGTGAATGCTGTACAATAAACAGAATAATTTACCAACAATTAAAATCAATGTGTCCTAACAGTTGGGGACATCTTGATATAATGTATGTGAAATATTCTTCACTGAGACATAAAAAAAATCCACTCAATCACTCAACTTAATTAATCAACTCCATCAACAAATATTAAGACATCTTTTTAATGAATTTAGCTATCTGATTTTAAGGGTTCTGTTTAAACATGGCTTGTACATTGTACTCCTATGTTATAATACCCGGTTATCATATCTGATATGTGAGGAAAGCAAAATTAAGCTAGACATTTAAAATTTGAATTTTTTTAATTTTGTTTGGAGTGCATACCACAAACATGACAATACTGTACTGTTGTAAACTGGATAAAGTGACTCACTCATTTGTTTATGATATAACCATTTTAAATAAGGTTTATGTGTTTTCTTTACTGTTTAAACAGTCATAAAACAAAAATGTGACTTTATAAAGACAAGCACTTGTAGACAATATAATTTTTATGGATACAAGTTACCCTGCAATAAGTTTTAAAATTAAATTTGACACAAGGTTTGAGAAGCATCAGTTAAAAATTCTTAATTTAATTTTGAACACTTGTAGAAAAAATTATTTTAAAAATATCTTTTTTTTCAAAAAGGTAGCTATTCTGTAGACAGTTCACTTTAAGTTTTTTTCTGCATTTTAACTATATTTTCTTTTTCATTTGAAAAATAGTTGACATCTACAACAGAATACATCAACACTAATTTAGACATTAATAGATTTCAAGCTTTTCCAAATGTTTTGTGTAACATATCTAATTTATAACAGATACACAGAGAAAGTAGATCCAATGCCAAAACTTAAAAGCAACTTACATCTAAACCTTAATTAACGGTAATTTTTATTACAAAATTCCAATTAAAAATTGCATAGGCCAAGTAGAGAGAGTGGACTAAAATTCTTTCGAATATTTCTTGCACAATATTTATTGAGGCCAAGTAAGAGAAACTTTGAAATTGAACTGCAACCTTTCATGTATTTTAGCATGTTTTAATTATATATTTACCTAGGTGACTTGAGTACCTTATAAGACTCCAGTATAATAACCTATATTTACTTTGAGAACTTAACATTCTCAACTTTTTTTGGAAAATATCTATTGACTCTACTCTCTGATATTTAAGTCAATATACATTGACCCACAGAACATCTAAGCACCAAAGCAAACAAGATGTTTTAAATTTTTTGTAAAATAGGTTTGTAAAAAGAAATTGGTCTATATCTTGATCTAATTAACTAATATTTGGAGAGATTTTGAGTACAGTCTATATAACCCACTGATAAAAAAGCCATCCAGAGAGCCAGTGTCATTGTGCATGCTAGCCCTTCTCTTGGCATTCAGTTAAGACCTCTATATAGAGGTTCAAATAACATTAGGAGTGGGGTAGAGTATTTGGGTGTTTTATACCCCAGTCAAGAATGATTCAGAGGGTATTTATGTTTGCAGGGCTCTCTCTCTCTCTCTCACTTTTGTGAATGGGGCCAGGGCCCTTGCAATTTAGAAATAATGGCCAAAATTGTGATAAAAAGTGATAGGAAACTCCAAATATACCAGTTTCTAAGCTGAATTTTTCAAAATTGTGAAAATTGGCAAAGTGATTGTGAAAATTGTCAAAGTGATTGTGAAAAAACCATAAGATTTTAAATTGTGAATGGGGCAGAATATCGGCCCCAAAAACGACCCAGCGAGAGCCCTGATTTGTGAAAAAAATAAAAAGATTTTGACTGTGAATGGAACCAAATATCGGCCCAAAATATAGCCCAGCAAGAACTCTTAACAATCAATATTACATAAATTCTCTTCCATGTCACCTGTCTATAACATTTATACACCATGCACATGTAAATGCAATTAAACTGTATCAAGACTTTCTGTATCCAATTAGCAATTTCATTATATAACTGTAACATGAGGAAGATGAGGAAGACGACCTAACAAGAAATCAAGAAATGTTTTCACCATCAACATGAACACTTGCCAACTAATTAATTAGCCTGATAATACTTCAAAATATAAGTTAAGATTAAAAAAAAACTTTTAATAAAACTGCAAATCTAATCCAATACTAGTCATTTGCAAAAAATAACAACTTTTTTCACCTTCACCATCACCACGGACATTTGCCAACTAATTTATTAGCTTCTTAATACTTCAAAATTATATATAAGTTCTGATCAAAAAACTTTTTACTAAAACTGTCAATCTCAGCCACTCATCATTTGCAAAACAACTTTTTTTACACTATGATGAGCACATGCAGATAGAATACTTCAACCTTTTCAAATCATTTCGGTGTATAAAATTAACACATTATTACAGCACACAGGTAGGGGAAGACTTTTACTCTTCAACTTAACGGAATAAACACTTTATTACTGCATACAGGTAGAGGAAAAACTTTTTCTCCTCACACTTAACGAACAAAACATGTCTGGAATTTCTGCCAAGTTACACTTCTTCAAACGGTGTGCAAATATTAGACAGCAGAGAAAATAATCAGTTTGAGAACATAACAACACAACCATGCAATGTTATTACTCCTTTTTAGTTTGTGTCCTAGTTCTTTGATCCCGGGGTATTGAATCAAAAACTTATGGGTAATATATGACCCTGCCGAACCTGTGGTGTAAGTGTTACCTGAGATTAAATAAAGTTTACATTTAAAGAATAACATTATAGATACCAATCGTTAGTTAACCCATCAAGCATTTAATTTTGTAACCAGAGATTATTTCATCAAAAGCCATCATTTCATCTAATAAAGGAACTGCGAAACCTTGAATTTTTTTTACTTCATTACCGGTATATTCAATCTTATCTTGGGATACATGGTTTATAATTTTACCTATCAACTGTTTAACCTAAAAAATAATTTAACTTCATCATATTCAATCTTTTTCGGATACATGGAATATTAAAGGTGTATAATTTTACTATCCATAAATCTACAAAATCTAGAAATAATTTGACTTTATTATATTAAATCTGTTCGGATACATGATTTTTTGTAAGGTGTATAATTTTACTAAATCTATGGAAATTTCATAAAACATTAGTCACTGTATAGAATTTTTGTTTCAAAATAAGTTCAGTGTTATCTTCTTCTGAATGCAAGTTTACTTAGCCATGTTCTGATATTTAACTTCAATATCATTTTATCGGTAATTCAGATTTTCTATTATATCAGAGATTTAATAACAGTTTGTTTCCAAACTTTAATTAGCTTTCTCAAAATATTGCAATTGTTTCTACCAGTCAAACTTGTAGCAAACGATGTATTTTACAACATAGTCTTGGGATTAAGATAAGCAGGGGCCCAGTAGCCCATGGCACCTAAAAATAAGTTTGGGCTCTGAAATCTTACACATTTAGCGATTAACTCTCTTTTTTTAAGTGAGCTGGGCCTAAGACCAACTCAATATAATCAAACTTTGATCGTCCCTGTCCAACTAAATGTCAGCAAACAAATCTTGAATGGAGCATAAGAAGCACGATGCACAACAGATGAGCAGTAGCTCATTTGGACTCTTAGCTCAGGTGAGCTAAGAATTAAAATAAATAATTATTACATTAATTGATTTAAAACCCACGTATCAATTCTCCTGTATAATTCTGAACTATCAGAATGTTAAACTGTCAAGAAAAATTTTCATTTTCTTCAGTTTCCAAAATCCTAGATGACTTAAATTAAATCGCTTTTATATTTAAGACCCATTAAATTACGCCCTGCACCGATGATCCCGCATCTATACCAATTATATGCTGAGCTTCTCATTAATTATTTTACAAATATGTTTTTTTATATTTTCAATATGGATGAACTTTTCCAATTATGCATAACACAAAAAAAAAACAAAATCAACAGGAAGCCTGAATCAATTATCGTTGAAAAAATGAACATGGAGCGAAGAATCGGGGATTGATCACTCAGTATTTAATGTCATCAGAAAACAGAAATCAATTATTGTTAAGAGTTGGGATCAATCACCTGGAATTAGTGTATTGGATGTGTATTAAATACACCTGATTACACTTCATTACACCTGGATTATACCCCCATTTCTCCCGGATTAGTCCTAGATTACTCAACATTAATGAGATGATTACATAATAAAATATTTGAAATTTTTAGTATTAATGATATGTATATACATGTACATATATATTTGTAAACAGTAAAACTTCATTATAATGTCTCTCGATGAGTTTGCCACCACTGCTGTGGCTCAGTTGGTAGAGTGCTCGCTCTGTAAGTGGGAGGTCATGGGTTCGATCCCCGGCCCAGTCTGACCCAAGACTTGAAAGTGGGTAGTGATTGCTCTTTCGCCAAGCACTTGGCATTACAAAATGAAAGTCATGGTTGCCGTGTCACGAGGTCCCATGTAACGGTGGGCTTGGCATGCTAAAGAACCCTGCTGTATAATGCCATAAGTGCAACGCACAGGCAAAATTTCTGCACCTCGCTATAGCTGCCGACGTCTCGATATAAGTAAAATATTCTTGACTGGGACGTCAAACACCTTTACTCAACTCAACTCAACTCCATAACTTTGCCACCTTCCTTATTGCCACAGTATTTGAAAGTACATGTACCAAAATCCATCTATTTCTTCTATGGTTTTCCTTGTCTCCCTCGATTTCTCAGTCCTAAAACCCCTTTATAAAGCCAAAATTTGATTGAACAAATGGTGTGGTGATGAATCAAGGTTATATTATAATTGTCTATAGATCTTGTAAGTGGTTATTGAGTGATTGATTAGAGTTTTTATTTGCCAGTTAAAAATATTTCACTGATTGGTATAGTAAGACTTTACCAGTTACAGTATTATAAATCTTCAAAATCCCACTTTCAATTCTGATTGTTGAGCAAGAAGCAACTTTTAAAATCCCAACAAGAGAAGTAATCAACAGGTAATTATAAACTGCAGAAATGAAAAAAAAATGCAGAAAAAACAGGTTTTTTTAAGCAGAAATGAAATCGGAAATTGGAAAAGTAATACATGTATCAAATTTCGGAAATGCATCGGTGGTGAAAAGGTATTCAAAAGACCAGTCATAAATTTTGAAGGGTAATTGGGTGCAGATTACCAGGTAACTTAAATGCCTCTCTAATCTGTTCATCTTGTATATTCATTTATATTGTTTTATCTTTGTTATGCAAAGAATAGCATCAGATTTGAATTGAATGATAGAAAATAAAACAGTATACGTAATCAAACAGTATACGTAATGATCTTGTGATTACCGGCAATGAGTTAAGAGTGCAGTTATGGGTTGTTACGTCTCAGTTTTTTATTTATATTGTGGGGAACAGTTCTTGGATGTTGGAAGATGCCAGTGTTCTTAGACAAAGCCACCAACCAACTACAATCTAACTGACATTGAACTATTTCACACTAGGATCTGTCCTTAAGTGTTCTGGGATGTTGGAGAAAACCAGTGTCCATGCATGGAGAAAACCACCAACATTTGGCAGTTGCAATGACAACCTTTCTCAGACAAGAAATGCTGCAATTTAAGTGGGATTCAAACTAGGTGTTGACATTGAAGATCCTAGCTTTCTGCGATGTAAATTAAGAGTTCAAAAATGTCAAACTGTCATCATCAATTTTTCTTGTTAAAAAGAATTATACTTTTCTGGAAATATTGCAGTTATAAAACATTTTTATATTCTATATCAGGGTGTCCCTTAAACCAAAAATGGGTCTTAAAAGAGCCAAATCATGTCTGAAGAGAGTCAGTCATTTCTATTATATTTGTATAAAGTTTCCACATACCAGCAGCAGTAAAAATCTAAACTGTTTTAAAAGCAATAAAATTGCATTTAGTGTGAGTGAATTATAGGACTCTGTGGTTGGCTTGCCTGCCAGCAACCTGATAACTACAGATAAAGAGTCTTCTGTGAATTAGTCTTAAAGGTTTTAATTCAATTTAAATTTTGTTTTAAACTTTCATTTTTAATACTATTATATTTCACATTTTATCATCTTAATTTCATAATCAAATAAAAGCCATTAGGGAATATAGGATTTCCCTAAAAAAATGGATGCAATCAAAAGCAGAAAACTAAAATCAACCATTATTCAGATTCTAAACCAATAAAGCAATGACTGAAATTGTAATTATTATAACATGTTCAAATTTTGGCACAAATTATAGTTTGGATCAATTCACCCGCACTTAAATTAGCAAAAATCTCGGATATCACATTATGCACAAAGAAAAACAAATCTATAAAAGCAGTCTATGAATTCCTCGAGACGTTACGACTGAACTTCAGGGAGCAGATTGACAAACTTTCTCTCACTATATATAAGTATCTACCATAAAAGGATTCAAATATAGGGAATAAGAGGTGCTGTTTGCCAAAACTTTAGACCACTTGGCTACCAACTAGAGATGTTATCATATATTGGCATCGCGATAATCGTCGCCAAGGTTTTGCCGATAGTGATGTCGTAAAACCAAGCTTACATCATGACATCACTGAACACTATTACTTACAAATAAAATCTTTGAAATCGCATAACTAGTGTATTGATCATGGTGAAGCGTATTGTCTGAAAATGTGGTTTTTGCCATGAACCACAAACAAATCACTGCTTACAAATTTAATTAAGTTAATCTTCAAATAACTTTAATAAAACTTATTATTTTATATCTTATTTTTTTTGAAATGGTATATTTGTATTTATTGAAGTCCATTGAAACCCAGCCCATCATTTGAGCATATTCATCTAGAAATATCATGATAATATCACAATGATATCATACATTTTTGGCGATATTGCGATACTTTTTTTGTCCACGATAACATCTCTACTACCAACATCAATGAAACTGGTCTGATATTAGGTTTCAAATTGGTGGCCTCTTTTACTGGATTTCTTTTGTCATTAATCATGTTATGCTTTATAATTCATAGTAAATACAACTTTGTATACCACCAAAGAGTTACAAACCATGGAAGGCATAAACCATGATAAAAACCATCATAAAATTAATTCGAAGTAAACGAAATATGAAACATTAAATTAGTTTTGTATCCCAAAGAAAGTTTACATCACAATCAAATTTTATATCCCAATGGGATCTTAAAATTATCTTCATTTTTCTGTATTTTTGTCAAATTTGACCCCAAAGCCAAAATCAGAAAATTCAAATCTGACCCCAAAGCCAGCGACACTATATTAAATATCGCTGCCAAAGCCAAATTGGAAAATTCAAATCTGACCCCAAAGCCAGTTACATTTAATACTGTATTAAATATCTCTGCCAAAGCCAAATTGGAAAATTCAAAATCTGACCTCAAAGCCAAAATCAGAAAATTTCAATTTCATCCTATTTCATATTTTCCTTTAATCTTTGCATTAATACCTATAATAACCTAACAGATGTGCTTTTATCTTTGTGATAATTCTATTGAACAAATCAAATAACCATTTGTGTTTACTGATTATAATTTGATTGGTTCATAATCTGTCTGGAACTGGCCAATCAGAGAGGCTTAGGGGTTATTATGCAGTACTGTAATCCATTAGCTAACAGGCCCTATAGAAATTATTTATAATCGCTGACCTTACTGTCCCATTGGGATGTTATATCATATAAAATAATCTCCAGTCTGG
Organism: Anadara kagoshimensis; assembly: GCA_021292105.1. NCBI lineage: Eukaryota > Metazoa > Mollusca > Bivalvia > Arcoida > Arcidae > Anadara > Anadara kagoshimensis. Next base: position 24,018,162 of record CM037862.1, on the reverse strand, counting down.
TCAAACTATTGTCATATCAATTGTAACAGTTAATTGCCTATATATTCCTAATACAATCAACTGTTCCAGCCTGTTAAAGTCAAAATTGATTTTATTGTAAATGGCTGATTTTTCCACTATACCCAATAATACCCAGTAAAATGACTTGATCATTGGAACTTGACCTTCTAAATATTCAGACCGTTTTCTTTCTTTTTTTTATCACAATCTCTAAATCGTTGAAACTTGAACTTCTAAATGTTAGAATTTTTTTAAAACATGAAAATTTTATTGCTTTCTGGAAATCATAAGTATACAAATTTATATTTGCCATAGGTTTGTATTTTAATCATCATGTCAACATTTACCATTGCGGTAGACAGTTGGTAGAGTGCTCGCTCCGAAGTTGGAGGCCGTGGGTTTTAACCCCAGCCACATCTAGCCCAAGACATAAGAATGGGTAGTGACTGTTCTTTCGCCAAGCACTCAGCATTGAGAAATGAAAGCCACGGTTCTTTTGGATGGGAACTTAAATCAAACAAGGTACCGTGTCATGGTGGGCTTAGCATGATAAAGTTGTATAAAGCCATCAGCACAATGCACAGGCAAAATTTCTGTACCTTTGCCTATAGCTGGCGACGTATCAATATAAGTGAAATATTCTTGATTGGGACGTTAAACACCATTATTCAACTAAACTCAAGTCAACATTTAAATATCAAAGTTTTTGCTGCAGTATTTGAAATGGATAGTTTGATCTACTGGTTATGATACATTTATAAATGTTCTGGTATTGGTATGCAACAAAGTTGTTTTTCACAAAAATGAATTTTCTTGGACTTTTTTTTATTAAATCGTGGAGAAAACAAGCAAACGTAGAAAAAAAGATAAAAACACTATTTTAGTAGCTTAAACTAATAATTTATGGATGACATTGTATGGTGTGTGTTTTAGGTTATTTTTCCAGACTGACCAATCAATTCTATTAATTTATCTAGAATTGGTACATTTTTAACGAGAAAAGCCATAATTTTGGTACATTTTTAACGTGCGATGTTTTAATGTTAGTACATTTTACATCTATTTTTGCGATATATATCCGTCAAAAACGGATAAATTCATCGAATTGGTCAGCCTGTTTTTCTGTTTTTTGTTTTCTGAAATGACGAGAGTGTTTGTACATGTACGTATTAAGATTCAGGAAATCACAAAAATAGAAACAATGCATATAAATGAGGTTTTTCCGAGATAAGTACAACTCATATTTAATGGTAGGTCAAAATGAAAAGTCTATAACGATAGACTGGAAGTTAACAACTTGTATTAAACAGATCAAGTTGTCAGAATAACAACATAGCTTAATATTGACTGCATAAATACAGAGTCAATTAAAAAGCTAGAAACAAAACTGTCAAACGGAAGGAAACTAATGACAGGCTCGCAATAGGCAGCAACACTCCATCTTGTAATTATCAGTAATTCCTTAATCATTGCTGATAGACACACCCCTTATGCCGAGGGTTTGATATGAAGCCTTTAATTTCTATAACTCTTACAGTTGAGCAAAGACACTTTTATTGAAAAGTGTTTCTAATTTTTTTCTTTGGCACGTATCTGAAACTGACAAAATGGTTGTCTCATAAAAATAATGATGTTTCCTTGCTATTGTAACAGAAAAGGGGAAAAATGTGGCAGCAACATGATAGCTCAAACCCAGGAACTTCCTTCTTTCTGACCTTTTTCTCACATTCCTCCCTCCCTTCTTTTTTCAATTCAACTAGTACCTTGAATTAAAACTATCAGATTCAGCCTGGGAACAACCTGTTGGTTGGCCAATTTCTAGGGTAGGACATGCCCTTAAATGTAACAGGAAAGGGAAAATTGTGGCAGCAAAATCAGAACTCTGAATGAGGACGTTCTTAATTTCTGACCATCATTTCCACATTTCTCCCTTCTTTTTTCTATTAATCTAAGTACCTATCAAATCTATCAGATTCCGCCTGGGAACAACCTGTTGGTTGGCTACTTTCTAGGCTTGGACAAACCCTAAATTGTAACAGGAAGGGGGACAATGTGGCCCTTAAAAAAGGAAACTCCACTAATTCTCGGTTTCGGTGTGACGTCACAGGTAAAGATGGCGACTTAAGATACCTTGGAAACGGTGACACTAACCCCTTAGATACTATAGATTTATATAGTGATTCGTACAGGCCAACATTAAAAAATGAAATAAAATTTAAGTTTGGCAAGGTTATACGACATGAAACTTTCCACAAAAAAATTATGACTTTAATAAATGATTAGAGACTTTCAAAATTTATCAAAGAGTCAAAAATATTTAATTTATAAGGCGTTAAATTTGGGAATTCGGGCGGGGTAAAAATAAAGTTTAATCTCTGTTAATAGAATAACCATGGAGCATGGGGAACATTCTTTAAATTTGTTTTGTAACATTTTTTAAATATTACAGTATAACATTATAAATATTTAAATAAATATTTCATATATATTTTTTCCGATTGTGTATTTCTGATCAGTAAAATATGCATGAAATTGTAATTTAACGGTACCTCTCATTCTCATTCTCTGTATCTTAAATTCTGTCGTAATTCATTTTCTGACCCTGGTATAACTCCAAATTTTAATATTTCCATGATATCGCCATAAAATAATTTTAAAACTTAAAATTTAAAAATAATTTAAAATTATAATAACTTAGAAATCGTCTCTATTTAAATTACATAAAAAACAATATTGGTAAAAACATCCCGGGATCCATGCAACACCCGGAAAAACTTGGAATAAAACATTCTTTTATTTTTTCACTATGTTTATTTGATCTCAATTTATTAAAGGTAGAATTTACATCCGATTCTTACTTACCGGTAATTAAGAGATTATCAATAAACTACAGTACCGGATATCCTGTTTATTTGACATTCCATCACCGGTAATGAAGAGGTAGATCTACCTTACAATATACAAAATTTATTGACAGGTGTTAATATAGGGATAAAGTCTTTACGATGTCCCATATTAAATATTAGTTGTCATTAAGTTGGAATTTGGAAAGATGTGTTAAAATGGATATTAGGTTTATATTTTAATTTTTGATTTTTAATGTATTTAGCCTAGTGATGGACCGAGTAATTGACGGCAGTAAATTAAACTTATTTAAATTCACGAAATGTTGCTATTTGTAATTTTAAATGTCAATAATGATTATTTTACTTTTTAAGTTCCTCGTGTCTTTTACGCAAAAAAAAAGTGAAAGTATTACCAAATTCGTGACCATTATGAACGCCGACGGACAGATCAGTCCTTTTAAAAAATAGATATAAATTTACCTATAAATTATTATTCTTTAAATCATTCCATCCATATGACAATGTTATCAAATAGACTTGACTACAAATTTCATGAAAATCGCTTAAAGACTAAAATTAAGTTTAATATCCGTGGTAAATAATAGTACATTTGTATCATTTACTATGCTATATAAGGGCATGTTGTCACCGTATCTAAGGCCACCGATAACATCTTTACCTGAAATGCCCGGATGTCCGGAACCGAGAATTGCCACCTATCGAGTCTGGCTCATCAGACTATTATTAAACATATTATAAAGGTTACAAATTGGCCACATGCCTGTTGAGTCTATCCCAACAGACTACTATAAAACATAATAAAGGTACAATACCTATGGCTGCCTTTCCCCATATCTCTACTACTCTCTGGTCGGTGTTGTTGTTTATTTTCTCTGTATGTTGTTTATTGTTGTTGACCTTCCACTCATGTACTGGCTTGTTATTATTTACATTCCATAATATCTTAGGGGGCTGATACTTCGGAACTACCACTTTGTCTTCCTGTTCAAACTCTTCTCCCCACGGATTCCAGTCTGGGTCGTCTTCAGTGAACTCTTAAAAAGACAATAAAATAAGGTTTAAATAATATTATTTTTATTAAATAGTAGAACTAAATATTCTTATTAGTGCTTTCCCTACAAGTTAGCACAAAACCTTACGGTTAAGCTGTTGTTTTGTGCCACCATTCACATTTTACAGGGTACATGTAGTTTACTTTTTATTTCAATCAAACATATTTTTCAATAAACTGTAAGTTATTCAACCATTAAACTGTCTAGAAATGGCGTTTATAGTGCTATAACTTCCACTGCCGTGCAAAGCAAACTAAATAACGTGCGCTAGCGTGTTATGACTAGTTTGCTTTGCACGGCAGTGGAAGTTATAGCACTATAAATGCCATTTCTAGACAGTTCAATGGTTATATTTACATAATACATTTCGTATTTTTTGAAAACTGTATTTTTGTTTTTGAATCCTGAAATAAATTTAAAACATGTTGTGTACGACATGCAATTTCAATTCCTGGAACAGCCCATCAATGACATCACCAGCATAGGAGTCAGCAAGAAATGAGTGATGTCACATTAGCAAATGTAATTATAGTCCTATAACTTCATTTGGTCTTAAACAGAGTTTAATACAATCAAACGTCATAAATGTGAATATAGAATAAAAAACTTTAAAATATTAATTATTCATGTTATTAGGATGATACTTAACCATGATTATATGAGATAAAGGAAGGGAATTCTTGACTTTATACCATTTTAAATTAACCGATAAAGAGAGTTCATAAAATGAGACTTATGATCCCTGGGTGATTTGGTGACATATTACATATTCTGCAAAATTTTATAGAGAATTCCATTTGTACCCTCCAGTAAAAATGTTAATTTTCACTGAAAAGGCTAAAATGAGGGAATCAAACCTTTTTCATCATTTCTGTAGAAAAAATAACTATTTCAAACATTTTACATATCATTTTAGAAGGAGTGGGAGCAAACAAGAATTTACACAAACTAATAAACTGGCTGAGATTAGACATTTAAAAATGTAAACAACACAGAATTTTTTCTTGGTCATATTTTTTCTCGATTTTATTTTTTTAAATCAACAGATGTTTTAAAATTTTAACAATGCAGCATTAAACATGAATGGACACTTTTTAATTCTACACGTTATAAAACCCTTTGTAATTTAATCTATAAAGTTAGTGGTCATTTAATTCAGCAGGCCAATTTACCTATTGATGGTCAGTCAAGTATAATAATCTTATATATTATTATCAGAGATTAACTGACCATAGCATATTGTGGTCAATAACACTCTTACATCATACTCTGTCAAGGTGACCTATTGTTAACCATACCCAACTAGACATTTAGAACTGACCACTGGCATACTGATTAAACAGTTGACCAGACACCTGCTTTGATTAAGTGATATATGATAGCAACATATCTATAATTTATTCAATTAGATGTTTAATTTATCTACCTATATCAAGGGTAATTAAGTTTTATCTATGAGGACACACTTTCAATTATTGATATATAATTGGTATCTAGTAGTGTTATGGTGGTGAAATTTTCCCCAAAAATAACAATGATGTTTAATTAATTATAACTTTAACTTTTCTCTTATGACCACTTCTCAGGCCGATAACTTGCCATGTTGTCATACACTGTTATATATACACATATGTGCCGCCATACAACTTTAAGTTAAAGTCTGTCCCGAGCCATTAGGCCGATCAGGCCGGAGCTTATCCCGGTTTCTGTGGCATTAAGCGACTGAGAGTACAAGACTCTCCCCTGAATGGGACGCCGGTCCATCGCAGGGTTAACCCCCAGCATTTTGCTGGTACTCATTTATTTTTCAGCTGAGTGAACTGGAACAACGTGAAATTAAGTGTCTTGCTCAAGGACACAACACATAGCCCCGTCCAGGGATCGAACCCACGACCTTCGAATCATGAGTCCAACGCCTTAACCACTAGACCACGGGCTTCCACAATACAACTTGATATTCATTGTAAAATCCTGAGTACAGTAAAACCTCGTTATAATGCCCATCGGATAACTTTGCCATCTCACTTATCGCCACACTATTTTGAATTCCCAAAAACCATTTTGTTTATGTTTTTCATTATCTGCCTCCCCCCATTTATCGCCAAACCCCTTTATAACGCCAAAATTTGACCGAACAAATGGTGGCGATGAATCGAGGTTTTACTGTATATGCTTATGGAATAAAATGAACTGTTTGTAAAATTAACGAGTTTTGGCTGTGATTTTTTTCCAAAAAACAACACTGTGAAATCATCAATTTTTTGGTATGCTAATTTCTGCTGTTATTGTGGATACCCAGACTGCGAATTTATATGTCATGGAAATATTATGTATTACAAATCTACCTAAAACACAAACCACAGGCCACAAATTAAATACAACCCCACTAAATGATTTTTTTTTTCAACCACTAACAGTTGACACCACAGAAAGGAATGGTTTTACATGTATAGTAATAACCTAAGTTAGTGTTTTATTATGCTCCAAATAATGACCAAAACTGTTGATTTACTTAACCAACAACATTATTGTCCATAAATAGTTGTAGGCTCTAATGATCGGAAACCACATGGTCATACATACAAAAATTTCTAAGTTAAAAAAGGGGCATAACTCCTCCAAAAATAATCCGAAAAAGTTGTAATTCGAACTTGCACCAGATATTAACATCGTAAATGTGTAAACCAAATTTCATTTGAATCCATAAATAGTGGTAGGCTCTAATGATCGGAAACCACATGGTCATACATACAAAAATTTCTAAGTTAAATCAAAGTACTGAAAGTACTAAAATTCGCGAAAGATTAGAAAGACAGGGAGTTCAGTGTCTCCATCAATGTAGTGTCAGGTATATGAAGTTGTCAGGTAACTGAAAGGAGGTTGTTATGTTCACCTTGCATTGCTCCCAACACAACATAGCGGGTTCATGTAGTGTGCAATGTGCAGACTATGAGCATGGGGCTGTTTTAATATTCACACATTGGACCAATATTAAGGATTCATGTAGGAAATAGTTCAATCCGAATAAATGCATGTATGGAACCATCAAGGATGGTCAAAGTTACTTCCATCGTCATGGAGACCCTAATATTAAACAAGAGGTCCATGAGCCTTAATGCTCACATGCAGCTGAGTACATATCTCATGCAGAGGTTCAATGGTCATTGACATTAATTAAAGAAAATGTCCAAATAAATTTTCAGCAGTAAGGGCCAATTATATGTAAGGATTTTTTGCAAATGTATTATAACATAACTAGTCATAAGAGTGCTACATATAATATATCTGAAATCTAGCTACAATATATTGTTTATAAACAACTAAAAAGGTAAAGAAAAATTTGAACCCATGACCTTAATCTAAATATCGCAATGAATATTAGGTCAATACCTACAATTTAGAAGCCTATACAAAAAGTTTATAGTTTTTGAGATAATTAACCATGTCAGTATTTGTTTGCATCAGTGACCTTGACTTTTAAACTCATGTCCTTCATTCATATATCAAAATGATCGTTAGGCCAATACCTACAATATTTTAACATATATGCCTATACAAAAAGTTTATAGTTTTTAAGACAATTAATCATTTCAGTATTCATTTGCATCTATAACCTTGACCATTAGACCTATGACCTACATTCATATATCAAAATGAACATTGTGTAAATGCCTATAACATTCTGATATACATGCCTATAGAGATTTAAAGTTTATCATTTTTGAGATAATTCACCATTTCAGTATTGGTTTGCATCTATGACCTTGACCTTTGATCCTATGACCTTCGTTCATATATGGAAATGACCGTAAGGCAAATGCCTACAATATTCTAATATACATGCCTACACAAAGAGTTCAAAGTTTTTGAGATAATTAACCATTTCAGTATTCGTTTACATCTATGACCTTGACCTTTGAACTTATGACCTCTATTCATATATTAAAATGACCGTTGTGCAAATGCCTACAGTATTCCAATACACATGATGATGATGCCCATACAAAAAGCTTATAGTTTTTAAATATATTGACAAATACATTAATTTTGCAATTTCCCCCTCAAGTACCTTGCCATTATCTCATTTTGGCCCCTAAAGCTACAATATGTGCAAATCTAAAACTAGGTGCCCATAGTGTTTTACATGAAATATCTAAGTTATATCTCTTGTAGGTTCAGAGCAGATGATTTTTAAAGATTTTCACAAATTTCCCCTTTATGGGGCCCCAAGGGGACATAATCCTTGCATTTGTGCAAATCTGAAAACCCCTTACTTGACCATTACTGTCAAATATCATCCAATTTGGCTCTGTAGTTTTGGAGGAATTGATAAAAAATGTGAAAAGTTTATACATGACGCACATCGGACGAAGATAGATGGCAATTGCACATCTGAGCCTTTGGCTCAGGTGAGCTAAAAAGTTTATACAAGACGGATGAAGATAGATGACAATTGTTCATCTGAGCCTTTGGCTCAGGTGAGCTAATAAGCTTCTGATATCTTTCATGTCATAATTGAGGATATTTTTTAAATAAATTAATAACTTGAAAAAATTAACTATTATTTTATTATTATTTATATCACCAGAGTTGTGTTTTAAGAATTCGATAATTTTTGGAAGACTTTTTATTCCCGAGACCAGCATAATTTTAGTAAATCTTGTAAACAACAATTTTTTCAATCGGGTGGCCGTTAGGATCCCCGCTGACTGGGTTTGACAGGTGACCCCTCTACAAAGGTTCTGTACATGATAAAAATGTAGTTGACAGATGACCACTCTACAAAGTGATCGCTATCCCAGATTTCACTCTAATCAATTTATAATTTTTTAAGGATGACTTCACGGAATGCTTTGAAAAACGGGAAAAGCAGTATGATAGCACAAAATTCCAAAATTTTTGTCTTAATATGGGGAGACTCCTCACATCAGCAGGGATTGAGCTTAACTTTTCGATGAGCCATACAATGAACTGTCAAGAGTGATGGTTGATCTGAATATATCAGGCATATACATTTGGATTATTCTATCCCTTGCTTTACTTTTCGATATTCAACATCTGCAATTACATTGACGAATGGTTTTGCAGAAAATGTTGATCTATAGGTACTGCCAATGTCAATGACTGTATAATTTTGGCAGATTTTGATTTATTAGCAGGAACTTGTTTTGCATTACTAAAGGCTTGGGCCTGTTTGTGAGATTCAGAAATGTCATGTTTATTTACACTGTGAAGTTTATAACTAGTGCAACCCTCGGTAAATACAGATTTTTTTCCTGTCGAACTCTACACAATCGGCACACTTCATTCCGTCCTGCGTATCATACAACCAAGGCCTACCATCTTCCCATGGCTTTTTATATGCTCCGATGCGTTTGGACATATCATACTCTTGATAGTACTTTCGTTTTTCCGCAGGTCCTTGTTTAGCCTTTGGAGTCGATGCTCCTAAAAATTTCCACATGGCAGAAAGCCGGAAGTATCATTTTATACATAAATATCAGAAAAGGAAACGAAATGGCACCGTATTTGAATTCCGGTCGGAACACCGGTCCATTTACACTTGTTAACTATATGATACCCATTTTTCAATTTTACTATTATTGTCGCCAGTCAGAAATATAAACAGGAAATCGGTAAACGGATCGGAATGTCAAATACACCGAACTGAAAATTCTAATCGCCACCTGGCAGCCCTGGGCGACCTGTGTATGATACATTTATCGCCCAGAGCGAAAAACTGGGCGCCCGTTAATCTCAATCCCTGATCGGGAGGGTTGGCAGGTATGATAAAGCGGAGAATATAGTTGGGGCGGAAAATATTAATATTGGGGCGAAACGTCCATAACCCGCATTCAAAATTTGAGTTATCTACCTTTATTTCAACTTTGAACCTACATACGAGAGAGAGTTGATTATCTGTAACGGAAGAATATTCGGGTTGAGAAATCTGCATGTAACAGCTAAATTCGAGAATGATCAAGATCATTCACGAATAAAAAGGGGCATAGATCCTCCAAAAATAACCCGAAAAAGTTGTAATTCGAACTTGCACCAGATATTAACATCGTAAATGTGTATACCAAATTTCATTTGAATCCATAAATAGTTGTAGGCTCTAATGATCGGAAACCACATGGTCATACATACAAAAATTTCTAAGTTAAAAAAGGGGCATAACTCCTCCAAAAATAATCCGAAAAAGTTGTAATTCGAACTTGCACAAGGTATTACCATGATAAAGCTGTATACCAAATTTCATTTGAATCCATAAATGTTTGTGGTCTTTATTGAACGGAATACAAATTGTTAACAGACGCCCGCCCGGACGGACAGCACCGTAACATAATACGTCCCGTCATATGACAGGCGTATAAAAATTGGATTGTATAAGAAAACAAGAGGCCCATGGGCCTAATACGCTCACCTGATAACTAATGGCTAGCTGATAGATTTAACGTAAACGTAAATACTAAACCCCAATGACTTTTTTCTTTACATCAAAATGATCATTGTATCAATACCTACAACATTCTAATATACATGCCTATACAAAACTTTTATAGTTTTCAAGATAATTAACCATTTCAGTATTGTTTTACATCTGTGACCTTGACCTTTGAACCCATGACCTTTTTCTATACATCAAAATGATCATTGTATCAATACCTACAACATTCTAATATACATGCCTATACAAAAAGTTTATAGTTTTCGAGATAATGAACCATTTCAGTATTGATTCGCATCTGTGACCTTGACCTTTGAACCCATGACCTTTTTCTATACATCAAAATGATTGTTGTATAAATACCTACAACATTCTAATATACATGCCTATACAAAAAGTTTATAGTTTTTGAGATAATTAACCATTTCGGTGTTGTTTCACATCTGTGACCTTGACCTTTGAACCCGTGACCTTTTTCTATACATCAAAATGATTGTTGTATCAATACCTACAACATTCTAATATACATGCCTATACAAAAAGTTTATAGTTTTCAAGATAATTAACCATTTCAGTATTGTTTCGCATCTGTGACCTTGACCTTTGAACCCATGACCTTTTTCTATACATCAAAATGATTGTTGTATCAATACCTACAACATTCTAATATACATGCCTATACAAAAAGTTTATAGTTTTCAAGATAATTAACCATTTCGGTGTTGTTTCGCATCTGTGACCTTGACCTTTGAACCCATGACCTTTTTCTATACATCGAAATGATCGTTGTATCAATACCTACAACATTCTAATATAAATGCCTATACAAAAAGTTTATAGTTTTCGAGATAATTAACCATTTCAGTATTGTTTCGCATCTGTGACCTTGACCTTTGAACCCATGACCTTTTTCTATACATCAAAATGATTGTTGTATCAATACCTACAACATTCTAATATACATGCCTATACAAAAAGTTTATAGTTTTCGAGATAATTAACCATTTGGGTATTGTTTCGTATCTGTGACCTTGACCTTTGAACCCATGACCTTTTTCTATACATCAAAATGATCGTTGTATCAATATCTACAACATACTAATATAAATGCCTATACAAAAAGTTTATAGTTTTCGAGATAATTAACCATTTCTGTATTGTTTCGCATCTGTGACCTTGACCTTTATAGTTTTCGAGATAATAATTATAATCAGAGGTAAAAAAAATTAGGTCACGACCTTCACAATTGACCTTGACCTCATTTTGAAGATACTAACAAGAAGATGTCAAAACTGAAAACCCCATGTCATTATCTGGTCAAGTAGTCAAGTTATAACAATTTGAAGCTATTTTACGATTTTTTCAAAATTAAACGCAAAAACGCGTAACCCATTTTTCAACCGAATTTCACGAAATGAACAAACAACAGGCTTAAGACCCTAGAGAAGCCAAATATCACATCAGATTTTTTCTCCCATCATTGGTTTGAGAGAAGAAGATTTTTCAAGATTTTTGCACCCCTAGGTCACTGTGACCTAGTTTTGGTAGCCATGGCAACGTCATGAACAAATCTAAATTGCATCAACCCAGACATGCTTCTGACCAAGTCTCGTTGAAATCTGCCAAGTACTTTTAGAGGAGAAGTTGAAAATGTGTGTTAACGACGCACGCACGCACACAAGCACGCACGCACGCACGCACGCACGCACATACACACGCCGCACCATACCATAAGCTCACATGACCTTTGGTCAGGTGAGCTAATAAATTATTTCACAATATTTAATTAGCCACACGAACATACTTTTTTAGAATCCCATACAAAAGTTTAACCAATAGATCATACAGTGACAAAAACACCAACAGCTGTCAAACAACTGTCTTTATAACCCCACGAAATAAACTACCAATAGCTACCACAAAATGACTATTTACTTTGCCACAGCATTATTTGTTTTAGCCTCACATATACATGTATACTTTTAGAATGGCAAGCAACTCCCTTAAATAACTTTAACCAGTAGATAAACATGCAATCATATGGTGACAAAAACCACCTACAGCTTTCAAACTCTTCCTATTTAATACTGTCCTTATAAACCCACAGAAATAAAACTACCAATAGCTTCGAGAAAATGGTCCAGAAAATAGATAAAAACTAGCTCTGAAAATTGGATATTTTGCTCGATTACATTTGATAATGATTCTTATGCCTTGAAGTAAAAGACATCTAAATTGTGCTTTAGTTCTGATAAAAATTACCCTTCTGACAATAAAGTGTCTACGCTATCAATATCCATGACGGTAGAATCTTTAGACGACTGAAAATTCTTCAATTCCAACTGTAAGAATGTATGTACTATCGATGTGCCAACAGTTTAACTATAATCGATAATCAATTGATTTAAACCAGATTTTATAAGCACTTGATTCAAGTAGTGAATAACTGATGACCGGTTCTCCTTGTTGGGGAGGAAAGTACAGGAAGAAAACAAGAAATACCCAAAAAATTATCTGCTCTTCTCAGTGGAGGGTTATACAGTCAAACTTGTCTATAAAGGCCACCAAAGGACACCAGTAAAAGTGGTTTATATGGGCAGGTGGCCGTTATGTAGAGGTTCAAATGTGGTAACATGGACAAAGAGCAATTGTAATAAAATTTTAATGGCCTTTGAAAGCAGGTGACCATTATATGGAGGTGGCCTTTAAGGCAGCTTCAACTATACATGTACATGTATTTATTTATTCCTGTTCCTAGGATCTAAGACTAAAGATTCAGGACATGGCTAGATATACCAGTTCAAAACAATACTAAATCCAACATTTGAAATTCCATATTTACATGTAATGCTTCATAATGAACAAATGTCCATTTCCTATATATTTGTTACATAACCATTATTTTCAATTAATGTAGTTCGAATCACTGATTATCAAAACCTAACTGATTCCTATCACTGGTTAGCAAATAAACAAAGGAATGACCTAAAGAAAAATTTAACATGTCCCCAAGCTACAAATAAATGTATGTTTAGACAACAGGCAAGTTAAGGAAAACTTAGTAGAGGAAGGATAGTGAAACCAGGGCCAGTGTCTATGTCACTTCTAAACAAGGAAATCTGAATAATTGTTATGTTAGTTTTCAAAATATTCTTTTGAATTTAAGTTGTAATTTTGACGATTGCACTTAAAGCTTATTGCTGGTTAAAATCAACTAAGTTCACATGTTTAGCTTTGCTTTTGTGCTTTGTGATTTGAACATGGGCCAGTTAAATTTGTATATTTGTGTTTGATTTAATGCTGAGCAAGCATTAATCAAGCTCTTCTAGATCAAACACCAAGTTTCAGTATAGTTGTTAAAATTGGTGTAATTAAATCACATTTCGTTTTCAACAAATTCATGAGTTATCAAGATATTTTCACAGTCTATGTCTAAAATCACTGACTGTGTGAATATGTGGTCAATACTCTACCATCTAAAATACATTTAGCAAGATTTGATTATTCATGAAAGTATAAGTACAATAGGTAATGTGCTTCTGATGAAAGCGTTAAAAAAATATAAATATTAAAAATTAAAATTTTGGAAATAAAAAACGACCCCATAAACAATTTACAAGTGTCCTTCATAGTTCATTTCTTTATCAGATAAATTTGTTATTTATATTATATACCGGTACAAGTATATACACACCCGAACACCCATAAACAAAACTTGTACCAGTTCTCAATGTGGTTTGAACTCATTTTATCTAATAAAATCTGCTCTTATACTTACTGGCAAAGACCTTAAAAAAGTGTGTTTTAGATAACCCCACCAACCCTAAATTTTTATGCAGACTCTAAAGTTTTTATGACAATATTTTGACAAAAAAGTTGTGACATCATTGCACAATAACATCCATGTAAAATTTCTCTTTTTTTAAATTTCCTATCTACCAGCATCTATTTTTTCTAAAAGTGGTAGCAGAAACACATATTTTTTTCTTTGGCCTTAATGCCTAAATAATATTTGTATGTTAAAGAAATATTTTGAAAAATGAAACAAAATCTGTCATTTTTTTTTCTTTCTTTTAAAACAAAACAATTTAAATTACTGCAGAATTGTTATTAAAACCTGACAAGAGACAGACATTTCATGGGTTACATAAAACATTTAAACAATGAAATTTCTCCACCAACAGATAAAGGAGTCATCTGAGGTCAATAAAGCAAATATAACTGAAGTTTTCAAGTATTATAAAAGATGCTGTGTTTGTCAGCTTAAAATTAAGTTACCACTAGCAAACAAAGTCTAGATCAGAAGAAGAAAATGGAACTGGCTGGGGCACATACTGAGGAAAGAGGGAACAAATGACTGCAGGACAGCACTAGAGTGGCAACCAGAGGGGATAAGAAAAAGGGGAAGAAGACCTAAGTCCACATGTGGGGGAATGACTGAAAAGGAAAGAAACGCTGTCGGATGGACCAGCTGGAACACAGTAAAAACACCAGCAAAGGACAGGCAAAAATGTAAAGATAGCGTTAATGCCTTATGTGCCTTCTGGTGAGGAGATCATTCAGGTTAAGGAAGGAAACAAAGTTTCGGGACTAGGGAGTATTATAGGAACCACCATGTGCATCTATTTCTCTGTCCAGATGTCTCCATGGCCACCAGGTGGACATCCCAAAATTGTGTCCATTCCATATCTTCCATGTCTATGGATGGATTTTGATCAATCTTGGACAACTGGGTGGATATCCCAAAATTGTGTCCATTCCATATCTTGCAAGTCTATGGATGGATTTTGATCAAACTTGGAGTAAATGTAAACCAACCTGGCACAATGTGTCACAAAATTTAGTCATGACTCAAGAACAAAACTTATGCTATGTTTCCATTCCTGGTAGCCAAAATCGCCATTGGCTACTAATTTCCGAGAAAGTCTTTAAAAAAGTAATTTATTTTAGCAAATTTGTGGAAAAATACTTTAAAAAGGACTATTTTTTCACAAATTTTGGAAATTTGGCTACTAATTATTTTAAATTTGTGGAAACCTAGCTTATGTGGAGGGCATACATAACAGTTATATGGCCAGTTCTAGTTTTATTAATTATATAAGATTTCTGTACTTCAGGAGAGCTAAAATCCCTATGTTTTTTAAGGAGACATTAAGTATCAGTATAGTTTTATACAACCCAATCATATATGTGTCTGAAATTGTCCTATATTTACACCTAAGTAGAACTATTTATTTGTCATATCTACGACATCATTATGACATCTTAATGGAGAACACAATAATATAACATGTTATAACGTTACTGATACACACATAAAGCACTATTTTATACATAAAACCATAAATTTTAACCTCTCTATTTTTGCCTACCTGTACATTAGAACAAAGTACAGAATAGTTCATGTTATACCTATGTTTCCATTTTTCAGGTAGCCAATTTTTTTTCTATTGGCTACTATTTCTGGAGAAATTCTTTCAAAAAGCAACCTATTTTACCAAATTTGTGAATTTTTTATATATTTTTATAAGAAAGGTCACTGTCGTATATTTACACAATTTTTGGAAATCTGGCAACCGATGACTTTTAAATTTGTGGAAATTTAGTTATAGTGAAAATTTCTAAAATTATTACAATAATTTAAGCTGTTTATTAACTTTAGCTATTTTCACAATGATACAGAACAGTTTTGCTAATTTACTGGTATATATCGTCAAATTAAATATGACCATAATGCACAAGGCAATCTATGAGATTTATGCTACTCCAAATCCATGTGAATTTACCGGTACTCCAATTCTAATTTGTAATACCAGATGCTAAAATGAAAACTTTTATAGTATACTGCTAACCATGACAATTGTTACAGCTCTATAGTATATGAACTTAGGTAAGGAGTGGTGTAATGGAGATTAATATTGGACCTTAGTCAAGATTCTATTACTTATATCTAGATGGTCAGTTCATGGATGGTGGAGGCAACTAGAATGCCTGGAGAAACCACTAATCTTCAACAAGTGAACTGACAAACTTTCTAAAAAAAAACAAGACCTGTCCTGAGTGGTATTGAAACCCAGGCGGTCAGAGAGGCACAGTGATCAGTAAGCACGTGCTTACTTTAATACTACTTACCCAGAGACTCTGAGGCCCCAGATGAGCATAAACGATATGCTGTTTTCTAACAGTTCTTGTATATAGTTTGTGATCAGCACTACATTAAGATAAACTTGGTTGAAATCAATTTGTTACAATGTTGACCCATTGGTAAAAATATAGTCCTATTTTTTTTTCAAGGCATGGACCAGGATTACACCACTAAACTCAGATCTAGCAGGGGGTCAAAATTCCCCAAGTCTGAGGTCCGGGACCTATTGATTTTACATATGGACCCTTGAAATTTTAAGCTGTTAACATTCAATGAACCTGTGGTTTTTTACCTGGATAATACTACATGTATTTCATATCCACATTATAACATAATTGCGTATGGGGCTTTCAGTGCTGATAATGGACTTTCAAAACTTTCTGTGGGACCTGCCAAAAGTAACGGCAAAAGGTCCTGGATGTTCCATTACAAAACACAATTTTGAACCCAGACTGGTTCCATAGATTTAAAACTGAATCTGGACTTTCAAAACGCTTTCAGTGCTGATAATGGACTTTCAAAACTTTCTGTGGGACCTGACAAAAATAACAGCAAAAGGTCCTGGATGTTCCATTACAAAACACAATTTTGAACCCAGACTGGTTCCATAGATTTAAAACTGAATCTGGACTTTCAAAATGCTTTCAGTGCTGATAATGGAATTTCAAAACTTTCTGTGGGACCTGCCAAAAGTAACGGCAAAAGATCCTGGATGTTCCATTACAAAACACAATTTTGAACCCCTTGTTCTAAATTAAAAACCGAATCTGGACTTTCAATACCAAATATACTCCTTATTGCAAATTTTTGACAAAATGATAATAACTATTTGTAATATATTGTCTAATAATTTTTTGTAATATATCATATATATATGGATATTTTTTGTTTTTTTATGTTTTGCTTGATGTGACAACTGCAGCTGTTGCATCATTCATTACACATTATGAATTTATATAAATATATGTGTATACTATGTTTCCATTCCTGGTAGCCAAAATCGCCATTGGCTACTAATTTCTGAGTAATTCTTTCAAAAAGTAACCTATTTTAGCAAATTTGTGGAAAAATACTTTAAAAAGGACTATATTTTCACAAATTTTGGAAATTTGGCTACAAATTATTTTAAATCTATGGAAACCTAGGTATATCTCTATCATTCATAATGAATCTTCAAAGCATGTACCTGGTAGGTTAACTTGAAGTACTGTAAAAGTCTGTAAAGGGTATGCTTTAAGCTAGCTTGAAACGACCAATCAATCATTTTTCTGTGACATCAGTGATTTTGTTACATTTTTTGAAATCTACCTTCTGTCTTTAAGATTGGGAAAATGGAAGTTCTAATATCTAGCAAACTGGATAATTTTTAGTGCATCAATGTTGTTTTGGGGGATTTTAGTGGACAAGTTGGAAAATTTTAGTTTTTTTCCTAGGGGAAACTACCTTTATTTGGTAGTAATTTTAAGCAAACAAAATCAGTGGACATCAAATTTTTTTTTGAATTATTTAAATACAGTATGCAGTGTTTTAATCTAGAAGCTGCCTTTTCCTCTGCTTTATTGCCCTCCACACCTCCACCCACCCCCCACACTCCAAAAAATTTTGTGCCACAACTGTGGGCCCATCTTTTGAGTCTGTCAGGTTTTGAATAAGCCAAATTCTTTTTCTTTTCCCTTAATATGTTTTCTTTAAATTAATCCTGACTTTATCAAATAAAATGTATTAAAGTTATGTTACATTTTTTGTTGACACAAATTTTGAAAACATAACAATATACAGTGCTTCCATTAATATGTCTTGATTTTTGGGGTCAAACCAACTTCCTTCAAGATCTCAAGAGGCAATCCATAGCTTTCTGACATCAAAAATCAAATTCAATTTCCAATAATTGCCCAAAATAGTCTCAAAGGGAGTACAAATGGATGTCCTGAATCATATGTAGCTGTCAATTGTTCACCTTGATTTTTTAAGTACTGCTGATCCACTTAACCAATATTTTTATTAAGTATCCATCAAGTATTGGTAAACCGAAACGAACATATTAGACTATTATGTTACAGTTACTATGATTAGTAACTGTGACAGTAACTGTGACGAGGAAGAATAGCTTGAATTACCCAACTCTTGTTCTTTTTGAAGTGATTAAATAATGGACAAGTCCAGTTTTATTCAAAATTATGCGATTTCCTTAAATAAAACTATTATAGTGTAATTCTTTCAAGATTGAAAACGGCTTTGCATGACTGATGAAGACAGAAATTTCGATATTACACTTTTTTAAAATAAGTACTGATAATACACCTGTTGATTTTTAATACAATATAGCAGTAACTTGATCTATACGTTATACGCTGTCCGACAGTAGTTGTACAATACCAATAACACTACTTGGTGTTAACTGTTACATGACGTGCCTAAAGTTTTACAGAAAATGTCAAATCAATCTAACCATCTAACAGCACATTATATAATGTTTTTCCCTTCCCACTCTACTTTTTTATTACTATTTTTACCATTTGGTTAATAAATGTCAAGCAAACATTACCAATGCCTAATTTAGCTAAGCCCATATTCAATCAATTTAATATGTTTGGTTAAAAATATCTTTTAGTCTAAAAATGGCATTTAGTTTTATCCAACTATCCCCCTCCCCTTCCTTTTAATTTGCAACTAATTTTTTGTCTTGGGGGTTTGCACAAAAGTAAGAATGGGAGAATTTTTTTTAAAGTGTGCATTTTGTGTTCTCTCTGTGCATTTAGCTACATGTATGCCTAATTATAGAATCTTTATTTATAATTTGACAATAAAAATTTGTGGGTTTATTTTTTAGAATGTGGTAATATAGAATTTCTCTTTAAACTTTCTATGTTAGTTTCTAAATCTTCTGGAATGGCCAGGAGAGAGAGAGAGAGAAACATTTTCTAAGTCTATCTCAATCTGATTGTAAACTTGATATGAATTATCACCACAAATACTGTCTTTACTACTATCTTACCTGTGAGCGCCCTTAATCTTTGTAAATCGTAAGCCTCTTTATTAATTCGTCGGAGCACCAAAATGTATCCCGTGTAACAAGACACTATGAAATAAACACCAAGAACAAAAAATGCTATCTTTTTAACTGATACCCTCATGTCGACGCCATTCGGCGCTCATACGCAAACTTCTCCAAATTTCTACTTTCACATTTCTATGTGTCAACATTAAACAACTGTGATCAAAATGTAAACTATATCGACCAGTATTAGAACACGTCTGTTTTCTACTATCAATAAACAAGCCGTGGGATTTCCCCGGAAATACACTCACAGGTCATGTGACCATGTTTTTAGATTCAAGATGTCTGCGCCCATGGAAAACGTGTCATCAGTGACTGAAGACAACATGGGAACTGAAACTGAACTATATTGTATAGTTGGGCTAAAGTTCCGACTGGATTTGAAGAAATGGCTAAAGGGGAAGCTTGAAAAACTAAATGCTGAAACAAATATAGCTAAAGGTCGAATAAACATACACATTTACCTGTCAAAGATGTACCAAAGGTGATAAAACATGAGCAATTATGTTCTAAGTCTACAACATTCTGTCTTATTCCTGGGCGTATATAATAGTTCTTAGTCTCTCTCTCTCTCTCTCTCTTCTCTCTCTCTCTCTCTATGTGTGTGTGTGTGTGTGTGTTCTAAATAAAATAACAGATGAAGGTACTGAATGTTATCTGTTATCAATAAACAGTCCAAAAGAATCTTCAAACACAGTACTGTAGTAGTTCAATTGGTAAAGCTTTAGGTTCCAGAAGGGGTCATGGGTTTGAATCCTGGTGGAGACTTGTGATAAAACATCGTGGGTTTGATTCCAACAACAATAGATGTTGTATTGACATTTTCTTTCATCCAACAGAATCTAACACAGATTAATTGTGACCTTAAGCAAAATTCATCATTTCACATTGCTGCTGATATACCGCTATAGTAGCTCAGTGGTAGAGTGCTAGCTTCATATGTGAGAGGTTGTGGGTTGGAACCCCTGCGGGTCTGACCTAGACCTAAAAATAGGTAGTCACTGGTTTTTTTCACCATCCACTCTGCATTTAGAAATGAATTTCACAGGGTCCTTCAGAAGACACCTGAAAAAAACATGTCCAGTGTCACAGCAGGCATGGAGCATAAAAGAACCCACCTATAGCTGGTGATGTCACAATATAAGTGTAATACTCTTGACTGGGACATAAAACCCTGTTTAACCAACAAAAATTGATGCTGACTTACCTGGTGTCAGGATAATGGACTAGTGGGGCTGCAACTGCTGTCTCTGAGGGCTGGAACCTAAAAGTTTTCCTGAGTGTATGTTAGTACAAAGCAGATATGCATAATGCTCACTTCCAAACTTGGTCACATCAGGATCAGGGTAGCCCGAGTGGTTTGTCAGACACTTAACACCACAGTTCAAGGATTAAAATGTGTCCATTTCAAACACCAAGGCTTGCCAAAGGTATCTAACATTAAATAAATTATGAAAAAAATGTGTTTGGTTGACATGTTTAAATCCCTGAAATATTTGAGGTTTTGAATAGAGTTGAATAATGGTGCTTAACGTCCCAGTCAAGAATATTTCACTTATATCAAGACATCGCCAGCTATAGGTGAAGGTGCATAAATTGTGCCTTTGCGTTGGGCTGATGGCATTATACGACAGGGTTCTTTATCATGCCATGCCGTCAGTGACATGGGACCTTGTTTGTTTAAGTTCCCATCCAAAAGAACTGTGACTTTCATTTCGTAATGCGGAGTATTTGGGGAAAGAACATTCACTACCCAATTTCAAGTCTTGGGTCAGACTCAGTCGGGGTTTGACCTCTGAGCGAGCACTCTACTAACTAAGCTATCGCAGTGGTTTGAGGTTTTGAAACTAATACCTAAACATGCTAAATGCATGTTTAATGACATTGCTGCCTTGTGTAAATTGAAATTGGAATACAAAGACTTCTTTTCAAACAATTGATGAAGAAATAATAAAAAATCCAGAAATATGTAAATTGTTTCCGAGAGTGACTTTGTGAAATTGAGATGTAAAAACTTTTTAAAAAATCAATAAAGAAATGATCACAAATGAAGATTAAATGTTTCTGAGAATTTTAATTTAGTTATTTGTCTAAATTACTTTGATAGAAAGGAAACATGGCTATTTTCATGTGGTGGGAATTTTCATGATATCGCGAATAACAAAAAAATCATGAAAATCATGAAAATTGCCCCCCTTGCCAATTAAGATAAAAGATTTTTTGTTATCGACACAAGAATGGGTAATATTGTGAAATTAACCCTCTGGGGGTATAACGATCCTGCAAAAATGTCCACACATGAAAAACAAACCCATGTTTACATTATTCATTTTACTCTGGGTTTGGTTTATAATGTTTGAGAGTTCTTTCTAACTCATTATCAATTGACTTTCTTTTTCAGGTATTGGAGCTTATGGGTATTGACAACTGTTATGTTCTGATGACTCGAGTTACAGACTTTCCTTTTGTTAGTGATGAGGTAATATTTATTTAATGTAATATGTTGATACCTTACAGAATGCATGTAGCTTAGTTGGTTACTTTAAAGAGTCAAACCAAGATCCTAGTGTGGTCGAATCAAATCATGGGGCATGTTGCGACCTTGAGCTAGTTACCTCATTCACATTGCAGCTGATTTCACCACTGTCAGGATAATGGGCTGGTGGGGTAGCAACCTCTGTAACTTTTGACTCTGTGAGCAAGCGCCTTAATTCACCCTGAATGTGTGCTTGTACAAAGCAGACATATGCATAATACACACTAGCAGTCATGATCACATTGGGAAAGCCTGGTATGATCTGGCTGACACTAACACCACAGTGCATTGATTAAAGTCTTATATAGTGAACTGTGAATATAGTGAATAAATATATAAGTCAACAATGATTACGGTACGTGGAATGGAGTGGAATAATCATGTTTACACTCCAGTCAAAGATATTTAACTTTTATTGAGGCAGTCATGACTGAGGTGGTGGAAGAAACTGGAGTACAGTAAAACCTCGTTATAATGCCCCTCTATAACTTTGCCACCTTGCTTATCGCCACACTATTTTGAAGTACCAAAATCCATTTTGTTTATGTTTTTCTTTATCTGCCTCCCCAGATTTATTGCCAAACCCCTTTATAACGCCAAAATTTGACTGAACAAATGGTAGTGATGAATCGAGGTTTTACTGTACCTTTCTCATCAAGCAAGCTGACAAACTTTCTCACAATAGGTTCAGCCTTGGGTGAGATTCGACCGTAGGCAGTGAGATACACTTTGATCCATAAGTTGATGCTTTTGACCACTTAGCTAGTGAGGCTACTAAAAACTTGGATTGCATTATAGACTTCAGTTACGATTTTGAAATTTTCACTTGGTTTTAAATTCAAAGATGGCAAAAAAAAAAAAACAAGAAGAAAATATTGAAACTAAAGAATGGAACTGTGGTTTCTCCTACCTGTATACCACTCCTGCAGTCACTTTGTAGAGTGCTTGCTCAGTAAGTGGGAATTGGTGGTTCGAACCCAGACAAGGTCTGACCCAACACTTGAAAGTGGGTAGTGACTGTTCTTTTTTGCTAAGAACTCGACGTTATGAAATGAAAGTCAAAGTTCTTTCTGATGGGAACTTAAAATAAACGAGGTCCAGTGTCAGGGTAGGCATGGCACGATAAAGAATCCTGCTGTATAATGCCATCAGTCAAAATTTCTGCACCTTCACATATAGCTGACGAGGTCTTGATATAAGTGAAATATTCTTGACTGTGATGTTAAACACCATTACTCTACTCAACTTCTACCTATAACTACCTGTAATTTATTTTATTCCAGCTTGAATCAATGAAACACCTAAGGGAACTTGTTAGAGATATAGATTGGGAATTGGGTCTCAAAGTTTGGAAGAAGATTTACACCTTTGAACATCCAATACTCTCTAAACCAGAAGTTATTCCCGAGTCATTAGGGGAGGCTACTCTTTCATCCAGGATTCACAAACCAAAAAAGGGAGATAATAAGGTTGAAAAAAGAAGAAAGATAAATGGTTAAAAAAAAACAAGAAAAATAAAAATGAAGCAAGCAATGAACAAAGTCTGGAAACAAGTGAATCTATATCTGATAATGGGAATAATAACAGTAAAGAGGAAAATGAATCTGGATGTAACAGTGATATCAGTAGTCAAGGTGACAGTGATCCCTGTAGCCATGGTAACAACAACATTCTAATAATTCAAATGAACAGGTTACGACAAGCAGTGTTTCAGATGTTAAAAATGATATTACAGGTTCTAATAAGACAGAGGATATTGATGATGGTAATCAAAACACTGATACATGTATAAAAAGTAATGTGGAAGACGAGCTGCCAGCTAAGAAGCAAAAAACAAAATTAACAGAGTACGACCCTCTTAAACCATCATTTAGAGTGACTTGTAATCGAAATGGAGAAAAACATAGTTTTGACTCAATGGGAGCAGCGTGTAATTTTGGGGCTGCTATATATAATTATTTTCATTGGAACGTTGAAATGAAGAATTTTGATATAGAGGTAGTGTTAAACATCGATGAAAACGAAGTCAGAGTGTGTTTGGCGCTGACAAAAGAAAGTCTCCACAAGAGAAATCTGGTTTCATTTGGACCGACAACTTTAAGACCCACAATTGCTTATAATTTACTAAGGTATGTCTCCATTTCTCACTTGCCTGTACAGGGTACAAGTGAACTTATGTCATACCCAAAAGTGAACGGCTTAATGATTTGAGGACTTTAAAACTTGAGTGCCAATTTTTGGCCATAATTTTTTTTACCCAACATATCTATCTTACTACTGCAGTAGCTCAGTTGGTAGAGTGCTGGCTTCATTAGTGGAAGGTTGTGGGTTTGATCCCCATCCAGGTCTGACCTAAGACTTCAAAGTGGGTAGTGACTGATCTTTTGCAAATCACTCAGAATTAGGAAATGAAAGCCACAGTTCTTTCGGATGGGAACTTAAAGTAAACAAGGTCCTGTATCATGGTAGGGATTTGCATGATAAACAATCCTGCTTTTTAATGCCATAAGCACAACACACAGGCAAAATTTCTGCACTTTTGCCTGCACCTGGTGACGTCTCAATATAAGTGAAATACATGTATTCATAGATTCCTGATCACAAAATCACCGGCAGTAAATATTTGTTACTGTAAAGATTATTTAGAGTTATCCACTCTAGATTTATTCGAGGCCTTGGTGGCCTAATGGATAAAACGTCAGTCTTCAAATCCAGAGTCTCTCACTGCTGTGAGTTTGAGTCCCGCTCAGACCACATGTGGGAAAGTGAATTTTCCTTGTAAAAGTGAATTTTCCTTCCCCTTGGCCTTTACTGATTCACCTGGTATCAGTATAATGGACTGGGGGAGTGGTACGCTTGTCTGCGGCGTACTGACTCTGTGAGCTAGCACATTAAAGTCGCCCTGAGTGCGCGCTAGTACAAGGCAGACCATACAACACACTCACACTTCACACGCATACACAAAATTGTTCATAGATTAATCCATAGAGATTAATAAAATAGTCGCGAATAGCTGAAAAATTGCTGATGGGACGTTAAACAACATTCAACCAACCAACCTAGATTTATTCAAATGCTGCTCAGTAGTTAAAGTGTCCACCAAAAGAGCAGTAGGTTGTGGGTTCAAATCATGGGGTGAGTAATACTTTAAAATACTGCTTCTTCACCTTGCATTTTATATTAAGGGTGGTGATTATCTACTGATTCACCCAATGTCAGTATAATGTGACTAGAGTAGTGGTATGATTATCTGCAGTGTACTGTCATATGTGTACAATCCATGTAAAAATTCTTTAGATTGGTTGTAGGTTGTGTAATATCAAGCCAGGCGATGTGGTGTGTGACCCTATGTGTGGCAGTGGCAGTATTCCAGTACAGGTACATGTATATCAGTGTGTTTTATCCAAGATTTACTAAATATTGGGGGTTTTCCCTGCCAAACTTAACATGTATATATTGGAATTCAGTTGCTTAATAGATACTGTCAACCATTTAATTTTGTATGTGTTCAATTTACAAAAAATACCAATTTGTGGGGTGGTAAAGTTGTTGTTTCTGTTTTGCTGGTTTGTAATTTACTGTAAAGGAGGTTGTTTTCACAGGTTGAAAATTTCGTGAATTTTTAAATTTGGCATTTCCCATGTGTGTAATTTTTAGCTCAACTGGCTTTAGCCAGCTGAGCTATTGGCATGATGCGTGCGTGCGTGCATCCGTAAACAGCAAAAACTCTGAAACTACCAGGCCTTTTGAAACATAATTTGCTGTGCAAGGTCCTTGCTAGAGTCTGACTGTAGATTATACAAATCATGGCGATTACATAACCAAGATGGCTGCCGTTACTAAAAATAGAAAAAACCTAAAAAAATCTTCTTCTCCAGAACCAGTCATTGGAGGCAAAATCTGATTTGATATTTGGCTTCTATATGGTCTTAACCTCTAAGTTTGTACATTTCGTGGAATTCTGACAAAAAATAGGTTACGCGTTTTTGCGTTTAATTTTGCAAAAATCGTAAAATAGCTTTAAATTGTTTTAAATTGTTATAACTTGACTATTAGATCAGATAATGACATGGGGTTTTCAGTTTTGATATATTCTTGTAATTACCTTCAAAATGGGGTCAAGGTCAATTGTGAAGGTCATGAACTAATTTTTTGACTTTCTGATTTTCTTTATTATCTCAAAAGCTATAAACTTTTTGTATAGGCATTTATATTGGAATATTGTTGGTATTGATGCAACGGTCATTTTGATGTATAGATTAAGGTCATGGGTTCAAAGGTCAAGGTCACAGATGCGAAATAATACTGAAAAGGTTCATTATCTTGAAAACTATAAACTTTTTGTATAGAAATGTATATAAGAATGTTGTAGGTATTAATACAACGATCATTTTGATGTATAGAAAAAGGTCATGGGTCCAAAGGTCAAGGTCACAGAAGCAAAACAATACCTAAATGGTTCATTATCTCGAAAACTATAAACTTTTTGTATAGGCATGTATATTGGAATATTGTTGGTATTGATGCAACAGTCATTTTGATGTATAGAAAAAGGTCATGGGTCCAAAGGTCAAGGTCACAGAAGCAAAACAATACCTAAATGGTTCATTAACTCGAACACTATAAACTTTTTGTATAGGCATGTATATTGGAATATTGTTGGTATTGATGCAACAGTCATTTTGATGTATATATTAAGGTCATGGGTTCAAAGGTCAAGGTCACAGATACGAAACAATACTGAAATGGTTCATTATTTTGAAAACTATAAAGTTTTTGTATAGGCATGTATATCAGAATGTTGTAGGTATTGATACAACGATCATTTTGGTGTCTAGAAAAAGGTCATGGGTCCAAAGGTCAAGGTCACAGAGGCAAAAAAATACCGAAATTGTTCATTATCTTGAAAACTATAAACTTTTTGTATAGGCATGTATATTAGAATGTTGTAGGTATTGATACAATGATCATTTTGGTGTATAGAAAAAGGTCATGGGTCCAAAGGTCAAGGTCATAGAAGCATAGTGTCCAGGATTGCCTTGGATATATTTGACGTCTCATAGTTCCATGTTCCTTTCACACAATTTTGATTACACACGTGGCGGGTGTAGCTAGCTAAACAGGAGGTGCTTACCCTTCCGTAGCACCCGGCCTCACTTCCCTGGTGGAAGTTCACGTGTCTAACCTAACTTGTCAGTTCCAAAGTTTTTACTTTGCTTCTGGATTGTGATTCGGAAATGGATTAGTATGTTTGTTTTTGATAGAGAAAGGTTATGGGTTCAAAGGTCAAGGTCACGGATGCAAAAAATTGCTGAAATTGTTATATCTTCACTATTTGATCAGATAATGACATGGGGTTTTCAGTTTTGAAATATTCTTGTAATTACCTTCAAAATGAGGTCAAATGTTATGACCTAATGTTTTACCTTTCCTGAAAAAAAATTGTTGACCCAATTTTTAGGCAGTGTACAAATAAGATGTTTGTTGCAATCAAATCATTGAAAATTTTCTCCTGAATTGGCCAATTCTAACCCAATACAGCATGAAAAGTCCTTTAGTAACAGTATTTCAAAAGTTCTGTCTGGCATATCAGCCAAAATCCAAGTTGGCTTCTGTTCCTATACATAGCAATAACATGAAAAACCAATGCAGATTTGGTTTCCAACCACTTTGGTTCCAGTTGCAATTGTAAAATGGAGGGGGAATGCCATTTCACAAGATTTGCATGTTATTTATCAAAAATGTAAATTAGCTGCCAGTTAAGCATCACAGGCCCTATTGGGCCTCTTGTTTAGTAAACAATATAAGTGAGCGTTTGTTCAATATTTTGATTTATTATATAGCAATATATGCATCACATAGAAATTAAACGATAAATCCTGAGGTGTTAGCGTGCAATAAGTATCGATATTTACACACAAACTTTGTTCTAGTTCGAGGTTTTTCATATTGAACGCGTTGTCACATGACGCTGTTGTTTATGACGTCATACGATTGTTGTTACATGGCTAAAGACGTCATCGCTGTGTTCTTGTCATATTGCACTAATTCTTATATTCATATACAAGAACTAGTGCGATATTAATGTATTGTAAGACAAAATGATATTTTTAGATAAAATAATAGAGGGAAGTAAACGAAATTTATTTTGCTATATAGTAAAAGGGTTATTGAACTGATATTTTGAAATATTGGCGATCGCTGACTCGACATTTGCACTTGCAAGCTCGTGCAAATGTCCAGTCAACTCAGGACAATATTTCACAATATCAGTTTAATAACCCTATAATATTAACCTGTATGGTAGACATTTTTGCATTGGTAAAATCTTCGCGGTAATCTCTTTAGCGCGAAAATTTCCCCCTTTACAGTAAACCATTTCCTTGACATGTGAATTTGCGGGTCGGGGTATTCACAAAAACAAAAGTTGGGACACCATGATTGACACCAATGATTTCACCAACAAGAAAAAGCTTGAAAATCATTACTTTGGTATATAATTATGGACGTTTTTTTTTCTTAAATGATATGGTGCTATTTATTAAGAAAATTGACACACAGTAATCAATACTTTTATATCCTAATTAAGACCAAGTCTGTTTGTCCGTTAACAAGATAAACACAGATTGATTTCCGCGTCCATTTTTGATTCCTTGTCACCTTTTTCCGTCATTCACGAGGCATTTTTCGATATCTAATTGATTGTTACAACTTAAGTCAACATTTGAGATGAACATGTGGTCAATTTTATAAAACAATATTATCTTGGTCCGTAAAATGATCGTAATTCTATCGATTTCATTTCAGTCATTAGAATGTTTGTAAACAGATTTCAATCAGATTTCACTCCTATTTGATAGCCAAAAACGAGAAATATTATATTTTAGTTTAATTATTAATCGTCACAGAATGACAGGTGTCAGCTGAAGACAGATTTGATTTCTGTAAACAAAATTAAAATAACGGAGATATTGAATTGAAATGACAGAGATTTGAATTCAATTTTTGAGATGTTTTGGAAATGAAACGTAATTAATCAATTGAATACAAATGTTGATAGATTAATGAACTGTCTAACTGAAACTCATCCTAGCTTTTTTTTCTCACCTACTGGCTCCAGTTTCACTATCATTCTTTAATTAAGATTTACCTAATTAAAATCTGACAAATTTTGGCAATATTTTATGATACTATTAATTAAAAATTCTATTTATACATTATCATGACTCGAGGGCTTAGAGGTAAAAGGGGCTATAATAAACCTTATAAAGAAGGCATATAGCCCCTTTTACCTCTAAGCCCTCAATGTTTTCCTGAGGGACCTTTGCTACTATAGTATTGTCTTGGCGAGTATAGTGCCTGAGCCGAAGGCCTAACCCCTTAACCACTAGGCCACCATGCCCACCATTTAGGGAGGGAGATTCTATTGTATACGGTAATTGTTATACGAAATAACATTTTGGGTATGATTATTTATAAAGTATAAAAATTTGAAATCTGAGTGAATGTTGTCTTTGTCCAAGGGTTCAAAATTATATTTTGTTATGGAAAGTCCAGGACCTTATGCCTTGATTTTTGGCAGGTCCCAAATAAAGTTTGGAAAGTACAATATCAACATTGAAATTAGGCATATGTGCAATTAATGTTATCATTTAGAAGGAGAATGACTATTCTGGTAAAAAATGACAAGTACCAGTACATTAGACTTCTATGGTTGAAATATCAAGGGTCTCAATGTAAAATCAGCGGGTGTAGAACCTCGGACCCATGGAATTTTCAACCCCTGTTTTTCTTAAATTTATCTTGAACAATATGTAGATACACGTAATAAAAAATATAGATATGAATATATGAAATTTGAGACTTGGAATTGGAAAACAAAAGGTAATGTTGTGTTTTATGTAATATACCGGTATGTGACTTGAAGTACATGTGTACTAGTCTAAATTTACAAGGAATGTACTTTATTCTAATATTTAGAACCATCGTTATCAATGACAATACAGATTTGTACTAATGAGTCCTAATTATCTGGATTATTTTCTTAATCAATATCAATGATTTATTTTCCCGTGTTGTTACTAATGAAGGGGAACAGCTGTACTTTAATTGTGAGAAGTAAACACTTCAATTTTCTACAATCGAAGCTAAATGATTGATTACTTGTAAATTGTTGTCATGAAAAACCAAAGATTTAATTACAACCAGAAGAGAGAATTATGATTCTAAAGTGATCACTTTGACAGAGAGAGAGAGAGAGAGAGAGAGAGAGAGAGAAAGAGATACCGGGTATTCAGCTGTTTTTGTATTTTACAGATCCTTATGCTTACAAGATTGGAAATTTTTTCACAGTTGTTTCGTCTTTGCTTGAATTTGTGAGAGAAACAAAACATGAAAATTAAACAATCACAAATGTTTAAATTTAAAAATGTAATGCAATTAACAGAAATGTCCAAAATGCACAGTTATGGATCATAGCGCTTCTTACTGCCTAGGTTCAAATCCCACTCAGCTAGATCCTAATGTGAAGAAGTTTGTTATTTCACTTGCCTAAGATCTGTGTTTTTACTGGACACTCCAGTTTCTTCTACCAACCCATAACTTACCACCCAGATATTATTGAAAGAATCTTGACTGGGGCATGAAACACCATTATTCCCCTGTTCATGTACTTCATGCAAATTATCATACTAGGTAGGTAATCTGAGATTAATGGTCAGTATAATGTTTATGTCATGTTTTGTTCCATGTAAAAATGTTGGGAATTGGACAAAAAAAGAAATATACTTCCTGGAATTTGAAGCTAAAAAATTTGCACCCTGTATATTATAACACATAATTTGTAATCTGTCAGGACAGAGATTAAAGTGTCATGATTTTCAGATTTTTAGCTAAAACCTATGGTATATTCCCAAGTTGGTGCTTAATTTGAAATTGGAAGTCAATAATTTGTTGATTAGAACTGGCTTGATTGGTCAATTTTTTGTTCTCTAATTCCTAGATATACTGTCAATAAAACATCTCAACACTCCATGTCAGGATTGATTTTTGGTCTTAGGAAAATAAATTTAATGATTAATTGGGGTTTATTTTGTGTACTTTTTCTGGTATGACTCTTTAATGACAGGTTACTATCATTAGATTACATGTATTTTTATATGTTTTTTACTTCATTTTCTTGGAAAGGGTAATTCTTATTACAATTAAACATGGTGTTATGACTTTTTATTTATATTACAGTGAAACATATTAATACAGTCGTTTAATATGAAAACAAAATGATATGTACTGGTTGAAAACAAAATGATATGTACTGGTTGAAAACAAAATGATATGAAATGAAAACAAAATGATATGTACTGGTTGAAAACAAAATGATATGAAATGAAAACAAAATGATATGTAACTGGTTGAAAACAAAATGATATGTACTGGTTGAAAACAAAATGATATGTACTGGTTGAAAACAAAATGATATGTAACTGGTTGAAAACAAA
Source organism: Anadara kagoshimensis (assembly GCA_021292105.1). Classification (NCBI taxonomy): domain Eukaryota; kingdom Metazoa; phylum Mollusca; class Bivalvia; order Arcoida; family Arcidae; genus Anadara; species Anadara kagoshimensis. The sequence goes on along the minus strand of CM037862.1, from coordinate 23,986,556 downwards.
ATGATATGTACTGGTTGAAAACAAAATGATATGTAACTGGTTGAAAACAAAATTATATGTAACTGGTTGAAAACAAAATTATATGAAATGAAAACGAAATGATATGTACTGGTTGAAAACAAAATGATATTGGTTGAAACCAAAATGATATGTACTGGTTAAAAACAAAATGATATGTACTGGTTGAAAACAAAATATGAAATGAAAACGAAATGATATGTACTGGTTAAAAACAAAATGATATGTACTGGTTGGTTGAAAACAAAATGATATGTACTGTTTTAACAAAATGATATGTACTGGTTGAAAACAATATGATATGTACCGGTTGAAAACAAAATGATATGTACTGGTTGAAAACAATATGATATGTGCTGGTTCTTTATTTTCCACTTATAATGCTTGTTTATATATAGTTCTTTATGGGTGTTACCTCATGCTGTCTTTAAACAGTTCTTATAAAGACATGTAACTTTTTGTTAATTTGACCCATTTGTGTACATAAAACTGTTTTGTTTTTTTAGGCTGCTGTGAGTTGGCCAGGATCCTATCACATTGCCGGGGAGATAGCACACAGAGCGTTAACCAGAGCCTGGGAGAATGCTGCTCATGTTAACAAGATACATCAGGAAAAGAACTTGTATGTTACACTTGTCTGCCTGCTTGTGTGTGCGAGAGAGAGAGAGAGGAGAGATCCTACTGATTTTGAGAGAGAGAGAGAGAGAGAGAGAGAGATAGAGCAAGCTCACTAAGCATTGACCAGAGTATTGGAGAATGTAGTCCATGTTAATAAAAAAACATCAGGAAAAAACATCCATGTTTCTAACAGAAATTAGCAATACAGTAAAACCTTATTATAATGCCTCTTTGTAATTTTGCAACCTCCATTTGCTCAATTTTATTTTTTGCATCTTGTTGCTCGTACAAACACATGAAGAAAAAATAAACACAAAAATTTTCCCATTTCAAGTACAAGCATATGATTGCTGCAATATGCCATTTTGATACAGAATGTGCTGTGATAAATGTTGTGCACGTTTTCTCTATTATTATAAGACATTTTAAGAAATATTTGATGGATGATCTTGTTTCAGATGATGTAATACCTCTTCTATTTATATAATTATGATAAATTTTTATGTCGCCTTTCTTACTCTTGTTACTCTTCAGTGGCATTTTCCTTAAATAACAAGTGAGCCAAATTGATCTTTTGTCTTGATTAAAATTATGTCACCTTTCTTTCTCTCCAAAGGCATTATCTTCAAATTTTCAAATTTAGCTGATAAATAAGTGAAACTGATCTTGTGTCTCTTGTCACTTTCTTTCTTTCCAGCATAATTTTCTTTAAATATCAGAATTTAGCAGATGAATGAGTGAAACTGATATTTTGTGTCTGTCACTTTCTTTCTTTTCGGCATCATTATCTGTAAATATCAGAGGTCTTTTGTCTCTGTTACATTCTTAAACCACTGCGGTAGCTCAGTTGGTAGAGTGCTCACTCCGTAAGTGGAAGGTCGTGGGTTCGAACCCCGGCTGGGTCTGACCCAAGACTTGAAAGTGGGTAGTGACTGTTCTTTCGCCAAGCACTCGGCATTACGAAATGAAAGTCACGGTTCTTTCGGATGAGAACTTAAAATAAACGAGGTCCCGTGTCACGGTGGGCTTGGCATGCTAAAGAACCCTGCTGTAAAATGCCATCAGCGCAACGCACAGGCAAAATTTCTGCACCTTCGCCTGTAGCTGGTGATGTCTCGATATAAGTGAACGTTAAACACCATTACTCAACTCTGTCACATTCTTTCTCTCCAAAGGCATTACCCTAAAATATCAGAATTACGGAGCAAGTGAGTGAAATTGGTTTTGTCATGTTTGTGTCTCTGTCAATTTTTTTTACCTTATTTCTCTCAAAAGGCATTACCCTTTAATATCAGAATTTAGCAGATAAATGATTGAAAATGATCTTGTGTCTCTTGTCACTTTCTTTCTCTCCAGCATAATTTTCTTTAAATATCAGAATTTTCAGATGAATGAGTGAAACTGATCTTGTGTCTCTGTCACCTTCTTTCTCTCCAAAGGCGTTACCCTAAAATATCAGAATTTAGCAGATGAGTGAGTGAAATTGGTCTTGTGTCTCTGTCAAATTTTTTAGACCTTCTTTCTCTCCAGAGGCATTGTCCCTAAATATCAGAATTAGTGATTGAGAGAAATGGGTTTTGTGTCTCTGTCAATTTTTTTCATCTTCATTCTCTTTAAAGATATTATCTTTAAATATCAGAATTCAGTTAGTGGGCAAATGACAGTGGCATTGATTTATTAATGTCTCATTCAAAACTATTTATCTTTTATTTTCTCACCAAAGGCATCATCCTTTAAATACGTATTATGATTTGTGATTGAGTGAGAAATTGGTCTTGTGTCTATGTCAAATTTTTTAGACCTTCTTTCTCTCCAAAAGTAATAAACTTAAAATATCAGACTTAGAGAGCAAGGAAATGATATTGGTCCTGTGTCTTTGTCACATTCTTTCTCTCCAAAGACATTATTCTTGAATATCTTAATTTAGCAGATGAGTGAGTGAAATTGATCTTGTGTCTGTCAGAATTTTTTCACTTTCTCTCTCTGAATGCGTTATCCTTAAATATCAGAATTAGCAAGCAATTGAATGAAATTTGTCTGTCATTTTTTACCCCCCTTTCTCTCTGAAGTCATTAACCTGAATTAGTATGGAAGTGAGGGATATTGACTGTTTGTCTGTCAAAATTATTTCACCTATTTTCTCTACAAAGGCATTATTCTTTTGAAAAAATCAGAATTAGTTAGCAAAATTGGTCTTTTTTGTTTCAAAATTATTTCACCTTCTTTCTATCCAAAGGCATTATTCTTCAATATTGGAATAAGTGTATGAGTGAATTTGTTTTGCCTCAGCCAAATTTTTCTCTCTAGAAGCATTATCCTTAAATGTCTGAATTAGTGAATGAGCAAGCCAAATTGGTCTAGTGTCTCGACAGTCAAAATTATTTTACTTCTACCAAGACATATTAAATATTGGAATAGATACATTGGAATGTGCATCTTCATTTATTTCTAGAATGCTTAATGACACTAAATGCTTAGATGTATGACTTATTTTGTCTTTTATTTTTCCCAATAGGCCTCCACTGCACATAGACTGTATAAGATGGGATGTTTGTAATCTACCATTTAAAGATGAATCTGTTGACGTCATAGCAACGGATTTGGTAAGGATTTTAAGCTTTATTGTACAAAAAAATGTTAGTTTTGTCTTAAAATTTTAAAGACAGAGTTTTGTGTAAAATAGTAGTTATTTTTATGTGCACATGGGTAAAACAAACACTCAATCGACTGACATTGGCATTGAAGCCTCAGTGGCCTAGTGCTCTAAAGCATTTGTTTTAATATACAGAAAAAAATAGTCTTGCCTTAGCTTTTGATTGAAACAGAATTTTCTGTAAAATCAGAGTTATTTTTATACAGTCAAACCTGTCTATAAAGGCCACCCAAAGGGAACGAGTAAAAGTGGCCTTTATGGACAGATGACCTTTATATACAGGTTCAAATAACATGAATAAAGAATAATTGGGATACAATTCTACTGACCCTTTATATCAGATAGAGGTAGCTTTTAAGGCAGGTTGGACTGTACGAGTAATACATGTATATGTCAAACAAATACTTTGTCTATCACCGAAATACTTCCCTCGAAACAGGAAATTAAATTAAATGCTTTAATAGACCCATTATTTCTTGATCACACTTCCTGGTATAAGTACACAGTCATGTTTAACTTTATTTGTCAATTTTCAAAGTTTTTACTTTGCCTTTGGGATTGTGATTTGAACATGGATTGGTATGTTTGTGTTAAATCTTGTAGTTAAATTCCATTGCTTAAGTCATCAATTTTGCTTTAAAGAATTAAGTTCAAGACAATTAACTGGCCCTAGTTTTCAGAATCATTCCTTAGCTGAGATTATCTTTAATTTAAATGTTAGTAATCTTTCTTTAATGTTGGTAATCTTTATTTTAGAGCTACTGATGAATGTTTTTGTCAAAACTAAATGTAAATGTTTTAATTTTGATGTGACCTTAAAAATGTCCGTTTTCTGAATATCTTAAAGATTAACAAAATTATAAAGATTTTAAATTTTGCCAGATTTAAGTTAAGAAAAATCTTAGGTAAGGAATGATTGTGAAACTGGCGCTTGAAAAAAACATACAAATCATGGAACTGTTATCAGAATATAACTTCTACATATCCATTCAATTCTCTGGCTGACAAATTCAACAGATTTATCCGTTTTTGACAGATTTGTACCATAAAAAATGGATAAACGGACGGATAAAATGAGAAGGTCAAATTAGACAAATTTCTCCCATTTTGACTGGTTTTTTTTTTAATTAAAAGTACTTAAAATTTTGACTTTTTGTATGGAAATTGTACCAAAATCAAACACTTAAAAAAAAAGTACCTAAATGGCAACCTTGAGCACTAAAAGTGTACTAATCTGGACAAATAAAATAATAAATTTGATGGTCAGCCTGAATTCTATAGTAGGTTTGTTAATCTGTGCAAGATGATCAGTCCTGTTAATGATTGTTTAGACTTATTGTTCAGAAGTTATGGCAAAACTTTACTTTTACAACTTTTATCCCTGGCAAAAAGTCCAGCCATGGGGAATTACGCAACCAACACTCTGCACTGCTTCGTGTGGTTAAACCATGTTTATGGATTTGTACCTCTTACAGCCTAGGTACCAAGATCCTAGTTTGAGAAATTTTGGCATTTCACTTGGTGAAGGTTGGTGCTTTTTTCTCAAGGCACTCTTATTTCTTCCACTATTCCAACCAATCAATATATAGTCCAACCTGCCTTAAATTCCACCTCTATATAAGGTCACCTGCTAATAAAGGCCAGTAGAATTGTATCCCAATTGTTCTTTATTCATATTATTTGAACCTCTCTATAAAGGCCATCTGCCCATAAAGGCCACTTTAACTGGTTCCCTTGGGTTTCCTTTACAGACAGGTTTGACTGTATAAGTGAAAGAATTTTGACTTTGAGTAAACACCATTATATTTCCTCTCTTCACTTCGCTTGATGATTATGGAGATGGGTAGAAACTGGGATGGGGTTAAAATTTAAATTTTACCTTCATGCATTAATAAAACATTTTATTGTTTTTTTTCCAGCCATTTGGTGTTAGGTAAGAATTTAATATCATTTTTATTCTTCCTGTATTTCCTTAATATTATTTTTCTGCCTCTTAAGATATGTAAACATCTCTAAATATGTGACAAGTCACTAAGCCTACCAAGACAAGTGAGGAACTTCAAATGTTTGACAAGTCATTGAGCCTACTGAGTCAAATTGAAAATTTTAAAAATGACCTTTTAGATTTGTTGAAGCTATGTATTTGTCAGAACAATGTTTTTGCTGTGATGTTTTCTTCAGTTACAATATATTATATGTTTTGATAGTTAACTTTTTACATTCATTTTGTTGTTGTGTGTACTTTGTGACTCTTGCTCTCGCCAAACACTATAGTAACATACACTCACACTGTGTGTGTGAAGTTAGAGGTTTGAAACCAAGCCTGGTCTGTTCAGGACATGAAAATAGGTATGGGCTGTTCTTTCACGAAACAATCAACATTTAGAAGAAAAGTCACAGAACGTAGCTGGAATCATGAAAAACCAATGACAAGTTTCACAATACATGTGACATGTTTAAGAACCCTCCTTGCATATTGCCCTGAGGATAGTCCGATACTCAAAATTTATTTCTGGTGTCCTGCTGGAGTGAAATGTTGCTTACCGAGACATAAAACCTTATTCAATCAATCAATCAATCAATTACCAGGTAGTAACTTTATATACTTATTAAAATCATTATTATTATTATTATTATTATTATTATTATTATTATCTGTTAGGATGGGATCAAAGAAGGACAACTGGCAGCTATACCCTGGAGCCCTACAAGAGATGGCCAGAGTTTGTAGATTAAATACCGGGAGAGCATGTCTTATAACATCGGATAAAAAGTGTATGAATAAGGTAAGGGCACCTGTCTGAATTGGTAAAAAGTCCACCCAGAACCAATAAGCCTGATTAAATACCAGGAGAGCATGTCTTTCTAATAACATCGGATAAAAAGTGTATGAATAAGGTATGGGAACCTGTCTGAATAGGTAAAAAGTCTACCCAGAATCATTAGACTCATATACAGTCGCTGGAATATTTTCAATTTTAAATGGTATAAAACCACTGCGAAATGATAATTGATACACTTCAGGACTGCATCTAGTTATTTGAGCATGTGTCTAGTGCTTATTGTAACAAAAACATCACATTTGTAAAATTTCTGGTATCATGGTCATTCAAATTGAAAATATTACTCTATTTAAATTGGAAATAAAATAATATTTGGTATTAGGTAATGAGTACATGAATTGATTCAAACTGCAGGGATGAAGCTTAACTATTTTGAGTAAGGGGCCCAGTTCACTTCAGAAAAGAAGATAAAACAGTAATAAATAGGAAAAATGTGTAAAAATTAAGGGGCTCAGACTGATTTTTAGGAGCCATCAGCTAATGGGCCCCTGCTAATCTTCATCCCTGTAAAGGATGTTACTAATGTTACATTGATCATAAATAATTTTAATAAATACATTGCTATTTGTTTAATACTTTATTACATTTATACATATATAACGTTTGCAGACAAGGGGGGTAACTCTGGATGAATAAATGAATATCAGAGGTAATCACATTTGTAAAACAGCTTCAAATGTAGCATTTTGTGGGTGTCGTAATTCAGATACAAGTCCAAATATGAGAAACAATTGAGATACAAGTCAAAATATGATGCTGATCTTGAAGAATCTGTAGTATCATTTGCAGACAAAGGGGGGTAACTCTGGATGAATAAATGAACATAATATTCAGAGGTAATCACATTTGTCATACAGCTTCAACTGTAGCATTTTGTGGGTGTCGTAATTCAGATACAAGTCCATATATGAAACAGATCTTGAAGAATCTGTAGTATCATTTATTTTAACCATACAAGGATAGATGACATTCAATTTTGATATTTTTTTCTGTTTTGTAGGTAATACAGGGATTTGGCAAGTTATGGAAAGTGAACAAAATACTTGGGATTAATTTGGGAGGATTAGCAGTGTCGGCTTATCTACTAGGAAGAACTAATTTGAGATTATCTGAGTATAAAAGTACTATCGCCAAAAAAGAAGAAAATGTGTGATATCATATTTGTGAGCATCAAACAAATTTTGTGTTTGAAGCACTTCGTTGTATTTTATAAATACTAATAAAACTTTTATTTCATATTTTGCATTTGAAATAAACTTTAATCTTATTTATTAACATTTGAAAATTGAGGGGCCTCAGTAGTTCAGTGGCATGAGCTTACGAATCAGAGTAACTTTTACCTCCAAGGTTGGTAACCAGCTGAAACAGATTTTAGTATGAGACGGTTTGTTGTTGCACTTGCTAAATGTCTACTTATTAGCTCTTGGTACTCCAGTTTTCTGCACCACTTATTTATTGACTACCATTTATCTTAATTAAGGAATGACATTCTGATCATGATATTTCAAGGGGTAATGCAGAATAGTGTGGTGTGTGCCAAAATTCGATGAAGGGCAAAGCCTTTCATTTTGATTTTGGCATGTGCCACACTATCTTGCATTACCCCTTGAAATACCATGAGCAGAAATGTCATTTCTTATATTTACAATTCTTTCTTTTAATAAATATTTTCATTTGGTTTAACCCTAGGCGTTATTGTTTCCATACCTGCTTATGTAGGATATGATTTTAAGCCATGCGAGGTAGGCCTATGACATGACCCCCTGTGTATGACATGACGTAATGTTCCAGGAAAAATGATCCACATCAAGGGTCATGACCCCAATTGTTTTTTATGGGAATTGCAATACTTCTGTATGTTTCATCGAAGCCAGGTACAGCCATATTGTAAATATATGGGATGTTAAAAACACTTTCTCCAATACATGTTTTAAAATGACACTTTATTAAATCACTGAATTAACACAACAATAACAAATTATTTTTGGGTTTTTTCTTTTTTCTTTTTTTCTTCTTTGTTTGTCTTTTTTACACCACAGTCAATCAAACATTAACAATTAAAATCCACATATTCAAAGCTGCGTAAATTTTCTCTTTAAATTCTGTAAAATAAAAGAAAAACATAAGTAATTAGTTTAATGCAATATTAGTTAAATACACCATTGTATTACTTAAGATTTGGAAATTTTGTATCATCTACTTCTGGGTCTATGGTGGCTTCACACCACCTAATTTGGAATACCGCTTGTGCAGATTCTAGTGCCAGAAAGTTTGTAAGTTTGCTTGCCAAAGGTAATTTTTCTCTGGACACACAGGTTTCCTCCAATGATTATGAACTGACTGCCTTGATATAACTGAAATAATCTTGACTTGGGCATAATAATCAATACTCCACTCTTAGATGCTTTCCATGAGAAACTCATCCAAATACTTTTATTTCTAACTTGTTTAGTGGCAATGAGTACAAATTCAAGTAAACTATTGGATCTAAATATTTAGAATAGTTCACGCCTCGTAATTCTCGAAATTTACAGAACATGAAACCAACTTAAAATGTTCTTAAAATTCAGGATGCTAAAATAATTTTATGCACCCAATTAACTTGTAAATAGAGTTTAAATACGCATGTACAGTCAATGAAGTGGTAAAATTGGCCTTTATGGACAGGATGTCTTTATATACAGATCCAAATAATATGAATAAAGAACAAATGGGATATAATTCTACTAGCCTTTAAAAGCAGGTGGCCCATATATAGAGGTGACCATTAAGGCTGGTTGGACTGTACTATAAATAAGTTTTGCAAAACTTTTTTTAAGTACTCTGTAAAGTAGATGGGAACAAATGAAGCATGAATAGATGAATATAAAACTCCTAACTTTTTGCACTTTATTGAGTGATAACATACTACAAAGTGCAGTACCTAAATGAAGCATTTGGCGCTGAACAAAAACTGACCAGATCATTTAATTATCAAGGTAATCAAAGTACATTTTTAGAGGCAAAATACGGACTTTACAGAAATATTGATATAACAGCATCATCATTTCTGTGGTTTCAGCAGTTTTCTGGGAAACATAAGCTGACCTCTGTGGTAATTAAATGTTCAGGCAGTTTTCTGGAAAACATAACCTGATTTCCATTTCAACTAAATGATCAGGTTCTTAGACTGATTTGCACCAAATGTCCCTCAATGCAGCACATGTACTTATACTTATTCATATATGTAAGTACCTAAAATACTCCTATCTTTGCAAACAGTCCTTAAATAATTACACAACTGAAAAATATAATAAGAGTAACTTGAAATTATATTTGGTTGTCATCACTATGGAAACTTTACACAATGTACAATACAATGGCCAAAACAATTAAATTGTTGACTCCCAAGATAATGCAAGCCTAGGTTTATTAACAAATTAAGGTCCTCAAAACTTGTAATGGCTGTCATCACAATATTGTGTCTCTTTATCCAAAAGTATCCTGAATATATTTGATGTCCAATAATTCCATGTTCCTTTCATTCTCAATATAGTTTTGATTTCACGCTTGATGGATGTAGATAGCCAGACAAAAAGTTCCAACCCTTACACACACGGAAAATCTTAGTAAAAGAATAAATGTGAAGCTGGGGCCCTTAACCTTTTCACTGCCAGGGTTTTCAAATAGCCAAAATGACGTTTTGTTTGTTAAGTAGACAATTGTTAGACTCAACAGTGACGTCGCCAATGTTCCGACTGATGGGAAACGTAATCCGACGCCGTCATAACACATTTCTTGTCAGATTTTGATACCAGCTCAATCTGGAATTACCCCGACAAACCATATTTTTTTCTTGTTTTAAAAAGTGTAATAGCAGTATAAGGGTTAAATTAATAACAATATGTTCAAACTAGAAATTGTAATCGTGGCAAGCACAATGATGAAAGTCTCCCACCTCTCACAAGTTCCCATGGTAATGACTGCCATGTTGTAAATTTCAAATGCAAATTGCATATCTACATGGCCATGGTTGATAGATTGTTGCTATACAAAAAGAGAAAAAGGGAAGACAAGAGTGTGCGGAAAGTGGAATAATAATAACAAAAATAAGAAAAGAGGAGAAACAGAATAAGGGCAATAAGTCTCCCAATAGCAGTGTGATGGGGGACTTAATAAGTCTTCAGGGCCTCAACTACTACAGAGGCAGACGAGGCTACTCCAGGATTTTCCAAATTGTTATTTTTTAATTTTATGTAATAAATCAGAATATACAGCATAAAGAACAGGTTATAGTTTTTGCTGTATCCGACTGTCTGTCTGTCAGTGTCTGTCTGTCTTTCTGCTTTACAGAATTGTTCACTGATATGAACCGTAATAATTTCTGAAAGATTATCATTTCCGGTTTCCTTGGGGATTGTTAATCTAGTGAGTCACTAAATATATAAGGACCAACGACGTAATCAAAATGTTGTACATTTTTCGAAGCAAAATTTGCATTTAAATTGAAGGAAATGGCAGGATTTTGTCTCAAAAATATCAAAATTTTCCGGGAGGCATGCCCCCAGACTCCCCTACTTCGACGCACCAAAGGCGCGTCCAGCTTGCCTCGCCCACAAATCAATCCTAGTTACGGCCCTGGTCTTGTATCTAATACTAGTATGCCAAGCGACTCCGCCTTATTTTCCTTATTTTTCCTGATTTTGAGCTGTTCCTGACTTTTCATGAATTTGTCAGATAAACGTCTGATAACTCCTGATTTCAAGTCCACAAAAAAAAACCAACATAATAATATGTTGGAATTATTTTAGTGTAAAGCAAGTTTTCTTTTAGGTAAGTAAGATTGATATGAGGCTCTATTGCTGTTTAAAATTCAAATTGTGACATTTCTTTCTATAAATCTTGTGGTTTTTATCACTTTTTATACAAAAAATTCCCTGATAATCTTCAGATTTTTAACTAAAAACCCTGATTCCTACTTATAATTTTTTAGCCAAAAAGTGTTTGACAAACTGTAATACATGTAGCTCTATAGTCCGACTAATCAGCCCACTAAACCCCCATTTTAATTTTTTGACTTTTTGGAGGTTTGTGGACCACAACCCTCCAAAAAGTCAAAAAATTAAAATGGGGGTTTAGTGGGCTGATTAGTCGGACTAGTAGCTCTAAAACTGTTGCTGTAGCTCCAAAACTGTTCCTACAGCATACAGACATTACTGAGTACAGAACATATTTATTGAAGTCACAATTTTCCATTGTTGAATCGAATCATTGTTGTATACTTACCACTTTTTATCACTTTGTTCTTTGCTGCATGTACACCTCTGATCTTGTGGTACATCTGCCATCACCTGCTCAACATGTTTACCACAACCTTCAATATAATAACACGACCTTGCAATTTGGGTCTTATTTGGTTTAGGATTTTTTCCACAGGGGCTTGTTTCATAATAACATTTAAAAAATACCCACAACTATATTTTTTAAATTTTTTATGAAACTGGCCCCTGTGTTTTTTGTGTCATTTTTACCAAATTCTGAATCACAGAATTTAAAAAAAATAAATAAATAAAATAAATAAACAAACCCATGAACGTAAGATATTTATTTTTGTATGGCTATAACAGTAAGCTATTTTATAAACGGAGGATGGGATAGATTACATGAAGCAATGTGGTGAATCCCGGCTTTGAAAGAAAAATATGTAAATTAACAGTATTCAATGTTAAATAATGGTTTGATGACCAATGAACCAAAATATTTTTAAAACCTTGCATTTCGTGCATTTTTATTATTTTTTGTCAAGAAAAAAAACGAAGTTTGCAAATGAATCTAGAGTTAGTATTCAGTTAAGCCGGGCGGCCCATTTATTTCTCCAATGTGTGTCACAAAATAGCCTAATCCTCTAATATTAAGTTAATGATGACTGAAGCTGTCGAGACAGCCTGGGGCGCTTACCCTTTCGGAGCATCCTCGTCTCTTTTCTGATGTTTAACCTAATTTGCTATTATAACCTACACTGGGTCGATCCTGCCTTAAACTTTGAGGCCCACTCAATATAAGGACCACCTGCTTATAAAGGCCAGTAGAACTGTTTCCAAATTGTTCTTTATTCATATTATTTGAACCTGGATATAAAGGCCACCTGCCCATAAAGGCCACTTTTACCGATTCCCTTAGGTGGCCTTTATATACAGGTTTGACTGTAGTTTTTGTCTTTGCTGTTGACAGTTGGGATTGTGAATTTTATATAGACGCATGTGTTTAATGTCTTAAAATCAGTTACAAACATCGGTAGAAGCAGTTAAAGACATCTCTATGATCAGTGATTGCATTTCACGCTTAGTAACCTTGATAGGGTACATGGGGTAACATTTGTGATATGTGCGAATGTGAAAACCGAGATAACCACTGTTTTTATGAGTCCACATTGTAGCAGCTACAGTAATAGAGATTAAACTCTTTTCCACTTGGTACTTACTAACGTGTTCATTGGTTCTCAAATCATATCAGTTATCTTTTCCCCGTAAAAACGGCGTTATTCCGGGAATTGACGTATCGCCGGCAACGCCCACCATGTTCCGACACTGGCCGCCATCACGGTACGAAAGCAGCGTGACAGCAACTAATGAAGTTCTAGTGTCAGTGACGTCATTAAACGGCACAATTCAGGCCGAGTTTTCAATCTTTTTGCGTGTAATTCAAGCATGTCGACCCTTTGTCAGAACAGTGGGCGTGGTCGGCGATCCATCAATTCATGCACGTAATGAACGTTTCCAAAACGTCCCCAACAAACGTTAAGGGATGTTGAGCATGTGGTATAGTGGCGAAACCCATTGCAGGTAGGTCAAAATCACTCGATATTACTGCCGCTATCTTGAGATGAACGTGACCACGGTAACTACAGCACTGAATGCTCTAACCAATGCAGTAGCTCAATGATAGGTACAAAGGTGGCGCTGTATGGTCTCATTAAACACTTCGCTCTTTCCCATTGTGTCCCATGTTAAATTACCCACCTTTGTGACGTCATTGTGAGTTTCTGTACGTAATAGGTACATTAAATTATACACCATTTGAAAGGGAATTAAAAACACTTCAATAAGCAGTTGTAAAAATGGTACCATTACCGTTGATTTTTTTCGCTAGATGGGATTATATGCATACCACATGAAAAACACGTATTCACGGCTTGTGTTTATTGGAACCTAAGCCGGATGCTGTCCACCTATTTACTTCGGTTGATACAAGTTTATCTTACACAATTTTTTAATAGCACAGTTATTTGGTGTATCTTCTACTTTCCAATGATATATTGTTTATCCCAATAACATTTGTGCACCCGATTTTTTCAGCCATACCCCTTATTATTAGTATTTTAATGTCTTAGAGGTACTATTTGGAAACAGGGCCAATTGACCTTTTGTGACCTGGAAGTGTTTAATGAGACCTATGTGGGAGATGGTTCGAACCCCAAGCCGGGTTCTGACCAAGACTTGAAAAAAGTCGTGACTGATTTTTCGCCAAGTACTCGGCATTTAGAAATGAACGTCACGGGATCAACCCCCAAAACGTACAACCGATTCCCCGTGTCACTACAGACGTTGTACGTTTAAAAATTTCTGCCATTTCACCTATAGCTGGAAATGTCTCGATGTAAGTGAAATATTCTTGACAGGGACATAAAACCCCGTTCATTCAATCAATCGGTACTTACCTCGCCATGTAGTTTTCTTACACTTGTCACATTGCACTTTCATACACATGGTAGTAAGGTTTTCCTTCCTGTAGAGGCAGACGACAAAATGCTGGTTTAATATCTTAACACTATTACTGATCTATTTAAAAATCAAACGATAAATCATGTTTTATATTAGATTATAAATCGATAGATCAGTTAAGCATTTTTAAAAATAATATACAGGCTATATAGTATACAATGTATGTGTAGTTTATAAAATATTAAGTATATAGTATAGGCAAGCACCATTGACCTGCCCGCTTGACCTTCCTACAGGAATATTCAAATTCAAATTCAAATTCAAACTTTATTGTCATATAATCAGACGACAGATTGTGACAAACAAATACAATACAAACAAGCAAGGAACATAAAAAATACTATAAGTCTGGCATATATCGAATACAAAGTAAAAAACAACTAAAGTCTCCCGTCCTCAGTTCCAACGACTGTTTAATAAAGGAGACTGTTCTTTTTACTTGAAAAAAAGTCTGTATGATTTAGCAGGTCCACCAGTTTTTCAATATCGGTAAAATTATTAAAGTTGGGTATTTTAAATGATATATCATCAAAGAAAGTATTTCGCAAGTTTTTATTAATTTTGCAATATAATAAAAAGTGTTTTTCATCTTCAGTCAATAGTTTAATTCATACACGATCGACCACCCAATACATGGGTAGTGTTAGAATTTGTAGTTAATACATAAACAACGCTTGTTTCCCATGAGGTACACGAAAAAAACCACCTATGTTCCCTATACATAAATGTACTGGCCCATAATAAATATTTAAATTAGAGATCAAACGGACAGGTCAATGTTGTTACCCTAATATACAACGTCATATTGTTTTTGTCAATTTGCCATTGATAAAAAAAACGGTGTTACAATTCAATGGATTTTTAGTTCAAAAGTTTGTAAAACAGATTAACCGTGACGTTAGAACAAAGTATGTCGAAATGCAGCAGACGTTGAAGTCACGTTCAATAATATGAATGTCCTTGAAAATCACGTTCAAGACATATATGCTATAAGGTTCCAACATTAAAGAATAAACTTAGTAATTCAATAGAACCTACCACCCCATGCGGTGCCAGATATGGAAAATATCGGATAGAGTTCATGAAGCAATGAACCGTCTTCAATGTTACAAGCTATCGCCCCCCCCCCCCCCCCCCCCATGGTACCAGATAGGAAAAAGTCCACACAGTGGGCTGTTGGCGAGTTCTGGACCAAATATATTAGAGCCAAGGTTAAGATTCACCTTTCTTGAACTAATTAATGTGGTGATTTAATCAATTTCTCCCATCGCAAAATACGCCAAAGCAAGCAAAATTCCCCCAGATTCTATACATGTACTTATCTATCGTTTTAACTTGACGTCAAATTTTCCTGATTTACAAATCAAATCGAATTTATTACGCTCAAAAACCACTGGAGGTGGTATGAGGTTTCAAACATATATATATACTATGTTATGCATTATTATAATGACATACAATACAGTGTACCAAATTGTATCAAATTATATTAAAATACATACAATCTTATCATTCAGTTTTCATTTGTAAAATTTTAACCCTTCCCTGATAAACAAACAAAGATTTTTCAACTTATCATAATGCTTCATATTCATTAATTGTAACGTTTTAAAGGTATTCGGGTGCAAATGAAAAATTTTGTCAATAAACTTTTTTCTAAGGTCATCAAATTAAGAACATTTAAGTAAAAAAAAAATCGTCTCCAATGGAATTGCTGTTACATTTTTTTTATTTCTATCAATACTTTTTTCATTTTTTTTACAGTAACCGCTACGGCTTGTTTATGGTGGGTGATCTGTTTTTCACGATCACAAGACCAGTTAGCATTATGTAGCAATTTCAAATCATTTGGCAGTGAAAGTGTTAATAAAGAAGTAATTAAATTCGGTATTTGTATTTGATGTTTTAATTAAACGTAAAACTTTTTTGCGCGGCACGAAATTTCGCCTATGAAAATGTCTCTTTTCGTCTAGAGGACAGACAAACAAAAATTCGAAATTGCAAAAATCAGCCCAATACATAAAACTTCATTCTAAACAGTGTTATGCTTTTGATTTAAATTTCAATTTTAAAAAAATAATTTCATTTCTAACAGAGATTTTCCTGAACTTATTTGATATCTTTTGGGACCCACTGATTAATATTTTTGACGTTGTCTTCATAATGACACTGAATTCCTGAATATGTTTAAGAATTAACAAAATTAAAAATTTGAAATTTTACTAAACTTAGTTTAGGAAAATCTTCGTTAAGAAATGGTTGTGAAACTGGAGCCAGTTCCATTGCAACATTTTTGGATTATACTAGCCACACGAGTTACTTACCAAATAAATTCAACGATCGACAAACTCCGTTGCTTTGCAAAAATCAATTACGTCACAAACAATTAAATGACGTCACTGATAGAGACAATAGGAAATCAAGCTTCGAAACAGCACCCACCCCCTAGCTCCGTATGTCGCGATACGAATGTTGGCCACTGTTCGGAGCTTTGTAGGAAATGTCACTTGGGACATTTTATTTATTTACTTACTTATTTATTTGTTTTATTTATTATACTTTTGATTATTCAATTATAGTGTTGTTTAAATTTTTTCAAATCATTTTCCAGCAACTCTCTCTCTCAGCGGATGTTCAATTATTTCTCAAGGTTGTAAAATGTGAGATAAATAGCTACTAACTAGGAGATACTGTATACTAGAGGGATGTTTTACCGGAAGAAATGCGAAATTCCGGAATAGTAAGACACTTTCCGTAATTTTGCGGATATCGGGTATATCGAGACAAAATCTGGAATGACAACGTAAATTCCGGAATATTTAGAGAAATCGGGAAAGATAAAGCAAATCCGGTATAATGATCGAGGCGCCCAAACAAAGTTTTGCGACTTATTGTTTATGCACCGTTTCTTCTTCTTCTTCTTCTTCTTCTTCTTCTTCTTGTCACGAACGTGTTCAACCAATTTCGAACGAAATACCATTGTATTGGAATAAAATACATGTACTATAACGTGGGTATGAAGTACTATTTTAGGGAATAAAATACTATTGGGAAGGAACGAAATACCATTGCGTGGGGAAAAAAAGAAAAACATAACATGAAACAAAAAAGTATAGCGTTGGAACGAAATGCCATTGTATTGAAACACAATACATATACTTATGCAAGGGAACGAAGTACTATTTTCAGAGAATGAAATATCATTGCATATGAATGAAATACCGTTACATGGAAACGAAATGCTATTGCGTGGGAATGAATTTCTGTTGCATGGGAAAAAAGTCAAGAAAACTGTTAGAGAACAAATGAGCAGACCGGGGAACCTATAGTTCCCTTCATCGGTCCACCAGAAAGCCGACTGATTATTTTAGTTTTGACAATTGTCATCTGCTACTTTTGAATGTATTATTTCATAAAAATTCAAAAGTAGCACATGACAATACTATAGCTAAAAAAACTTTATACTAGTACATGTACATAAGATTGTCTTGGTAAAAACATCATGTAAAATGAATGTATAGTAGAATAAACTAGAAAAACTGTGAGCCACAAGCTCACAAAAAATACCCCCGCTCCCCCCACATAAAAAATCCATCGGATCAAATTTTTAAATAGGAGGTGCACATCTACATTATATCACAAAGATTGTGTGAAAATTTCACGAAAATCCATTGGAAGGTTTAGGAGGAGTTGCGGATAAGAAATAGGTACCCTAAGGTGTAACGGAAGGACAGACGGACACCCCTATCACTATATACCCCCCACTTTTTAAGCGGGGGGGGGGGGTATAAAAAGTACAGGTTATAATAGAATAATGGCTAAACAGGAGTTGCTTTTATCAAATGAAAATATTGATATATATATATATTGTAACAGGAGGAGAAAACACCAGTTAAACCACTTTCTCACCGAGTGCCCAGGCTGAGGATCAAACCTGGCCCTCCGGGGTCAAAAGCGAGCGTTCTACCACAAGACTTAAGATCCGGACCAGAACGTCTGGCAGTAAATCACACACTTACATCTAATACATGTGCACCGACTAGCTCGCATATAATCTAATTAATTTTAAGGGAATAATTATAGCTTACAAAATCTAATTTAAATGTTATATAAATACTCACCATTTACTTGTGATAAAAACGTGGTACTAAAATAAATGTGGGACCGGCCTTAATACAACTCATTAATACATAACTAAAGACAACTCAGCACACGTGACATGGGGTGTATCACATGTAGGCCTAGCTCATGATCAGGTGAACAGGGATAATATCCTTCATAAATTACCCCAGTTGGTGGAGTGCTTGCTTCATAAGTTGGAGGTCGTGGGTTCGAACCCCAACCAAGTCTGACCCAAGACTTGAAAGCGGATAGTACTTTCGCCACGCACTTGGCAATGAAAGTTACGGTTTTTTTGGGGCGGGGGACTTTAAATAAACTAGATCCCGTGTTACGGTAGGCGTGAAACGATAAAGAACTCTGTTGTATAATGTCATCAACGCAACGCACACTTATGATCGGCATCTTCGTCTAAATCTGGCGACTGCTCGATATGAGTGAAATATTCTTGACTGGGGCGTTGAAACTATTACTTTACTAAACTATTCATAAATTAAAAAGAAAATATCAATTTTATATTTAAAAAAACTTGAGAGTAAACTACATTAACGGACTTAGCTACATAGTGCACCTAGCTGAAAACTGATGTCTCCGAACGGTTTTTCATTTTACTGAAGTTGCCTTTGACTGTTCAGGCCTAATCTAGCAAAATTAGAATTGTTTCTCAGTTTTCCGTGTAACATTAATGCCATTTAATTGTGTCGTACAATTGAAGGTTAGTTTAATTTGTAGCGGTCAGGGTAGCTCATTTGGTAGAAGACTGGTCTATAGTGTGGGAGGTCCCGGGTTTGATCTCCGGTCTGAAAAATCTTGCATGTTGTTCCGATTAAATATAGATGTTCGGCCTACCTGTAACCCAACTCAAATGTTTGTACTATAGTTTGAAGCATATATGTGATGTCGATTATATAACACTAGTAATAATGTACCAAGATGTTTCATCTGATTGATAAATTCTTTGATTATGAAAAAGACAAATTGAAATACATAAAAGCAACCAATGCGTTGCGAATAAAACTAGTCCCTGTTGGAGCCTCATGAACTTTATCGAAATTATCGCCCTTGAG
This sequence comes from Anadara kagoshimensis, assembly GCA_021292105.1. Lineage (NCBI taxonomy): Eukaryota > Metazoa > Mollusca > Bivalvia > Arcoida > Arcidae > Anadara > Anadara kagoshimensis. The sequence goes on along the minus strand of CM037862.1, from coordinate 23,967,478 downwards.
TTAATTTTATACACAACAATTTTGAAAAGTTAAATGTTTAATCATTTCATCCGTAAAAATATTGTATGATTAACATATATAAGTGGAAAAATTAATATTACAGTTATTTTTGCTTAAAAATTAAATAATATTGACTTTTTATTTTTACGATATAAAATATATGTATACAGACTTTTAAATTGTTTTTAAATCCTGTTTTAAATTAAATTTGTGTAATATATGATTTATGACGACGGAAAAGTAACACCTTATTATCTAACGGAATTATATGTCTCGCTTAGATAATCAATATTTGCAGCCCTCATTTCAAGGGTAATGTGTTGTTAGATTGAACAGGGAATGTTAAAAAATTTGCTTAATGGTAAGGTGGAAACTTTCTGGAATTTGACGTGTTTAATGATTCATGTATTGATTGGGGTTTAACGTCACTTATAAATATTTTTTCACTTATATCGACACGTCACAGCTATATGTGAAGTGACAGAATTTTTTACCATTGCAGGGCAATGTTGGAGGTTCTACGTGCCACGCCTTCTGCGACACAGGGTAACAGTTTTAATAACTTATTACGAAGGATCCCGTGCCTTTCGTTTCTAAAAATTCGGTAGCTCAGTTGGTGGAGTGCTCGATCCAAAAGTGGGAGGTCGTGGGTTCAAACCTCGACCGGGTCTGACCCAAGACTTTAAAGTGGGTAGTGACTGTTCTATCGTCAAGCACTCGGCATTGCAAAAAAGGAAGACACGGTTCTTTCGGATGAGAAGTTAAGATAAACGAGGTTCCATGTCACAATAGTCAACAAACAATAGTCGAAAACAATAGTCACTAACTTTTATTTTTATCAAGTCTTTGTCAGTCCCCCGGCCGCGGTTCAAACCATACGGAGCGACCACTCAACTAACTGAGCTACCATTATTCACTGTGGTACAGCGTACACGGGATATTACAGCATAAAGTGAGCCAAACAGCCCATGTAAACAACACCAGCGTAAGTCGAAAGCCGATTTTTTACTTATCTGTTCATTTTAACATGTGATTGCGTATTGGGTCATCAATCGGACACATAAACGTTTCTATTGAAATAGTTAACTGCATTTGATACACTGTTTAAACACTGAAACAAATTGATGAAGCGCAAGTGCTCACCTGTGATTTTGACGTCGCTGGGAGTTTCCTTTCAATATTTCAATTTCCACTTGATAATTGAAAATTCTGAATGGTAGAATTCCTCAAGATTGTTCAGAACTACATGTCCACCAAATTTTAGCTCAATATTTTGCGAATTGAAGGAGCAGGAGACGTTTAAAGATCGGCGTGGTGTACTGGGAATTGATTCTCGTCATCGTTTTAGTGCACCGAGAATTGCAAAAATACGGTTACCTGGAATCGTGTATAACATTATTTTCCAGTCTTAATCCTTAAAGAAATCAAGGATTGCGAATGTATGATACAGTTTCTATGCATGGTGCATACAATAATAAAAAAAGTTTCACAGTGCAAGTTCATATTAGGTGTTCATAGAAAAGGCTCTAACCTTGATTTCAAAATTGAATTAGGTAGATCGCCAATATTAAGACTTTAAGAGACATATAGTGATCCAATATTTTCATAAGAAATGTTTAAGACTTAAGGATTTCCAAACTAATATAGTATCCACACTAGGAAAATATGACCTTCCAATTCTAAAGTAAAAATGTGGGTGGTCGGATTTAAACGCAACAGAAAGACCCTTGTTCTAGAAGGCCTGCCATTGATACAACCCCAGAAAGGTCAATAAAGTTTATAATATCGTTACGACTAACAGACAAGTTACGGAATGGTATGTAGCCAGTTGGCATTTCACAGGAAATACATGTATTACATTTGATTCTAACAGAAGGTCTTGCAATGAGAAATGCTTACCAAGGCATCTGGCATTCTGATGGTCAGAAGCACACAAAGCGCACTTTGTCATGTGCTTTTTTCAGATATTGGTTACTATGGACGAAACGTGGGTTCATCATTTCACCCCAGTGACCAAAGTTTACACTTGACCGTGCCGAAGAAGACGAAGACTGTTATATCAGCTGGAGAGGGTATGACCTCGGACGGCTTCCAGTGATACTGGTAGGTTATCTCCAAAAAGGACAAACAATCAATAACACATACTATTCATCACTTATGAGGCAGTTACGGAAACCTATTAAACTCAAGCCTGAGAAATGGGGGAAAACTCAGTTAAGCTGTGCTGTTTCACCAAAGTAGCCTATTTAAATCATACGAATCTTAAGAAATAATTGTGAAACTACAGCCAGTTGGTGCTTGGTATACAAAATGTATGTATAATACTTTATTATTATAATTAGAACTTGCTCTTGTTTATAGAATGATTGAAGGTAAACATATCACGTTTTAAACAACATCACTGATGAGTAGCCGGAATAGTATGTAGGTTACATTCACATAGAACATACTGGCTTCGATATACAAGCTGTTCTTATTTAGAGGTGGTCTTTATGTTAATGCCACTAGACTCAAAATAGACAATATAGCGTTATGAAAACATTCATGTAGAATGTGTAGAGCTTTTTTATATATAATTTGACGAGGGCAACTCAATAAGTAACTAGCCTATCCCATTTCCGATTGTCCGACAGGGCCATTGTTTTTGTGTACTTGTTTTATACCCGGATACAAAATTGCATGCGTATCGAGGTGTCAGTGTAGTTTTAGGCACTTTGTTTGCAGAGCGTAACAAACTACATGTTTTTGATAAAAAAAAATGAATAGTTGCACATCTAATATTATAAAGGAATGAAAAAGTTGTATATAATATTTTAGCAATTACATTATTTCTGAAATACTATGGTTATTCGCGTAGTAATATGATTAACTAACAGGCCTAAAATGGCAATGTCTAAAAACTGGAAATTTTGAGTACACGAAATTTGACCTTGCAAACCTCCATCGTGGATTTGCAGAATAACGAATCAGTTGACATTAGAATTTTTTCAATATTATTTGAAAAAACTATATTTGCTTTCTGAACACATTAAATTGAAAATTAAAAATTAAAAACAAATCTATTGAGTGCCGATTTTTTGTGACAAAAAATAGGGAAAATAACTTCAAAATAGAAAAAAACAGTTTGGTCCCAAAATCTCTTAGCAATATGCAAATGGCAACCAAAGCATCAGTATACAGCGCCTTATTGAAGCGTTTTATGTCAAAACGTGATTTTCTTTTGTGTCTAAAGACAGTATATGAGATTAAGATTCATTAATTTGAGCCAGACAATAAAGCACAGGGTCGTCAGTGAATAGGGACTGGGTCCCCTGGGCCAAAGAAGACTAAGGACCATTAATCTGCTGGCAAGGTGATGTCCACAGTATTTTGGGACACAACAGGTGTTATTGTGTGTGGCTTTTTACCAAAGAGAAGAACAATAACTGGAATGTACTATGCAAACTTGCTAGACCAACTGAGAACTGATATCCGTGAAACTGCCGCAACAGGACAACGTAGGAGGCCATAGTTGCAAACTTACAATGAAGGCTGTTGGGCGAGACGGGTATGAATTAATACTAAATCCTGCCTAGCTCGTAGCGACTTCTTCATGTTCCCAAATTGAAAAATAATACCCGAGGACCTCATTTCAGGTCTGACCAAGAAGTCGTGACGACAGTTGAGGATTGGGTCAATGGAAATCACCATGTCTTTTTCAGTTCTGGGGTAATGAACACCGTTGGTATAAGTGCATCACACTAGAGGGCACTGAATTACATTTAAAAAAGAAGAGGTGACTCGAATCCGGAAATAATTTAAGCTGGTTTATAATTGATTTGCCCTCGTAAATAGAAACTCAAAATTAGCACATGACACATTGAACTATGGTTAACATTTTAAAACAGAAAAAAAATGTTATATTGTTAAAACTGTTTATTTATAAATCAGTTTCAAGACGTTTGATTTTACTCTCGTGCCAAACTACAAATACTTTCTTTACTTTCACTTCATTAGTTGCATTTGCTATGCCACGGTCGAACTTTAACAATTTAAGAACGAATTATATTTTGACATTACACATGAGCCTTTGTAATGGTTTAGTAGACACTTATAGATCTCCATCAGTCTACACATATCGGGGAAATATGTAGTATAAAATTCTATATAAATTCATTAAAACATGAAAATCGCACAGCTAGCAAGATGTTTGACTTCGCAATTCCCGGTACATAGTCAGGGGGAAGATCTCAAAAAGTAGCTTCTTTATTGACCCCCTAAACTTTTTTGTTAAAAGCAGGAAACATGGTGGATCTTATTGCCCTATATGTACTTAGTCACGCTAGGTATGTTTCCACCTTGACTTTTTCCGTTTAACGAAAATATGGCTGACAATCCAAAATGGCCGCCAAAAAGATAATTTAAGTATAAAAATTCAATATCAAATCAACCACTTAAACTTTTAAGTTGAAATTTGGTATTTAATCAATTAAATATTTATACTAATTTTGCATGAATAAACATTGGTTGTAAAATCCAAAATGGCCGCCATTTTCAAGATGGCCGACTTATAATCATCGTGCTGAATTTTAAATCAAATACAACAAAGGGTGTCATTAATTTATGACATAAAACAAATGAATTGTTTTTAATATATATGTACTTAGTTAGGCTAAGTATGTTTTCACCTTGACTTTTTCCATTTAATGAAAAAATGGCTGCCAAGTCCAAGATGGCCACCAAAAAAGATCATTTTAAAATTAGAATTGAATAACAAATTAACCGATAAACCTTTTAAGTTGAAATTTGGTATTTGATCAATTAGGTATTTATACTAATTTTTCATGAACAAACTGTGGTTGTAAAATTCAAAATGGCCGCGATTTTCAAGATGGCCGACTTATAATCATCGCGTTGCATTGTTTTAATACAATAAACCAATATTTTGAATTTGTTAATATATATACTAGTTAACTGTCTCCTTCAAAAGCTTTTACACCAACTTGATTTACACCCACAAACAACTGTGCAGTAGAGTGTGTTTTCACAATAATTAAACTGCACATTCATCACAAGGATTCAACAGTTCCACATTCAAAAATTGAAGGTCAATTTCCCAACTATTAACAAGAGTTAATGGTTGTTTTTACTGAGGAAATAAACACAGAATCCAAACCATTTCCTGATAATTTATTTGTTTAATGTGCATGACCGGGACGTATCTTGTAACGTGGCAATGACGGAACATATGACAGTGAAGTCCACGAAAGTTTGTCGAGGATTAAAATAGATTACAAACAAAGGAATCTACCCTTAATAACAGGATTACTGATTTTATTGTATATTCATAAGCTTTCAGTTCAGAGTTTTCAAGCTCTGTTATTTGTTTGAACACTCTCCATGCTGGAAGCTCAATCACTGTCTGTTGATAAAATACCAATAGATCTTAATGTTTTTCTTCCGATATTTCTTATTGACTCCTGGAAATTTCGGTTTCTTATTTGTTCTAGTACTCACTTAAACCTTACTGTTTAGTTATGAAACAAAACCAAGAGAATACAAACATCTGGTCATTATACGTCATTCTATCCACCTCGCTCGGCATAAGGAACAAGTTTGAGTCTGCCTATTTATGGTTTGCACAAGGACCTAATGTATCCCGCCCTGTACTCGAGAATGTATTATTTGGATTCGCAACCCGCCACTAACCACCGACTCCTTGCCTAGTACTTTCTTGCTCAACTCATTTGATATAAAACTAGTCAGTGAAGCCTTATTCTCTCCCTTATTTATAAAATTGTTTGAATTCTCAGGCAACATAGAATTCTATCTCTCTTCTACATTTTTTAAATCTGTTTATACAACGGTGCAAACTGCTAGCAAATGAATTGTTGATGCAGGGATAGTGCAAGCCTTGGCTTATCAAGGCCCTCATAAAGTTTTATGGCTGTCATCATGTGACTCTGTATCCGAAAATACCATGGATATGTGGCGTCCCAAAGTTCCATGTTCATTGAGTGTGGGTTGCTCAATTACCCTTCCAGGTCACTTGTTCTCAATGGACGTTCCTGTGTTAAACTTCATTTGAAAGTTTCAAGATTTTTACTTTGCTTCATAATTGTGATTTTGACATAGATTGGTATGTTTGTTTTAAATTAATTTTTTGTTTGGTTCAAGCCTTTATAAAACCAAACAATCTACTCTAACAATATTTTCTAAAACGATACTTTGTGGTTGCTGCGAGACAATCTTCAAAGTGCATATTGTGGTTTCCCAATGTTGCTAACCATTGCCGTCCCATATATTATCGTGCAGGTCTTTATATTTTTCGGTAGGATTATGGAGTTTCAAAAATCCAAACAATAATAGCTACATAATAGCATTGTGCCAGTGAAAGCAGGAAGAGGCAATGGTAATACTAGTAGTGATATACTGGACAAAAAGAATTCTAAGTAGGTAGTTTACGACCAATCAACAAACATCTAATGTAGCAACAGATATATGATGTCATCCAAAAATGTTCAGAAAAGGGTATAAAGACCTGTACCATGTAACAGCATTCGGAAAGCACCAATGCACAAACCTTTGACAACTTTGTAGATTTGCAGAGAGCACAAAGTGTCATTTCAGGAATAGTGATAGTGTAGACGTTTTGTGATGTTTTGTTTGATTGATAATTTGAGCAATCTATAAAGTCTGACAAGAAAAAAATCAATCAAAAACAAACACAACATTCCATCCACAAATCACAATCATAGAGCATTAAAACCAGAAAGAACTGGCAAGAATAATTCGATTTAAAGAATAATGCATGTTTTGCACAATAAAGATACAAAGTTGAAAATTGGAATAATCCAATATACATATGGACGAGAATAAAGAATGAATCTGATTTTCTTTAGGTTTATATCAAATGAGTTAAATAAAAAGGATGTGTGGAAAGCAGTTGATGGTTAGGTTAGGTTTTTTTGGATGCAAATACTACATTCTGGAGTACAGGGCCAGGTAAATCAGGTCTTTAAGCAAACCATAAAGAGGCAGACACAAGAATTGTTCTTTGTGCCAAAGAAGCCAAAGAAACAGATAATGGTCAGCCGCTTATTCTTTGTAGCGATGCAGATGTTTTTGTTATGGTCTTGGTTTTTGTTTTACAATTAATGTTTTGAAAATATAAGATTAATATTAAATCCAATATTTATAACTGTTGAATTGTTGAACCGGGGGAATAGGTTATATTCTGATCATACTTATATAATAAGTATAAGGTATATACGTATAGATATATTGTTGCAAGGTGCTTGTGGTTGTTAATCGTGTCGCTGTTGGACCTTTTTGAATGTTTGAATGAGCCTGATGAATATTTTGTATTGCAGACGTCAAAAGTCATAGCTATTAAATTGATTCAAATGAACTTGAAAAATGTTTCGGCTTCGTTATTTAAATTATTTAAATTATATGAAATAAGTTTAAAAAGCTGTTATGTAATATTTTCTCTGTAATATTTTCACATAGTGTGTGTGTGTATGTGTGTGTATACATAGATATATTAAATGAATTACTTAGGTTTTAAATCATAAAATAATGAATTCTTTGTTGTATTTGATTTAAAATGCAGTGCGATGATTATAAGTCGGCCATTTTGAAAATGGCGGCCATTTTGAATTTACAACACAGTTCGTTCATGAGAAGTTAGTATAAATATTTAATTGATCAAATACCAAATTTCAACTCAAAAGCTTAAGCGGTTGATTTGTTATTGAATTTTAATTTTAAAATTATCTTTTTTGGTGGCCATCTTGGATTTGACAGCCATATTTTCATTAAACGGAAAAAGGCAATGTGAAAACATACGTAGACTACTAAGTACATATATATTAAATACTATTCATTGGTTTTATGTCATAAAATAATGACATCCTTTGTTGTATTTGATTTAAAATGCAGCACGATGATTATAAGTCGGCCATCTTAAAAATTGCGGCCATTTTGAATTTAACAACCAATGTTTATTCATGAAAAATTAGTATAAATATTTAATTGATTAAATACCAAATTTTAAGTTAAAAGGTTAAGTGGTTGATTTGATATTGAATTTTTATACTTAAATTATCTTTTTTGGTGGCCATCTTGGATTTGACAGCCATATTTTCATTAAACGGAAAAAGGCAATGTGAAAACATACCTAGACTTACTAAGTACATATATATTAAATACTATTCATTGGTTTTATGTCATAAAATAATGACATCCTTTGTTGTATTTGATTTAAAATGCAGCACGATGATTATAAGTCGGCCATCTTAAAAATTGCGGCCATTTTGAATTTAACAACCAATGTTTATTCATGGAAAATTAGTATAAATATTTAATTGATTAAATACCAAATTTTAAGTTAAAAGGTTAAGTTGTTGATTTGATATTGAATTTTTATACTTAAATTATCTTTTTTGGCGGCCATCTTGGATTGTCAGCCATATTTTCATTAAACAGAAAAAGTCAAGGTGGAAACATACCTAGCGTCACTAAGTACATATAGGGTAATAAGATCCACCATGTTTCCTGCTTTTAACAAAAAAGTTTAGGGGGTGTCACTTTTTGGTGATCTGCCCCCTGACTAACACCTATTTGCTCCTTTATTGCCAATTCCCAGCACACCTTTTTGCAATTTCCAGTACACCGCGTGTTATCCTCCAACGTCTCCTCTCCTTTATATCGCAATACATTGAGCTAAAATTTGGTGGACATGTAGTTCTGAACATCCTTGAGGCATTGTACGCTTCAGAATTTTTAATTATCAATTGAAAATTGAAATATTGAAAAGAAACTCCCAGCGACGTCAAAATCACAGGTGAGCACTTGCGCTTCATCAATTTGTTTCAGTGTTTAAACAGTGTATCAAATGCAGTTAACTATTTCAATAGAAACGTTTATGTGTCCGATTGATGACCCAATACGCAATCACATGTTAAAATGAACAGATAAGTCAAAAATCGGCTTTCGACTTACGCTGGTGTTGTTTACACTGGCTGTTTCGCTCACTTAATGCTGTAATATCCCGTGTACGCTGTACCACAGTGTTATTGTGTTCAACGAGAACGTGTGTTACGAGTGAAACAAGTCCCTGTTGGAAAATCGTGTACTTTATCAAAATCAATATTACTTCCCTTGATCTGTTTAAATATATAAGTGAATAAAATAAAACGCATGTACAGTCAAACCTGTCTCTAAATGCCACCCAAGGGAACCAGTAATTAAAGGTGGTCTTTATATACAGGTTAAAATAATATGAATTAAGAATAATTGGGATACAATTCTACTGGTCTTTATAAGCAGGTGGTCCTTATATAGAGGTGGCTTTAAGGCAGGTCGGACTGTATAACACGAAGTATAAAATATTTCACGACTACTTAATCAATAAAATTTTAATTTTAGTCATAAATATAAAACATATGGATACACATTTCTCTATTGTTCTTAAAAGCGGAATTTGTGACAGTTGTGTTCATGACGCCGGGAAAGTAACACCTTATCTGACGGATTTATATGACATGCTGAGATGCCTGAGATGCCCTAAATACGAGGGTTGTATGTTCTCTGTGGTTTGATTGGTTAAAAAGAGAAATAAAAATCATGAAGTTCATTTTAAAATTTTTGTCTTCTTTTGACTACCAATTATTTGCATAAAGGTTTGGTGTCATAGAAATTCTTTATTTTCTGAATAAAATATTCAAAAATATACCGGTATTGTAGTCATATTATAAAATTATGTATATTCCTGAACTTTGTCATATTATAAATTTTAGAATATTTCATTTAGATTGTTTGTATATATATATGCGTAATGAGAAAGTGTTTGCGGGAAGTTTAGTAGGTTGTTTAGAGTAACGTGTCTGTTTCCCAGTCAGTGTTTCACTTGTAACGATGGGATCAGTCCTAGAATGAATGAATGGGGTTGTTCGTCCTGGTGAAGAATATTTCATGTATATCGAGAAGTCACCAGCCGCTGGAAAGCAAAAATTTCGATTTCGGTCACTTCGCTTATACTATAAGCGAAGTGACTCGGAAATCGAAATTTTTACCTTTCCAATGCGCTCAGGACAATGCGCAAGGAAGGTTGTTTAACATGCCACGCCTACCGTCACACGGGCCATCGATTTTAAGGTCTAATCCGAAGGACCCTTGACTTTCATTTCTAAATGCCGAATGCTTCGCGAAAGAACCATCACTACTTATTTATCAAGTTTGAACCTACAATGTACCAAAGAGCGAGCTCATACCCACTGACCTACCGCAGTGGTTAGTTCTAGGGTGGCGGTTACCACCTACCATCTCGGCAACATTCGCAATGTTAAACGACGAGAGGCGAAAAAAAACCATTTGTCTGATTGAGATCATGCTCAGTATTGGCTTGATACAACTTATTTTATTCAGTTCCTCAAAGTCCATACCAGAACATAATTGTTTTAGGGTTACTTGTAAATGTAAACTTCATTGCAACTTGGTATTTACAGTATTGTCATATACCATTTTTTGAATGTATTTTATTGTCATATACCATTTTTTGAATGTTTTTTATTATTGTCAAATACCATTTTTTTAAATGTATTTTATTATTGTCAAATACCATTTTTTGAATGTATTTTATGATTTAATTAAAAAAATGGTATATGACAGTACAGAAAGTTTAACGCTAAGTTTATAAATTGATGCAACTCATCTCTGCTCCCGATAAGCTATATATCTTGACAGTTTTTAGGCAGCTGTTATCTAGGTTTCGTCAGTTTTTAGGGAGCTGTTATCTAGGTTTCGTCAGTTTTTAGGGAGCTGTTATCTAGGTTTCGTCAGTTTTTAGGCAGCTGTTATCTAGATTTCGTCAGATTTTAGGCAGCTGTTATCTAGGTTTCCTCAGCTTTTAGGCAGCTGTTATCTAGGTTTCGTCAGTTTTTAGGGAGCTGTTATCTAGGTTTCGTCAGTTTTTAGGCAGCTGTTATCTAGGTTTCATCAGATTTTAGGCAGCTGTTATCTAGGTTTCCTCAGCTTTTAGGCAGCTGTTATCTAGGTTTCGTCAGTTTTTAGGCAGCTGTTATCGGTTTCGTCAGTTTTTAGGCAGCTGTTATCTAGGTTTAGTCAGTTTTTAGGCAGCTGTTATCTAGGTTTCGTCAGTTTTTAGGCAGCTGTTATCGGTTTCGTCAGTTTTCAGCAGCTGTTATCTAGGTTTAGTCAGTTTTTAGGCAGCTGTTATCTAGGTTTCGTCGGTTTTTAGGCAGCTGTTATCGGTTTCGTCAGTTTTTAGGCAGCTGTTATCTAGGTTTAGTCAGTTTTTAGGCAGCTGTTATCTAGGTTTCGTCAGTTTTTAGGCAGCTGTTATCTAGGTTTCGTCAGTTTTTAGGCAGCTGTTATCGGTTTCGTCAGTTTTCAGCAGCTGTTATCTAGGTTTAGTCAGTTTTTAGGCAGCTGTTATCTAGGTTTCGTCGGTTTTTAGGCAGCTGTTATCGGTTTCGTCAGTTTTTAGGCAGCTGTTATCTAGGTTTAGTCAGTTTTTAGGCAGCTGTTATTTAGGTTTCGTCAGTTTTTAGGGAGCTGTTTTCTAGGTTTCGTCAGTTTTTAGGCAGCTGTTATCTAGGTTTCATCAGTTTTTAGGCAGCTGCTATCTAGGTTTCATCAGCTTTTAGGCAGCTGTTATCTAGGTTTCATCAGCTTTTAGGCAGCTGTTATCTAGGTTTCATCAGTTTTTAGGCAGCTGTTATCTAGGTTTCGTCAGTTTTTAGGCAGCTGTTATCTAGGTTTCATCAGTTTTTAGGCAGCTGTTATCTAGGTTTCGTCAGTTTTTAGGCAGCTGTTATCTAGGTTTCGTCAGTTTTTAGGCAGCTGTTTTCTAGGTTTCGTCAGTTTTTAGGCAGCTGTTATCTAGGTTTCATCAGTTTTTAGGGAGCTGTTATCTAGGTTTCGTCAGTTTTTAGGGAGCTGTTATCTAGGTTTCGTCAGTTTTTAGGGAGCTGTTATCTAGGTTTCGTCAGTTTTTAGGGAGCTGTTATCTAGGTTTCGTCAGTTTTTAGGGAGCTGTTATCTAGGTTTCGTCAGTTTTTAGGGAGCTGTTATCTAGGTTTCGTCAGTTTTTAGGCAGCTGTTATCTAGGTTTCGTCAGTTTTTAGGGAGCTGTTATCTAGGTTTCGTCAGTTTTTAGGGAGCTGTTATCTAGGTTTCGTCAGTTTTTAGGGAGCTGTTATCTAGGTTTAGTCAGTTTTTAGGCAGCTGTTATCTAGGTTTCGTCAGTTTTTAGGGAGCTGTTTTCTAGGTTTCGTCAGTTTTTAGGCAGCTGTTATCTAGGTTTCATCAGTTTTTAGGCAGCTGCTATCTAGGTTTCATCAGTTTTTAGGCAGCTGTTATCTAGGTTTCGTCAGTTTTTAGGCAGCTGTTATCTAGGTTTCATCAGTTTTTAGGCAGCTGTTATCTAGGTTTCGTCAGTTTTTAGGCAGCTGTTATCTAGGTTTCGTCAGTTTTTAGGCAGCTGTTTTCTAGGTTTCGTCAGTTTTTAGGCAGCTGTTATCTAGGTTTCATCAGTTTTTAGGGAGCTGTTATCTAGGTTTCGTCAGTTTTTAGGGAGCTGTTATCTAGGTTTCGTCAGTTTTTAGGGAGCTGTTATCTAGGTTTCGTCAGTTTTTAGGGAGCTGTTATCTAGGTTTCGTCAGTTTTTAGGCAGCTGTTATCTAGGTTTCGTCAGTTTTTTGGCCACTAGCTGACCATATATCGGCCATACGAACACTGAACATGTATACCCCTCTTCATTAGATCAGTGTTTAAGTACTGTTAAAAGGGGCGTAGATAGAAACGAATTATAACCGCGACAAAAAATAAAGGGGATTCGTGGTCATGCTCCCTTACAAAAAATGGCGTTAAATGGCACATTCCGGGGACATTTGAATCTTAAAATTGCTGTTTATTCCATGTTCAAAACATTGTCAAACAGGCTAAGCAAAACCTTGCCGAAACAAAACTTTTTGGCTTTGCATATACAGTTGAACAAATAAAATATCATAGTAACTCAAGTTTAACTTGAGATTTTCATTATGCCAGAAGATCTTTTCTAACTGCCTCGGTTGGCTCATAATAAGCTACTGTATTTCCAGTAATTCAGTGCACACGGAAAATGCAAAAATAAAGTCGTTTTTTCCAACAAACTCACCAAAAAACTGTCAAAACTTCATACAAAATATACTGACCTAATAGGAAAAATATTTTTCATTCATGAAAAAGTGAACTTAATTCTGTACATAGAGCAAAGATGTAACTTTGAATAAGGCCCAATTGGTGTATAACTTGATCAAATTTCCACAATTTTAGCAAAATTTCTCTATGTACAGAAGAACTGAACAATAATTTTTTTAATTAAAAATATAATTTGGTTAGGTCAGTGCATTTTAAATGCATTTATTGATAGTTTAATGGAAACATTTTCAATTAAAAGAATAAAGAATAAAAACCATGCGCCATCAATTTATGGAAATACAGTACGCTCCTACAGGTCTGTACTGTATGTTGTAGTATACTAAGGAAAAATATGTTTTCGTGGAAATCGTGATCAAATGTTTAAGTGCACTTGTACTTATGTCAAGTACCTATTGAATAGAACCCAGTCTACACATCTTATGTAATAAGATCACACAATCGACTTGTATAAAAATTATACATGTCATTTCCGGGAAACTTATACTTGGAAATACGCTACGAGTTTCCCTTTTTACTATAAATGCATACAGATATATAAAATTCGGTATAATTCAGCAATTACCAATTAAGTGTATGTACTTGTTTTATGTCAAGTGCTTTCAACATATGTGGGCAATATAAAGAATTCCCTAAAACACAAACTGTCATATGAATCGTTTCATTTCACGGAAATACCTATTTTTTGAAAGATTTATAACCGCACCATCAGTTGGTCTAGCTGTTGCTTATAGGTTTGCAAGGGAGAAGAACTACTTTCCTCGCCATGGAGCCGGACAAAGACAGTTCCAGTAATGATGAACCTAACGATAATGTTAGTATTATTTTAGTTGCCAATAACAGACGTTGGCAAAATGAGCTTAAATCGAATGGAGTGTAGCAATATCCTTTTACCCCCAGTCCAGATTCTTCCACTTTTATCGAGGCAGTCCGTTCAGAGATAGTGCCACTGCGGACGATGGAAAATGATCTAAAATTGAGAGGAGTGGGATAGAGTGTTCAAGTGGACTAGCGTAATATTGCTTTACGCCCCAGTCCAGATTCTCCCACTTATATCGAGACGGTTAGTTCATGAATGCTTCAGAGATGGCGTCACTACGGACGATGGCACAATTATCTAACACCAAGTGGTTTGAAATAATATTGTTTTACTTTCTCTTATGTCGCGGCGGTCAGTTCATGGATAGTGTCACAATCATGAATATGGACGCTGGCAAAATGATCAAAACCCAATAACAGTCATTTCAGCTAAAGTATTACAAGCTGTATAAATATTTTTTATAATTGAATTTTGAAATTCGCGGATAATTTGAAGCCAAGATCAAACCTCAATGAACGTATAAGTAATAAAACTGTTAGCTTACGGCCCAGTCACAGGTAGTCACTAAAATTGAGACGATCAGTTCTTGGATCATGTATGAAACAGACTTACGAAAAAAACCATCTGCTATCGACAAACGAACTTTCTCACAGCAAGATCTGTTGATCATCGATAACGAAAAGGGCGGCGAATTGTCAACAAGTGCTTTAATTTTAGCCCCAACGATTAATTGACGTATCGCCGGCCGAGCCCACAATGTTCCGACACTTGTCGCCATCAAGGTACCAAACCGGTGTCATGGCAACTGATGACCTTTGTCGGAACATTGTGGGCGTGGCTGGCGATCGGTCAATTAATACGCGAGTATTGATTTTAGTCGAAATACAATAAATAAATAAAAATGCTTTTAAACTATTTTTTCCTCTTTTTTAGAATGAAAAGAATAATAATGATGAGAAGAAGTTAGATGGACTAGAAGACCATGTAGACTCCGGGATTGAAGAGGTAATTAAATGCTATACTTGAGCTCATATAATTAAACAACTACATTTAGTGTGCACAGTTCTGCACCTAAAAGCGGCTATTTGATGAAGCTGTCTTAGGGATTTTGTCGAGTTCAGGTAGTTCAGGTCCGAAAATACCAAACAAAATAGCATTTATAATTAACCCAAAAATACATTAAATGAATAAATAAATACAATTTAGCAAAATATTACATAAATCTATATCTCGTTGTTGAAATTTGACCACGAGGTTTTTGTTTTTGTTTGTTTTGGGTTTTTTTTATCTCGTTTATGCTATTTTGGGGAATTTTTGGAAAATGGTGGTGGTATTTTAGGGTACCTCCACATCTAATGTGTACGTGCCTATTTTAAACTGTCAGATTAAACTGTGTTAACTACCATTAACAATATTAACATTACTAAGTCGTTGTTCAGGGTTCAAAATACTTTGTTTATTTTTACTTGTCATTCATTCTTACTGATCAGCAATTTTTAAAAATTGTCAATAAAATTTTTATGATATCGAAAGTGTTATCCATCAAATACCGCACAGACCTGTCGAAAGTGTAACATTAAGCTAATGGAAAGGTTGGTTGGTTGATTGGTTGAATGTTGCTTAACGTCGCATCAGCAATTTTTCAGCTATTCGCGACGAGAACTAAGTCTAAGCTCGGCTGACGAGTGGCGAATATGTACATTTATGCCTGAAGGCCGAAGCAGCTTCAAAAAAACGAGGGTCCGAGATTAACTGCAGTTTTGTCTCTAGCTTAGTGTTAAACTTTCGACAGGCATGTATTGTAAACTGTTACTGTTAGGTACTGAAAGAGTACTCAATGATGTTTAATTAACGTCCCAGTCAAGAATATTTCATTTATATTGCGACATCACAAATTATAGACGAAAGTGTAGAAATTTTGACTGTACGTTGTGCTGATGGCATTTTATTTAGCGACAACTGGGTTCTTTATTGTGCCACGCCTACCGTGACACAAGGTCTGGTTTAATTTAAGAACCGTGACTTTCATTTCGTAATGCCGAGTGCTTGGTGAAGGAAGTCACTAACCCATTTTCAAGAAAAAAGGAAAAACATTGGAGTTGAGTTGAGTAATGGTGTTTAACGTCCCAGTTAAGAATATTTCACTTATATCGAGACATCACAAATTATAGACGAAAGTGCAGAAACCTTGCCTGTGCGTTGCGCTGATGGCATTATACAGTAGGATTCTTTAGCGTGCCAAGCCCACCGTGATACAAGATCTGGTTTATTTTAAGAACCTTGGCTTTCATTTCGTAATGCCGAGTGCTTGGCGAAAGAAGTCACTGACCCATTTTCTAGTCTTGGATCAGACCCGGTCGGGGATTCTGTCCTGGATCTACACAATTGGAGAAAAACATTGGGAACTTGTGCAAATGATCTAGATTCTCCCAACAGATCTTAAAGTTTTTTTTACCAATTCTGGAGCATCAATTTATTTTCCTAGTGTAAATACACGCGTTTGCAAATCAAAGAACCCTCCTTGCAGTGCGTAATGCCAAAACTCTGCATCTGTTTATTATTATTATTATTATTATTATTATTATTAATTTTTTTATCATTATTATTATTAAAAACATTGTGTTTCATACTTTTACAACTTTGGTGAGTTAAAACAAACTACATCGCCATGGCGTTTGTATACAAAGTCCATGCTGCCAAGAGAGCAATATTCTTTCATGCAGAAATAACAATAAGCTTTTACCAATCAAAATGCTTGAAACAAGTGGGGAAACATTTGTCATGTACATCTGAAGGCGTGTTTTGCTTTTTTTAGAATATCTTTAAGTTACATATTTATTTTTGTTTCAAACAGGTAAAATCGCAGGAAGAAAAAAATTTAAACAAGTTTTTTCTTCGGAGGTCTAGCGTTAGTAAACTTATTGACGTGGCACTGTTAATGGCCAATATTTCACAACTAAAATTGTTGATCGAGGTCGGAGATTCACAAAAACTTTATTATCCGTTATTGGCTCTGGTGGCTGTTTCAGTTATACTCCAGATAGTCTTTGCATTTGTAGAACTGGTTATCAGTAAAATGAACAAGTGTGTCAGTTGCCTACAAAATAGTCAACTAGAGAGCCATAGGTATGGCGAGACAGGTGGTGCAAATTCAGAAACATACATCGTTATCGATTCATCAAAGACAACTAAAGACTGCTCATGTGAGAAGAAAAAAGCCAATCTTATGATGGCCAGTAACATTATGGTCTTGCTGATTATATTTTCAAATGCATTTATTACTGGTTTTGGATTAAATTCGAACCCCAATAATAATTCTAATAACTAGCCTGTAGGGATGTCGAGAGTCAAACACTAAGCTAACGGTCTAGTGTCGAATCGACAGATTATCCTCCGTTAGCTACATCAACAACTTTTAGTCAGCTGCTATCTATCACTCGACAGCTTTTTGCTCAATAATGGGGTTCGCCGTTCTACCACGTGATACCCTCGAATGACTGTGCGGAACACTTATTTCCAATGGATATCGAATCGTATGAAATAACGTTTTCCAACGAAAACGACGTCATTCCGGGAATCTGTGACGTTGACATTTTCCAAAACGTTCCGCACAACGTTAAGAGGTATTGATTACGAGATACAGCGGCGAACCCCATTATCCAAGCTTCGAATCCGTTTCGTTATTTCAGTGTCAAATTTTGGATAGTTCTGTATTGTGTGTGCCAGCCATTTTACGATCTTTTGTTATTAAATAATTTACACATGTTTGTACTTTTAAAATAAAATTGAACTTTTGAATCGTGTATTAATCTTTTTGTGGTTATGTGTGACCTCCATGACCGATTGGCATCAGTGGCAGAGTGGTCTGAAGCGCACACTCACGGATCACAGCGCCTCTCAGCGCTTAAGTTCGAGACCCATTTGAAACAAATCCTAGTGTTTGTCAGGTTGAAAGTTTGTCAATTCGATGCCAAAGTTCTGTGGTTTTCTCCACCTCCCCAAAATACTGCCAAACGTATTTATTTCCGTCATGTACTAATTTTCGCTTATTTCGCGGTCTTTTGTTTGCGCAAAAAATGAATACCAATCGAAAATTATATTATGCTTATTGTGTTATAGTGCATATTTTAAAAACGCGAATTTTTAACTACGCGGATGTGTCTAAATTTTCTATACTGCAAAAAATAAATACACACGAAATTAAATACGTTTACAGTATTAGAATTGAAAGTAAAGAGGTTAAAACCCCATTACTGCACTCCATACTTATAGGTGACCATGAGGCCTAAAGCTCCGGCCTATGGAGTTCAAGCGTCTCAAGTAGTACAGTCCAACCTAGCTTAAATCAACTTCTATATAAGGGCCAACTGCTTATAAAGGCCAGTAGAATTGCATCCCAATTGTTCTTTATTCATATTATTTGAACCTGTATATAAAGGCCACCTGTCCATAAAGGACACATTTTACTGGTTCCATCGGGTGGCCTTTATAACAGGTCTGACTGTAGTTAGACATAGTTCGTTTGCCGCAAATAGGGGTGTAGCAACTATTAATGAAGCCCAAAGCCTAATTAATGAAGTCCAGACTACGTCGAAATTACAACCACTTATGAAATCTGGACTTCATTAAACTTTGACAATTCCGACGCCTAATGAAATCCAAAGATTGAGGCTTCAGACGAGAAGTCAAATAGTCGTTCAATTTTGAGAATAATTTTATTCTGTAATACCAAAAAGGACTTCTTGTCTGGGGCCTCAATCTTTGGATTTCGTTTGGCGTTGGACTTCATTAGGAGTTGTTGCAAAGCAGGTTTATCATTGTACTTAGGACCGTACTTGATTTTGACAGTTCTTCTGCGCATTTTGTTTTTTCCCGTTACCAGGGCAACGTTATACGTTACTATAGATATAAGAATAGGATTATTGACTCAATTCCAAGAAAAACTATCTAGGTGATTTTTATTACCTAACTTTAACTGTCTCCATTCCTGCCTAATTTTATTGCCATTTGGAACTTTACTCGGGGTGAATGGACAGTTTCTCAAAGACAGGCAACTGGGGATGTTTTAGAGTACTGCTCATATATACTAGGAGTATAGTCAAAAATTTATACATGCCTTGACCAAAATTCACAAAACTCACTTTAATTAAGTAGCTGTGACAAATGTGGAAATATAACCACATGCGAAAACATTACGAAGTATATTCAACCTAAATTTTTATGATCGATTGTTTACGGCGAAAGTGTGAAAAATTACTCGTGGGGAGGTGTTGCCGACGATTTGCAATAAATTGGGAGGACTTTACCTGGATGTGTGTATTTCATTGGTGTAATTCGTTTGTTCAAATTGAAGCTGGTTTATCACAATTACTAAAACAATTTCCTTCATCGCATTGTGTCTCGCTTCGAGGAACGCGACTAAATTTTTGAGTACACCGGAAGTTCTTTGCGTTTACACACTGTGTAAATGGACAGTTTTTCAAAGACGGGTAACTGGGGATAAAAAATTTAAAGTTAAAGTCTGTCCCGAGCCATTAGGCCCATCAGGCCGGAGCTTAACCCGGTTTCGGTGGCGTTAAGCGACTGAGAGTACAAGACTCTCCGCTGAATGGGACGCTGGTCCATCGCAGGGTTAACCCCCAGCATTTTGCTGGTACTCATTTATTTTCAGCTGGGTGAACTGGAACAACGTGAAATTAAGTGTCTTGCTCAAGGACACAAACACATCGCCCGGTCCAGGGATCGAACCCACGACCTTCGAATCATGAGTCCAACGCCTTAACCACTAGGCCACGCGCCTCGGTAACTGGGGATATTTATGTATACATCGTAGGTAATGTTTCCGAGCTTATATCATTATTTGTATTTCCTATTTCCTATTGTCCAATCTACGGTGGAAGTGACATAAAATATATTAGCGATATGCGAGTCCATTTAACTTGCAATTTCACAAAATTTGTTCTTTACTATCAGTTCTTGAATATCTATATATTAAAATATTCTTGAATATCTATAATTTACAAATATTCTTTAATATCTATAATTTACAAATATTTCGATTCTGTAGTATATATGAAATTTGATTTGAAAACAAAATAAATTAGGACTACCGTACACGACCGAAAAGGACAACCGTACAACAACATATTCCAAGATGTAGGACAAGCGGGCAGTAGTAAATTTTGGAATCTTAAATTCATGAAAACTACAGAAACGTAATGTTTGTAGATAACCACTACAATCATCATCATCATCATCACCATCATCATCATCATCATCATCATCATCATCATCATCATCATCATCATCATCATCATCATCATCATCATCATCATCACCACCAACCACGCCACCACCACTACCACCAGCATCAAAACAACAACAATAGTTACAGGAAACAAGATCACCACCACAACCATCATCACCATCATATTCATATTCATCATCATCACCACCATCAGTATCATCATCATCAAGAACAACCTTCATCATCATCTTCATCAACAACAACAACCATCATCATCATCATCATCATTAATCATCATCATTATCATCATCATTATCATCATCATTATCATCATCATTATCATCATCAACAACAATAACAACAATCATCATCATCATCATCATCATCATCATCATCATCATCATCATCATCAACAACAACAACAATCATCATCATCATCATCATCATTTTCATCAACAACAACAACCATCATCATCATCATCATCATCATCAATCATCATATTCATCATCAACAACAACCATCATCATCAACATCATCATTATCATCATCATCATCATCATCATCATCAACAACAACAATAACAACAATCATTATCATCATCAACAACAACAATCATCATCATCATCATCATCATTTTCATCAACAACAACAACAATCATCATCATCATCATCAACAACAACAATCATCATCATCATCATTAACAACAACCATCATCATCATCATCATCATCATCATCATCATCATCATCATCATCATCATCATCAACAACAACCATCATCATCATCATCAACAACAATAACAACACCACCACCACCAAAACAACAACAACAATAGTTACAGAAAACAAGACCACCACCACAACCATCATCATCACCATCATCATCATCATCAACAACAACGACAATAGTTACAGGAAACAAGATCACCACCACAATCATTATCATCATCAACAACAACAACAACAACATCATCAAGAACAACAACAACAACAACAAAAACAATAATTGCAGGAATCAAGACCACTGTAGCTATCAACATCAACTGAGAAAACAGAAGGAAATATAGTCTGGTAGAGGATTTTGAAAAAACCGCTTATTTTTCGATGTAGGGAGGACAACGTGTTCAAAGGTGGCAAGTTATGTCATAATCCTCTTTGAACTTTACTTTGGTAGAATCTGCTTGTTGCCAAGCAAGATTTTACCCAGGGGCTATTGTGGGGGCAGCTAAAGGTCAATGGGTGCAAATACAAGTGAAAATGCCCATATTGACCTATACACAAATTCATGGTGGCTTACAGAAGTTTTTCTTTATACATTTTGTCTTCTAAATATGTAAGTGGTATCTTCAAATTAATAAAAAGTCATATCCAACTAATTCAGTCACTTATTTTCAAAGTTTTCCATGAAAAATAAACTTAGACACTTGCACAAATTTGACCTTAACAAATATGATTAATTGTGGCAAATAAATACTAGTATAAACACATTTGTGCATTTGAAATTGTTTAACAAAACTTTAGACTTCTGTTAAAATAATTTTACTGAATCATATTGCCCGTATTTATATAAGTATCCACTTTTTTAAAAAAAAGAAATCAAAGTACTGGTGGTACTGAAAGATTTGATTAGCTATAATGACTGTATCTGTATAATACTATCAAGTGTGTTCTCTTTTTCTGGTGGAAATATTAGTTAACTGTTGAAACACGAATTATTCCCAGTGTCGCCTATACCTGACACATCAGGACCCTTGTTATCTGCAGACGACGAGTGGGATCTTCAAAATATCCCTGAGGAGGAAGTTTGCATGGAGACATTACTACCAAAATAATTAATGGTCAAACTTTAGTTGTAGCACTGGAAAAACGAAAGTTATCAATACATTCGGCGAGTTAGAAAACGCACAAACTGTTTTTATCCATGCTAACGATAAATGTATTAAAATTGATCTCATTATGATAGATATGACAACTAATTCATAAAAGGTGAAACCATCTAGAGATAAAAGAGGATCAGGTCCCCGTTCTGTTAGAACAATTATTGATAATTAAAATGCCCCTCTGCCATCAGATTGGTAAGATTTTATCAGTCACCAAGAAAACAAATAGGATCTCGTAGTAATCCAAGACACTTCTTAGCTTAGCTGAGGGTATCAGGGGGTCCAACAGACAGCATGTTTAATTCATACAGAGGAAGGAGTGTAACCATTTATAAAGCTTTACATAAGGAAGTCGATACTAGAATTGTTCCTCATGGTGTTGATGCTTACAAAAGAACAGTTGTTGTCTGTCGTGATACCGATGACCTTATTCTTCTGTTAAATGTTAAATGAGGGAGTATGATTCCAGACCGGGACATCTAAAGTTCGTCCCTGTTCATAGCATAAAATTATCACTTCTGGAGAGGAATAAGCTCCCAGTATTCCATGCAATTACAAACTGTAAGACTGTCAGTTAACTTTCATACAGCATTCCGTGTTTCCAGGGAAAATACAGGTTTTCTTCCCACTCTTGCAAGAGGGAACTTTTCTGAACTTGTGAGTGCAGATGCCTTCATTGAATGTACCTAGCGATTGTTTCTAATCTACGATGTAAACTGTTCCTCTCAGGGGAAAAGTACAATTGAAAATGTGCTTCCAACATCATATGCAACCGACCTACATATTCAACATGAACACCATTAAACTGCTGTTTGGCTGCATTCAGTTATATCTGGTATTTGTTCCGGATCTCCCATCACCTATTGGAGACGCGGATGGTGCTAGTCTCACTAACTTGCGTAGTGTATCCCTTTAACTCCCAGTGGAGGTTAGTCCATCGACAAAATCCCTCAAACTGGCTCTGTTCTGCACAATTTTACTCCCTCTGTTTCAATTCCAGAATATTGTCTCAAGGTGTCTTTTATTCTTGTGTGTTCCATTTCAAAGTTTTGTGATGTTGTTGGCAGGTGTCTTGATGGTGTGACCTATCCATCCCCAATGTCGCTTTTGTGTTTGTGTTTCAACACGACCTTGTTCATAAACTTTTCGTTACTAATTTTGTCTGGTCATCTGGCAACAGGACCACGAACAATACTAGTTTTTATACGAACAATACTAGTTTTTATACTTAAATCTGAGTTTTTTTTTCAGAAATTAAACTTATTATTAATATTTTTTTGCATAAATCTTACTTTGAACTTTAACTTTTCTAAGACAATTACAGGTCAAAGGATCATGAACAAAACTTAACTTTTTGGATTTAAGTTAAGTTTTTTCCTGATGTTCACGATTATTCTCGGAGAGTTAAGTTAGTACGAGTCTGAATGTGATTTAAAAACAGTGTTAATGAGAAATTATAAATTGATTGATTGCATGGGGTTTTACGGGCTTTTACGTATTTCAGTCATATCAAGACGTCACCAGCTATAGGTGAAGTGGCAGAAAGTTTGACCTTTCCAGTGAACTTAGGGAAATGTGCAGGAAAAGTTCCTTAACATGTTACACCCGCCTTGGCACGGGGTATTTATTGGTTTTTAAGATCTCTCTCAAAGGATCTCGTGACTTTCGTTTTTAAATACCGAGTGTTTGGCAAAGGAACAGTCACTACCTTGACCAGACCCAACTAGGGTTTGAACCCAGGACTCACCACATACGGGGAGTGAGGGCTATACTAATTAAGCTACAGTAGAGTTTTTGAATGAGAAAATAATTATGTCATGCATTGCTGAAAATGTTGCACTACAAGATGTACATGTAGGGCATACAATTTAAAGTTGGTGGCTGTATGCACTTGCAATGGGACCGTTGAACCTTGATTGGTTGAACCCTTTGAATGATAATGACACAGATAGTGATATTGATGAATCAGAAGAAATCGTTATATGTGACTGATATGTTCCAGAGATTCTCGTGACCATGCCTTGCCGATTACAGTACTTGCAGTACTTTGATTTAAACTTTTAATAAATTTCAAATTTAAACAATAAATTCGTTTTAACCACAGTCATGTATTTACAAAAGAATTATATTTTAGCATTTTGATTCATGCTTTGATGTTGAATGTATACTTTTATTTTATTCTATCTTGAGGCTTGTGTCAGAATTTTTAAAAATAACATTGAAATATTTAAATTTTAGCCTAAACAGTCTAAATTAGCTTCCTAGTCAATGTTAAATTACATGAAATACTATAATTACACGAGAACAGATTTATTTCATTTATTTAAATCTCAAAAAGTATATATTTGGACAGCTATAAATTAATAAAGATTATTTTTTTTTGGAAAAAAACACTATCTGACCTTTGACCTTTTATCTACTAAACCAAGGGTCGATCAGCTTGGCAACAGGTTGATTCTTGACCCCTAACCTATGATGATATAAGACAGCTATGTTGCCAGCTTTGAACACTCATGTCCCCCTATTGTGAAATTTCAATTTGTTTTCCACCAGACTAATATAGTTATTATATAAATTCTTTATTTTTCCCGTATAAAATTTTACAATAACCAATAATAAAATGTATGTAAAAAGGTAAAATGGTCTTATAAAATAAAAGATGATACAGACATTTAAAAATATATTGTTGCTATTGGCAACACACAATTTACAAACATAAAACTATAACTACATAAAAGATTTAGCGTACAATTTACGAGGAAAAGGTATATTTTCCAGGCCCCACAGTTTTACAATTATTTCTGAACTAAGAGTTTTCTATTTTCAGTCTGAATTAAATTGTTACAAATATAGTTTTCAAGGTAGTCGTTTTGAAGATTGGTCATAGCGTGTTATTTTCTAATTTTGTCGAAACTTTTTATTTTTAGTTCCTTAAAATATTGCCAAAATTCACTAGATTGAAATGAAGGAAAATCTTAGTAAAGGGATGATTGTAAAAAATGAAGCCAGACCTGTCAAAAGTTTAACACTGAGCTAACGAAAAGAAGCCGAAGCTAGAATGCGGAGGAGCCAAAATATAGATACTAGTATTTGAATTTAGTTGCCAAAAAAAAAACACCGAGAGATAGGTAGCATTTGCCTAAAAAGAAATTATAAGTCCATCTACTGGCCTATTTTTGTATACAAAACATGATTCGCCTATATATATCCAAGTTCAATTGCTTTAACCATGTATGTATAATTCATCAACAGTGCACACGTGCGTGCACTGAATAAGTCGTCTCAATATAAGTCCCAGTGAAAATCACAACACACACACACACACACACACACACACACACACACACACACAGCTTAGTAAAAATCTTTTTTCAGGTTAAATTAATTTCTTCATCAATTACAATTTGTCAAATGGAATGAACACACTCTATGAATATAACCAAACATATTACAACTAGAAATATTGCATTTTCTTTGACAGACAAAGATGTTATTTTCTCATACAGTACAGACCTTTCGAAAGTTTAACAATGAGCCAACAAAAACGGGTTAAGCTTGGATGTCGAGTGGGCGTGACATAGATAGCTAGCGGTCACAAAGCTGCCTAGTGATAAATAGCCGAAAAGTTGTCGAGACATAACTAACGAGACGGTTCAGGACTAATTCGTTAGCTTAGTGTTAAATTTTCGACAGGACTGTACTGTATACTAATTGACGTTTCGCCGGCCACGCCCACAATGTTTCGACAAAGACTCGGTATGCTTGAATTACACACAGAAAGAATGAAAACTCGGCCTGAATTGTGCCATTTAATGACGTCACTGACACTAGTACGTATACGTCTTTCGTTGCCGTGGCGCTGCTTTGGTACCTTGATGGCGGTCAGTGTCGGAACATAAAGAGGATGGCCGGCGATAGGTCAAATTGAGTACTGTCTGCACCTCTAAAATTAACGTTGTCGATTTTGAACATAAATCGTCAATGTATCTTATCAGTGTTAATGTACAGTAGACCCTCGTTTATTTAAAAGTCCATCAATAATTTTGTTAACTCATTTATCGTAACACTATTTTGAAGTCCAAAAATCCGTTTCTTCTATGATTTTCTTTACAAGCTCACTGTTATAAAAAAACCCTTGATCACCCTGAAATGTGACTAAACCGGCCATAAATTGAGTTTCCTGAAATGTGACTGAACCGGCGATGAATTGAGTTTCCTGAAATGTAACTGAACCGGCGACGAATTGGGTTTTCTGAAATGTGACTGAACCGGCGACGAATTGGGTTTCCTGAAATGTGACTGAACTGGCGATGAATTGAGTTTCCTGAAATGTGACTGAACCGGCGATGAATTGGGTTCGCCGCTGTACCACGTGGTGAATACCTCTTAACGTTTGTGCGGAACATTTTGGAAAACGTCAACGTCACAATTTCCCGGAATAACGTCGTTTTTACGGGAAAACGTCATATTGTGTGATTCCATGTCCATTGGAAACAAGCGTTTCGCAGACACGTTAGAAGGTATCACGTGGTACAGCGGCGAACCCCATTGATCTTTTACTGTTCAGTGGTTAAGTTTACTCCAACACTGGGTCATACAGAAGACCTAGACGAATAATAAAAAAACAAAAGTCACTTGTTAGTGGATCATGTATGAATTTACCATTACCAAAATTCAATGAATCGACATTAAAATTAAAATCGAGCATAAGAAATGCTGTGACATCGTGAAATTACCAGAATTTAATGCAGCGACATTAAAATTAAAATGTAGTATCGGAAATGTCTTACATTTTAGTCCACAGCTGTTCAATGAATGTTGGATTGACACAGACGATATAGTGTCTTTACGCTCCATTAGTCAGTTTTATAATGGAAAAGACGAGTTGAGTAATGGTGTTTAGAGACAAAGTTAAGAATGTTTCACTTATATAGAAACGTCGCCATCAATAAGCGAATGTGCAGAAATGTTGCCTATGCGTTGGGATAATGGCATTATACAACAGGGTTCTTTATCGTGCTACGCCTATCGTGACGTGACACAGGACCTCGTTTATTTTAAGTTCTCATCCGAGGGAACCATGACTTTCATTTCGAAATGCCGAGAGCTTGGCAAAGACCAGTCACTACCCACTTTCAAATCTTGGTCAGACCCAGTGGGAGATCGAACCTACAGCCTAGCACTTACGGAGAAAGCACTCTACCAACTGAGCTATCGAAGTGATTTGTAATGAAAGAGCACACATGGACACCATTTTGTCCCTCGTCCAAAAATCGGGAGTTTTATAATCAGTGGACACAATATAATGTAAAGTTTCTTTATATGTTTTCGTTTGTTTCGTATTCCTGGTTGCATTTTTAATACCAAGTATACACTTTTTCAGCTGAATATATGTAACTAGAACTGTGTTTTGAGAGCCAACTACCCCCTCCTCAACATCTACAAGGGTAAATATTTTCCCGGAACCTTGACCTTTCTGATGTGACCTTGGTTCAAGGTCATGACACACCTTTGGACCATGCAAATTTTTTGCCGTTTTATGACAGTCTCCCTAAGCAAAATTATACCTGATAAAACCCGGACACAATTTTACACGGACGGACGGACGAACAGACAGACATGGTGTTTCCTATCTACCCCCTCAAACTAGTTTGCGGGGTTATGATGATAATATTTACCGGCAATACATGCTGTCATGAAACACGCCACGTTTCCTGCAATCATTGCTCTGACGACGACTTGTGATATGTCACTCTTTCTAGTGGGTGCCATGGCTCCTAATGCACCAAGCATGATACCAATAGATCCTATATTAGAGAATCCACATAAAGCATAGGTGGCAATAACAACTGAACGATCCTGTAACAAGATAAGCATGATGAAATAAATTAGATGGAATACTAGGAAAAAATTGTTTGAATATTATCTAAGGTAAGTTATTTATAATCTTGGTCATACAGTGCTTTACAAACTGTCATAATTATGTTAAATATGACCAAAAAAACATTGCACCAATATATCACGTGAAAAATATTTGCTGTTTGTGAGCAAAATTCGTAGAACTTTGGATGAAATTGTGTTTATAAGTAATGAGATATACAAGTACCAATGGGAAGTATGATATGGTTCAATGGTAACGCGATTTGCTTGTGGCTTCATTTATCTGGCTGTTCCAGTGAATGTGTTAAGTGTCCGTGTTTAAGATTTCTTTAAGGCACAGGAACTTGTAATTAATGTTTAAACTATACTATACTATCCAGACTTTCTATACTATCCAGCACCAAGAAAAATAACAAGGACAGACACTCGATCAACCCCCCGTGCGCTTCTGGATAGTATAGTTTAAACATTAATTACAAGTTCCTGTGTTTAAGGTTTAAAAAGTCAAAATAAAATAACATAGACAACGAAATCTAACGGCAATAATGGGCTTGTTTCTTTTGGTTTTAATCGCATTATAACTTCCATTCCTGTGCACCTTAGCATAACTAACACTAGATTACGTTATTCAGGGCACCTGCTTTGTACAGAAGTTGACAGACAGTCTAATTGTAAAACAATAACGTACCTGCATTATCCCTCCTTTTAGAGTGATATTTAGGTCTCTGTACACTATATCACTCCTATTGTTGTAGTACCACTGTCCAGTATATGTGATGTTACCGACCGTGGAATTGGCAAGACCTTCATACCAAGTCAAATTCTTTTGATTATTGATAAAAGTAGAGAGTTCTAAATAAGCTACAAATTCATTTATAAACGTCTTGATTCCGATCATTTCTGCGACTTTTCTACAATCTTCAACTTCTACTCCCATGAAAAATGCTATTGGCCAGAACACATAAGAACATATAAACTGAAATAAAAAGATGCGTGTACTCATTTAGTTAACTAAAATGGAAATATACATGTAGCCCAAAGATAAATGTTCGTAGTTGATAAAAGTGTTTTGTTCCAATTCTCATTTGGTCGATCAAGTGATTGCATTATTAACATATTTACTATGAATTGCAGTTATGCCATTTGACAACCTTGCAGTACTTTTGTTACATTTTTAAAACTACCTTTTGTCTCCAAGATTGGGAAAATTGAAATTCTGCAATCTGCAATATGATTTTGTCATATACCATTTTTTAATTTAATCATAAAATGCATTAAAAAGGCATGGTTTATGATTAAATTTTAAAAAATGATACATGACAATATGCTGCAATGTCTCGCATTTTAAATGAGGGTCTATATAAAATTTTGGGGTAAGTACAACTAGTGTTTTTTTAGGGAATTTTAATGGACAAATTTGGAAATTTTTGTCATTTTTGCACTAGGAGAAAATACATTTATTATTTAGTACAAATCTTTTTAAGTGGTTTTATTATGTATCTATTCATTAAAGCGTTTTCTCCATATACAGTATATTCTTACTGTAAAAAGACCGACTGGTTGAATAGTGAAGAAGAAAAGATATCCCCCTCTCTCTCTCTCTCTTCTTCTCTCTCTCTCTCTCTCTCTCTCTCTCATTAATTAAATGAAACGCTCTACAATGTTACCTGGAATGTTAGGCTTTCATAATTTGGTTCTTCAAGTCCAACTCTGTTACCAAACCAGGTTAATGTTGCATTAATAAACTCCAACATGGCTATAAAAGCGATAAGGTTGGCAGCAATGTTAGCAACTAGTTTAATAGATTGTGAAGCACCAATCGAAGCAGCTTCTATAACATTCCTTTCTGGACTATAAAAGATAAAGACATTGATTTTTACCATCTAAACTTTGATATGAATATTTAATAAATCATACAATCAATCACACACAAATTTGTGGTTCATGTCCAACCCACATTCCCAAAATCAAAGCAATAACTTTGAAAACGGGCGAATTAAGTTTAACACACACGTTAACTCCCAGCAGAGATTTAAGGTGTGGTGCTCCGGGAAGGGTTAACGCCTGTGTAGCTAGGATAGGTAAATTACTTTAGATAGTTTTTAAATGTTTATTAAAGGTGCCATAAAAAGCGAAAAAACAAGAATGGTGTGTAGCAATGGGTTTTTACGCCTAATCAAGAGTATTTCAGTTATATAGAGGTTGTCAGTTCATGCAGGGTACAGAAGAAAACCACTGGCTTTCGACAAAGCGAATTGACAAACTGTGATTCGTAAGCCGGTGGTTTAGACTTTTTACCACAAAGTTTTTTCTCTGAATGTATGTGCACCTTTTTACATTGTATTTAGATGAAATTAAGAACATGGATAGTAATAGGTCGACAATATTACATGAAACGATGGTAAAAAGTGAAGTCGAGAATTAAAATCGGCAATTATCCTGGAGTTGTAAAAGCGGTGTAATATCACTTTTTAGGGGTGTCATGTTACCAGGGTTGTGTTATAACTCGGACTGATGTCAACATTTGTAATTTTTAGACTTGGCACATATGCAAAAAATGGTGTTATTTTACGTAGACATGTGATACAAGAGTCATTACCCTTTTTGCATATTATAGACATCTTCATCTCTAGCCTTGGTTTTCTTTGTTTCCGGATAAAACAGTTTAGACATGGCAAGAGCTGCTGGAGCTGACATCACAGAAGCTGATAATAGATGGTTTGCTGGTACCTGTTAAATACAGAATTTATTTATTCACAACATCTGGACCCCGTTGTCCAACGCTGGGTAAATTTAAATAATGATTAACACAAGTTCAAACAGTCAAAATTTCAGACGAATTCGTTTTATGTACTTTTAAATATTTTCACCAGAATTCTCCAAAACAGTTTGATAAAATTCAAGACACAAAAATTAGCTCATTAATCGATTTAACTGAGAAAAGCTTTGAAAAACTTTGTCTATATCATTACAAATTGAGTTTAAAAACTGTGCCTATCATTTGATATGATCTGTTATACAAGCAAAATGAAAGCAATGGACAATAGAAATCAAAATTAGTGTATAACATCAGCTTTAACTTACTTTGAAGAGAATGATAAAAAAAAAGAAAAATAGAAAGTTCTTACTCCATATAAAATATACGCCGCCATGACACTTCCAGCTATTGTGGCGAAACCACCAGTACAAACGGCGTGTATCTCTGATTTCGTCATTTCTGGTAAAAATGGACGAATCATTAGAGGAGATTCACTCTGGAAAACAAAATAAAATATTTGATTATTAAAAGATCCAATGATTCTGAATTATTGATATAAGAACTCAACATATATCGTATCTTTGTGTACTACTCAAGTGTTTCAGCCACACCACTGGTTACCATGGTTTTCATTAAATCAAGTGTCATCTTCAACGCTTGACAAACGGGCACGCGTACTTGTGTGTCCTCTACCGACAGCCTGCCACACGAACACATGTGTCCTTTCAATGTAAACTGACAACTCCTGTTTAAATGACTAAGGGATAATTCTAATCAATTTGCAAAGTTAACAAAACTGCAAGTGTTAACAATTGAGATTAAAAAATTACTAATAACGAATGACTTAGTGGTGTCAAGTGATTTAAAACGCTGGAAACGTCAAAACCTATTAAGTCGCAACGTGAATGTCAATTTGCGCTGCCAAAGTTGCGTTAAAATTAAGTTCAGTTCGGCACTGTCATCTTTGTTTTAAATGTTATTAGTCAGTAAGAAGGTTAAACCCTTACTACTATTAGCTGAACTTTCCTAAATTCCATTTCTATTTAGAAGATATGATTCATGGTGTTTGAATGCATTGTTTTAATTTAAAAAATAGCAGATTTGATAAAAAAAAAGTAGGTCTTATGCATGCTGCAACGATGCTAATACATGTTATTTTTCTGTTCATCTGTCCTCATTTGTTACTTACAAATAAGACCAATAAATCAAAAATAGATTTTGGAACTTTGAAATATCGTGACAAGTGAAGTAACAAGTTAGCAATGGGCGTTCTGTTTTACTGAGAAAATAGCATAAAAGCATTGATTCATTGATATTGACAATCTGCTAATATTCACACCTGTCCAATGAAAATATTTCCCGCTGCATTCAGAGATTCCGTAGCCGAGGTTCCCATAGCCATAGCCATAAACCTGGCGATGTTTCTAATAACAAACTGCATTACTCCCAAGTAATACAGAACAGATATAGCCGTACTAAAGAAGATCACTGTTGTCAAAACCTGAAATGAATAAAACAAGCAAAATTCAGTGAATTAAGATCCTCCGCTATTTATATAATTATACCCGCATACCAGTAGATACAATCCTTCGGATTATACCCAGCAGGTTTCGGAAATCTACACATATTATTAATATGAACGTCAACAACTTTGGCGTAATTAGAAATCAAACAGATTCGCGGGGCAACATCATTAAATATCAAATTTACTGTTTTCAGACATTTTGAATACAGTACACTTTTGGTCAGTTCCTTTAATGATTTCTTTGGGGAAACTACAAAACTTGACTGTTAAACATTCTGTCTTTACGTTTAAAATAAGAGGATATACACTGGTTTACCCTTCTCCTTCTGCCCGTCCGAAACGAAAATTTTCGTAACATTTTACTCAGCAAACCAATTAAATCAGCCATTTGAATTTCACTTTGTATGCGAGTTCAGTATACGGTCCTATATTGCAAGTACCGATATCAAGTCTGTCGCACATCTACTTCCTGTCTACCGACTTAGTTTAATTTTCGAAATTTACAGTCAATGGTTGAAGGTAAAAGCGAAGGTATACTAAGTAAGCAGCAGCTCACATATTTATTTCAAACGATATTGTTTTTATAGATGTCTTTTTACTGTCAATGGGGTTTGTCAGCGAACCACGTGATCAATGCCCCTTTACGTTTGTACCGAAGGTTTTGGACAATGTATACGTTGACTATTCTCACAAAACATACTAATCCATGTTCGAATCACAATCACGAAGCAAAGTAAAAACTTTGAAACTGGCATATTAGGTTAAACACGTGAATCTTCACTATTTAACGGGAAACACCAACTTATGAAATATAGTACCCAATGGAAACAATTGTTCCACACAAACTTTAGTTGACATCACGTGGTACGACGGCGAACAGATTTATAAATAAGTTATTACAGTCCAACCTGTGTTAAAGGCCACCTCTATATAAGGGCCACCTGTCTATAAAGGGCACTTTCAATTCCTCCCAAGCCATTTTATTCTTTATTTAACCTCTATATAAGGGCCACTGTTCAACTGAGCCAGAGGCCACCCTATTTTTGTACAAAATGGCCCATGAACCTGTCTATAAAGGCCACTTTTTATTCGTATTTTGGGGACAAGTTTTGTTATAGTTTCTAAAAATTTGTGCAAAAATGTTAAGCCATGTAGTTTTTTGAAAATCTTGAAGCTAAAATCAGATTTTAAACATTGATTATTTAACTTCAAACCATTGATCATTAAACTAATTAAGTACATGTAACCAAATCTGTATGTTGATAACAAAAGAATTTTTAAAAAGTATATTTTTGAAACTTTTTTAAAAACTTAAAAATATTCTTAAGTCATTTATCCCCATGTCAACAAATGAAGCCATAAAGCACTAAGGATAGATTATTACTCATTATTAATTATGATACATATACTATTTTCTATTGTTTTCATTACTGGCTCCTACCTATTAAAGATAACATGTCTTTATTTAAGATATATGTATATACTTGTGATTTTTAAGGTTTTTTTTTCAAAGATTGATAAATAGTGTGGTCAGAAGATTTTTCTTTGTTTTCAAAGAAATTATTCTGTTAAAATTAGCTAATGCCTTTTTTGTAACAGAAATTTTAACAAATAAAATAGATAAATTATAACTGCTCACTATTTTTCCAACTAATATTTATATTGATGTCATAACTGGATTTACAAACCTCTATATAAAGGCCACCTGTTCATAAGGGCCACTTTTGCAACTTCCCCCGAGTGGCCTTATAGACAGGTTAGACTGTATTCGTTTGTATAGTACTTACCTTAAACGCAAAGAAATGGTGTGTATAGGCATCCCCAAAAACAAATTTTGAACCAGCATCAGTATACGCAAGGAATTCCGTCACTCGATCTCCCAACCATTTGAAAGCAGCATAGCCGAAATCCCATCGGAGTATAAGCAACGCAAAAATAAATTGAATCGCTAACCCCCACAAGACGGGTCTCCATTTTACCTGAAAGTTAAATTAACATTTAGATGTTATGTTTAAGTTTTTGGGTGGTGTAATTGTCTTTAGTATTTGAATTTGGCAATTATTTTACATTTAAGTTCAATTTTAAAATTTTAAATAAAATTAACCAATAATAATAATCATAATAATAATAATAATAGCAATAATACATTTAAAATAGAAATAAATAATACTGAAAAATAATAAAAGTAAGATAGAAATAAATAAAGACCATTAACCTTAGCTAAGTGTTAAACTTTCGACAGGCCTGTACTGTACATGCATGTGTTACATTTACAAGTTTGTGTCTACTTACTCTTGCAGGGTTGTGAGAAAACACATAGAATAGGATTATAAACATTGCTAAGCCAAGCAAGGAAACCAAGTTACGTGGCGATGGGATTGCTATAGCAACTATGATGTAAACAATGGCGAAAATAAAGATGGCGATCAGGATCACAATTCCAACCCTAGAAATAAAAAGAATAAGATGTAATTATTATTTGCATACTAGTATACGTATACAGTTGAATCCCAATTATCATCAGTATTTGTTCCGACATATTTGGGTGTTATAAAGGGTTTTTGGGGATACGTTTAGCGGGATTCATATAAAAATATTAACAATAAAGAAACAAATATTAGGACCTTATAACATTGCAGCAATAAAAGATGTGACCAATTGTCGATTTGCATTAAAATGAGGTTTTGCTGTATATTATTAGACTTTATAAAAAATTATTCAATATTTAAAAAAGTGTCAACCAAAAGCTTGGACATCAAGCAAGGGGGGGGGGGCGGTCAATCGTATACAGCTATATTACTATTTGTCTGGAATAAGAGTTACCTGTAATGATTGTTTTCTAAACAAAACCAGGGGAACACTTAAATGACGTCACGGTCACATAGTGTAAACGCGTGTGACGTCATTTTTTGTCTGTTCAGGTAACTGGATGTATAGGGCTTTATCGATATTTTGTAAACACTTTTTTATACAAATACTATATTGATATTTGGGGATTTGTTCAACCAACCACCAACAAGCCGGTCAATGTCCAAACCGCAATAAAAAATAATAATAATAATAATTAATTAATTAATTATAAGTTAAACTGTTAAACACTTTGACTGACGGCAGATGCTCCAGAAAAGTAAGCATCTCTAGTTTAGTTTAGCTACATCCGCCTCATCTTAAATAAACATCTAATATAAATCATCAATACAGTTGTAAAACTAGAAAAACTGTGAGCCACAAGCTCACAAAAAATACCCCCCGCTTCCCCCACATAAAAAAAAATCCATAGGATCAAGTTTTTAAATAGGATGTGCACATCTACATTATATCACAAAGATTTTGTGAACGTTTCATGAAAATCCATTGAAGGGTTTAGGAGGAGTTGCGGATAAGAGATAGGTACCCTAAGGTGTAACAGAAGGACGGACGGACGCCCCAATCACTATATACCCCCCACTTTTTAAGCGGGGGTATAATAATATCCTTCGAAGCAACATATGTTTAATTCTAATGTGTTTGTTTCTACAAATTTTCTAAAGACTCAAACGTGGACTTATTTCTGAAAAACCATTTACATTGACAATAAAGGTTCATCTCATATATTATTGCAGTTGACTTGATGTATTGGATGTGTTTCAAACCATGTAAGATTAAGTAATAAGAGAATTAGAGCATATACTAATTGTTCTGACATTTTTTGCAATGATTGATAATATTGCTTTTTGTTGAAAATTTAAAAAAAATTAATCAAAGTAACAAAAAGATAAAATATGACTTAGTCTGTTTAACTGTTCTTTTTGATATTGTATTTTGTCTTAACTTCTGTTTATGTTCAGATGAACATGTTTTCTGTTTCTTTGTCAAAGCCATATTCTCGTACACTAATCTTACGATTTTACTAAACATAAAAACAAGTGGATTTTATTATTTATTTCTTTTAATTGAAAATGTTTCCATTAAACTATCAATCAAATGCATTTAAAATGCACTGACCTAACTAAATTATATTTTTAAATGAAAATATCTTTATTTTGTTCTCCTGTACATAGAGACATTTTGCGAAAATTTTGGAAATATGATCAAGTTTATACACCAACTAGGCCTCATTCAAATTTACATCAGGTTATTTAGGGTCAGGTAGGTCATTGTTGTTAGTTTTTTCCCAGGTGTTACCATCATGAATATTCCAATTATGACATAACGTTTATAGTTGTTCAGAGTAAGAAGGCTCAGAAGGGATAATTTTGACAGTTATATTTGTTGTTTTATTAAAAAGTTCAAAAATTGTTTTATCACAAAGTACCTTCTGACGTTAACGTTTTACGGTTAAATACAATAAGGAATGTTATCATGTCCAACAGTTAATCAATGTACATGTGATTTTAATATGAAATTTTGATTTTCCCGAAGTAGTATACGTAAAAATTATGGCGAGTTGAAGAACTATTTTTTTATCGTTTGTGCTTTTGGGTTGTGATTCGGAAAGGGTTGTGGGCGCTTCCATTTTTCCGACGGTGGGTGTCGAGGCAGAATAAAAATTAAATGCTCGGTATTACGTATTCAGTTTTTGTTTTGAAATTGCAATTTGGACTAGCCATTGTTTTTTATACTTGCATTGATAACAAAAAAAAAGAATCTCATTTCTTAAATAGAACTATTTAGACTGCTTTTTGGGAAGTATCAATGATATAAAAAAAATTTCCTTTATTGATTATACTTACCAGCGGCCAATTTTAGAACCAGTCTCCGACTCTGAAACATTGCAATCACACTTAGCTTTGTCGCCGAGAAACGAAAGTATCAAGCTTACGGTGATCCCTATAACCGCAAGGATCGTGCATACAAGAAGTCTTAATGACCCTTCATCTCCGAACCGGAAATACATGGCATATCCGAAATAAGCAAAATACAGGATGGCCATTAAAGTCCAAATACCGATCCATATCTCACTTTTCCATTCTTTATAGGCATTTCCTATACTTTTCTGAATTCCTTGTATTGTCCGGGCGCAAGCACTCAATTCTTCATCATCTTCGTCATCACTGTCATATTGGTGGTGCTTGCTGTTGTTAGCAACTTTATCAGATTCTTGTCTAGTATCAACTTCATAAGCTGCCTGTAAAATAAATTTAATGAAAATATGT
This sequence comes from Anadara kagoshimensis, assembly GCA_021292105.1. Classification (NCBI taxonomy): domain Eukaryota; kingdom Metazoa; phylum Mollusca; class Bivalvia; order Arcoida; family Arcidae; genus Anadara; species Anadara kagoshimensis. The sequence goes on along the minus strand of CM037862.1, from coordinate 23,930,030 downwards.
TTCAAAATACGTCGATAAATGTTTTTATATAAAAATGGCACTATACTGACATCGATTACATACACGTATTTTTGTTTGGAAACCAACGACATACACTTTGCTTAACTGTGATTTCTCAAAATCTGTTCGACTTTTGTCACTTAATCCAATATCCATCAAATGTTGGGGGTATATAATGATTTGAGCCACTTTCTGGAAATGTACTGACTATTGCCAAGTGCAAATTTTTCAAATACAAGGTACTGTAACTCAAAGTTCAATCTGAACCATCGATCGGTGGCCAAGTTGTCCAAAGCGCGCGCTTACAGATCACAGCCAATTACCGTCTAGGTTTGAATTTCACATTGGACATATCCTAGTGTGAGAAAGTTTGCATGGCCGAAGGTCGTAAATTTTTTCCAGTGTATTCCGATTTCCTCCACCATCAATGAACCGACCGTCTCGATATAATAAGTAAGAGTGTTGACTGAGACGCAAAACTTTACAACTCCACTCAAAAGGGAACCGTCTTACCTTTCTATGACGGAGATCACTATTATCCATGGCCGGGTTATCATAGCCATGTAGGTGTTCTCCACCTTTCTCCGACATCGGTTCCATGCTGCCGTAGTTCGAATCCGTGCTCGGATCTGCTGAACCAATCGTTTTAACGGCTTTTAGTTCTACTCCATCCATACTGAGGTAGTCCTATCTGTTGAAAATTTATCAGACAATTACAGTACATTTCCCATACTTTTTGAAGCTATTCTATCTTTTAAAATTTATTTATTTGAATCATCGTACAGGCCTGTCGAAAGTTTAACACTGGGCGAACGAAAAGGCGTTATTGCTCCTTGGCCGAGACATGGATAGCTAATTGGCAGATAAGCATCCGAGAAAAATAGATAATAGCTACCAAAAAGCTGTCAAGATACAGCTAACGAGAAGCTGAGATGAGCTGCCGTTTAGGCACCAATTCGTTTACTTAGTCTTAAACTTTCGACAGGCCTGTGCTATTCATGTATTAAGTTTACTATAACAAAGTTTTACTGCTTTATAAAAAGTGCAATTCATCTTCAAATCCATAAATGCGTTACGAAAAAACTGCAATTTTTGTGGTAAAGCATTTGTATTTAGTCATCCATCAATTAATATACAGGACAGACCTGTCGAGAGTTAACACTGACGTAACGAAAAAGATGTCGAAGCTCGGCTGCCGATTGGATAATTAGTGACTAAAATCACCTAAGAGATGCCAGTAGATAGCAACACTGTCGAGATACAGTACAGACCTGTCGAAAGTTTAACACTTAGCTAACGAATTAGTGCCAAATCGTCAGAGTATATCGGTAGTTTTTCCGCAGATGCTGTCCATGTCTCGACAACTTTTCGGCAGCTGCTGTTTTTATCATTGCAGTTTTTTGCCGTTACTCAGCAGCCGATCTTCGGCTCTTTTTTGCTATCTCAGTGTTAAACTTTCGACAGGTCTGTTCTGTATATGTTGCATATTAAGCGAAAAAAGACAAATATGGGCTGTCGATCCCGCACCAATCATTAGCATTGTGTTAAACTTTTGATAGGTCCGTACTGTACTTTTTTGTTGAATAGCTTCAGGCATTTGTTGCGTACAGGGTTTAAAATCTTCAATGATATTTACCTTTTTAAATGTCATAAACCTATATCTAGAGAACACATATAGTTTATGTATGTATACGAAAAAAATCTTGATAAATAAAATTTATTTTACCAGGCCTCTCGAAAGTTTAAAACTGGCCTTACGAAAAAGAGTTGAGGCTTGGCTGCCGATTGGCCAAGATATGAATAACTTATGGCCAAAAAGCTGCCGAAGATAGATACCAGTTGTTAGGAAAGATGCCAAGATATTGCTAACAAGGGCAGAGTTGTAGCACCAATTTTTTTAGATCGGTGTTAAACTTTCGACAGGACTCTATTGTAGGTAAAAGCAATATGTATATGCAATATATCTACTGATCATGACAACTGCAATACTGGGCAAAAAAAAGAAAAACTTCTTCAATAGCTACCGTTACCACTACGTTGGTATAGTGTTCGCTTTGTATATGGGAGGTCGCGGGTTCGAACGATAGAGAGAGAGAGAGCCCCGTCCGGGCTCCAGCTAAAACTTGAATATAGGTAGTGACAGTTCTTTCGCCAAGCACTCGGCATTTAGAAATGAAAATCATAAGGTCCTTCGTAAGAGTCAAGGCAAGCATGGCACGTTAAAGATTGTCCTGCGTGCACTGCAAATATCAAATTTTCTGAAATTTCACGGAGTATAGTTGGTGACGACTCGATATATGTGAAATATTCTTGACTATGCCACCTGCTTTTATAGGCCAGTAACATTTTATCCCAATTGATTTTGAACCTGTATATAAGGACTACCTGTCCATAAAGGTTACTATAACAGTTTCCCTATGTGTCCTATGTCTGTATCTCATTTTAATATATCAAACAAAAGCATACAAGTTCATGTCCAGATTACAATCCCCCCCCCCAAAAAAAAAATCGACAATGGAAGCACCAGGATAATTATGGATATATCATACTTACCAGCTATTTGTTAAGTTGACCACATAAATTACAGGCCTGTCGAGAGTTTAACACTTAGCTAAAGAATTAGTGTGAATCGGCAGCTAATTCTCGACTACTCGTTAGCTGTATCTGGGCAGCTGCTATCTATCTTTTTGACATTTTTAGGCAACTATATAGTTGCTATCTCCGTGATTCAATACCCGAGCGTCGACACCTTTTCGTTAGCTCAGTGTTTAACTGTAGACAGCTCTGTATTGTATATCATTTTATAAATACTGGTTATATTACTAACATATGACAACTTTAAAATTAAATATAACAATAACAAGTAAAGCCAGTCAATTAAGATCACCCGCTGGCAGGTTCTTTTTGTGATTTGCACTTATGTTTAAAGGGCAATAACTCCGAGGAAAATGAGGAAACCAACTCGGGTTAACGATATGCGCATCTCCTATATATGTTGATACTTTGGTCCAAGTTTCGTGAAACAGTGTTTCACAGTTTTAGAGAATAAGCACAGACAAGAATTTCGGACTGACGGAAACTTGAATTTAATATCCCTCTTTCTTCGAAAAATGTTAGAATGTTGTAAAAATGTTTAACAACAGAAAGAAGAGCTCTGCCATGTTTGAGTTATATCATATTGTGTTTAATTACCGATTATATATTCGTACACATGGCATAACACTAATAAATTTCACAAATAGTTTCAATGAACACGGTAAACATGGTGTCTAGACAGAATAAAGCAAGACGCATACCGAGCTATACCAAGTGTATGGTGGCTTATTTCTGACATCGACATAATTTTAGTCGACATAAAATCATCTCGACATGAAGACTTAATATCTTGACAAGTCGAGATAATATCATGAAAAGTTGTGATGCCCAAATAATTAAGTTGAGACAAATAACACCACAAGTCGAGATACTTATCTCGACTAGTTGTAGTAAATATCTCGACAGAAGTATCTTGATATGTCGTGTTATTTATCTCAACTTTTTATTTTACTCTCACAACTTTGCATCATATACAGTGACGTGCCAAAATTGATGCAACTTTTCATGACGTTATTGACATCAAAATGCAATGTCTCTGCAATTTTCATCTGTAACTTTTAATAGTTAAGTGAAAAAATAAAAATGACTGGCCAGAACAAATTTTTGGGTGTGTAATTGACCCTACACAAAACAAGAGTTGTCTTTCTTACTTATACTCTTCATTGTAACTGGTGTAAACAATGGAGAGCAGACGACAGGAAATGTCAGTGGAGGAGAGAAAAATTGCTATAAATTTGTATCTACAAGGAGAAAAGCAAAATAATTTGGCAAGAATGTTTGCAGTGAACAAGTCTACAATAAGCAGGCTGATCAACAAATATAATAAAGGGGAAAGTATAGAAAATAGTTCAAACAGAGGGAGGAAGTCTGTGATTGATGAAAGGGGTGACAGGATTTTAATTCGATCTGTGAAGAAAAACAGGAGGCAGACTTTGAAAGAAATTTCAGATAATTATAATGAGGCTACAACAAAGAAAATATCTATCAGGACAGTTCAGAGGAGGCTACACTTTTATGGCTATAAACGACATCGAGTTAGGAAGACCCTCACAGTCTCAGTCACCAACAGAAAACACAGGGTAAGGTGGTGTAAATTAATGAAAAATATGACAGTTGACAATTACTGGAGAAAAGTGATATTTTCTGATGAAACTCAAGTGGTTATATCAAATGAAAATCGCCTGTATGTTTGGAGAAGAGAGAATGAAGCATACCGACCAGAGTGTGTAGGGCAACGAGGTCGCAACATTCGAGTGAGTGCTATGTTCTGGGGGTGTTCACATTTTCAGGAGTAGGTACATTGACTCCAATTCAGGGAAATATGAACAGTGATAAGTACGTTGATACACTAGATGAACATTTATGGCCAGTTGTAGTTAAACATTTTGGAAATTCAGAATTTATCTTCCAGGATGACAATGCACCATGTCATGCATCTTTGAGGACAACTACATGGAAAACTGAAAACAACTTAAATTGTCTTGATTGGCCATCTCAGTCTCCTGATCTTAATATAATTGAAAATGTGTGGCACATTCTGAAAATCAGGTTAAAGAGACAATTAGACACCATTCACTCAAGAGAAGATTTGATACATGAAGTCTTGAGAATCTGGTCATCCTTAACAGTGCCTTATATTCGAGATCTTTACCACTCAATTCCTAATCGTTTAAAGGCTGTTATAACATCAAAGGGTCATATCACTAAATATTGAAAGTTTGAGGTAAGTATTTGCAGTATTTTATATTTTACAACTGATTAAATCCTTCATATTCATGATGGTAATTCATGACGTCAAGTAAAAAGTTGCATCAATTTTGGCATGTCACTGTATATATTATCTTGACTTGTCGTGCTATTAAGTCGACATGTCGAGATCATTTTATGTCGATCGCAATTATCTGGATGTCAGAAATAAGCCACCATACAAGTGCATATGTTAAATAGACATTGAAATTCAACATGTTGAGACAATTCTGTGTCGATCGAAATTATCTGGATGTCAGAAATAAGCTTCCATACAAGTGCATATGTTGAATAGACATTGAAATTCAACATGTCGAGATAATTGTATGTCGATCGAAATTATCTGGATGTCAGAAATAAGCCACCATACAAGTGCATTATATTGAATAGACATTAAAATTCAACATTTCGGGATAATTGTATGTCGGTCAAAATTATCTGGATGTCAGAAATGAGCTTCCATACAAGTACATATGTTGAATAGACATTGAAAAAACATTATAATGGTATACAGTGCAGACCCATCGAAAGTTTAAATTCGGCAGTTCATTTCTTTAACTTGACAGGTTTTCGGCAGCTGCTATCTATCTATCTATCTATCTATCTATCTATCTATCTATCTATCTATCTATCTATCTATCTATCTATCTATCTATCTATCTATCTATCTATCTATCTATCTATCTATCTATCTATCTATCTATCTATCTATCTATCTATCTATCTATCTATCTATCTATCTATCTATCTATCTATCTATCTATCTATCTATCTATCTATCTATCTATCTATCTATCTATCTATCTATCTATCTATCTATCTATCTATCTATCTATCTATCTTTCTTTCTTTCTTTCTTTCTTTCTTTCTTTCTTTCGATAACTTTTTCGGGTAACTAGCTACCCATGTCACGATCAATCGGCAGCCGAGCTTCTATTCCTTTTCGTTAACCCAGTGTTAAACTTTCGACGGGTCTGTACTGTGGTTTTAAATAAAGTAAAGTATTATATGCCCCTGATGTACCAATCTACCCTAAATACACTCAACCTGAGTGTAAAATAATATCCTGCTATTGCGGTAAGTTACATAATCTACGTTACACTACATGCACGCAACCTTAGTATAACTAATAATTTTTTGTAGGGATTTAAAATATTGCATAGTTATCAAATACAAACAAAAGCCAGTAGGCAAACTAATGAATAAATACAGTCAAACGTCCCTATAAAGGTCAGGTAAGTGAACCAGTAAAAAGGTCTTTGTAGGCAGGTGGTCCTTATAGAGAGGTTCAAATAACACGAATAAAGAGCAATTGGGATCAATTGCACTAGCCTCTGATATAATTAAAGCAGGTAGTCTTTCTATGGGATGGTCTTTCAATGAAGGCAGGTTCGACTGTATCTATCAACCTCCAACAAGCTAATAATCTATAAAAGTGTTATAAAATGTAATTCTAAATTACTGTCCCCAAGTGTGACACTGTTGTACTTAAACAATACAAACAGAATTGAAAAAAAATCAGTACGTGGGGCTTAAATTTGTTTCAAGTTGACGCCTATACGAGCTTTTATAATATGAAGATTTACTGACAAGTACTCCGACGTTGGAGACTAAGAATTATGGCCCTGGAAGTCTTTAAAACCTTAAATAAAGCTACATTACTTAATTATTTAGAAATAGCTCAATATTCTTTCAGGTACGATACCATTGCAGAAATACCCAGTGTTAATACTACGACACGTGGTAAAAACTGCAGCCAAGGTATGGAACAGTCGGCGAGCTCAGACAGGCCCCTATAGTTATGAGGGGCTGAGAAGAGGTTGGCGAGCTCAGACAGGTCCCTATAGTTATGAGGGGCTGAGAAGAGGTTGGCGAGCTCAGACAGGTCCCTATAGTTATGAGGGGCTGAGAAGAGGTTGGCGAGCTCAGACAGGTCCCTATAGTTATGAGGGGCTGAGAAGAGGTTGGCGAGCTCAGACAGGTCCCTATAGTTATGACGGGCTGAGAAGAGGTTGGCGAGCTCAGACAGGTCCCTATAAGTATGAGGGGCTGAGACGAGTCTTATTCCTTAGCTTAGTGTGAAACCTTCGACAGGGCTATACTGTACATTAAACCTCGGTGTAATATTTTTGAATTGTTGTAGATTACATAATATACAGTAGTCATATATTTGTCAGGTAGGTTTGAAATATGGTATGGATTTTTGACAAGGTCTGTTTGATTTATAGGGCTATTATATACAGTACAGACCTGTCGAAAGTTTAAAACTTACATAATGAATTATAGTGCCTATCGACAGCTTATCTCGGTCAGATAGCTAAACAGATTTCTGAAGGTGCTATAGTTCCCATGGGCCTCTAGCAGACGAATTTTTCAGTAGAGTTGTCGCCATTTTGTTAGGCAATCTATATCATTTATCTATCTATTTTATCCAAATTTGTTAATTTTTAAATTATTGTTTTTCAAAAAGTAATCGGGATATCAATAAAGTTTTTAAATTTATGAAATCGTCAATGTTTTTACTTTGATTTTGGTATATTTTATAAGATTTTTGTTCCCATAACAACGATGTGACAATAAATCTTATACATCCTATTTTAGAAAGAAGTAATAAGACTAAATTTCTAATGTCTACCAAAATGGCCGCTACGTTACCGTGTGACATCACATGTCGGCAGTTTCTTAGCCACCAGATATCCGTATATATAACGGCAACTCGGCACCCGAGGATAAAATCTATTTCGCTATTAGCTCAGTATTATACTTTCGACAGGTCTGTACTGTATATATGGTTGCGCAAACACTGTGTCATGTTCAAAGAATACTTGACTATATATATATATATATATATGTAAGTTGTAAAACTAGAAGTCGGCGGTTAGACTTATAAAATACCTATATGGTTATTTATAATATTGCAGGTAACATTTTTTGAAAGAAAAGATTTTACACTCGCACTAGCGACATTTAAAATATATAAAATGTCACTAATCACACGATTTTCTACAGAAATTTATATAAATTAGTTGAATTTTGATTTTTGATTTTTTTTACTTAAAGGAATGTTTAAATTGTTCTTTTCAAAAAATTTGTAATCGTTCTGGTAAAAATTCAAACTTTGAAACATAACTTGTGATAGAAAGATTTTTTTCTTATTTGTAACGCAGTTAATAATAATTTGATGTGAACTGACTAAATTTGAGTTCATAACTTTGTTATGCGCTAAAGTTTTATTTATTTATTTATTTATTTATTTATTTATTTATTTATTTATTTATTTATTTATTTTTGGGTTGATGTTGTTCGCTCGGGCAGCTCTAAATTCATATGTTGCTAATGCCTTAACTGCACTCTCTGGCAGTGTGCTCCAGCAACTTGCTGTTCTGACTATAGCTAGGGCACGAGTTTTTAACTTTTTTATATTGAAGACTGTATGTCGATGGTTTTTGGTTTTGGGGGTTGTTTGGTGGTGCATATTCACAGTTTCACAATTATAAACCAGGATTTTCTTTAATTAAAACTTAAGGAATTTTTTGCATTTTTCAAAAAATTATAAATAAATATTTTTGAAAAGATTAAATAAATGCAGATGCCAGTTTGAAAGTTGAGATGATATTCATAATGATACCTTAAATTTCTGAATTGCGATCTTAGAAATAAACAAAATTACAAAGATTTCAAATTTACCTGGTTTAATTAACTTAGGAAGTTTTCATTTCAGCAGCGACGTGAACACAAAATGCTTGTCAAACAGGCCTAGGGACCTGATGTTATACCGGTTTGCCGTTTTATTCCCATATTTTTATTTCATTTACAGACTTCATACAAGGAAGGGTGCATATTTACACTAAAGGATTGAACAGATCATGAATCAGTGCATAAATGTTATATTAAAACTCATTCAAGCGAAACGCCAGCAGCGCTATGTGTATTTAATTCAAACTTACTCAATGAACTTTCTAATGCGTCTCTTGGTTTGATCAAAATATACAGAACTCAACCCTTATGTGTCAATACAAGAAAACTGTTGGTATTAAGGTATACGCGTAGACAATAACTATCTCCATTTTTCTTTTGTGTTGGTAATGTAAAGATTGAATATATCGGAAGTCCATAAATATATATAATTTATGTACCCATCGGAGTTTCCGGTTGAATAACTACTTATAATAAATGAAGCATGTCGTCATACTAAAATTATCATATGTAGACTTACCTGCAGATATATATGCACAACAATATGTAAAACAGTAGAAATTCTAAACCAGCTTTTCCCTTCCTGTTTAAGTAAATATTCTTAAAACTATTTAAAGCATAAGTATTTTTAAAACAAACTACCCCAATCCACCTGTAATATTTGACTGTCGAACTGTAACTATTATTATACGCCTTCTACTTTACGGTTCAGTACAGCTTGAGAATCTATAAACTGGATTTGATTTGAAAAATCGTCTATTTCCATTAAAAAGCCATATAATTATATCACATATATTTGTGTCTTTTAACTGGTTTTGGGACCATTTGTGAGATAACTAGATTTTAGGTCCCATTGTTAGACGAAACCATAAGATAATATAAGTAGCTGTAAATTAAACAGCAAAGCCTGGCATTTACATTACTGAGAAGTTATTTGGGTACCCTCTCTCTCTCTCTCTCTCTTTCTCTCTCTCATTTCTCTGATTACCAACATCGTATTTATAATTAGAAGCTACATGTATTATAATATATATTTATATAAATTGTAAGTTGGCAAACTTTATTATTATTATTATTATTATAGGAAACGGAAAGTTTAGTATTATACCAAGTGTATGACGGCCACAAACCTGGCAAATAATAATGAGCAAAAGGACGTCGGGTTACCGTCATGATACAACTGAGAGGATAACAGCGAAAACAAGAAAATAAGATATTGAGTCAACAGAATTAAGTATAAATAAATAAATAAATAAATAAATAAAGAATCAGACATAAAACAAATTTCAAAGTTTTACTTTAGAAAAAAAGTCTTATACATACTAATACTTTATTTCTTGACTGCCGCAGTCTCGATTTAGTCAGAGGCGTCACTCCTTTAAATTTTGCTAAGTTAACGTTGCCGATGTTTTTCGGAAATTGTCGTATCGACGAAGTGACATTAGACTTAATGTCGGACAATGGTTGCTTTATGATAACTTAAGTTGTCTATTGTAATAATTTTTATTTAATAAAAAGGCGAATTTCAAAGCAATTGGTCTAGCACAAAGCATTATTCGTTAATACATATTATCCAAGATCTTTGAAATTTTCGCTAAAAATATTATTGTCTCCATGTTTTTTTTCGAAAAGTTTACATTGTATTTCATTTTTCTCATTCCCAATCAATATAGACCAAGATACGTATACAGATGATGATATACGTCCCTGAGAAAAAACGCAAAATAATTTTATTTGATGAAAAATAATAACCACAAACAATACTTTCGATATGCGACACCAAAATCCTGAGTTCTAAATCTGGTGCGTTTGTTCGGCATCACTGCAAAGTAACAAGAGACGATCCTAAATATGTAGTATTTTATGGAGTCATTAAACTGAAACTGGTTTCATGGTCATCCCCTTTTGAATACTGACCAAGCTGACCCCTGCCATTAGTATTCTAGTCACAGTACATATAATAGTATGTATACATGTGATTTAAAGACAAAAATAAAAAGTCCATAAAATAAAAGACTGTTTACAATATTTTACGAGAAAAATCACATGAGGTGGTCGGATATTTTTACAGGTCATAAGTTCAGGTAAATATGTTAATTATTATTTACCTGTGTAGGTAAGAACGACTAGGATAAGTAGCACTTTAGTGGTATTGACGAACATAAAATGTGTAATTCACTGGAAATGGGTGACTGAATAAATAGTTGAAATAAAACAAATGGTTTGTTTGAATTACCTCTCTTTGTAAGTAAAGACTAACAACAGCTTTACGGGACAAATCATTCAGGTAGGAGTGTAGTGACGATGTTTCCAACCCAAGTCAAGATTCTTTCACTTATCGAGCCTTGGTGGCTGAGAGTTCTAACGCACATGTTTATTAATCATGGAGCTCCTCACAATATAGGTTTCGAACCCTAGTGTCAGAAAGTACAAAGTTTAGAGAGTAAAGTTGCATGTCAAAGTGGTTATATACTCTTTATATCGGATAATCTGGATAAACAAATAAAAGTGCTTACCCTTCCGGAACACCCGGCCTAATATCATATGCCATCCATTCAGTGGATGACCATCTAAGCGGTCGAGAAAACATCAAATACCTCTGGCAAGAGTGTATAGATATTGGAGGGGATTATGTCGGAGAAAAAAACACAATATGTCCGCAAAAAAATTGAAACATTTACAAACGAGAGTCGCACCATATCGATCACCCCATGTATTTAATGTAAATGTTGTTACCTAGGTACATTGTACAAATTACATAGATATGAATGATATTCACGTGTTTTATTGTAGATTCATATCCGATCGAAGCCAATGAACGAATTCCAAAATTGGCCCTTCATCGAATTTGGCACGCGCCACACTATCTTTCATTACCCCTTGAAATACCATGACCAGAATGTCATTTCTTTAATGCCGAGTGCTTGGCGAAAAACAGTCACTACACACTTTCAAGTCTTTGATCAGACATGGTCGGAGCTCGAACCCACGACCTCCCACTAAGGGCCGAGCACTCTACCAACTCTGCATTATGGATCTGTATGTTTATCAAATGGAGTATAAGAGAAGCAAATATTGTGATAATTGTAATTATTTATTTCAATTGTCTTAGGGGACGCATAATGCTATAAGCGGCGAATATTCGTCCGACAAATATTCCACTTGGATAATTCTCAGACAACTATTGACAACTGATAAACTAAAAAGAAACCCCCTTAACTGCTCCAACCTACGATAAAACCCGCATTCTATATTGTGTATTAACCCTATTTATTCTTTATTTTTGCCCTTAGGGCCGTTTTTCAAATAGTTATGACGTCATACGATACATCGTACAATTCCCAAATTGATATTGAATAACAAGGATCAATGGTTAATCTATTATCTAGAAGGGAAAGTATGAAATGGATATGTAGTATTTTCTTAGAAATTTTGATGGATTGTTATAAACACAAGGAACACGGAACAACTTAGCACAATGTTATGTAATATGATACAGGCCTGTAGAAAGTTTAACATTCAGCTCACGAAAAGAAATTGAAGCTCGGGTGTCAACTGGCTGAGAGTTGAGTTGAGTTGTGTTATGGCGTTTAACGTCCCAGTCAAGAATATTTTACTTATATAAAGACCTAGCCAGCTATAGGGAAATGTACAGAAATTTTGCCCGTGCGTTGCGTTGATGGCATTATAAATCGGAGTTCTTTATAGATAGCGTGCCAAGCCCAGTATGACACAGGACCTCGTTTATTTTAAGTTCCCATCCGATAGAACCATGGCTTTTATTTCGTAATGCCGAGTTACTACCCGGTCGGTGATCGAACCCACGACCTCCAATTTACGGAGCGAGCACTCTACTAACTGAGCTACCGCAGTGGTATTCAATTGGCTGAGATACATACGGATTATATACAAAGAGTACTACAGGCTTGCCGAAAAGTAACAATGAACTGACGACAACCATCAATCGAAGCTCTGCTGCCAAATGGCGGAGATCTATACGCGAGTACCAAAAAGCTGATATGTAGCAGGAACCGAGAAGCGTTCTAGCTATAAATAACGTTAAATGTTCCTTTTGTACCACGGTCTATTAAATTCTATGTAAAAATTTTGAAAATTATTTTTCAGAATAATGTTAAAAATTGTTTGATTCTCTCATCTTTAGTCGAAATTAAAATTTAGTGGAGGGTACAGATGGAACTCTTTTCTAGCTAACGAGGAACTGAGATGAGCTGATGATTAGGCACTAATGTGTAAGTTAAGTGTTAAACTTTCGACTGGCATATACTCTATAGTTCAGACCTATCGAAAGTTTAACACTAAGCTACTGTATATATAACAATACTGTATGAACTCTTTGCAATATATATGATACAAAATCTATAACATTTTTTATAACAAAAAACTGTTTGTTTTAAGATTTTTTTAATAACAAATACATATCGTAATGATGGATGTTGCATTGTTTGAAAATAGTAAGATCGGTGTTTAGGGACCATTGCTGTCAGTTCTGTGTAAAAAATAGAATATAAATTGTCATTGTAACGATTGTCTGTTTAAGGTATTGGGTTTTAACAATTTTTTTCTCCATTTGTGCTTATATATCTTGTGAATATTTTATTTTATAATTTTTTTCCTATTTTTGTTTCATTGCTTTGGTGCTTCTCGGTTGCTTTGGTTATTTGTCCTTAAATGATGTTTTTCAGTTGTAAAGTATTCTATCTTTAAAATAAAAATACTTCAGTTACATGTACTTAAAATGTGATGTAATACACGTAAGGTTATGAATGCTGATTAAAATACAATCGCTAGAAGCTAAAGAAAACACTTACACGTACTTTGACCAGAACATAAATTTATACGCATATTCAGAGTCAGACTAGATGGTTAAAATTTAGTTTGGCTACTTAGACCGCTTTGCTATAAAATGAACAAAGGCAAGGGCATAAAACAGTAAAATAGAATCTTATACCCACCAAACTTTAATGAGTGGTCGCAAAATAAAACTACTCGATGGCTCAGTTCATAAGTAAGTAAATGAAAAAAAATAAACAAATAAAAGTTGAAATTCTACGGAAGCGTATTAGGGCCACGACAATTTTTTTTTATTTTGATATGTCGACTTGGTTTCTCGATAAATCGACTTATTATCTCGATAAATCGACTTAGTATCTCGATAAATCGACTTAACTATGTCGATAAATCGACTTATTATCTCGATAAATCGACATAGGATCTCGATAAATCGACTTAGTATCTCGATAAATCGACATAGGATCTCGATAAATCGACTTAACTATGTCGATAAATCGACTTATTATCTCGATAAATCAACTTAGTATCTCGATAAATCGACTTAGTATCTCGATAAATCGACATAGGATCTCGATAAATCGACTTAAAAATCTCGATAAATCGACTTAACAATCTCGATAAATCGACTTAACTATGTCGATAAATCGACTTAGTATCTCGATAAATCGACTTAGTTTCTCGATAAATCGACTTATTATCTCGATAAATCGACTTAACTATGTCGAAAAATTGACTTATTATCTCGATAAATCGACTTAGTTTCTCGATAAATCGACTTATTATCTCGATAAATCGACTTAACTATGTCGAAAAATCGACTTATTATCTCGATAAATCGACTTAGTTTCTCGATAAATCGACTTATTATCTCGATAAATCGACTTAGTATCTCGATAAATCGACTTTACAATCTCGATAAATCGACTTAAAAATCTCGATAAATCGACTTAGTATCTCAATAAATCGACTTAACTATCTCGATAAATCGACTTAGTGTCCGCTCTATATGCGGGAGGTCGCGGGTTCGATCCCCGGCCGCGACAAACTAAAGTTGTAAAAATAAGTAGTTTCAGCTCCCCAGCTACACTCAGTTTTACTGGGTTAGGGAAAAACTGACTTAACTTGTGTCAGGATAACAGACTAGCAGGATTGTAGTTAGGCTGTGGCTATTTTATCCGTGTACTGGCAACTTAAAGACGACATCACTGCACTCCAGTTACTCACACATCACTCTATCAACGCACACACACACAATAAGGAATGAGAAAGTAGACTATCAAAAATGTTCACGTCGTAAAATGACTGAAATACTGTCGAAACGACGTAAAATCCAACAACTAATCGATCAATCAACCAATCATAACACCCGTGAAACAAATCCGTTTTCTATATTCATGAGAGTTCAAATTACACATCCGACGAAATTCTATTACATGAATACTAAGTTAACATGTACAGTTACTGGTGTGCTAAAGCCCCGTCACACAGCACTCCACGTCTAAATCACGTACAAAAAGTTGTGAAAATCTGGTGGACGTGGTCGTAAGTGGTAATTTTTGTTCAATTTTGGCTTGGTCGTGCTTTGTACGGGGTATTGCCGTCGGTGGCTGTTCCACTGCTCAAGCACTGCCTAAGCACGGCTTACCATGTTCAGCTACGTGTTAGGCTAAAAATAGGTTCGCACGTGTTCGAACGCGGGAAAAAAGCTACAAGTTACCACGACTGACCGCGGCCTCATCGCGTCTGTAGCACTGCCGATCACGCGTTGAGCGCGGACGTAATACGGACACTCCACTGCTATAGCACTGCCCACTCACGGGTAACCGCGGCTCGGCGTCGTCGGAAGCGCAGCTTGCCGCGCATTTAAAAGTTTAACTTAGTTTTAATCTAGTAAAGTCAAACTGGCAAGCGCATTTTACATTTCAATTCATTACATTAATACAATATGTAATTATCAATCGTCATTATCACATCAACATTTAAATATCAGTGCTCCAGCTTCCCTAACTAACATGATCAGTAAGCATAGCTAATGGGGGAGGAGCATGTCATCCTGCCACATCATTCTTCTAGCTGGGAGTTGCACTACTGCATGATGAGGTTCCTCTGGGCCTTGTCTAGCCTGACATCTCTGTTGGATTCTGGTACTCTATCAGATCTCGTTTCATGTCTTCACGCCAAGCACCAAGCACCAGTTCTCCATCTAGACGCCTGAAGTCCACAAGCCTGTTCTGCATCACCGGGTAACGTGTTCTCATCAGGTTGTGAAGGAGTACGCATGCGTTGACCAGCAGCCTGAAAGTGTCAGCTTCATACATCATGGTAGTCAGGAGAACTTGAAATCTGTTGGCAAGGATCCCTAACGAATTTTCAACTACCCGTTTGGCCCACGACAGTCGATAGTTAAATATCCTTTGCTCCCTGGTCATGTCCATATTAGCGTAGTTTTTCATCATGTAGGTCTGGAGTCCGAAGACATCGTCATCTACAAGGAATTAGGGTACATCCTGTGTGTCACCTGGTAGAGGATCTGGCTGTGAGAAGCCGGCGATGTCATTGTTCTGCAGACCCTCCTTGACCTCGCTTTTTAAATTATTGTAGATGCGGGTATCAGAGGAGGACCTCTTGCCGCTTACGTCTATCCACAGGAACTTGTAGTCCGAAGACACGACTGCTATGAGGATAACTCTGAAGAAGCCTTTTTAGTTGAAGTAGTCGGACCCAGTGTTGGCAGCAGCTTTACACGCAATATGTTTCCCCACGCACTACAAGACTTATGGCGTTGTGGGGGACCCTCCAGGCATATTGCATCTTACGGTACTTGGAGCCAGAAGCAAGGTGCCTCAGGGCGATAGCAACCTTCAAGCCTTGTTCAAGGGTTGCTCTCCAGTTGATGACCTCTTTGGTAAGGGCTGGTGTCAGTCTCTGCACAATTTCGTCGTACATCGCAGGAGGCATCCTCATAAAGTTCTAAAAGGCTTTTGGATCTTCGTTACGCAGCTCGACCATGATATGGACGTAAAGCCTCAGCTGAGGTCTCCTCGCAATCCAGTCACGTACATAGATGTTCCGTACCACCCTTCTCCTCCTCCTTCTCCTTCTCTCAACAAGGATATGTTGGACCTGTATCAGTTGGTTCTGTTGGTGCTGAAGCATGAAGATGAGGACATCACGGTGTTGAGGGTTCATGTTCACCCCTTGACATCTAGACTGCAAGTGCAGAGGTCTTAGAAATTAGGCAGTGATCAATCGTATTTAGAACTTGTTCCAGATGTCGTTTAACGGGCTTTAGTAGTGATATGTACGCGGAAAAATCCATTTCTTAGTGATAAGCCGCTAAACACAAGCTATTTCCCGTGATACTAACGCGTATCACGCGTCCGATGATCGTGCTTTGCCCGTGACAGACCGCTAAACTTTCACGTTTTACCGCGTCTCCCCAAGTTTAAATCACTGCCGGAACACGGATTACCACGTGTGTTGCACGTCTTTACCACGTGTGCCGTCCGTGGTTGTCCGCGGAATAAAGTTTTGAACATTTCAAAACTTTTTGCCACGTCCGACGCTGTTCAGATGTTTTTAATCGCATCCTGTCACGTCTGTAAATCGACTGTAGCTCGTCTTAAACTCGACATCAACGCGAACAACAACGTCTGGTTCACGGGAGACCAATTTTGACGGGTTATGGCAGTGATTAAGCCGCAAAGCGCTGTGTGACCAGGCCTTAATGTCGTGATAAACTTCTGTCCGACGTGTGTCTTGCCTCATTTGTAAATGTTTATTTGTGAGCGCTCTAGCACCCGCATTTTTGCACGGTATTTCACGCAACTTAGACAGGTTGGGTTTTTGTAGGTGAAGAACTCTATCGATTTGAAGGTGGGTTCCAATAATCATGTGCATAATTAATGAGGTTTGATAAATCTAATTGGACATAGCTTTTTAGACCTCTAGCATCTGCATTAATGCACAGAATTTCACAAAACTTTGTAGGTAGAATATAGGATATGTTAAAGGAAGAACCCTCTCGATTTGCAGGCAGGTCCAATAATTATGCACATAATTTATGAGGTTTAAGGAATCTGATTGGACACAGCTTGTCAGCACTCTAACATCCACAATTATTCATGGATACGCATGGGTAACTGGTGATTTCAAGTTTTATATCTATGTAGGGTTTTCTACACTCCAAATATATAGACTTCAGCTTGCTAATGCTCTTGCGTCTTAAGATCTTGAATAGCTTTCATGCACATACCTTTGATATATTTATGCAACAGTTAAATCAGTAATGCAATACTTACTCTTTTCAGAAGTTATTTCTTTGAGACAAGAGTAAATAAGCTTCTCCCTACATAAGTGTAATTTGACTAAGGTACAATATTTATATAACTACAGGTACCCAATTTTGCTTTAGTGTTTCCGTTACCTTTCTCAAATCTAAACTTTAGAATTGTTTTTCTCGAACATTTTCACCACCTAAAATCCATTATCGAACAAGAGCGCTGCTAAAGCGGGATAATATACGCCCAAAGGTTAAATGGTTTGCTAGTATATTAAGGATATATCATGTTTTAGTAATTAAATGATGTTAAGAATTGCGTTAAAAGATTTCTCCAGGATACTGAAGTAGGTTGGAAAAAGTTTTAAATTGTACCAACATTAATTTTTGAAAGGACACACCGAGCTGAACAATCCGAAATAAATAAGTTTGTGGTCTGAGAAGTGGATTGATATGGCATGCATATGCTTGCATGCCAAATATGAATTCAACTGACAAATTGTTAGTAATGTTATTGTGCGGAAACCAAATTTGTACACGGAAATTGCTTTTAAAGGGCATATAACTTTGCAAGAAAGTACTGGATTGTGGCCAAATTCGAAGTTGACCTGTGATTCAATATAAGATACTTGTTTACCAAAAATGAATTCAATTGGTCAATTGTTACTAAGTTAGGGCGCGAAAACCAAATTTTAATGAAATTTGCCTTTAAAAGTGACATAATTATACAAGAAATGAGTGGAATGTAGCCAATTTGAACTTGACCTGTATTTCAATATTATATACTTGCATACCAAATATGAATTCATTTGGTGTATAGTAACTCTAGTTAATGTGCGGAAACAAAATTGTCCGGACGGACGGACAGACGGACAAACAGTGGTATTCAAATGTACTCAAGGCGCATGAAAATCAAAAAAGGATACATGCATATTTAATATACCGTACAAATAATTACTTATCACACTTCTTAATTGATTTCATAATTACGATTTATCGAGAGAGTTAAGTCCATTTATCGAAATACTAAGTCGATTTATCGAGATACTAAGTCGATTTATCGAGATTGTTAAGTCGATTTATCGAGATTTTTAAGTCGATTTATCGAGATCCTATGTCGATTTATCGAGATACTAAGTCGATTTATCGAGATACTAAGTTGATTTATCGAGATAATAAGTCGATTTATCGACATAGTTAAGTCGATTTATCGAGATCCTATGTCGATTTATCGAGATACTAAGTCGATTTATCGAGATCCTATGTCGATTTATCGAGATAATAAGTCGATTTATCGAGAAACCAAGTCGACATATCAAAATAAAAAAAAATTGTCGTGGCCCTAATACGCTTCCGTAGAAATTCTAACTGATATTTTATATAGGAACAATTAATATTTTCTACGATATCAAAACACTCTTACTACTCTTACGTTTTCGTTATAAAAAATTATTTGTCAGAAGTGGGATTCGAACCCACGCCCACATTCGTGGACCAGAACACTCACTCGAATACTACGAGAAGTCTACACATATGCACTTGAGTCTGGCGCCTTAGACCGCTCGGCCATCCTGACAGATAATGCAAACGGAAAAGATTCTAACAACTACGCTCACGGAATGGCGTACGCGTACGTGTAACGTGTAACGGGGTATATTTGTCCCTCCAATAAAATTGTTTTTAAGGATAGTTTTTGCGAGTGATTTAGTTACAAACGAAATAAAATAGCTAGAGATTTCAAGTTATCTATAATTTTTACACTTCGCAACAAACGTTTTGTTGTTTAACCATATATTTACACTACAGTAAATTTATATGATGCAAAAATACATGTAAAAGCTTTAAAACAAAACTAGTTATATGATAAAAAACATAAAGAAAAACATTTCTCAAACATTATCTCGCAAGCGCTCACTGAAGCTTTGACACGCAGTTTTCTGGCCACGTTTTGATAAACTATCAATGTTGGTATCTTATGACGTGAAGCCTTTATTAAAACATTGTATAAAACGATCTCTAGTTATGAGTTGAGTTGAGTAATGATGTTTATCGTCCCAGTCATGAATATTTCACTTATATCGAGACGTCGCCAGATATAGACGAAGGATGCAGAAATCATAGTTTGCCTGTGCGTTGCGCTGATGGCATTATGCAGCAATGTTCCTTATCGTGCCAAGCCCACTGTGACACGCGATCTCGTTTATTTTACGTTCCCGTCCGAAAGAACCGTGACTTTCATTTCGTAATGCCGAGTGCTTCCCGCTACCCACTTTCAAGCCTTGGGTCAGACCCGGTCGGGGTTAGAACCCACGACCCCCACTATCAAAGCGAGCACCCTACCAACGGAGCTACTGCAGTGAAGACTAGTTTTCGGCGTCTTCCTAACTACAGTCA
This sequence comes from Anadara kagoshimensis, assembly GCA_021292105.1. Lineage (NCBI taxonomy): Eukaryota > Metazoa > Mollusca > Bivalvia > Arcoida > Arcidae > Anadara > Anadara kagoshimensis. The sequence continues at coordinate 23,910,007 of CM037862.1, read as the reverse complement.
ATACTTCTTTATGTTGTAACTCTATTATCAGATACAAGTATCAAACACGACTTCCGAACTCCTGTCACCATGAGGTAATCTACAAGAAAGAAAAATGTTATATATATAACTTGTCTGCACAAATATACAGTATTTCTATGCCAGTAATGACTTGAAAAACATTATACTACCACTCTACACCACTGGTAACTTGAAGATTAACCACCAGCCCTTGGCGATAAGCTCGGAATACAATCAAACCTGTTTTTAAAGGACACCCGAGGGAACCATTAAAATTGGCCTTAATGGACAGGTGGTCCTTAAATAGAGGGACAAATAATATAAAGAGCAAATGGATAAAAAAATTACTGGCTTTTAAAACAGGTGATCCTTATATACAGGTGATCTTTAATTTATACAGCATTTGTACTTTTATACAGCATTTATTTATTTTATTTATTTATAATTTATTTATTTATGTTACTGAGTGTATGCTGATTTTAAATCATGTTATTTATGATACAATAACTTTGACAGGGTATAGGGTATTGGAATGACTCTATTCAAGAATGTTGCCATACGTCACCTATCCAGCCTAAAAATGTTGATGATACCTCGATGATTTGGTAATTTTAATCAAATATGTTTTAAGAATAACATTTTGGCAATACATTTGCTCATACCAACGCCATATAATACATATTTTTATGTACCATATGTCACTGATTAAATTGTTCTGGCAACTCTCCCGAATCTTCGATCCTAAATTTACCTCCCCATCAAAAATATTCGAAGTTGGCAAAGACAAATAATTATATGAGTAAATGTCGCGGTAAACATGAGTCTAGTTGACTTCTATTAATCATATCTGTCAGGATGGCCGAGCGGTCTAAGGCGCCAGACTCAAGTGTAAACTTCTCGTAGTACTATGAGTGAGTGTTCTGGTCCACGAATGTGGGCGTGGGTTCGAATCCCACTTCTGACAAATATTTTTATTACATAAACACATTTGTTTCGATCTGATAGATATTGTTAATTGTGCCTATATAAAATTCGAGTTGAACTTCCAACTGCGAATTTTAAATATTTCTTTTAACTGAAAACTTTCTCCATTAACAAACAACGTATTTGTATTATAAAGTGTATCCTGAGATACATTTTCACCAGTTGTTTCATGAGTCATATTTTGGCGTTATAAATGTAGGAAAGTATTATTTGTGGACTTTAAAATAGTGTGGCGATAAGCGCGATTGGTAGAAAAGTTTCAATACTCATTAAACGAGGTTTTACTGTATAAAAATAAAACTCCACATATCCCCAGTATTGCGTAATTTTATAAACAATAGTTAAATGTCTAAAATATGGCATTGTTGTCGTAATGATTCAACTATTGATAGGTTTTAACGTCTACACGTGGTCTGTCAGCCGATTTAATTTGGAGACTGCTTATTTGATTTTGGATTATGGTGTGTTTGACGTAGTAATGCTAAAAAGAGAGAGACGATGGACGAATAAAGAAACACTTGAAAGCAACCAAGGCTACAAACGAAGCCAACCGGTAAGTCGTCGGTAACTGGTGAGGTTGCTGCCATACACTTTTTGAATTTAATCATAAAATACATTCAAAAGGTGGTATATGACTATGACAATATACCACTTTTTGAATGTTTTTATGATTAAATTCTAAAGTGGTATATGACAGCGCTATTAGCGATGATAAAAATTTAACTATTTGTATGACAAGCGGTATTCTTGCTAAATACATGCATAAGGTGATATTTAGAGCGCTAGGAAAATAGCTTGCAAACCGCTTGGTCCATTTTATTTTTGCAAATTTGTTAAGCCTGCTACACATAAATATCCAGTCTAAGAACTTATAAAAAACTCCCTCCCTTCTGGTAGTTTTTGGTAAAGACCCCGTTTTATTTTCTATCAAAGAGTGTAATTATTAAGTCTTTGACAGGAGGTCTAGAGCAATAGTCGATTATGATACGTCCCTTTTGTCTCTCCAGAACAACAACAACACAAGGGATTGAAGTCATTGTCCTCAACACTGTACACTAGAGTTCGAACAGACGGCATTCCGGTCTCGAGGCGGCCGCTATACCACTGAACCAAAGAGGCGACATACACATGTGTATCTTCTTTCGAAGACTGTAATAATTAGTCTTTGACAGTGGATCTATTACAATAGTCGATTATTCGTTCCTTTTGTTTCTCCAGAACAACACAAGGGATTGAAGTCATTGTCCTCAACACTGTACACTAGAGTTCGAACAGACGACATTCCGGTCTCGAGGCGGCCGCTATACCACTGAACGAAATAGGCGACATACACATGTGTATCTTCTTTGGAAGACTGTAATGATTAGTCTTTGACAGTGGATCTATTACAATAGTCGATTATTCGTTCCTTTTGTTTTTCCAGAACAACACAAGGGATTGAAGGCATTGTCCTAAACACTGTACACTAGAGTTCGAACAGACGACATCCCGGTCTCGAGGCGGACGCTATACCACTGAGCCAAAAAGGCGGTATAGATCTTCTTTCGAAGACTGTAATGATTAGTCTTTGACAGTGGATCTATTACAATAGTCGATTATTCGTTTCCTCTGTTTCTCCAGAACAACAAAAGGGAATGAAGTCATTGTCTTCATGATTGTACAGCGGGGTTACGAACACATGGCGTCTCGGTATCGAGGCGGACGCTCTACGACTCAGCCACAAAGACGATGTAGATCTGTGTTCAAAGACTGTAATGATCAGTCTTTGTCGGGAGGTATAGAGCAATAGTCAATTATGATACGTTCCTTTTGTTTCTCCAGAAGAACACAAGGGATTTAAGTCATTGTCCTCAACACTGTATAGCGGAGTTACGAACACATGGCTTCTCGGTCTCGATGAGGACGCTATACGACTAAGCCACAGAGGCTATCTATAGCTAGATCAGCTACGGAAGTCTGTGACAGTGGATCTATTTCAATAGTCGATTATACGTTTCTTTTGTTTTTCCAGATCAACACAAAGGAATGAAATCACTGTCCTCATGATTGAACAACGGGGTTTCGAACACACCGCATTCCGGTCTCGAGTCGGGCGCTATACCACTGAGCCAAAGAATCAGCTTCGAAAGACTGTAATGATTAGTCTTTGACAGTATGTCTATAACAATAGTTGATTATACGTCCCTTTTGTTTCTCCAGAACAACACAATTGAATAAAGGCTTTGTCCTCCTCATTGTACAGCGGGGTTACGAACACACGACATCCGGGTCTCGATGAGGACGCTATACGACTTAACCACAGAGGCTGTCTAGATCAGCTACGAAAGACTGTAATTACTAGTATTATTCTTTGACAGAAGGTCTATAACAATAGTCGATTATTCTTTCCTTTTGTTTCTCCAGATCAACACATGGGACTAAAGTCATTGTCCTCAACACTGTACGTATCATATATTTACCCCGCATTTTATTCCCAAAATAGTCATGGTTATTGTTTTGGCTTATATCGACTGTTAATAATTACAGACTGTTAATAATTACAGACGTGTCAAGCTACAGTACAGACCTGTCCAAAGTTTAACACCAAGTGCTGAGCTAACGAAAAGCTTACAGAGTTGGAGCTCGATTAAAAAATGGCCGAGAAATAAAAAGGTAGTGACTGAAAAATCTGTGAAAAGATATCGTGATAAGCTGTAGTGATATAGCTAACGGGGAGTCGGGATGAGCTACCTTTTCGGCACAAATTCGTTAGCTGAGTGTAAAACTTTCGACAGGTCTGTACTGTAAATACAGATGATCATTATTAGTGCTGATATATTGTTTGCGCTGATCAAAGCACTATGTGAATTGCTACAACTGTGATGGTTAGCTACAAATGAGTAATTTCCTTTCTTGATATACAATTGAGGCCTGTCGAAAAATGAAAGCTTCGCGAACTAATGATACCGAACTCGGCTGATAAGTGGTCGCGATATGGATACAGTAGTACCTAGTGTCCGAAAACCTGCGAGATATACATAGCAGTTTCCGGAAAGATAGCTTATATATGGGCCAAGATGACCTTCCGATTCGGTACTACTTCGTTACAGTTGTGTTTCACTTTCGACAGGTCTGTACTGTACCTGTTTTCGGTTCTTATTCGTTAGCCGAGTGTTAAACTTTGGACAGGCCGATATTGTAAACCGTTAGCTGAGTGTTAAACTTCCGGCATGACTGTACTGTAATTCGTTAGCCGAACGTTAAACTTCGGACAGGCCTACTCTTTCATTCGCTCGTTAAACTTCCGACAGGTCTGTACTGTAAAAAAGCGGTATGTGAATTGTTACAATTACTAATGGGTAATTTCGTTTTTTCATATACGTGTACAAAAATTATAGAGTAGATTTGTGTTTACTTTTTATTATCAAAAGTATGTTATCTATATGTGTGTTAGATTCTAATGATAAATAATAGAAAGGACATTAATTTATTATTGTGCTATGGTTGCTGTAGATACAATATAGAAATCGAGGTCCGACCTTAAACCGGAGTATGTTGAGATACAGTTCAACCTGCTTTAAAGGCCACCTCTGTACAAAGGTCACATGCTAATAAAGGCCAGCAGAATTATACCCCAATTGTTCTTTATTCATATAAATTTGAACCTGTACTTAAAGGTCACCTGTCCATAAAGTCCACTTTTTCTGGTTCTCTTGGGTGGCCTTTATAGACAAGATTGACTGTATGTGCTTTGTCTCGTTCTAACAGCAGGTGCGAGGCATTTCTGTTCATTCTTTATTCTCATTTCTTTATTGTCTAATAATAGTAAATCTATTTACTATCTGTTTACTCTGCTGGAGAGAAAGGAACAACGCTAATATTTCAAAGATTTGAATGACACAGTTAAAAATCAATTAATCATTTACTTACAAGAGCCGAGTCGTTGCTAACAATCCTAATTTCGACCTAATCCATGCATTATAACTCCTTTAATACACCAAAACGTATTTTGGATGGGTGTTTACAATGGTAAAATTTTTGACAAAATGGTGGTGTCTTTCGTGTGACGTAATGATGACGGAAGAATTTATTATTTACGTAGGTTCGCAAGGGGTACAATGAAGGGTAGCTCAATGGTCGGGTTGAGTTTAAAAGTTTGAATTTACGTCATTTTTTCCCCCAAAAGTTTGATGATGCAGAAAGGTAGTTCACTATTTCACTTTATTAAATCAATTTTGGTCTTTCCTAGTTACGCAAAAATCAATCCGTTCTTGAGCTGCACTAATCTACGTAAATAGTCAACTCTTTCGTCATGACTACGCCCACATAAAGAACCCCGTCATTTCGTAAAACAAGTTACCATTGTAAACACCCACCCAGGTTATATTTTGTCGCATAAAATGATATATTAAGCAAGGATCGAGCCGAAACATGAATTTTTAGTAACGACTCGGCTCATGTAAGTAAAAGAATAATTGATTTGTACCCGTCATATTGAAATTATAAAATATTTTGCGATCTTGCGTTCTCCGAAATAGGTTAAATAAATAGTAGAATTGTTGTTTCACTTTTTCTAAACAAGGCTTAGTTTTGTGGAAACTGGATTCTTCACCATGAAAGGAGCTTAAATATCAATATCCCTTGCCATTTCATTCACAAAATTTTGTTTCGTACGTTTGAAAAAAGCCTCTAAAACCAACTCCTTAATTCATGAAAATAAACTGATTAATAAAAAAAAATATTTGTCAGAAGTGGGATTCGAACCCACGCCCACATTCGTGGACCAGAACACTCACCCGTAATACTACGAGAAGTTTACACTTGAGTCTGGCGCCTTAGACCGCTCGGCCATCCTGACAGATAACAAATGTACAAAATACTGGTTAGTACTGGAATAGTACTAAAACCATACATAATCTAGTAATTTATTACGTATACCATGTGTTTTATCGTCACTAACCACATAATCTGACTGACGTCATCATTCTGACCCACATAATCCTTAAATAACTTAAATATGCTTTATCTCGCTATCGACCTCCAGCACGCCAATCAACTGAATAAGTAACTAACTTGTCATTGTATATATAAAAGTAGCACATGGCAGCGTGTATATATATTGTCAAACAGTCACTCTCAAACTTCAAGATCATAATGATTAACCAAATATATAAGGGACCAGCCGTTGCATGTCTGGTTTTTTAATTCATTTAAAATGAAGCGAAATGTTACGGGTACAAAATGTAGTGATATTTTCGTTTTCTAAACTGAACAAAAGGAAATCTTTTCATTACTATACTATACCCATCGGGGCCTTTTTATATAACATGATTTCAAATTAAAAACGTCACTGTGGCGTAGGAATAAACATATATATATGCGTTGTCCATGTCATTATGACGTCAAGAAACAATTCTTTCATGCAAAGATAACAGATCGATATAAAACAAAGGACATGTAGAATTGAATTACAGTCAAACCTGTCTATTAAGACCACTCAAGGGAACAAGTAAAAGTAAACTTTATGGGCAGGTGGTTTTTATATACAAGTTCAAATAATATGAATAAAGAACAATTGGGATACAATTCTACTGGCCTTTTATAAACAGGTGGTCCTTATATAGAGATGACTTTTAAGGCAGATTGGACTGTAGGCTGAATGAATATGTCATATACCATTTTTTGAATTTAATCATAAAATACATTCAAAAAATGGTATATGACAATTGTCAAATAAAATATAGAGATGATTCCAAAGATAACAAAATTTATCCAATAATATGGTATAGTGAGAAGTATGAAACAATAATTTAAAAAAAAAAAATATTTGTCAGAAGTGGGATTCGAACCCACGCCCACATTCGTGGACCAGAACACACACTCGTATAGTACGAGAAGTTAACACTTGAGTCTGGCGCCTTAGACCGCTCGGCCATCCTGACTGATAATATTACATGATAATTTTTTAAATTATAATCTCATAATATGCATTCATGTGTTTTATCTTATCTATTTCCAAAATCGGATATATTTTTTTTTTCTATTCAACCCGTCGACCCCAAAACAAATAAGTTATTCATTTACAACACACTTATTCACCAGTAATAAGTGCACATTACTAACTTGATGTAACCGGGGTAGCATATTATATAATTCGGAAGTAAATTATTCAAAACTGACAAAATTCAATTTCATTTGACATTACTGTATTTAAGTAAACAGAAACATAGACTGCGTATACAAAATTCATAATATTATGCTGTCACTACCAAACCCATCAATCACCCTTATTGAAAAAAAAGTTGGTTGGTTGAATGTTGTTTAAAGTCCAATCAGCAATTTTCAGCTATTCGCGACGAGAACTATTTTATTAAACTCTATGGATTAATCTATGAACGATTTCGTGTATGCATATGAAGTGCTAGTGTGTTGTATGGTCTTCCCTGTACTAGCGCGCACTCAGGGCGACTTTAAGGTGCTAGATGACAGAGTCAATACGTCGCAGACAAGCGTACCACTCCCAATTACATTATACTGAAACCGGGAGAACCAGAGAAAGGCCAACGGAAAGGAAAATTCATTTTCCCACATGTTGTCTGCGCGGGACTAGAACTCACAGCGGTTGAGCCTGGCTTTGTAGACCCACGTCTTATCCATTAGGCCACCGCGGCCTCTTTATTGAAAAAAACCCAGCTTGTTGAAAAATAGATAACATTCACGAGGTCGACGATATAAAATAAGTTTTTACTATAACTAGTTTGTTTGTCTAAAAGATCACCCGTTAGTGGGAGGTCGTGGGTCGAACCTCGACTGGACAGTGGCTGTTCATTCGCCAAACACCCGGCATGGTTCTTTTGGAAAGGAACTTAAAATCAACGAGATGTCCTGTCGCGGCAGGCATGACATGGTAAAGAACCCTGCTGTATAATGCCATTAGCGCAAGTTACAGGCAAAATTTCTGACTTTCGCCTATAGCTGGCGACGTCTCGATATGAGTGAAATATTCTTGACTGGCACGTTAAACTCTAAAAGATGACGTCAGATTTCATGGTAGATTAAGACCTTTCTATTAACGATATCTGTCAGGATGGCCGAGCGGTCTAAGGCGCCAGACTCAAGTTTAAACTTCTCGTAATATACGGGAGAGTGTTCTGGTCCACGAATGTGGGCGTGGGTTCGAATCCCACTTCTGACAAGTATTTTTATTATCGCGCTATCTTTTTATTAATTTAGGAGTATGGTACAAAAAATGTTCCAAAAATGCAATTTTTGAATTACTTGTATGTAATAAAAAATGTTTGAAAGTTTGTAACCCTAAATTGTGAAACTACGTCAGTTTACCTGCCGAAGCTTAAGACCGATTGTTTTTTTCAGGGTGGCCCGAACGGACAGCAAAGTTTAAATAAAATAAAACTGACTGTGGCGCAATGCTACGTTTTGATTCTATAAAAGATAAAGAAGTCATTACTAGCAATACCACTACGTAGCACAGTACGCAATGTCGCAGTGTTCGTGTAAATGTGGGAGATGGAACATCTGCCAGGTCTGAATAAATTCAACTTGAAAAAAAGTAGTGACTTCATTTGCTAAAAACAGTACTCGGTTTTTGAAAATAAAAGTCGCAGGTCCTTTAGAAGAGACCTTATAATCTCTCTCTCTCTCTCTCTCTCTCTCTCTCTCTCTCTCTCTCTCTCTCTCTCTCTCTCTATATATATATATATATATATATATATATGTGTGTGTGTGTGTGTGTGTGTGCCGTATCATAACAGGCATGGCAGAATCCATCCCATCCTGATAATTGCTCTGGAAAGAAATTCTGTCACTTCACCCATGTGGTTAGTGACGTCACTACCTGTACATTGCTTTGAGCGTACTGCAAAGGTAAAAAATTCTTATAAGTTCGCCTTTAGCTGACTGGTGACGTCTCAATATAAGTGAAATATTGTTGACTGGGGCATAAAACCCCAATCAATCAATCATTTTTATTTACACCGGAAATCATTTTCTAAAACGCATTATTTGGATGAATAATTAAACATAACATCTTTTTTTCACCATTGGTTAATATTGATATGATTACACATTGTACATGCGTCCAGTTTCCGTGTTATTGTTTTGATAAAGCTGCTTAATCAACCGGATGAAGGCGTACAGTAAGTGTAAACTTCTCGTACTGTGCGAATGAGTGTTCTGGTCCACGAATGTGGGCGTGGGTTCGAATCCCACTTCTGACAAATATTTTTATTTATCACTCATTTTAGTCATATTTTTTATCAATCGATGCCCCGTATCACATTAGGCGTGGCACTCTTAAGAAGCACTCCCTCCCTTAACACTGGTCTGAGTGATCTGCAAAGATAATTTTTTTATTACCTCACATAATGTATATATGTGACTGGTAACGCACATTGTTCTGAGCGTACAGCAAAGGTAAAAATTCTTATAAGTTCGCCTGTAGCTGGCTGGTGACGTCTCAATATGAGTGAAATATTCTTAACTGGGACATAAAAGCCCAATAAATCAATCATTTTTATTTACACCGGAAATCATTTTCTAAAACGCATTATTTAGATAAATAATTAAACATAACATCTTTTTTCACCATTGGTTAATATTGATATATAGTACATAAGTCCAGTTTCCGTGTTATTGTTTTGACAAAGCTGCTTAATCAACCGGATGAAGGCGTACAGTACAGTACACACCTGTCGAAAGTTTAACATAGCTCTAACGACATGAAGCCGAACTCGGCTGGTAAATGGTCGCGATATGAATTTCGTATGGCCGAAAAGCTGCCGGAAGATAAATAACAGCTTTCGAAAAGAGATGGCTAAAAGGGGTTCCGATTCCGTACGAATTAGCTATCTTAGTGTTAAACTTTTTTCAGGTCTGCACCGTATTTTGGAATTATTTTTCCGTGTATTTAATTGTATACATAATTTATAATAGTTCTTCGAATGATAACTATTTATTCAAAACCAGTCATGCAATAACTGTTTACAATACTGAAAATTAAGAGCAAATAATAGATAAGATAATTGCAGAGATACAGTACAGACATGTCGAAAGTTTAACACTCAACCAACGCATAGCTCTGAGTGACCGATATATGTGCAAGAATAGCTAGTGACCGGAAAGATGCCTTGAAATAGACAGCACCTGCAGCAAAGCTCTCTAGATGTAGCTTACGGGCGTCCCGATATAAGCTGCCGATTCGGCGTTAATTCATTAGCCGAGTGTTAAACGTTAGACAAGCCTTTTTTGCACACTATTGGGTAATGTAATGGTAAACATCTACCCAATTACACTACAGGCCTGTCAAATGTTTAACCCTATGCTAACGAATAATTGCCGAATTCGATCGTTCGTTACCTACATCTCGACAGCTTTATGGTATCTGTTATCTAGCTGGTGCCAGCTATCCGTATCCTTGTCACTCCACAGTAAGACTTCAACTTCTTTTCGTTAGCGCAGTGTTAAACTTTCGACAGGTATGTACTGTATTGTTCTGGTAATAATACAATGGTAAAAATCTACCCAGTTACAGTACAGGCCTGTCAAAAGTTTAACTCAATGCAAACGCATTAGCACCGAATCGGCAGCTCATCTCAGTGCTCCGTTACCTATATCTCGACAACTTTTTGGCTACTGCTGTTTAGACCTTTGAAGGTACTTATTATAGCATTCCATATATCGGCCAATCTGCAACCAACTTTCGACTTTTTTTGCTATCTGAATGTTAAATTTTTGACAGTACTGTACTGTCTGCTTTATTTAATGAATTATACAGCAGATTGTTCATAAAATACCTGACTGTCCTGTCTCTGGTTCCATCTAAAAGGTATTCGAGAAAAAATCGATATACGAAATCGAAGACAAATCGACAAACACGAGTCGCAAATTGCATTTACGTGTAAATATGTAACTTGCCCAAAGATAACAAAGGTATCCTTGTCTATTTGATCAATAATGATGCTGTCATAACCTTTATTTAAATGTTGACACTAATATAAAATATACCTTTGGTAATTTGATTGACATGTTAACTGTGCCAGTTTCAGAGTTTTTACTTCGGTTTGTGATTGAGATTTGGACATGATTTTTTTTATTAAAGTGTGTGGAAATGGACTCTCATTCGTAACCTACAGTAAAAATTGTTTTAACAGAAAAAGCCTTAACTAAAAAACACACACACATGCCATGCCAAAAACTTAATCTGGAAAGCAAAACAAATCCTCCGAAAACCGGTTATTTAAACCTAAAGGAAAGTGAGACTGGGCGCTCCAGGAGGGCAAGCAAGGGAACGGAACCATTTGAAATTTCTATGAATACAAAAAAAAGTCCTGTCCTTTTTTTACGAAAATCTGTCGTGGTATATGATTCGGTATTCATGGACAACTGTACTATGCAAGTATTTAACTTGGCAATATGATTTAAAACTATGATTTACATTGACATTTTACTTAGTATCCATATTCATAAGCAACACAAGGATAAGTATAATATAGAAGTATATGAAACATATTTGATTAATCAAAATCAAATACATTTTTACGAACTCCAAAAAGCTTAGCATCTGCAGCGTTATTATAGATTTCTACCATGTTACTTTGAAATCTTCAAAGCATCTCGTGCCGTCCCCTAATAAGGTTTTCGGCAGTTGCTATCTATCATTCGACAGCTTTCTATATCTCGGCCACTATACAGCTGAACTTTGACTTCTTTTCTTTAGCCCAATATTACACTTTCGACAGGCGTGTACTTTATGTCTTGAAGCTTTTATGACATAATAAAAACAATGGAAAAGACACAAGCAAGCTTTTGAAATAATGAAAGGACATTCAACCTATCATATCTGAAATAATAAAAAAAACCACACACACACACACACACACACACACACCAGTCAATGTAAAATGATTTTATATACCTTAGTACCAGGTTGCAATAATCAAGAGGTTGCGCTATTTAGAATCGCATTCATCTAATAAAAATATTAAAAATGAATTTAGATAACCCTGAATTGGCATGTTCTAATTAATTTTGCTGACCTTGCAAAACAACTATTAAATCATGACCAATTCGTTGTGACGTGAAAGGAACAAATTAATGTTTTGTAGATTTATGTAAATGAGATAATAAGCTATAATTTGACGTTTTAATGTAAAGGACCAATCCCAGATACATTACAGACATGTCGAGAGGCTTAACTCGAAGCTAACCAAAATCGGCAGTAAATCTTACCCCATTTTATCTTTCAATCGGCAGTTTTTCGGTAGCTATTATGTATATCTGTCTCGCGACAAATTTTCGGATCACTAGTTACCCATATCACGGTCACTGGGCGGTCGAGTTTCGACTTCGATATCCTTTTCGTTAACCAAGCGATAAACTTTGGACTGAACTGTACTGTATTTATCTAATACCAATTAAATTGTATCTGTGTAATGTTTTAGTTTGTAAAATTTTGAAATCAATTAAAGTACATTAATGGAATTATCGATTTTTTCAATCTTTAATTTTGTTTAATAATCAGTTAAAATCCTATACATATAAGTGAGCTTTTATAGCCAACACTACTTAGTTATATTTACTTATATCATGAAAAACAAACATACCAATTTATGTCCAAACCACAATCCCCAGAGCAAAAACCGCGAAGATGGCAAATAAGACACTTTCAACAGGGAAGTGAGGCCGGGTGCCCCGGAAGAGTAGGCACCTTCTGTTAAGCTAGCTACGCCTGCTACGTGTGTATATAAAACGATCTTTTTATTGCATCAAAATGTAAGTTTGTCGTACTGGCATCTTCGACTTCATGTTGGTTATTGTCATTGCTCAATATGTTCATCTGAGATCTACACGATCGATGTGTAATGGTATTAGAAATCATATAAAATAAACTCGAATACTTTTTTTGTTTTCCAAAATTATACTTTAGACATAAGGTTCATTACTCAAGTCAAACTCGTGTCAATGGTGAGAAAAAATCTTGTAAGCCTCCAGGCAACTATATGATAACTCCCCGCTTAGTCATTACATGATGCATGTCCAATTAACCTTTACAAATTATGATTGTTGGACATGATCTCTTCTTCTGTTAAGTATCAGTAGAGTACACAAGGTATTCACAGGCTTCATACAGAGGGGGTCCAGGCACATATATACATCTACCGCAAAACACACACCCGTTACTTAGTGTGGAAGTCCCACTGAAGATTGTACATGCAGATTGGAGTTCAGCCAACGAAAGACCACAATAAAATCAACAAACAGCAAAAGAGAAGTTTATACTTTATTACATCAGTACACATGAGGTACAAACTATAACCATCTTGCATTTTTATCACCACTGCACATATATCTATATGTGCAAGGAAGGTCTGCAGAAACCATCACATCCATCACAGAAAAAACGTTATTGAATGTTTGCATGCATATGTTCAACGGAGGTATGTGGAAACCTGCAAAACTACGTAATTCGTTCCGTATCGTCATTTTAGGTCTGAAGAAACCTGTACATCACGGATGAGCTCCTACCATCGCTGCATGACTACAAGGATATGTTCAATGGAAGTCTACAGAAACACACATATCACGGACAAACACTTATCACAATCTAAATGTTCATTTGAAGTATGCAGAAACATGCAAATCAAGGACGAACATTACTAACATTACATCATTGCATGTCTACACGCATATGTTTAATTGAAGTTTGCGGAAATTTGCATATCACATCAAATAGTAGATTGTTTCAATTGCTTTTTGAAAAAAGTATCAATACATATACTAATTTGTTTACACACACACGAACACATACACGTGTATGCGCACACAGAATGAGAGAGAGAGAGAGAGAGTATTAAATATATATTGAGACAGTAAGAGAAATTGGTTCTGAAGATTTTAAAAAAGCTTTTACCAGAAAAACACTAAAATTCATGTAAGTATTGAGAGAGAGAGAAAGAGAGAGAGAGAGTTCAAGGAATTTAAAATGCTTTTATCGGAAGATCTTGAATGAAATATCAGGGAAACACTAAAAATGATGTAACGATATATACAAGACCGTCTTTATATCTACCAATAATGTTTTAACAATTGTTAGTGTATATAAAACATACGAGTATATACAACGATGATAATTCTATCACATTAATTAATATGATTTAATGGATTGAGCAGATATTGGGGTGTAATAAAGCTAAAAGCAATATTAGTTTTAATGTTGTTGAGGTCCCACTGGTTATATTAATACCGACGTAAAATGACTAAGAGTCCATCTTATACATGTATTACATCTTAAAAACGTTGAAGTTTCACGTAACAAGACATCAAGGATATTACTTTCAATTGTTGATTGACCCTTTTTAATGGGTGCTTATTGAAGCAAACTAATTTTACTCATTTAATGTTATTGGTCTTTTAAGCTAATGGTCTTGTCCAGAGATCGTTTACCTCTTTATGATTAACACAGATTTTTTTGCTTTTGACCGAAATTTGACTTGGTTTCCATATAGTCATTGATGTTTTATTCACTTATAAAGTCAAATTCAATTTTACCAGTGGCTTAATTATTACGTGTGAAGAGTTTGAACACGTACAAACGTTTGGATTTTAATGCAATTAAATTTTGTTTTGGACTATGTCCATCGCCCATTGTCCGTTAACTGTCCACTTCTATAATTAATCGACCTCCTCTTCAGAACCAGTAAAAAATGGCGTTGAAACTTGACCCTTTCAAGTTTGCAAATCTGGTTGAACTTGACCCTCATGTCATGGCACAGTGACCAAAAAAAAATTAAAACTCTCGGAGTGAATCGAAAATGCCTTGGAAATTCAAACTTTATATATAGAATAAAGCTATGGACCTTTTGCAAGGTTGCAAAGTTGTTTGAAATCGACCTGCAATCAAGGTCACTATGACCTGTATTAGTAAAGTCGTTAATATTTTATTAATGGACCTAAAAACGTAGGAAGTAAAACCTTCATATATGACATAGAATCACGAAGCTCTACCAAATCATCTGCGAAGCTGATTGACCTGGACCTTAATTCAAAGTCACAATGGCCTGAATTAAAAGGTTTTAACATATTCCTGTCATAAAACCAACTGCCTAGAAGCCTCAGTCTAAAATGTAAAGTATCACTTCATTAAGATCATAATTGATCAAGGATCAACATTAATTGTCATTGGAACATTGGAAGAGTTTAAACAATTTAAAAATCTTCTTGTCATGATCCAACTGCTTGCAACCTTTAAAAATATATAACTTTACTAGATAAAGATCTACCATGTATTCAAAGATGGTTCATCATTTTATGATGATTTAATTCTCATATTGTCCTTGGGTGAGCGATTTAAGACCCATGTGTTGCCTCTTGTTATGCAAGACTCAGCTTCCACATCTGGTCACTTTACTTTTTAGATGCAACGAAGAAACTTGAAAAATCCTTGCATTATATATGTTTTCTACCAATTTTGGTTGAATTCTAATCAATGGCTTCATAAAAATTGTTTACTAAATGTTTAAAGACGGACGACACACGACATACAAAACAATGCCTCATTTGAGCAAAAAATGTATCTAATTGCTATAATGCATCCCAAACATGCAACAATAAAATGTCTTCTATGATGACATCATCTCTATTTTTGGCATCCTTCTGAAAAATTGATTAATCTTGATATAATCTTAGTATGAAATCTAATGGGAAATAACGTTTTCAGAATCACGAATGAAATATTATTTTGGTCAATGAATCCAGACATACATGCATGTTATAAAACCAATGTTTATGTCACATGTCTGCCGTAAATCTACATATCAAATAGAATTTTCGTTCTCCAAAGTCCAGAATTTTTTGCCTGTTACGTAATCGACTATTTTATGCGTCACGCTACATCTGCTGGTTTCGTTTCAGATATTTAAAATTCAGTGTACAATGTAAAGGCATAAAAAGTGGATGAAGACAAGTTTTTTTTTTTGATGCAGTAAAACCTGGTCCAGTGCTAGCAGGTATCTTTTTGAAAGATAACCTAACCGCTAAGACCAGTGTTTTACTTATGGATGCACCTTTGGTTCAAATTAAAACAAAAACAACCTCTGAATAAATACAACAAAGGGATATATCTATGCAGCTGAATACTATATACTTGCCAACAGGAAAACCCACCACAGAACAAAACAAAACCATAAAGGAAAGAAGTAAGAACAGAAAAAATATAAACATCTTTGATTTTTTTGGCCTCTGATTATAAATCAGCTGTCTTTGGACGGCGCCGAATATAATGACAAATGGTATGTAATAGTTCTGTAGTAATGCTTTATGTTTGCACAATATTTATGATGTAGAACTATTGTCGCGCTTAGGAAACGCGATTTTCTTTCATCTTTGCTTCGAGAACCTTCGAGAACCGCATTCAGCTGTTGACATGACGTTCAATAAAATCAATTATTTTATGAATAAAAACTACGTCACAAGCATTGTTGCGACAAATTGCATGTGTTACAAGTCATGTAAGGGAGTAGGTCAGTAAAATGGAACAGCAATGGGCATATCGTTTGTTGTACCATGGTTGGCTTTGTTGTTCATGCTTCAAATGGAGAAAAATGAAAAATTCAGGTGATGTTAGGGTTCTTATTTGAAGATAAATGTAAAAAATAATAAATAAAGAATCTAAATTCAATATCAACAAATCCTTTATTAATAAGGAAGACTGCATAGTGTGTACACGTGCATTGTCATATTACAATAGTACATATAGGTGCATCAAGTATATTCTGGCTTCAAACCCTTAACTTCTACAAAGAAGTAGTGCGTTACCACTCAATTTTATTATTCAAAAATACAAAAAAATTATGTATAACTAATTTAAATCTAATTAAAATATTCTTATCAAAGATAGTTAAGACAAATAAAATGATAGGCTTAAAGTGATGGAAATTCATAAAAAGTCAAGTGTTGAAATTTCATAATAGGTCACATGATGAAATTTCATAACAAGTTACGCGTGAGGAAAAATTCAAACCACGCCACACTCGATCAGAAATTCATGACATGTCACAAGTGATTAAAATGGAAAAGAAATGGTATATTTATAATTAATCACACTTGAACTTGTTCATAAATTCATAACATTTTCAAAATAATGAAAAAGTCATAACTAGTCATACTTGGCAAACAATTCATAACAAGTCAAAAGGAACAGGAAATTTATACAAAATTGCAAATATGAATAATTTATAACAAATCATAGAAGTGATGGAAAGGTATTTCAAACTCGAACAATTAAGTTATGGAAACACAAAATGCAATTCTGTAACAAGTTATAAGTGATTAATATTCAATACAAGTTATAGTCGTTTAAAATTCATAACAATTCACAAGTGATGAATATTCCCAACATGCCAGAAGTAAGTTATGTATATTCATAACATGTCAGAAGTTATGATTATTCATAACAAGACACAAGTGGTGAATATTCATAACAAGTCAGAAGTGATCAATATTCATAACAGTTCACAAGCCACGAGACCACATGACAGGCCAGCAGTGATGAATATTCCTAACAAGTCATAAGTAATAACAAGACATAAATTATAAAATTAATAGAGCATCACAAGTGATGAAATGCATTAGAATCAAAGATGCCAATAATTCAAAAGTTAAAAGCAATGAAAATTCATAGCTATAAAAACTGATTACAATTTGTGACCTGTGATGAGTAATAGTAAGTGGCAAAATCTTTTATCAGTTCAGGAATGATAAAAATTCTAAAAATGTTGCAAATAAAGAAATCATAATTACAAAACACTTTTTACAAAAGTAAAAAACAATAAGAATTCATAGCCGTCAAAACTGATGAAAATTCATGACGTCACATAAGTAATATGTGGTAAAAATTTCATAACAAGTCACAAACGGTAAAAGACATAATAACAAACCAGTTAAATTCTTACAGTCACAAATTATGAAAAATTATATAAAAATTATAGTTTTCAAAATCAAAAACAACATACCAATCTATGTCCAAATCACTATCTAGCAGTAAAGTAAAAACTTTGAAAATGCTAAATTCGTGACTTGTCTAAAGTGATAAGTGGTGAAAATATCACGTCAGTAATGATAAAAAATTCATACCATTTATACAAATAATGAAAAAAATAATAATCCTATTGAATTCTGAACAGGTCACAAGTTATGAAAATTTATGACAAGTCTAACGAAATTGATGAAAATTCATAATATAAAAAGTGAGAATATATTCAATGTCTATCATACAAAGTGTCGCAGATAAATATCAATGTCGATCTATTGACACTATAAATGTGAAGATAGTGTTAAAATATTGAATAATTTATCTCTCCATATCCCAAGTCTATAAAAACTCGTCAAATATGTTAACTCAATTACATGAAAATCCAAAGCAATCTACCCTTAGCAGCAGTTCTAAGTAGACAATTGCCATCGATTTTTTGTTGAACAGCTTTTCTTTAAAAAAGGAAAACTCAATTTTTGACTATTTCATGTAATATAAAGTATAACAACTTTAAAATTAACGCTTGTATATTATGTGATTTTTGACTTATTATTAAGTATGTGTTGTCACACCAATTTCACAAAACATTAAACGTGCAATGGTAGCTTGTTCAATTTAACCAACCATTATCATTTTCTCTCTCCGAAATGAGAAAAACAATTATCAGTTAACATATTCAAAGCCACCTTTAAATAAGTTAATTTAATTTGAAAATTAAACAAGACCTTATAGTTTTACAATTTATAGACCAATTACCAAGCCGATTCTGATGAAGGTGAATGCTTATGTATTGATAAAAAAGAAGGATGCTTCGTGTACATTCAGTCGTGTCAAAAATTTAACACTAAGCTAAGGAATAAGTACCAATTCGATCCCTCCTTAGTTGTATTGTTGTATTGACAGCTTTTATCTATGTCTCCACAGTATTTAAGCCACTGACTATCCAAATCACGGCTTTTCCACTGACGATCTTCATCGACTCTCATTCGTTATCTCAGTGTTAAACTTTCTACAGTTGGTCTGTACAGTATGACAAAAATTATGAATGCTAAATGGAGAGGACTGGGGTCGTTTCAATGTTACAGAGAGCAATTCGATCAAACAAGTATTGAGTTTCCTATAAACTATTTAATGATGGCCCAAATTTGTCTTTGAGAAATGAAAATAACAAATACGTAATAAAAATAATTCTTAATCATATATTTAATTTGATTTTAACTTCGTACAGACTAAAATTGAAAAATAATGAAATGAAAAAAAATACATAATTATAAAAATGCTTTTTGATACATCTGGACATTATTCAACATAATGGATTGTTTTTCAAAATCGGGACTGTGCAAATTACCTTGAGATTTTACAATTGAACAAACCTACGAAAAATAATGGATCAATAATGAATTATACAAATGGAGGTCGCTTCTCTTTTGTCAGTAAATCTAATTTATTTCTGTGTAATTCATTGAAAAAATATTGTTTATAGTAAATAATTCAATAATCACAGTGTAATTATTTCATACATGTATAGTTACAAATTCGTCGGCATGTGTGCCATTTTTATTATTATCATTCTTGAAATAAAGTATCGAATTACTTTTTCATAAAAACAATTTGATTTTGTTTTTATAGTTTAGATCACCTCAAGACCAGTATATTAACTGTCACTGTGTGCAGTTTTTCAATTTCAAAACAATTGAAAAATGACTAAATGCAAATGAAACATAATCTTTAAAAATATGAAGAATATTATACACATTGTTTTGGTTCAATTGCGACGAACATGAACAATAACAATGTACAACTATGGATAAATTTGACACCAAGATTGTCTTATGTTCCCAATAACAACCACAAAATTAAAAAATTGAAAAATAAATAAGACATGACATAAAAAGACAGAAACGTGAAAGGTATTGAATAATAAAGATGTGTCACTTGGTGCTTTTGATTTCTTAAAAATAATGCATTCAATAGTAGCTCATATGTGAATCGCTACACTTAGCTTATACTAAAGGTCCCTGATAACAAGGCACAATACATACAAAGTGTAACAAACGCATATATAAATAAATTATATTTCCAAACATATCAAATGTCTGTTCATGGAATATCAACTGATAACGTCCTTTTATCACCTTTGCGACGTGACACTTAAGTATTGCTAACATAACATTTAATATAAATTAAAAATGTTCGCAAATAAAAAGAAAGCAACGAAAAAGATGTTCTACGCCTAGTGTAAAAAATGATTGCTTTAAAAGCGGCGCTAACTTTTTGCATAATAACATGAAAGGACAGAAAAAAAACCATGAAATGACAGGAAACAATTTTAGAATAATCTCATTGCCACTGCTGAACAAAAAAAAAAGAACTCTTAAAATGGTTCCTGAAATGTTGCAAGTTTTTTAGGATATGCAGGGATTGTATGTGTAATTATCTATAATATGGTTTTAATATTTAGTTTGCAGTATACAACACCCATTTGAAATACATAGAGCTTTAACACAATCGTGTTTCACAAAAATGTATACGAAATCATCGTCAACAAAAAGGGCAAGTTACATATCAAAAACAAATCCACAAATACACATTAAGATCGTAATGACTATTTACTGTTAATACTGAAATTGAAAATGAATTTATGCCCAACATTATTGTTGATCAGTAGAATAATTCTGTATCCAAAACTATCCTTGAAATTTTCGACGCTATATAGTTCCATGTTCATTTCATTTTTGTTTTCACACTCGGCGGGTTTAGCTAGTTTGATACGATATGCTTACTATTCCAGAGCACGCAGACCAAATTACCCGGTTGAATTTCACGTGTTGCATTAAATTTGTCTGTTTTCAGTCTTTTTACTTTGCTTTTCTGGTTACAATTTGAACGTAGACCGGTATGTTTGTGTTTGGTTTATTTGTAAACTTAAAAAACATCGACAGGAATGTTAGTGTTTGATTTATGATACACTTTAGCTTGGAATTCACCGACGTGATTCACCCAAAGTGATAAGAGATCATAGTTAGGGGAATGAATTATATGTTAAATAGAAAAATTAAATGCCATGGTAACACATTAAAAATCATAATGAATATTTACTCTTAATGCTGAAATTGCAAAAATCAATTTCATATTGATGCCCCTATTGATCAATTGTATTAAATAAACACACAAACCTATACACATTGTTAAAACATTTCATTAATGATTCTGTGCAAATAAAGTTTAACTTGTGCATACATACATATATTGGTTCATTAGGCGCTGTGTGTATAGTTTTGATTTGAATTTTATTATTAATAAAAATATGAAAATATTCTAGATGGAAATTAATATCAGCTAAAAATGAATATAACAAAATGTAGATTTGCTGTGTACGTCATAATTTGTTCCCAAGAGAATAGAAAACCAACACCAGAATATAACAAAGTCATCAGAGAGTCACCAGAGATATATTGAACGTTATAATAACTTCAAAACTAATAAAAACGTTAACATATCAAATACACTGTCATGTAAGTTTCAATAGATGGATCATGTGACATTGCGTAAAAAGATTTTTGAAGAAGTTTCCATATAAAAGGATTCGTGACCTACTGACACCAAAATATAACAAAGTCATCCATGATATATTGAGCGTTATAATAACTTCAAAACTAATAAAAATGTTAACACATCAATACAGAGTGTCGTCAATGTAAGTTTTAATAGATGGATCATGTGACATTGCGTAAAGAAATTTTTTGAATAAGTGTCCATATGAAACGTGCCGTGACCTACCGACATAAGAATATAACTGAGTCGTCCACGATATATTCAGCGTTATAATAATTTCGAAACTAATAAAAATGTTAACACATGAAATACAGTGTCATAAATGCAAGTTTTAATAAGTAAATCATATAACGTTGCAAAAAAAAGATTTTTGAAGATGTCTCCATATGAAAGGATCCGTGACCTACTGACACTAGAATATAACAGAGTTATTCACGATATATTAACTTCAAAACTAAAATGTTAACATATCAAATACACTGTCATGGATGCCAGTTTCGATAAGGAATATCATGTAAAGTTGCATAAAAAGATTTTTGAAGAAGTTTCAATATGAAAGGTGCCTTGACCTACTGACACCAGAATATAACAAAGTCATCCACGATATAGTCAGTGTTAAAATAACTTCAAAACTAATAAAAATATTAACACATCAAATGCAGTGTCATAAATGCAAGTCTCAAATGGTAAATCATGAAACATTGCAGAAAAAGATTTTTGAAGAAGTTTCTATATGAAAGGATCTGTCACCTACTTACATAAGAATATAACTCCACGATATATTCAGCGTTATAATAACTTCAAAACTAATAAAATTGTTAACACATCAAAACAGTGTGTAATCAATGTAAGTTTCAATAGATGGATCATGTGACATTGCGTTAAAATATTTTTGAAGACGTTTGCATTTGAAATTTGCTGTGATCTACTGACATCAGAATATAACAAAGTCATCCACGATATATTCAGCGTTATAATGACTTCAAAACTAAATTGTTAACATATCAAATACACTGTATTATGAATCCAAGTTTCAATATATAGATTATGTAAGATATTTCTGAAGAAATTTACATCTGAAATGTGTCGAGACTATTTATATAGATAATTAAAGTAGAGAAAAGAATCAAACACAGATATACAGTCCCTTTCTTAAAAAAATTCTAAAAGCAAAAAAAAGTTAGTTAAACATGTGAACTTTCATCAGGGAAGTGAGATCGGGAAGGTCAAACGTATCATTTACATAGCAAGAGCCAACATAACCTAGAACACGACAAAATGAACTAAAAAAAACAAGTTCAAAACAAGACAATCAAGGAACTGACAAAAATATTTGGTCAACTGATTATAGAATTCCAGACTTTGATGAATACTGAGGTAAATGTCCAGTTGTGTGAAAATAACAACATAATTACATTAGTCATGCAATCGTAAACGGACATCATGTTGTGGATGCCTTAAAGAGGTCACAGTGTCAGATTTATTTCTGAACTTAAATTTAGCAACGCTAAGAAAATATATTATTGATTAAACTAAATACAAATGATATCAGTTGTAAATGATCTTCCAAATAATACCTTAAGTTTCTATAAAACTTAAAAATAAACAAAATTATTACAGAATCAAATTTAAGTTGAGAAAAATCGAAGTTAAAGAATGATTGTTAAAATAAGGCCAGGCCTTGGTTTCACAATCATTCTTAAACTATGAGTTTCCTTAAATTACATTTAGCAAATTAGCATTTGTGCCAAATACTGAATACAAATATTAAAAGCGTAAATGATCTTCAAACAAACATTAATAAATTATTAAGATTAGAAATTTTCCAAATTTAAGTAGAATATTTTTTTTTGAAACCGGGACCAGAATCATAAGATATATAAATACAGTAGTAATTGAGAAAAAAAGCGATATCATACTTTTGAATTGGGGTTATTTATTCTAGATTCTAAACACGCTTTTATCACAAAATCACATTATACGCTTTACAGGATTTACATCAGGAATTACAAGAACTGCAGACATTAGTTTATGCAAGTTGAAACTAATTCTGAAAAAGTACACATGTGACCTTATAAAACCGAGCATGAAAGAATGTCACATCAGCATCAGGTTATTCACATCATTTACGTTTAACACATTAACTTAGAGAAAGGTAAGTATAGGTCTTGTGAATTAAATACAAAAATACTGATTCTTACCCAAATCACAACACTAAAACTAATTCAAAACTTTAAAAACTGGCAAATTAAATTAAACACGTGACTTTATCCAGGGAAGTGACGTGGAGTGCACAAATTGCCAAAACTCTTGGTTTTTGCATTGTAATTATTACGAAACAGATTTTACCTTTTTCACCACTAAACGTCTGCTTCGAAATAAAATTTCTTATCGGAAGTGCTCGGTCAAAAATGTGGAAATTCAAGTATTTTTATGTTGAATTTCGAATAATAGAAGTACCAATGTCCTTTGCCAAATACACTTAAGGCTATATCTATTACAGAGCCATCGCTAGAAAATCGACGTAAAGCGGAATATTGGATATGGATAGGCTAGATATGTCATTTAATCCGCAGTGAATCTAATACTTGATAAATAATAGATGATCTGAGCGTGTAACTATTACAGTAATGTGTATTATTGATATTTATTTAAACTTCTGGTCAACAGCTGTTGAGTGTTATTTTTGTTACATATAAACAGTTTCTGTCAAACGATATATTTATTTACTAGTAATTAATCCCTCCGTTAGTTTAACATTGGCTAAAATACGTTACTGACTATAACTTATACTACCAAGAAACAGTTTTATTATAACAATTGCCTTAAATATCTTAATTTTACAGCACTAGACGACCGTTTCGAAATTCAATTCCTCATCAGTAGTGAGATCAAACTTATGAAACCAAAATTGTTATCAAAATGTTGAAAAGATACCCAAAGGACCAAAATATCTCTTACCAAATTTAGCTAAGGGAATACTTTGCACGAGGGAGTATACCTTAGTTTTTTAGAAATTTTAACTTGCAGCAAATTTAGACAATAGTATATTTCTGACAATAATACACAATTAATGTCACATCAATATTGTCAAAACTGTAGTGACGGAACAAAAAATTGCATTTCTGAATAAAATAAATCACGAGCATACCGCTCCATGACGAAATCACAATTTTAAAAGTAGTGTACAACAATATTGAAAGCTGGCATAATAAGTTAAATACGTTAACTTCCATCAGGGAAAGGGAAGTGAGGTTGGGTACTCCGGAAGGGTAAGCATCTTCTGTCTAGCTAGTTACATAGGCCACGGGTCATATCAAAATTGAGACAAAAAGAAACATGGCGATATGTGACGTCAAATAATCGAGGATAATTCTGGATATAGAAACATACTACAGAGAACCAGGTTTTGTTGTGCAAGTTCTGAAAATGACGCTCAGGTTTTTATAAGTGACATCGATTGGTTTGTTTGTTTTTTATTTACACCGACGTTGTGAAAACCGAAAATTTGAAGCAACTATTTAAAAATAAATTAATAAATACAACATTAACTAAAACTAATTGTTTATGACGTTTTTGGTTTATTAGTAATCATATTGTCTATAATGATTATTTTTATCTTAAAATTTACCCTTGTACACACACTATAACATTTTTTTGTAATTTACTGCTCTAGAAATATAAACTTAGCATTTGATCAAGCACTGAAAAGGTTTAGGTTGAACGGTTAAATAATAATTTTTAAATGGCCGTCCAGTGACAAATTTAATTATAAAAAACTAAGTTTTGTAGTTTTGTCTGGTCTCAAGGGGTTTTCCGTCTGTTTGATCAATTATTTTTACGAGCACAGAACCTTTCTAATTGAATTAGTGAAGTTCATTTAACAAATCCACATTTATGAAATTAACATATTAAGCAAGTCTAAACAGTAGCACATTTGGTTAGTATTTGTGTAGGATGTGATTAAAATGCACAGGGCGATGACAAGTTTTAAGAGCAACCAAGGACAAACGATATGTATAGACTAAAAAGACAAATAGCCGAGAACAGACAATGAATAATCTAATATCAAAGTTTAACCCTATCTAAATAATTACAATTTTATATTCAAAGGGCAAACTGAGCATCGCCAACATTGCAATAATAGTCGTAATATCAATTACATATTTTACCAGTTTTAATATCAAGAAATACAATATAAACATATAAAGATTTTTAGCATTTTTGAATTGCTTTCAATGAAATGTCTTGCTTTTGTTATTGTTAGGATTTTTCAGTTCAAATTAAAGTTGCAGTGGAGGGTACAAATAGAGCTTCTTCCAAACCAATAATGTGAAAAGCAGCCTTGTGATCAAGAAATGAAATATGAATGTATAAAGACGATTTTATGTTAAACGTTTATTAAATTGCATAAAACTTAAATGTATTGATTCCGTTGTTGTTCGACTTTTTCAGTTTAAATTTTAATTAAATTTTTAGAGTGAGATATACATGGAACTCCGTCCAATCTAAGAACGTGAATAGCAGCCTCAAAATCAAGAAACACTATGGTTGTATACAGAAAACTTTTTGTTAAAAGTTTATTAAATTACTTAAAACCTAAATTAATTGATCCCGTTGCCCGTTGTTGTTTGGCTTTTTCAGTTTAAATTTCAATGGCACTCCTTGCAACCAAACAACGTGAACAGCAGTTTCAAGTTCAAGAAGCATAAAATGATCAGATACAGCTGTAAAGTAGAATTTTTCGTTTAACCTTTATTAAATTGCTTTATCGTTAAGAAACAATAATGTTGTCAAGAGAATGGTTTCATACGATAATATGAAATATTTTAATTGACTTTCGTCTGGGAAGATGTTTAATCGACATTTTTGGTTAAACGTTAATAAATTGCTAAAAACTAAAATGTATCGATTCCGTTGTTGTTTGGTTTTTTTCAGTTTAAATTTAAATGGCACTCCTTGCAATCAAACAACGTGAACAGCAGTTTCAAGATCAAGAGACACAAAATGATCATATACAGCTTTTCGTTTAACCTTTATTAAATTGCTTTATCGTTAAGAAACAATGATGTTGTTAAGAGAATGGCTTCATACGATCATATGAAATATTTTAATTGACTTTTGTCTGGGAAGATGTTTAATCGATACTTGGTATATCGTGAATACTAACACTATCAGTATGAAATAGACCATTAGATTACGTAATTGTGATTATTGCTCCTTTTATTGGTATCCTGAAACCTATTGTATGGCTTTCTTAATAAAAATTATCAATGTTTTTACTTTGCACGTAATTGATCTTTGTTCGTGACGAAAGATATTTAGGTTGCAAAAGTGCATTTTTAAGATTTAAAAACACCATACATTCATTGAACTTTCCATTTTCGTGGTAATTAGACAATACTTAAAAGACTAACGCCATTTTCGAGTGCATTTAATTCGTGTTCGATATTCATTGTTAGTTTTAATACATGTGTATTAAACATTATGCTGGTTTTTGGAACCCTAACTTTAGGTGAAATATTTATGACATATAGTTGCAAATTCATACATATGTAGTGAGCTTCCAAAGGCAAAAGTAAAACCAAAGGTAAAATTTTAATTAATTAATTAATTGATATTTGATAAATCAATGACTTTGCCTTTTTGACGCTTTTAATGAAATACTACAATTAAGAAGAAGGGACAATAAGATATGATAAACTCAAAAAGTTTTGCAAAATTGTCTGGTAATTTTGAGAAATCTTTTTTACGACCACTAATAACCTTTATTTAATTCGTGACCGATATTCATTGTCAGATTCAATGCACGTGTGTTGAACATAATGACAGTTTCTATAATCTTAACTTTAGATGAATTATTAATGATTCATCGTTGCAAATTTACACAAATGTATTGAGTTTCCTAACGAAAAATCAAAACTAAAGTTGATAAAATGAAATTTAAGTTGGGATAAAAGATAACTCATGAATCAACGGCTTTGATATAAGCTATTTATGACACTTTTTATAAAATAATACAATTCATATGATAGCTTTCAAAACGTTATGTCAAATAGTTTCGTCGATAGACATTTATGTCATGCTCAATTCTGATTGCACACGTAGCGGTTAAAACTAGATAAACGACATGTGCTTACTTTCTGGGATATTCAACGTTATGTAGAAGTTCATGTGTTTAAATAAAATTGCCAGTTACCAAGGTTTTTCCTTTTTTGGATCATGATTTGAGCATAAACGGTATGTCTGTGTTTCATCATAAACTACTCTTCACCTACACGTAATATAGATATTTATAGGCATATTATTTTTATATAACATGTATTATGCAATAGTTAAACAGTCAAAACAAATACAAAGACATTTGGCGAACAATTGTGAAACAAAGTTCTCAAAAAAATTGATGCAGAATTGGGGGTATTTTGATCATGTCATAATGTTCATATAGTAACACCTATTCTTTATGACTGCTCAGATGTATTCAGATGAAACCAACTAAACATAATGTAGTAAATAAATAATAAGAAGCACCGTAGACGACGCAAATGTACCATTCTAACTATACAGAGCTCTACATATATTGTAGATTGTAACTTGACATGCGATCACATAATCAAAAATGACCTCGACGTCAAAGATGAGTGCTGTAAGTTTAGCATGTGATGAGACAACTTAACGTGAAGTGGCAGGCATGCTATATATAACCTAACTGAAAAATAAGCTCAACCAATGGGTGTTAGCAAAATCTGTCTAAACATTTTCAACAGTTAAAAGGCTATAATTTGAATGATAATTTGAGTGTTTCATATGCTTTGATTTTACATTTTATCATTCATCACATTAAAAATTGTATATGACGGAAGACCATTTCTTATTGTTTGAATGCAAAAATTGGTACAAGCGATAGACAATATATTATTTTTTTAATGGTTTGAATAATAAAGTGCAAAAATAGCATATAACAGTGTTTACGACAAAATCTAGAATTTTCACTTGAATCGAATACAAAGCCACCCTTAAAAGGTGACTGAGCTAACAATCTTTCACTTACAAGGTACGTAGTAGAAGTCGAATTTTGGCAATGAGTCACTGGCTTTTAAAATCACTGACATGTAGGTTTATGAAAAGAATATATAAAGTTATTGATCAATCAGTATTTATGCCTAAAATCCCTGACCATTTTATAAAGAACTACACCCACTCACAATCTATCAAAACTCATTTAAACTAAAAGTCGCCCACGTGTCCGCCTTCACACTTGTCTGTTCTAGTAAAATTAAATTCATGAATTTTATATTCTCTACCAATATCTTCATATTTTTATCATAAACTGATTTATCAAAGGAATTGAATAAAAAATAAATAAATCAAAAGCAAACATGGACAATCCATGTTCAAATCAAAATCCCAAAAGCAAAAACTTTAAACTGGCAAATTAAGTTAAATACGTGATCTTCCACAAGGGAAGCGAGATTGAATGTTAAAATGTTTATGGAGGGTAAGGACCGCCTGGTTAGTGGTGTGTAACCAAAATAAAACAGAGCAAATATATGTCTTTGGCTTTTTGCAGAGGTCTTGTTTGTTCCAATGTCAATTTTCTTTAAATGTAATCTTGTTTAAAAAAATATCATGAATTCAATTTTCTTTAACAAATCAATAATTTCATATTCTTTTATTCTTTACCATAAACATATACTTATAGATAGTAATATGGTTAAATAATAGCACATATATAAACCAAGACATTTATATATCTTTGTCAGACTCCCCGTTAATAACAATGTGCATTCTGCAATTTCTTGAAATGTGATCTATCTAGCCGACATTCAATTGCTTTGGTATTACGTAACTGCACTGTGTGTCTGTCAGTTTTTACAGTTGTTTATTACATAAAGAAGCAATTTGTTTGAGTTTCAGAATGATTGTGACAGAGCAATCTCTTGACCTTTAAGGGTATTTTGACAAATTCTAATTAAAACCCTGTTATAACCTAGCTATCTCTGTATAAAACTGCAATGATTGTTAAAGTGGCGACATGATTTTTAAGAATTCTGTCGCTACCTAGTGCTAAGACCACAAGGATCTAAATTGATTCCGAGTTCTTTTGTTTTATTACGATATAACGTACTGTGAATGTCTAACATTTGATTGTATTTATTAATCGTAATAAAAACGTTTATGTCTGGGTCATGCATTTTCAGATCAAGGTGACCTGTCCTTTAAAAAGTTTTATACCTTAAATATCATCCTCATAATATTCGAAAATAAAGTTGCATTACAATCTATTCCTGTTATCTTGACGAGTAATTGATTTCCATATATATATATTCATTGGTGTTATTATACCCCTCGCTTAAAAAGTGGGGGGGGGTATATAGTGATAGGAGTGTCCGTCCGTCCTTTCGTTACACCTTAGGGTACCTATCTCTATCCGCAACTCCATCTAAACGCTTCAATGGATTTCCATGAAACACAATCTTTGTGATATAATGTAGATGTGCACTTCCTATTTAAAAATTTGATCCGATGGATATTTTTATGTGGGGGCAGCGGGGGGTATTTTTTGTGAGCTTGTGGGTCCCAGTTTTTCTAGTTTTATTTCGGACGACTCATAGGCATGTTGAAAGATAAATAGCTTAATCATACTATTATCTAAACTTCATTTATAATAAAACTTTTCTTAAAATTAACTTCAAATCATTTAAAATATTCTAAATCACCCGGTTTTATTCCCTTGGTGAGCGTAACCATATTTAATTTGATATGTCAGTTATTAAAGTTTTTACTTTGAGATTGTGATTTGAACATAGATTGGTATATTTGTTTGATTTCGAATGTGATTTTAAGATATCCGACACACAAATTTAAAAGATTTTAAAAGGTTGATTGCACTGAGATAATGTACTAGGCGTAAAAATCGATATGTTAACTCATGAATTGTCATTTTTTAAAAATACAAAATTTAATTATAGGTTTAATCGATTTTATTGTAACGTATTATTACCGGTAAAATATTTAATTTGGACTCAATATAGACAATAGAACTTAAATAAGGCTTGAGTATTTACTTTTGTTTTAAAAGAAAATATTTGTGGGTGGACGTGGATTTATTAAGGTTTTGGTCGATCATCATTTCCTCACGCATGTACATATACTATTATCAGTTTTGCTCATTCTAAATATAGTGTAATTGTTTTATCGTGATTGAAGTGAGCATTCGATTTTTAAATTAGTTTTAAACGCTTTCTTTTAATTGAAAGGTACAGAGAGAATGGTACTGGTATTGCTTCCATGATCATGAATGGTTATATCTCGTACACAAAAATCATTTATGCTTTTTTTGGAAGGGGGATTGGGCTGGATATACATAATATACATAGGATCGATAGAAAATCGCATTTTTTTCAGGATCTTGAAAATTAGAAAAAGTGTATAAAAATAACAGTTTGTTCTTCAAGTTTTTAAAAAGCTAACATTATGTAGTTCTAAATTAAAGTTTTCTGAAAATGTAAAGAAATACATATGTCCCCTTGCTTGATTTTTCGGTATAAAACTTCAAAGACGTAATCTGGTGCTAAAATTTGACAAAAATTAACAGTAACGTCATGAATTTTGACGATGCTGCTAAAGGATCGGCAAACTTGCAAAATTTAACGTTATCGTGTCGTAAACTATGATTGTTGTGCTTGTGCTTCTCGCTGTTATAGTAAATATATTAATTTTATTATTTGCATACAAATTACTTCATCAATTATATTATTTTATATTCCTAGTCACTATTGAATATTAATTATAATAGAAATAATAATATTCAGAAATATTATTACTTCGAATAGCAGAAGAACAAGGCCTTATCATCCGAAATAAGAGTTAATGAAAAAATATCAACAGCTACATTTGAAACATGAGAAAGATATTGAACTATTGAGACAAAATCTTGATTTGAGTGAAAAAATCATTATTAAAATATGTATTCCAAACATTTTACTTGGCCAAAGAAAGTGACTGTTAAAAAACCACCGAGCTCGAAAACACGTCACTCAGAAATTCCGTGCACAATTAAAATAACACCCCTTATTTTAGTATAAATTTTCATGACGCCATTGCAAATAAATTTTTAAAGTCATAAGGTATGAAAAAGTATGAAAATTCATTTTTTTAGAAAATCTGAATTTTGAAAATCGAAACAATATTAAAAAAGATATCTTCAGTTAAATTTTGTGAAAAAACGTCTATCAATTCAAGGTATAAAAAGGCAAATCTTTAGTGAATCATTGGTATCTGTTGAATTTATCCGTGTACCGTATTTAAAATACTTTTTCTAGTATAATCTCATTAATATTTTTAATTGATAGATATAATGTATTTTATCCCCTGTAAGTTATTTATCAAAATTATTACAGTTACTTTAAATTATGACTTAGAATAATACCATCAAAGTGCATATATTTGTACACGCCGTGCGTAACGTCAGTGTTCAGTTGTACCACTTGGCCTTAACAGACAAACACTCCTGAAATCGACACACCAATCCTTACGTTAGCATAAATGTGTTCACATGATCCATGTTAATGACGGATTTGCGTGTTTTGGTTTCATTGTGAAGCGATGTTTTGGACTGCAGTCAATTTTGTAGGGTCAGAAATGATAAAAAACGTGAACTACCAAGTTGTAATTACTAGTGGGTTTTGTACGGGGGCTTTCTGAATACGCGTAATTGTTTGCTTTAGGTTTATGCAATGTGGTCTTTTGGAGTAGTAAGCAAGGCAAGTAAAGGACGTCTTCAATGTCAACATTAAAGAATGGGGCGTGGATGGATCTCTTCAAATAAATCAAAAACAGAAGAATATATATTACTGCAGTAAAACGTAGATGCATCACTAAAGAAAAATATCAATAATATTTATTTCTTAAAAAAAAAAACAAAACAAAACAAAAAAAAAAAAAAAAAAAAAAAAAAAAAAACGAAGAAAAAAATAACTAACGCACTGAAACAGTGCACTAAACTATAAACGTGGAATAAATGTACATTTGATACTAATGTTGTGTATTTTAAGTACTTTTTCAGGATCAATATGTCTTAGTCAATTACTTAATTGAATAATTTCTAAACAAATAGAAGAAAACGTCTTAATTAAAAAGAAATGATTGTTAACTTATATAGGTGTGATCAAACATATATATAGGTCCATGTGACAATTACTAAAACAAAGTAAGCGAATTGTAAAAACAAAATTAAAATACATTTTGTACATAAATATTACATCCAATACCCTGTATCCGAAGCTATCCTATGTCATAATTAACAAAAATTAACCTACCTCCATTTTAATTATAGTCCCTTAACGAAAACCTTTCTGAGCTTATATACAACACACTTGAAAATCACATTTTTAGTTATTTTCCAAATAATTATAGAACGATTTCGGTGCTATTTGAATATATAATCACATTTACTATTTTCTGGTCTCGGTTTCAAAATCATTCCTTAATATTTTCCTTAATTTAAATTGAACAAATTGAAACATTGATAATTTTGTTATTTTCTGAGAAATTCAAGGAATTTGAGGTATGATTTTGACTGCTAGCGTAAAAAAATTATATTCTAGTTTGGTTGAAACTTCATATTTTAAGTTCCCTTAAAGATTGCCAACATTAATTAAAGTCAAGTTCAGGAAAATAATGCTTGTGATTTAGAGGTTTGTGCACATCATTTCGTAAAGGTAGTAACTATTCTATAATCTTGAAAACATAAGAGGTAATTGCAATTCTGAGCTTGGTGTCATTACAGCATTGTTTTATTCAAAATAAGAAAAATAGAACTCAAAGTAACTAATTGATATAGGGTATGACCATGACTTAAATAAATGTGTTTCCATGTTCAACCCAGACATTAGGATCACATTGATCTTAAACAAAGTAAGGTAGCATTTCCAAAAACTGGGTCAGCAATTTATTGCATTTTGTTTTGTTTCATTAGAAACATCCAATGTCTTCAATTCATTAAAATTTCATATGGACCGTATATTATAAATAAAATTATACATAACACATGACTATCTCTTATTATAAACGTACATGCAAACCGATCAAATATCAAGACAGATAAAATAATTAAGAAGTGGCAAAAAATTACTCAATATCAAGTAAAATGGCTAAGGTTGTCATTAAACCATCGTTGCGAGGGGCTAGGGTTTTAGGGTTTTTTGATTGGTGAGAGATGTAGCAATGACCCCCTTCTAAACTGAACAATGTCTGCAATAAATAAATTCACTGACAAAAAAATAATTTTGGAGTTCTTACGTCATAGTGAATCATGATTATTCAACAGTAGAAATGATAAATCAAATACACTACATTAAGTTTGTTGTAGTTCTGAATAATATTCAGTAGTATAGCGTGTTACGCTGCTTAATATTATGAAGCTTATTTTAAAACAATGATTTTACAAACGTCAAAAATACACAAGCACTGAGTTGAACTTGAAAGCAAAACTATCCCTAATGATATGCTGTTTGCATTTTGTGTTGACTTAAATAATGCACATAACATGTCACACTTCAATACCTGGAATGAGAACGTCATTTGGACTTCAAAACAACTCATCAATTATTTCTTGAAATTTGGAGTAAAAGCCAAGATGAACATCCTAATTAATTGAAAATAAATTGCTAATAAATATTTACGTTGTACGCTGTTCAATACATTATTGATCAAGGCTGGATAGACAAATACCTAAATCGATAAAAAGGATGCGTTCGTTAATTAACAGGTGCTAAAGGATCGATAATCCTGTATGACTAAACCATTGTGAAACATAGAAAAATGATTGAGAAAATTGTCTATTCTGACAATTGGTTAAACGCCAAAACGAAATCGATATCATTCACAAATTATCCGCACTAACATAATGAAAACGAAATAGTAATTCGTATTAGACAAAAACACTCAAAAAACTCTCGTTACAGTTTTCCTTGCACTAATTTGTGAAATTACATGTAAAAATAAAATACACACTTATTCGAACTTAATCAAAAACAAAATGATTTAAGAGATGTAAGTTTAAAAAAAAATGGGTTAAAATTGCAAAAAATAGGTCTCTACAAAGTTTTATGGTTAAATCGATCTGCTTTATGTAAATGACAACAAACAAATATCATTATACAACCATTTCATTCATTTTAAATTGCGTGATCTCAATGCATAACAAATAGCATATTGAGCTGAAACTGTGTTTTTTTAAAACTCTTTTAACAATCTGAATGTTTGTGAGTTTTGATATAGTTTACAGTTTTATTAAAACCTAGAACAGTACAGACCTGTCGAAATTTTAACTTTGAGTTGAAGTTCAGTTGTCAAGTGGAAAAAATGTAAAGTCAAACCTGTCTAAAAATGCGACCAATGGGAACCAGTAAAAGTGGCCTTTATGGACAGGTCGCCTTTAAATACAGGTGCAAAAAAATATGAATAAAGAACAATTGGGATACAATTTTACTTCTCTTTATGAGCAGGTGACCCTTATATAGAGGTAGCCTTTAAGGCAGGTTGAACTATAGATAGCTTGTGACCATAAAAGCTTCAGAAAGGCTGTCGAAATATATCTAAAGAGGGGCCTAGACGAACACTGCCGATTCGGCACTAAATTGCTAGTTTAGAGTTAAATTTTTGACAGGTCTGTACTATACAACTGATTGTTTATGTAACAAAAATGATAAACAGCAAAATTCGATTAATAAAAAATATATAAAAAATCCCTAACAATAGGCTGAATCGTTTATAATGCGTTATCTACGACAAATTAATCAAATGTTTACGAACTAAACTACAAAAGCCTAATATTCTTCAAATTAGGCTTTATGTATTCTATATATACTATATGTGAATCCATAGGGACTGAACTAGAATTCGATTTATCTTCATTATTCATTAACATTTTTTCGATTGTATTTTATTATGTTATGTGGAACGCAATTGATGTTCATAAAAATGAAACTAAAATCAATTAAAAATAAAACAGAATGTTTGCTTGTAATAACATATAATTGTTAACATTCAATATTTTTTGAAACATTTAAAAACAACTCAAAATTATCTTTCCTAATTCATTCAGTACTTCTTTTTCAGATTATAAATGTAAAAAAGTAGGTCACACACACACACCCAATAAGACAAAATGATACCTTCAAATATCGCTATAGAATTAATTATAAAAAACAATTGTTTATTGTGCCAAGAATACGCTAATGTTTTCAAATGATGTTTATGTTGTTTTGTTGTAGCAGTTTTCTTCAGAGAATAATTAATTAATTAATAATTAATAACTTTTACAATAGTTAATACTAGGTTATGCTTATAATTATTTGTCTTTTGATAACTTGGACTTGTGACACAAGAAAATTAGCTAAGCACAAAAAAAATGAAAACAACCAAAAATAATTTGATTGCTGATTTTTATAGATATTTAAAAGAGTGGCAAAATGTAAGAATAGTTATGTTTAAAGTGATGAAAAGTTGTGAAAATATTAAATTTCATTGTAGAAAATTTTGATTCAATAATCTACATATATATGTCCCTAACTTTGGTTTTCTGATACAATAAACTTTACAAACTATCAGTGAAATTCAAGTGTTTAAAAGAAGTGCAAATAAATTACTTCAAAAATCGGTATCTACAAATAATACTAAATTGACTTGAACAGTAGTCACATATCCCTAGTAAGTAATACATCATTAATATAACTTGTGTATTCTATCAAAGGTAAATGGAATTCCCGCCTCTTCTTTGTGCAAAGTATACATTATATATAAGACGAACTCCAATGTAAGAATTATCAGATGCTTTGTCAATGTAACCAATGCGTGATGAATTCATCCATGGTATAACTTATTCATCTTCTTTTGTCGATACGAATAACCATCACTGTATGTAATCAACTGACGTGAAGACGAATTTCTATTGAAGAAGCAAACTAATTATTTGTTGTTCTACTCATGGGTTCCAACATCTCCAAAGCAAGAACAACTTTCTATAGAATAGACCAAGCAAATGAAGTTGGTCTTCAACATTTAGAATGCAAGGCCTGATTTTATAGAACAGATCAAGCGAATGAAGTTGTGTTACGAATATCTGCTCCTCCAGTGTTCTAAAAGCAATATAACATTTTAAAAGAACAAAGCAAGCAAACGTATGTTTTGTTGTGTGGCCATCTGTTCCAGTAATCTTCTGAAAACAAAGATCACATTTTAAAAGAACAGGGCAAGCACGCATACGTATTGCTGCAAAACCATCTGTTCTAGCAATCGTCTGAGAGATAGGTCAAAAGACGAACCTTGTTGGATTGCTAAGTAAATTTCGTTGATGGTATAGAAATAAATTCCATTTAATAAACATTTGAGCAATGTTTTTATGATTATCACAGCGAATTATAAGCCCGTCCTGGATATGAGCATACATGATTTCATGGAAATGATTGCACACACAATCCAGAAAAAAAGCGTACACAATATCCTGGAAAAGAGGGCACATTATAACATCACACATAATAAAAGAAGATTATTTCTAATGCTGGTTGAATATCACAAGAAATGTATATCACCCATTAAAATTATATAAACAGGTTTAAATCACAAAAAACTGATTCCTAAAATGGTAATCACATTCCATAATTCCACCCATTAAAGGCAACTTATTTAACTAACTTACTTCTCATGTAACGGGCATCCCCGACAGACTGATCCCATATTGAACGATACACTTAAAGGTTTATATTAAAACCCCTACACAAAAAGTGAAATCCTTAAGAAATCCATTGACTACTGTTATAGCCTTCTACCCGTCTTGTGTGCATAGAACTTATTAAAATTTTCCGTAATAATTGGGACAGGAATCGCAAGAGTTAAAACACCAGATATTGCACAGATTGCTCCAATGACTTTCCCCATGGGACCTACAGGCACCTTATCACCATATCCAACAGTAGTCATGGTAATGATTGCCCACCAAAATCCATCTGGGATACTGTGAATTTGAGAATCCGGATTGCCATATTCAGCATAATATATTGCACTTGAGAATAGCAGAATACAAACTGTCATAGCAACCAAGAATAGTAAAAGTCCCTGAACACTAGCTTTGAATGTTAAAATCAAGACTTGTAGACCTGCCGAGTGCTTTGTCAATTTAAAAATCCTTACTAATCTCACAACTCTTAAGAAGGCCAGTGATGAGCCTGATTTTGCAGCTTCACAGTTATTACTGGATAACAAGTTTGAAAGCGTTACGTAGTAAGGTAC
This sequence comes from Anadara kagoshimensis, assembly GCA_021292105.1. Taxonomy (NCBI): domain Eukaryota; kingdom Metazoa; phylum Mollusca; class Bivalvia; order Arcoida; family Arcidae; genus Anadara; species Anadara kagoshimensis. Next base: position 23,872,149 of record CM037862.1, on the reverse strand, counting down.
CACTGCGGTGATATCGACAATATTTTTAAAGTCTTTGAAATACGTCAGTTTACTAGGACAAGACGCTAGTCGGATAAACACTTCAAAAGTGAACCATATAGTACATATAGTTTCTAAAATAAAAAATGGCTCCAATAAATTCGGTACATCATCTACACAATCCTGAGTGCTTATTTCTTTAATAGTTTCCAAACAAAACAAAACAATAGACAAAAGCGTAATAAAACATGAGAGAATGGCAATCACATACGCCATAGTGGAAGTATCCGGGTATTCCACTAACATCCAAATTTTTCTCTGTAATTTGTTTTCCGGTAACACCATTTTTTCAGCAGTGTAACCTTCTTCTTCCTTGTATTTATCCACCACTTCGCGCTCAATTTCAAAGAAATCCAATTCTCGAAGAAATATGTCGTCTGGTACTGGTTCCGGTTTTTTAATTCTGCCTCCATATGTATAATAATTAAAAATGGATTCAAACGTTGGTCGATGTCGGTCGAAGAAGTACTCGTTTCTTCGTTTATCATAATATTTAAGTCTTTTCCTAGGGTTGCCCAGCAAGGTGGTTGGGTGTCGATTTAAAATTGTTGCCCATGTTTCATAATACTGACCACAAATATTAATAGAAATTCGTTCACACGTATCTAACATACAAACATGAGGAGAGGTGGTGCCATTACAGCAACTTTCTAAACATCGAGCCACTAATTCAGCTTCAAATTCGGTCTCATCTTCCTCGTGGCTCCCTCCCTGGCCACGAGCAGAATCCGGGGACTGAAAAAGCCAAAGGTCCCCATCGTTATCCTGATTCCTCTCCCGGTGATTCAAAGGTCTGCGATAACGGGATTGATTAAGTATTGAAACAGCCATTTTGGAACTTGCACTACAACACAGGTGTCAGGAATTCCTTAACAAAATCATTTAAATATATGACTCACTAACCTGTTACTATAAAGGTAATATATTCCATTAATATTTCCATTTTAAAATTAATTCCACACACACGATATACTCCAGAAAAAACACTGCATATTTAGTCTACTTGCTTATAATACGGTATATAAAATGACAGTTATCAACTTTTCGGGCAGCTAAGCGTATCTTCTAAATAAACAATAGACTCATGACTACCACAAAAGAATTATAAATGAATAAATCGATCGTGTTAGTTGATGCACGTCGTTGATATATCGAAAACACTTCAATAAACTTACTGTTCCATCATGTTGAAATCTATATATGTGGAAAATAAACTCCAGCTAGTTTTCCTTCTCCTCGTAACCAATTCTATCACAAAATTGATTATCCCCATATTTTACCATTTCTTATAACATAAATGGATCCGGTGAATAAACTATAATGGTCCATGGGGACACATATGTTCAATGAAACTGAACAAAGAATAATACAGTAGAGGTGTTGTCGATGAAATAGCGATGGCTAACGTCAAAACCGTACTTTATAAATTATCCCCTTTTTAATACCCATATGTAACGGAAGAATTGATTAGTTTTTTCCCAGGAATGATATAGTGTTGAGGCCTGTTTTGCTACACTGATACAAGTAGTGTAATCATCAGGTAAAACTTATTGTATGGATCTTAAGTTGGATGCTTTATCCGGTCAATAATTGATTTTATTTATAATTTAACGAAAAAAGTGATAGGTTTATAAAGAGAAGATTATATTTTCGGTATTGCTTGATACGGTTCGATTTTGATCAGGCGTGTAGTTACTTGGAAAGTAACCCTCGGCAACCAAGAACAGGAAATACAGTACAGACTTGTCGAAAATTATAAACCAAAAAAGATTTGAAGTTCTGGTGTCGAGTGACCTAGCGACCAATAGCTAGAAACGTAAAAGCTATAGGGACTTAGGTAGCTGGTTTCGAAAATATATCAAGATATGGCAAACAAGGGATCGAGATGTATTGCCGAATCGACACTAATTCGCCATCTATTGTTAAACTTCCGACAAGTCTGTACTGTACAGATGAGATATCCAAAGTGATTAGGTCATTGTTATGAAATATAAATGCAATTATCAACAAGGTTCACCGTGCCATAGAAAATTAGATTTGTGTTTTTGTAAATAATACATTAGAAGAGGAAAGGCCGCACGAAAAAGTCACGAATTAATAAAGGCTGTATCGCCATTCATAACTGGTTCACGGGATATATGGCAATAAGATAAAACAATAAAAAGGATATAGGATTAGGTGATAAAGTTCTTTCAATTACCATTATTAAAAAATAAATTATCGCTGATTTTAAAACTTTTTTATGATAATTGCCTTCTCTATTATTCATACATGTGACGTCATTTAGTTTACAACAAAAAATGAATATTGCAAGCCTAGGGTCTTCCAAAAGTGTTATGGCTGTCATGACAATAGTGTTGATGTCTCCGTGACTGACCCTGGATATATTTGATGTCCCATAGTTTTATTTTCATTTCATTCACAATTTTGATTACACATCTGGTGGGTGTAGATAGCTAAACAGGAGTTTGTATTTTCCTTTTCGAAGCACCCGGCCTCACTTTCCTGATGTAAATTAACGCTAAGTTTCAAACTTATTTTCTAGTTCACGAGATATATATGACAATAAGATAGGGCAATGCAATAAAACAGGGTACATGATTGGGTGATAAAGTTAATTAAATTGCCAAAATTAAAACTATCAACTGATTTTAAACCCTTTTATGATAATTGCTTTTCTATTATTTATCCTTGTGACGTCATTTAGTTTAAAAAAAAAAAAAAAAAAAGAAAAAAAAAAAAAAAAACAAAACTGTAATACAAGCCTAGGCTTATCAAGCGGCTCAAAATGTTTTATGGCCGTCATCACAGCGTTGTTAATCAGAATGATGTCTCTGAGTCCAGGATTACTACAAATCCATATTCTTTTCATTCGCAAATTTGATTAGACATGTGACAGGTGTATCTAGCTAAACAGGAAGTACTTTTGTTTTTTAAGCACCCGACGTCACTTCCGTGATGTACGTTCACTCTAAACTCAATTTGTCCGTTTAAAACTTTTTTTTGCTTCCGGATTGTGATTTCAACATGGACCGGTGTATGTGTGATTGATGATATTAATTACCTTTCATATGTCTAAATAACCCAAACTGTAATAAGACTCGATCACACACGTACTAATTGACATAAATTGTTTGTGGCGTGTTCAAGGTAAATGCAATCGCGCTGACACTTGCTATTTGGTGGCACAGTAAATGTATCATGGGGATGGCGTAATACACCATTATACCAATACCACTCTTCGTTTCAGCAAAGGAGTTAATGATAATGGTGTTTAATGACCAGTCAAGAATATTCCACTTATATCGAGACGTCGCAAGCTATAGGCAAAGGTACGCAGATGTTTGCCTGTGCGTTGGGCTGATAGTATTACACAGTAGGGTTCTTTAGCGTGCCAGCCCACCGTGACACGGACCTCGTTTATTTTTCCATCCGAAAGAATTCATTTTCGTATGCCGAGTGCTTTGCGAAAGATCAGTCACTACCCCTTTCAGGTCTTGGGTCAGACCCGGCCTGGGATCGAAACCACGACCTCCCACTTACGGAGCCAGCTGCGCTAGCTACCGCAGTGGTGTTTCGGGAAAGGATTGGGCAGAGTTTGTGGAAAATGAGGCCATTCAATAAAATATGTATTACGTGCTGTAAAAAAAATCAGAGAGGTTATATTTCTTAATTTGCACACTCTGTTTCAATCGCTTTTAAATGTAAGCGTCCACTGTAGCCGTTACAACTGGCCTACTCTTTTTCTAGATCTACAGAGGTGTCGAGCTTACAGTTAGACACGGCAGTCGGTTTTTTAAGTCTATATACGAAATACTTTATAGTATTGAGGTTTTTACAGCCTTTTTTTAATTCGGAGAGATTAATTATACGTAATCAAACGTTGACTAAAATCTTCTTAAATTCATAGTCAAGCAGTTAGGCACATTAAATTTTAAAGATATACATTAAATTGACCAGGTTTGTGACATCAATTATAAGAAGTCCTCTAAGAAGAATGTTATGTCAAAAAGGAAAAATAATATTTGAATATGTAGTACATATGTTACATTTTAATCCTAATATTATGGTCCCAATAATATTATTATAGTTTATTTTATTTTTGTTTTATGGAATATGAAATTATGTATAGATGCCATTTGTCATTAGTTACATTTGTGGCAAATGAGTGGAGTGGCGTAATAGTTGTTTAAGACTATAGCGAAGGTGAAGAAATTTGGCCTGTGTGTTGCGCTGATGGCATTATACAGCTGAGTTTCTTTAGCGTGCCAACCCTACCGCGAAACCGGACCTCGTTTACCTTAATTCCCATCCGAAAGAACCGTGACTTCATTCGTAATGCTGTGCTTTACGAAAGGTTTCTATCAAGTCTTGGTCATACCCGCCGGGGATCGAACCCACGACCTCCCACTTACGGAGCGGGTACTCTACCAACTGAGCTACCGCAGTGGTTTATGGCAAAATAAATGTACAGTACATGCTAACAGCAATAAAGATATTGAATTGTGATTTTGTTGAAAAATATAAATCTGACATAAAAATGTCGAGCTCCCTCCCTTCTTAAGAATTTTATATTTTGTTTATGATAGCAATAATCTTGTTATCAAATTTTTACGCATTTAAGTGTGCCTTCTATCCATAAAAATCATTACATCTGTTAATAAATACACAAGCAAAACTGTTTGGATAACTTGTAAAATTTACTATGTAATCCTAATCCGATTTTCAATTTCTACATCAATGGAGATTCCGTTCAATTCTACATACAGTACAGACCTTTCGAAAGTTTAACACCGAGCTAAATATAACGAGCTGAAGCTTAGCTGCCAAGTGATCGATATATGAATAGCTAAAGTGACCGAAAAAGGCTGCCAACAGATCTAGACAGATAGTAGCTGCCACAAAGCTGTTGAGATATACTAGCTAACGAGGGGTTGAGATGAGCTGTCGATCACCTTCTAATTCGTCAGCTGAATGTTAAACTTTTGACAGGTCTGTACGGTATAAAAGTCTGTTGTTCTAT